>JBANDE010000004.1:0-1200000 GCA_037951475.1 Keqinozyma nonsorbophila | reverse complement strand
AAGTGAGAGACAAGTTTTTTTTGCACCCAAAGATTTAGGCAAACTTTTATGGGCCAAATCACAATCCTTCAATGTTCTCAGGGTTTTCTTTCCCATAACGCACATCAACAAAGAGTCTGCTCTCTGTATGAGACTCTGGATTGAGCTATTGGGTCAAGAATCTCTGGGGTCTTTGTGTGAGTATTGTTCCATGCATGGATTGACAACTAGCATTGTAGTCTTTGAGCAGAAAATCGACTCTCAAAACTCTTTGTTGACTCTAGAAGCCGCTTTGACGACCAAGGGATTATCAGCTGTCTCTCAAATTGTTTCTGCCCTCTTCACTTTCATCAGTTTGTTTCATGAGGCCTCCGATCAAAAATTGGCTGCGTTCATCCAGGACTTCATCAAGCTTGAAACGATCAACGCATACCATCGCGAGCCACAAACAGAACCTCTTGAAGAGGTGGTGGAGTTTGCTCAAAACATCCAAAATCACACCATTGAACTCGACAGAACGATTCTAGGGTTCAGCAAGGTTGACAGCGTGGGCCCAAGAGTGCCATACTTTCGACAAACAACGGCGAGGTTTCTCAAGTCGACTAATTTCAATGTTGTTGTTCTATGTGACAAGCTCAAATTGGGACACTTGGTCCAAAAACCCAGTTGTCACGACCCACACTATAACTTCGACTATTGCGTGGTCCCCATCACCGAAATGATGATTTTAGAATCCCCAAAAGACGCCCAGTTCAAGTTCCCCAGCAAGAATGACTTCCTCGAGCTTTTTTCTAACAAACCCTATGACTTTAAAGTCCCAACATATACGGTTAGAACCAGCCTTCACACTTTCAATGCCTCGAAGTTGCTAGAAACGAGTCCAAGAATGGAAGCGTGGTTCAAACAAGACTTCAACTGCTACGACAGAATTTATACGTCGTTTCAGCTTCATATTCCGGTGAACATGGACCCTTCACTTTACATGGCAATTGACGTGATTTGTGATCTCTTGGGAGACTTTCTTGTCAAGAACTTTTACAGTTGCGAGGGCATTGGGTACAAATGGGGTATCTGGCCTTCAATCAACAGCACCTCCTCCATCTGTTTCACTTTGAGTGGACTCGAGACCAATTTTGAAGACATCTTGAAATATTTTGTGGACTTAGTGAAGTCTTTCTTGTCAAGTATCCACAATGCTCCGTATCTGACATACGCCAGGAGCCGTGTACGTGTTCGCAAACACTATGAGGAGCTTTTGCAGGATGATCCTTTCAAGAAATTCATGGCTTGCCTTTACTGGTTGGTGGAAGAAGACACTTACTCTTTGGAGGAGCGTTTCGAGTCGCTAGAGGAGTTAACTCTCGATCAGGTCCAGCTGATCAGTACCTGCTTCGAAGAGAACTGCTGCAGAGCCACGGTGCTCATCCATGGCTCTCTAGACGTCGGAGAAGCATCTGCTCTTAGCAGTATCATAGAAGAAAACTTCCTTCACAACAAGATAAATCGACAGACATACCTCCACATGCCATCTAGTTACTGTTTCCCGTGTGGCATATCGGTTTTCAGAGTGCCTGAAGAAATGGAGTCACAGCAATGTCTTGTCTACGTTGATTTGGGAGAGCGAGAGAGCTCTCATGTCCGGAACATCAGCAGAGTCATTGACTTTGTTATCCAGACGACAGCAGTTCAGGAACTCAGAATAAGGAAGAAGCTTGCGTACAACGTCCTCAGCGGGCTAAGAGTCATGAGACTGACCATTGGACTCTTCTTCTACCTTTCAAGTAGCAGCCATAGCTCAACTGACTTGATGCAGGAGATAAACCTGTTCCTAGACGGTGTGCTTGCAAGCATCACAAAGATGACAGAGGGCCAGTTCAGGTCCATGGTGTTGCAGCCACTCTTGAATTCCATCCACTTGAACACCAACTCCCACAATTTGATGTTCGATATAGACCCCATGTACCAAAGTACCAACTTCAGCTCTGAAGGCCAGCCTTACAAGAATCATAAGGGCATCTGGGAGAAGATACTCAGTAAAACTTATAGATTCTCAGCCCACAACGGCCAAGAAGACTTTGATCTCAGCGTGCTTCGAGCATTGACAAAGCAGCAAGTGGAATCCTTTCTTCATGAGAAGCTCAGCAGCCACTCCGACTCCAAATCGATGTTGGCGGTGTTGTCAGCGGTGAAGAGTTACCCACTGGCTAACAACAAGGCAAATCGACTTCTGATCACGAGCACGAAGAAGCACCATCGATTGAGTCCATTAGGTTACCTACGAGCAAGGTCGCAAGACTCAAAAGGTCACCCACCCATTGCCCAAGTGATAACTGATGTGAAGTTGTTCCAGCAAAAATGCAAGCTCTACTAAACGAGCTTGCAGCAAAAGCCAGCTCAGTGTAGCCCCGACTCACAAGAATAGTCTTGGATAATCGCCACAATGCCCCTGGGTGCTCCCAGCTGGCCTGGGGCTTGCGAGACTATGGTTTGTTTGGGTGCAAAAAAATCGAAACTAAAAGGAACAGCAAAAGCAAGCTGATTTGCACCACTATCGAAGCTTCAGAGAAGAAGACTCTTCTTAGAACACTCAGGAGCAGTTGAGGCTCAACAGCGCTCTCTTAGCACAGCTTTAACCAAAACTCAGTCGAAAAGAAAAATATCACAGCTTCAAAGCACGTCTGACTGACCAAACAACAAGACACCAGCGCCCCACCAACCACTTTCCTGGGCTTGAATCATTTGTGGCACGCCAGTGAGTCACTGGTACCTGCGTGTTTCGCAGTGTTAAACTATCTTGGCACAACTGAGCGGCTGACAATGAGCTTTGTCAAGTTTGACGATTACGACCAAAACCATGCAAGAAGCACCAATTACATCCGTTTCACTTGCAATGGGCTCCTGATGTGTTTGCTGACGATGCTCCCTTTTTACCTTCAAGAGAATCTCGGAATTCAGGACCGAATTGGCTTGATCGTGGGCTCGTTGGCCTGTATCGACACTCTCTTCGAGATGTTACTTCATTGGCCGCTTGGAAAGTTCTATGACTCACACGAGAAGCTCAAGGGAGTGGCAACAGCTCGAATCCTCGTCCCATTTTTCCATTTGGTGATCTGCTTGTCCTTCGTGTTGAACAGGACGCTCGTCCAGAGTGTAGTTGGTCTCATTGGCAGCAGATGTGTGTTTGCTATTGGAGTGGCAGGCTCGACCAGTTTGGTGAAGAGGCTCATCGACCAAATGATATTCTCGGACTTGGAATGGTACAAGTTCACCACTGTGGACGCTAGACGTTCACGATACGAATCATTGTCTGAGTTCTCTGCATCCTTTGGTTACATCTGCTTCGCAATCAAAGTGTGGCTCTTCAGTGGAAAGCCAGTGGACTTCTTGAAGCTCAACACCGTCTTTGCAATTGTCGCTGCCCTTTTGGCATTAAACCGGTACTTCACCTTGTACACGCCACAGACTGACGAGTCCAGTGAGCAAGACAGTGAGAAAGAGCCACCTCAAACGTTCTTGCAAGAGTTTTCGAGCGGCTGGGGTCTTTTGACCCACTCCAGAGCTCAACTCATTTGCCTAGTTGAAGCGGTCTCACGGTGTCTTGACTCGTTTATTGTGGTCTTCGTACCTGTGGTTGTGAGCCAGCAACTCACGCAGTCTGTCCTGTGCTCTGACGGCTTGTGTCGTGGTAATGTCTATGCAAGCTTCGTGATAGGAATTGCAATGCTAGTTGGAAACGCTTTGTCTAGTCTCTCCACAATGAAGTTGAAGCCCTTTGAAAACGACAAGATACTTGTGTACACGGCTCTCGTGGTCACAGGACTCATGGGATTGTCGTTTTATGGGCTCTTTGACGTCACCATGGTATTCACGTTCATCTTTGTTACGTCCATTGCGCTTTTGAAGTTTGGGATATCAGATTTTGGGGCCAGCTTGAGGAGAGCCATGCGTGAAGAAGAGTCCAACATAGAGCCCCTCGCCTCATTGTCCGCCTTACTTGGCGGTGTGGCTGTCATGGTGTTCAATTTAGGAGCAGGACTCCTCAGCGACTCCTTTACCTATGGGTCCGTATTTGTTTTGGGAGCATGTATGATTGCGCTTGCAGCAGCATCGATTTTGGAAGTCCCTCCCACTCCAGAGACATTCAAAGCTTCGAAGGAGAAAGATTTAGTGTAGCAAATGTTTACCCCACAAAAACTAGAAGTTTCACCATTGTAGAAGTGCAAGAAAAGCCAAAGTGACGGCAAGCATTCGTGATTCTGCTCAAAGTTTCCTGATCTGACTGTGCGTTGCGTGTATCCAGCTACCGTGATTACTTGTCGAAATTGGTCAGTGTCTCATGATCTGGTGCCGTACGAAAACGAGCTGTGAACTTTTCAACATGGACTCTCCTGTTACCGTGAGTGTCAGCGACCTCGAAAAAGGCGTGAGCCACGACACACTTCACGAGGCGTTTGGGCCAGACTCCTTGGGGATCATTGTGGTGAAGGAGCTCCCAGCAAAGTATCAAGAGCTCAGGCTCAAGGTGTTGAAGAGTGCGTCAGTGCTAGCAAACCAGCCACCACACGTTCTTAAGCATTTGGAGGACGAAGAGTCGTACTGGCTTGTAGGCTGGAGCTGTGGGAAGGAAGTGCTAGCCAGCAGCGGTCAGCCAGACTATAACAAAGGGTCCTTTTATGTCAACTGCGCTTTCCACAAGAGCGATGAGCTTGAAGGACCAGAACAAAAACTCGTCGACCAGTTCCCACACCACAAAACGTACACGCAGTCCAACATATGGCCACCAGGAAACGAGGGGCTCGAGACGTTCAAGCAAGACTTGAAGGAATTGTGCAATTTGATCATTGACATCGCTGCCAAAGTCGCTGTCAACTGTGACAGCTACATCAGCAGGAGCTTGCCAGACTACCAGCCCAACTACTTGGCACGCACAGTGCAGCAGAGCACATGCACCAAGGCCAGACTACTCCACTACTTTCCCAGCAAGAGCAGCAGCAAAAGCAGCACAACAGACGACGACTGGTGTGGAGAGCACTTGGACCACTCGTGTCTCACGGGACTCACGTCTGCACTCTTCATAGACGAGTCCAAGGGTCTTACACACGACTTGCGTGGCAGTCCTGACGCTTCTGCTGGCTTGTACATTCGAAACAGGCACAACGAGGTCGTCAAAGTCAACATCCCGGCGGACTGCGTGGCCTTCCAAAGTGGCTCGACGCTTCAGGAAGTGTCTGGCGGCAACTTCAAGGCGGTGCCCCACTACGTCAAGGGCACACTGCTTCCATCAGTCGCCAGAAACACATTGGCGGTTTTCTGTCAGCCCGATCTCGACGCAAGGGTCAATGCCACCGAGAACTTTGCCCAGTACGCGTCCCGCATCATTGGCGCCAACCACTAGCTCTACAGTTTATAGTTGTGATTACAGTTTAAGCTGAGGCCCACAAAAGCGACTTTTTGCAGTCAGTGGATGCGACATTTCAATGAACTTCGATGAGTTGCCAGTTGTGAACGATCCACGTCTCGCCGACGACGCGGCCAACGCGACGCGTTTCGACTCGCTACAGGTGCCCACGTCTGACGACGACGTGCAGACGCTTCTTCACCGCTTGGGTGAGCCGCTAATGGTGGAAGGTGAAGACAACTACGACCGTCGCCAGCGGCTCATTGCCGTTCTCAAGCAGCGCCCCGACGCGCTAGCAGACTACGTGGGCCGCCACGACATGGAGGTGGACCTGGACGAGTCGCTGGACGAAGAATTCTACACCCCAGGACCAGATGAGCTTCTAGAAGCCAGAAAAAGTATCCTTAAAACGTCGCTAGAACGTGCTAGAGCCCGCGTGCGACAGCAAAGAAGACACTTCGACACCGACTTCGTCAAGGTGTTGCGCCACAGGCGGCACGTCAACCTGCAATTGTCGAAATTTGAGCTTGTGGGCACTCAATTGATCCCCAACAACAGGCGAGCCATTTCCACCGTGCGCTACTCGCCCGACTGCACCTCTGTGGCGTGTGGGTCGTGGGACGGGAACATCTACATCTTGAGCAGCCAAGACTTGCTGCAAACGCACCAGCTGACCCCCGGCTACCACACCGAGAAGGTTACGTTAGACTGGCGACAAGACCATCTTGTATCTGGAGGAAGTGAGGGGTCCATCAACTTCTGGAAAGTTGGACAGTCGCCCCTCGTTCCTGTCAAGACCTTCAAAGCCCACGATGCTCGTATAACCAAGACGTTGTACCACCCAGAAGGGCATTACGTTGCGTCCACATCTTTCGACCAAACGTGGAAATTGTGGGACGTGGAAACAAGCAAGGAGCTCGTGCAGCAAGAGGGGCACCTGAAGGAAGTGTTCTGTGCGTCATTTCACCCAGACGGTGGTCTACTTGCGACTGGAGGGCTCGATGCGTTTGGCAAGGTCTGGGATTTGAGGTCAGGAAGACTAATTGCCAACTTGGCCAGCCACATCCAAGGAATCTACAGCATTGACTGGTCGCCCAACGGGTACCACTTGGCAACAGGCAGTGGGGATTGTTCGGTCAAGATATGGGATTTAAGACGGCTCGACAACAGACACAGCTTCAAAGACCGTCCTGAACTTTTTCTGATTCCAGCGCACACCAAGATCGTGAGTGATGTGCGGTTCTACAACAACCCAGAAGTTGCCACACAAAGTCTTGTCACGCCAGTTTGCGACAAACAGGACGAAAACCCTGAGACGCTCAACGCAAACGGCAAGTTCTTGGTCACCGGGTCGTACGATGGCACTTTGAGTGTGTGGAGCGCCGAGAACTGGATCAAGGTCGGCACCATTGCCAACAACGACAAGGTGATGGCGCTCGACATTCACCAGCTGGGCCAGCAGATTATCAGCAGCAGCTGGGACAAGCTGGTGAAGCTTTGGCTGGTGTAGTGGAGGACAATGCAACGTTGCAGTGGTGTTCAATGGAGAGAGTAGAGATGTGTGTAATGCAATTGACATAGACGTGTTGCATGTGAAGTGTAGAGCTGTGTCATGGTCAATGAGATGCCAGCTAGGGACTGCGTAGATTAGGGCCAGTCGCACCACCACAGGCCCTAACTTAGCACCGTCTCGCACCAGTCGCGAAAGTCACAATGAACTTACTTCGGATCCTAGACAGCACGCCCGAGCCGCCCATCGTCGACCTCCACCTCGACAACGTCAACGACAGCGGCGAGTACCATCTCGCCACGCCGATGTACGAGTTCCAAAAGGAGCTAACCGACCAGATCGTGTCGCTACACTACTCGGATATCCTCAAGTACTGTGAGACCAACGACAAGACCGACTTGATCGTCAAGTCATTGGAGATCTGCATCGAGAACTGCATGATTGTCAGCACGCACCCGTACCTCCTCATCAACCACTACATGCCCAAAAGCTTGTTGCAAAAGGATATGGCCACAAAACTAGCAGAGACCAGCGGGAAATTCACAGTCCTCAAGGACTTGGTGGCGGTTTTGGCCCGTCACTCGTTGACTCTCAAGTCGCCACGGCACGTGGGCATCCTCATGAACCTGAACGTCAAGTTGTTCGACCTAATTGAGGCGCTTCTCTTGGGCTACACCTCAAATCAAGTGAGAATAAAGCGGTACTTGGGCAACTACTTGAAACGAGACCGCAAGGCCGAGTCCCTAGACGCCAACCTCACGCTCCACTTGATCCCCTACGATAAGCCCACGTCAGAGACAAACAACATCAAATTCGAGTTTCTCGTGGTGCTTGACAGCTACGTGGACGTAAATGGCGGAGTGGTGCCCAAACTACGCAAGCAAAACAGAAGAAACGACGCCAGCATCATTCGCTTGATCCCCATGAACACCATAGAGCATTGCACCCTTTTTTACCAGGACTCCACGCAAGATCCTGACCACCTTTACAAGTTGATCTCGTCTATCGTGTGTCTACGTGACCAGGTGGGCATTCTCCCGCCCGATATCTTCCCGATCTACAACCAGGGCTTGAACTATTTGTCGGCGTTTGTAGAGGACGTGTTCAGAACCTCTCGATACCCAGTGTGGCCCTTACCAGAGCTCCCCCAGATCCCCAAGTTTTCGGCTATAGACGTTGAAAAGTCGTTGTTGACCGAGGTCTTGTTCCACTACACGCCGTACGACGCAGATATCATGGCTGACGACAGTAAACCAACGGTCAGAAAGACTTACTACGAAACTAAAAGGCTTCAATCTAATTACATCACTAATCCACTCACCAACAACTTCGAGAAGTTAATAGGAATATTCCCTCACCAGTCGACAATCCTCGACAAGCATCCCAACTACTTGACCCACAAAGAGATCATGATGTTCAACAACTCGTGCCTAAATTGGGATAGAGCTACTCAAGAGTATGACAGCTATATAACATTTAACGACCCTGAACGCCAGTCCAAAGTGGGGAGAAGGGAGGAGGAAAGCAAGAAGACCCTCACCACGATACTAGGCGACTTGGACCACACCACCTCCCGAATTGAGACCACTAAGCGCAAAACCTCCAAGCGACAAGAGGATATAGACGCCGTCAAGCAGCAGATAGACGAGCTCCAACAACAATACGACAACTTCCAAACCGAAGAGTCCAGGCAGAAGCTCATTGACAATCAGAAACGGATCTGGGACTTGCAGAAGTCGGTGCAAGAAAACATCAACAAGATCAAGTCCAAAAAGGAGGAACGGGATTACATCAAGAATGAGTACGAGAACTCACTCGAGTCGATCAAAGCAGCACACAACAAGATTGCAGAACTCAAGGAGCAGAGAGCTCAACTAGACAAGCGGGTAGAGAACTTTGAAAGCAACGATGTCGAAGAAGTCAAGAAGTACAAGTTGGACAGAAGCGCCTTAATCATAAAGATAACCGATGAAAAGGAGCAGAGCGCCGTGTTGAAGAAACGGCTAGCCAAATCACTCAAGTTCTTGAGAGATTCTTCTCACTTGAAGAAACGCAAAGGCAGAGGCATTACGCCCAAGTGAGCTAACTGAAGGTTGCAAGGATCCCGTTTTGTGACACATATAAGGTGAAGAAAGGCTGAAGCCCACAAGCTGAAGATAGGCTGGAGCCTACAAGGTGAAGATAGGCATCTCTGACCTGAGAGAGTCGAGGACCAAAAAATTGTTGATGGGACTCTCCTTCTTGCTCAAGAACTGGATCACGTCCTGAGCCAATGCTCCGCCCACGATGGCGCTGACAGGAGCGAACTCTGTGAAGGCCTGGTTAGCGAGGAGGTCGCAGTAATCCTCTGTTACGGGAGGAATACCAAGCAGCTCACAAGTTCTGGATGCTGCCGCTGCTAGTCCGTCCCTGGAAACGACTCTGTCTTCGAACTCGAGTAACGACAACACAAGAGGCACAGCAGGAGAGAGTTTTTTCAACTGTCGTCTCGTCAATTGGCCAGGCAATGCTTTGGACTGGAGAACTTCCTTTATTGGAGCGTACTTGTCCTGTATGGTCAAGACTTCCTTGTCACCGCCCTTACTGAGTTCTACCTTGACGATGGTCTTGTTGCGGTTGAGCTCTGTGTTGGGTTTGCGGGGCTGATTGCCTATATCCTTTTCGTTAACGCATGTATGGTCTATCAAGTCTGTCAAGATGTAGCCGAACATTCCGTGCATGCCACTGAGGTACAACGGGATGTTGAGGGTTCGAGTACAAGCGTTCAACTCGAGCATTTGCCGTTTGGTCAACTCGGTGCCGATGACGAGGTCGAATTGCTTGAAGTAGTCGGCGTTTGACGCCATGACCAGCAGGAGCGAGCTGGTGTTGACGGTGACGTCGACTCTGCTGTTGAGCTCCTTGATGGAGTCGACGACGTGGGGCAATTTGGGCTGCCCCACCAAGCTGTCGTCTGCCGGCAAGAAGAACTGGGCAGCAAAATCTTCCTCGGCAATAGCAGCGTCGTCGATGATCGTTATGGAGTTGATGCCGCCCAACACCAAGTTCTTGACCACCTCCAGCGCCACGGCGCCAAAATGGACAATGAGAAGTTTGGCAGACCGGAGTCGAAGCTGCGTGCCCATGCCCCAGAGCCTAATTTGGCGATCGTACAAGGCAATCTCGTCTGCTGTTAGTACCGTTGTGTCGTGACGTGGTCTTGACTTCGATCTGGGTTGCTACACACCTGGCGTCAACTCGCTTGTGTCAATTGACATGATTTTGAGAGTGAAAAATTGAGTTCTCACTAATGACTTTTATTACTATTTGAGCTACGACGACCCAGACACCACCAATTTTTGCAAGTGGCCCATGAACACCTGGAGCGACACGTCGTCTGTCAACACCACTGCTCCGTTACCAATCATATCCTGGTTATTGTAGGTAGTTGAAGGATTTAATTTGGAGTACAAGAATCTCGCTTGCGATCCTCCCTCTTCTGTATCGATGAATCTTGGTAGTGGGAACCTGTCTACCAACAACTCAGCCGCCTCCTGTTTGGGTTCCTCCAACAAGGTCTTCAAATTTTCGTATTCTGGTTGGTTCTGGTAGCCTGCTTTCCTCCACTCACTGATAGCTTTACCATGGAAGATTAAAATGTGGAAGAAAGTGTCCAACAACAAGATGGCATCGTCTCTAATGGAAACTGAATCCAAAAGAACCGCCTGTGGTTCTTGGTCCAATGTAAATGACGTCAACGTTGGTTGAATCATAATCAATGAATTATTAGTGTTCTCATTCATCAACACATGTCTGTAAAAAGCGGTCTCGTCAGGCGAGTTGTTGAAAACTTGCAAGAACTGTGATCTCCTCAAGTAGTAAATGAATTGTGGGTACAAGTCAAATTGTGGGCTCAATCTGAAAGACTCGTCTAAATCTTTCCTGTAATCAGCAAATTTCTGACACAACCTAATTAACATCCTGTCAACCCATCTCAAAACGTCTGCTCCATCATCTTGTTCAGCCTTGAATAATGTCACTCTTGCCATTATAACAGCGGCTGCTTCTTGGTCAAAGGATTGTGTCAAAATTTGTTCATCGCTAGTTAACATATTAGACACCGTTGTAACCCTTAACCTATAAGTACCAGAACTATGCTGGTAATGAGTAATGAATTGAGTGAAACTTTGAGCCAGACCTGCCGATGCTTGCGTATTGTTGATATCAAAGAAAATTGCATAAGTGTGTTGAGGGCTCAATGCACACAACTTGAATTGTGAAGAGCCTCCGATTCCAACTTCAGTCTCTGAAACATTTGGAGTTTTGATGTGAAGTGATGATGCATGGCCAATTAAGCCATTAACTTTCAATTCTCTTGAAGTTTTTATATCGAGTGTACCATTGAAACCCATTGATAAGTAACCATCTTGGTCCTTACTGAACAATCTCAAGAACGATTGCTTGAAAATCGAGGTAGTGAAAGCATCACTCAAGAGTAAAGTACCACCAGTCATATTACTCAATTCTTTCATCTCTAAAACACCAATTTGATCCAAACATCCAACGAAAATGTCAACCACATGACTGGATTTGACCACTTTATCAGCCACTTGTTTATAGAATTTGCATGCTTTTTTGAAATGTGGAGCGTGATCTTTGTCGATATCTGAGTGAGATCTAATCGGTTCTTTAAGTTTGTTACTCACAATCATACCTGGATCCATGGTACAAGGGCCACTGGCAAACAACATGATTCTAGCACCAAATAATGGGAAAGAAGCACCCAACAAATTGGCAGCAATATTTAAGGCAGATCCAGTACATCTTAAAGGTCTATCACCATTGGCTACAGGCCAAGGATCTCTTGATAAATTTTCCAAGATGGAAGTCAACTGGAATTCAACTTCTTCAATTGGCAAAAAAAATCTATGCAAAGTGTTACCTGAGGTTGGGTTTGACATGTTAATGTTTGACATCATTGGCTTTACGAGCATCTCGAGAATTTGAACATCAGTGTAAGCTTTGTCACCTCTGAAGATGTATGATTTCGAGATACTTTCGGAGCCCAAGTCGTGGACCTGAACCATGGTACCATAAGTTATCAAACCGATCAAAGCGTTGGGGGGTAATAAATTTAAGGACACGATCAACGAGTCTTTTAAGGCTTTTAAATTATCTTCGTCTTGACACAAATCCACCACGAAAAGGAAGATCGGTGGGTTTTGTACTGGTCTCGATGTGATATACTCGATTGTGGAGCTGTTTGAGTTCAATTCTAATGGGAGGTTGTCAGGAGTTAAACCTTGATAGTGCGCAGGTAAAGGGTTTCTACCGCCACAAAGTGGACACAACCATGGCCCATTGGGGTCAATTGAACAGTAAGGATTCAAGATGGCCTTACAGTTCTGATTCATGCAGCTAACAGGATCGTATTCAGCCACCGGGAGATCCTCACGCGCCAATAAGGGCGTGTACAAGCACCCAATTGGGACGACGATTTTGTTGGCTTCGACCTTTGTTGACGGGTATGCGTTCCACGCAAATCTAATCCCGTTTCTGTCTTCAGTTTCTTCGAAATCCATTGGACGATGTTGTGAAAATTACGTGGAAGTTTGGTCGCGACGGCGAGTATGGTCACGTGTGAGACGGTCACGTGGTTGAGGTCGACCGCGCGACAGCGACGTTGGAATCACGACACGCCGCCAATGGCACGAGCGACATATGGTTTTGGGCGGGGCACTATAAGACAACCCGGCCCCCAGCCGCCATTCGCTGTGACGAGCTTGTAGCGAGGGCAGAGCCGCCAGCAGCCACGTAAGTCTTGCTGTTTGTGGCAGAAGTAAGTTTGTGGCAGAAACCAGTTTGTGTCAAATGAACCAACCAATCACACCAGGTTAAACCCACTGGTCGGTGCCCCACCTTTTCTCCAGTGCCGGGGTTTAGGGAACAATAAGCACACCAGCTGCAACTGATAGCAGTGGAAACCAGTAGATTCCCCAGATTGGACTTAAGTCCGGCGTTTTGGGGTTGCCTTGTTCGGAGCGGTCGCTTAACCTGTCGCAATTCCGTGATTTATGCACCTCGCTTGCCGTCATCATTACCACCGAGTTGGGTGACAGCAATCTGCGCTAATTGCATCACCCCTTTTCTTATTGGCCAACACTGCAACCTCGTAACTGTCACTGCTGCCACTTCCGCTGTCATTCCAGTGTGCCTGTATTTGATCTGAACTCCCCGATCGCATCGCTCTCCGTATCTGCTCCACGGTTCTTAACTCCAGATCCAAAATCCGGTTTATTATCATCACTTTTTTCTTCAACTACAACCGACATGAACGAGACCCTCGTGCAATCAAGACTGAAACTCCCGGTAGGTAAGAGCGTGCCGGAGGTCAAAGTGCTTGCCAACGGCAAAGTCATGAAAGTGCAAAAAACCAGGCAGAGAAGAATTTTAAGTTGTGTCTACTGCCACTCCAAAAAGATCAAGTGCTCCAGAGTCTTGCCGTCGTGCAACAACTGTGAGAAGTTGGGCATCGACTGCACCTACTTCGTCAACGACAGAGTTTCTCGTGGCGGCAAAAATCGTAAACTGGACCCTTCAGCCTCAATTAGCCCGGACCTCGACTCTGAAGCGAAGGGTTTAGACGACATTCACATCAACGATATCGCTGACATGGCCTCCGACATCAACTCCGACATCTCATCCACCCATCTCACAGAAATGACCACAGCTCCCTCGCTCAACGAGTCAAAGGGCGGTGATGCCAGTCCCATCCCCGGAAAGGCTGTTTTGCAGACTCCCGTGCTCAACCCAAACTCCAACATCACCAACAACTACTTCAACACAAACTACATGCTCAACCACATCAAGTCTGAAGATCAGGTATCGTTCAACTTGAGCTCGTTTGCCTACACAACCAAATCCCTCAATAATAAAGACATTAACCTCAAAACTGTGGCCAGCCCTTCGATGTTTGCTAGCCCCACGTCCAACGACGACGTCAAATTCAACTTCCCCAACTCAAATAACCCCATGTCCGAAGCGTCACCTATTTTGCATCACACTGACAGCGGCACCAACATTAGCTCGCTCTTCATGAAAAATATCCCAACTTTATACTCCAGCGGTAGCCCCGTCAACTTCCTAGAATCCTCCAACAACTCCCAAGGTGGTAACTTTATGCTCCAGTTCCCCAACAGCAATTCCCATAACTTGAATGGATCTTACGAAACTTCTGCAGTCACCCCAACACAGAAGAAAAACTTCCTTAATGGCACAAACACTTACTATGATAACGACAACCTCCTCCTCGATTTGGAATCCTTCTTACCCAACTCCAAAGAGAGATCATTCGAGCTAATAAACCGCTATGTTAACTCGGTTCATATTCTCTTGCCTATCGTTCCAAATCTCACTGAGTTTCAAGCTGAACATGAAACTTTCTGGAGAGATTGGGACCCTTACGACAAAGAGTCAAACAACACTCTCACAGACTTCAATTTCATCCAGTTTTACACCTTGTATTTCCCCATCATTTATGCATCCACCATCAGTGAGTTCGAAGAGTACGAGAATCTACTCTTGAATCAAGACATCGACAAGTACTTGAAAGGTTTCAATAAGATCTGCCAGTACTACAACTATCCTCATGGTCTCAAGACAATCCCATTGTTACTTGGAAATGTGATTATCCAGTCCACATCGCCAAATCCCTCCACCATGGAATTGTCTCAGATAATCAGATATGCCAAATTCTTGCAAGTCAACAAAGATCCAGTACTCACATTGAAAATTACCAATGATACAATTATCCAATTTAGAAGAATGCTCTGGTGGACAATTTTCGGTTTAGACTGCTTGACAAGTCATAATTTCTGTCTCCCACCCGTTTGCAAATATGACGATTTTAACGTGTTGCTACCAAGTGACGAAGAACCTATTTACAACAAGAAGAATGAAGTAATTGGTCACAAGTTGAACATCTCTAAACTCTCATTGAACATCAAATTCAAATACGATGTCATTTTGAATGATTTAGTACACCAATTGCATAACGAGAACTTGAAGAACATTTCCAATACGAAGATGAACGAAGTGAAGATGAAAATCATTGAGTATTTCGAGTATGTTCATTTCACTATCAACAAGATGAATTGTTACCACAGGAAAAACCCACCATCATCTGTTAACGAGTTGAATCTCGTTAATTTCATAAAAAATCATAGCTGGAGTTTTGTTGATAGGGCATTGATGTTGTTACACAAGAAGTATTTGTTGAACGATTTCAATCTTGCTGATTTACATGAAATCCCAAAGATCCCACCAAGAAGAGAGAGTAACTACAACATCAACTTGACAAAACCAACAGACGGCAAATTGTCGTTGAGTGAGTTTGAAGATACGTATCAAACTCTTGTTGAATCCAATCTCATAAAGAACTTCATAAACCACAAGAACTTGACATTGAGCCTTGACTTCCATCAGTTTGACAATTTCAACTACAACGATCTAAACAACAACTTGATCCCATCGTTGTTGCACAACCTCAACGACTTTCTAAAGTACAATGACTTTTTGAAGTTTGGCAAGTTTAACTGGTATGTCAAAAGAACTATACCACTTGACTCAATTATCATACTTTTCATCATAATGGTGATCAAGTTCAAGAACCAGAACATCATGTTTAACGAGCTTATCATTTACGTGAAGTTGATCAACAAGTCGTTGTTCATTTTAAACCGTAAGTGGTTCAAAAATGAAAAGTATAAGCGGATGTTATCGCTCACGAATCTTACTTGGGAGTTCATGTTGAAAAAGTTCAATATTTTGGGTTTGATTAACAAGTACACCAACTCCAACTTTTCCATTTCTACCTCCAACAGGAACAAGACTTTCAACAAATATGAATACTTCAACTACCAGTTAACAGGATACTTCAACACTGCTGAACTCTTCAAAGCAATGCAAGTGCCACAACCGGTTTTGTCGCATGAGTTATTGAATCGGTTGAACACTCAAAAGCAAACCTACCAACTTGCGTCTGCTAAACCAGATGTCAATTCGTTGACCACTCGTGGAATGGCTTTCGAGTTGGATGACGACTACCCTGTCGACAGGACTGGGTTCTATGGGTCTAAGCACGACAGCAATTTGGACGATTCCAACGAGCTTGTATCGGTGGAAAACGATTTCCAAATCACCAAGTCGATGCTTTGTGAATTCAATGTTGACCACCAGGAGCTCAACATGTTGCTCGAGAAAATCTTTTACGACCTCAAGAACAACTACGTGGACATTAACGACTACTGTGCATTTTACATCTCGTTGGAGAACGTATTGCATGAACTTATCACCTTCATCCAAAGCTGATAGGAAGAACGATTTATTTATTAACGAACATGCTTACTACGCTTCTTAGACAGCATCCGCCGTTTGTGTAGGGCCTTGTTAGGAAGGTCTCATACATATTGCCTGAGAACACAGTTCACGAACACCCGCTGTAGTCACAGACTCCAGCGTTGGGGTTGCCTAACTGTTTGTTTAAACAAACTACTGACCAGTCGAGTTCACTGGATTGTCAATGGTGGAGTCTAGTAGCAGCTTGTGGCTTTGGTCTGGAAATAGGGCCACTATCCCATGTAAGAAAATGAATGTATGCCTGTCTCATGTACCAAGTAGACGATGACACAATGAAGTTGAAGGCAATGCTAGCACCTAAACCAGCGATGTCTGTTGCCAGTTAGACGTAAGAGATGCCAAAGGCACCACTAAAGTACAGAGTTTTTTTAGCCTGCTTCACGAGACCACTGGAGCTTGGTAGGTTGTCTGAACCGACATAGGAAATTTTCCAGAGGCAGCAACAGCGACCAGTAGAACCAGTGGAGCTCACATGTTAAAACTCTTGGTGAAGGTCGTCCAGGTTCAAGCATGATTTTGTAGATAACATAAATCGCTCAATTGGTGAGTTGCTGTCAAATGGAGAAATTTTGCAGCCATTTCCCCAACACGATTGTCAATTTGAATCATCAGGGTCACTCCTTGCATGCCATTCATTGGACACTGCTTGTCTTCTGGGTGAGTTCCGCTTGAGTTACTCGTTTGGGTGGATAAGTGCATACAGTAAAGGGTCAGAGATCCAAATGAGGCACATTTGCCCGGACTCCCAATCAGGGTCGTTGTGCCCCTTGATAATTTCATGCAATTGAGTCACTTTACGCTGTTTTCAATGGAGTCTCTTCCAGAAAGCGAAGACGAGAGAACCACACAAGAATGGAACCATTCGCCTGCACTGAACGCTGACGCTTTTCAAACGCTGGCCTCTCCAGTTGATCTAGTACAATCCCTTGAGAGTGACAGGAGTGGCAGTGATCTTGTAGAGGTCCACAAGCCCCAGGACGAGTGGGTGCAAATTAACACCTCTGTCCCACAAGAGACTGAGTTCACCGTCAAAGCCCCAGATGACACAGCACTGGAGTCCCAGAGGATGGTCCTGGTTATTTAGTCTGCTGGACAAGACACACAGCCAAAAGAAGAACCGAAGTTGGAGCCAGAGGCCGCAGTGGACAAAGCCAGCTTGAAGACCCGTAGACGGCACACTCCTGATGAAGTCAGGCACTTCCTCAATGAAGTCATGGAACGTCCAACAACTCCAGTTGCAGCTTTAGCTCGAACTCATGGTTACAACGAGCATACGGCTCAGGGCTGGGCCAGAAATTACAAGAAACTCGGGAAACTACCTTCTTATAGGCCCTGGGAACAGTCATACGTCAGGAACCTCAACGACGACCACAGAGAGTTTCTCATTAGTCAGTTGAAGACCAAATCTGCTACGTCGTTGGACGAAGTGTACCAGAATCTCTTGGAGGCTTTTGAAGATTTGACAGTCAGCAAACGTGGAGTCACCCAGTTTTTGAATGAGGTCAGTTTCACCTTCCGTCGACTCTCAGAAGAGCCAAGTCGTCGAAGTGACAAGAATACCAGCCAGAGGTACAATTTTGCTCAACTTGTGCAGAGTTCAGACCTTGACTACACCACAAACTGTATTTTCATTGACGAAGCTGTGTTTCAGATCCACATGCAGCCTCAGTTCCCATCCTGTAGCAAAACACAAGCCACTCAGCACTCATACTTGACTAAAGAGTGCAGGACAGTCTTGGGTGCAGCCTGCTACCATGGATTTGTTCACATCAACTTGAAAAAACCGGTTATGAATACGACAAAAAGGCAAGAAGTGGACTCTGAAACAATCACAAGCACAAGCTATTTGGGGCAGTTTATCCTCAATGTTCTTGATGTGCTTGATCGGTATCCGGCTGAAAAGAACAGTTACTTGGTTATGACTAGCACAGGTCTCCATAAGGACGCTCCCATTGCCAGAACCATCGAGTCTAGAGGGTACCGTGTCCGCTATTTACCACCCAACTCTTCAGATTTGAGCCCAATGGATTTTTTGTGGGACCAGTTGAAGAAAAGAATGTCTACCTCCAAGTTCAAGGCAGAGGAAACACTTTCATCAAGGCTAGAAAAAGCCGCTGAGTCAGTCCCCACGCATGCTTTCATTGATGGCGTGGAGAACTCAATCGAGTGTCTTTTGTCTTGCTTAGAGACGGGGCAGAAGGCTCAAATGAGTAATACCCTCTCCACACTCAACCTGACTGATCCCAAACTATTTTCGTCAACAAGAAGCCTGGCTAGCTCAATCGGCTAGAGCGTTTGACTTTTAAAGCAATTTAAGAGCCATCAAAAGGTTGCGGGTTCGAGTCCCGCGTCGGGCTTTCTTTTTTGTTCACAGAGTCCAGAGCCAACAACAACGCTGGTCTGCTTTTCCCTTTCTTGCTTCCTCATTTGACTGCTGTGTTGTCTCTTCATTTGAGGGTGCCTTTTTTGACTTTTCTACATCAATTGAATAAATATGAATATATTGATTTGACAATAAACAGTAAGATAAATAAATTAGTTGTTTAAGCTTTTGAGGCAGCAGCCATCTTGTTCAAAGCAGAACCGTATTTGAACCACTCAATTTGTTCAGAGTTGAAAGTGTGAGATAATTCAGTTTCCCAGTCAGCTTCACCGTTAGTTGGGTGAACCTTCATGACAACGTTCTTACCTGGGGCCAAGTCAGCTAATCCAACTAAAGAAATTTCATCATCTGGGTTAATCTTGTCGTAGTCAGCAACATTAGTGAAGTTCAATGGTAATAAACCTTGTTTCTTCAAGTTAGTTTCGTGAATACGAGCAAAAGATTTAGTAATAATAGCGAAAGCACCTAAGAATCTTGGTTCTAAAGCAGCATGTTCTCTTGAGGATCCTTCACCGAAGTTTTCGTCACCAATGACAACCCACTTGTAACCAGCATCTCTGTAGTCAGCACCAGTTTCTGGAACTCCCTTGTAAACACCAGTGTAGTGGTTCTTAACATTGTTAGCTTCACCGTTTTCAGCGTTGATAGCACCAATCATATAGTTGTTAGAAATGTTTTCCAAGTGACCTCTGTATTTCAACCAAGGACCAGCCATAGAAATATGGTCAGTGGTGGTCTTACCAACAGCCTTAATTAAAATTGGCATGTTAATAGCGTCTTTACCATCCCATGGTTTGAATGGAGTCAATTTTTGTAATCTGTCAGAAGTTGGAGAGATAACAACTTCAACTGAAGCTCTGTCTTCTGGTGGAGCTTGGTAAGTGTTCTCACCTGGGTCATATCCATCTGGTGGTAAACCAACACCTTGTGGTTCCTTCAATTTGAATTCATTTCCGTTAGAATCCTTTAAGGTATCAGTAATTGGGTTGAAACCTAAGTCACCAGCAATAGCGTAAGCAGTAGTCATTTCTGGGGAAGCAACGAAGGCGTGAGTGGCTGGGTTACCGTCATTTCTGGCAGTGAAATTTCTGTTGAAAGAAGAAACAATAGTGTTCTTGTCACCCTTCTTGATATCTCTTCTGTCCCATTGACCAATACATGGACCACAAGCGTTAGCCATAACAACACCTCCGAAATCTTCGAAGATCTTTAATTGACCATCTCTTTCGATGGTAGCTCTAACTTGTTCAGAACCTGGAGAAACAGTGTAAATAGATTTAGCTTTTAAGCCATGGTCAGCAGCATCTTGAATAATAGAAGCAGCTCTGGTCATATCTTCGTAAGAAGAGTTAGTACAAGAACCAATTAAACCGACCTTAACTTCCAAAGGCCATCCGTTAGCAATGGCAGTTTCTCTCATTTTAGAGATTGGAGTAGCTAAATCTGGGGTGAAAGGACCGTTAACGTGAGGTTCTAAAGTGTTCAAGTCAATTTCAATGATTTGATCGTATTCACAACCTTCATCAGCTTTCAAGAAGTCGTTCTTGTATAAGTTGGCGAACTCAGCAATTTGAGATCTACCAGTAGCATTCAAGTAGTCAACCATAGAGTTGTTGAATGGGAAAACGGAAGTAGTAGCACCAATTTCAGCACCCATATTACAGATAGTACCCATACCAGTACAAGAGAAAGTCTCAACACCAGAACCAAAGTATTCAACAATGGCACCAGTACCACCTTTAACGGTAGTAATACCAGCTAATTTCAAGATAATATCTTTTGGAGAAGTCCAACCAGACATTCTACCGGTTAATTTAACACCAATGATCTTTGGAGCTTTTAATTCCCATGGTAAATCAGCCATGACATCGACAGCATCAGCACCACCAACACCGATAGCTAATTGACCTAAACCACCAGCATTTGGAGTGTGAGAATCAGTACCAATAAGTAAAGCACCTGGGAAAGCGTAGTTTTCCAAGACAATTTGATGAATAATACCAGAACCTGGTTTCCAGAAACCCAAGTTGTACTTGGCACATGCGGATGATAAGAAATCGTAAACTTCTTTGTTTAAGTCGATAGCTCTTTTTAAATCTTTAGCAGAACCAACTTGAGCTTGAATTAAATGATCACAGTGAACAGTTGATGGAGTAGCAACTTGTGGCATACCAGCAGACATGAATTGTAAAATAGCCATTTGAGCGGTAGCATCTTGACAAGCAACTCTGTCAGGTCTTAATTTCAAGTAAGAAACACCTCTTTCAATTTCTTGTCCATGAGGGTCATCTAAATGACCGTATAATAATTTTTCAGCGTAAGTCAAAGGTCTATTCAATCTCTTCTTGACGATTTCAACGTTTTCCAAGTGTTTTTTATATTGGATAAAGGAGTGATCCTCTAACAAGTTTTGGTGGACTTTAGAGTCTCTGGTTAATCCAGCGGTAGCTAAACCACGGACACCTTGATGAGCCTTTAAGGCATTTCTCTTAACCGATAACATCTTGGTTCAAGAAAAAACAATAAAGTTAGTTATGGGAAAACTGGGAAAATGTTCCTTTAAATCAAAGGAATTTATACTGCATAAAAGCATTTCTTTGAAAATTTGACCAATCACGATCGACAAATTTATAAGACAAGGTTTGCGGTACCTCCGAAATTCATCGGTTAAATGTGAATTCCGGTCACTTAGGGGTAGGTTTTTTATGATTTTGCCAGTAATCTGGAGCAAAAAAAACCATTGGTTGTATCTCTGAATCTATTCCGAGACATTCAATCCACTTTGAGCTAATTTAGGCCAGTTTCTCATTAGTTTGATACAAATGTAAAAAAAATAAAACCTCGTTAAAACCCTCGGATCTTATTTTTTCTCCAGATTTCAATCATGAAAAAAACATACTGCAGAATGAGAAGAGTTGCAAAATGACCGCGCTCTAATTGGATTTTTCACTTTTCGGTCCCGAAAATCGCTAAATCTCGCAGGCACGTGAGTTTCGGGGCCGTTATGGTGATCTTCATGATCTGACACCCCCACCTCCCATAACGAAGATGTCACTTGTTGAGTACGTGTATTGGTCTAAATGCCGTTTTAGTGTAGTGAACGTTTTTATTGGTGAATTTACTTGTTGCAAAAAATACATTATTGCATGATTTTGAGTCAGTGAGTATCCCCGGACTTTTGTGCCAGTCGTCCGAGGAAATACCACCAGTTTGCAACGAGTTTGTTGAAAGTGATGCTGCGTATCAAAACTACTACCGTTACGTACTCAATCTGGTACCGCTGAGTACTAGTGGTGGTTTTGCCTCGTCTCTAATCTCGTGCTAATGGATGTTGTATAGTACTGCTTCCAGCACCACCTCGCACTAATTTCAGCACCACCTGGTACCACTCCCCAACACCTCACCAAGACGTCACACTGTACAACAACCTCCACCAACAACTTCTCACACCTCGTGCTACAATCTCTACCCGGACTAATCTCAAGCCGTTCGACCAATTCCGTTGGACCAATTCTTATCTTATCCATACATTCACTAATGGCTGCGAAACCAAACCTCCACGCTTCACCACATGAAACACAATGCACCCCAACCAGCCCCAAACGTCTACTGTGCACGACACAAGTGTCACAATCATATATAGCCAGAAACAGCCGCTGAAATCCCTAAACTGGGGGCTTTACCATAAAGTGTGTGAACCAGTTTGTATCGTGGAGTAATGAAGCAATGTTCCAGAATTTAACTTTGACTATCCACAGTTTGCAAATTAACCACAACTTTGTATCTCAGATTGAAGTCTCAAGCCTCTCAACGTTAACGTCACCTGCTGATCTTGAGCTTGTTCCCCGAAATTGTCACCATGTCTCAACCCTTGGACTCTCACCCCATACAATCTGACGCCAGCGCAAAGGAACCAACTGGCGTGTCTGTGCACTCAGACCAGGTAAGCGAACTGATATTGTTCCAAGACTCAGACTTCTCCATAAATTATTTGAAAAAATCCGCTATACTATCAGAAGCAATCGATGAGATGGGCTTTGGCAGGTACCAAATTGGCCTTTTCTTCGTTGCTGGGTTTGGCTGGTTCGCCGATAATGCCTGGCCCATTGTTATAAGTTTGATTTTGCCAGCTCTTACAGAATCTGATGGCGTGCACCCTCCAGTTGGCAAAGGTCCTTACCTAGTTCTTGCTCAGAATCTTGGTCTCTTGGCTGGTGCAGCTTTTTGGTCATTGTCCGCAGACATCATTGGACGTCGCTGGGCTTTCAACTTAACTTTCTTGATTTCAGGTGTGTGGGCACTCATCGCTGGCTCATCTCCAAATTTTGCTGCTCTAGGAGTTTTTGCTTCTTTTTGGAGTTTTGGTGTCGGTGGTAACCTTCCAGTTGACTCAGCGTTGTTCCTCGAAGCTCTACCCTCTCAGTATCAATGGCTTTTAACAGTCATGTCTGCGTGGTGGGCTCTCGGTCAATTAGTTGCAAACTTAATAGCTTGGGGTTTGATACCCAATTTCTCTTGCGAGAACCCTGAGTCATGTTTGAAAAAAGACAACTGGGGATGGAGGTATTATCTTTTCACCATGGCAGGATTGGCACTCGTGATGTTCATCGCCAGATTCTCGTTCCGGGTTTTCGAATCACCAAAATTCTATTTGGCAAGAGGTAGAGATGACTTAGCAGTGGAAACAATCCACAAAATTGCTAAAGTCAACAGGAAGACGGTCCATGTAACCATTGAAGACCTTCAAAAGATTGACGAAGAGTATCCCGAGAAATCATTGACAAAAAACGATCTTGTCAAGAGCAACTTGAAGAGGTTCAACTTCAACCATGTCAAACAGTGCTTTGGTTCCAAGAAACTTGCACTTTCTTCAAGTCTTGTCATCTTTTCGTGGGCTATAATCGGTCTTGCATTCCCTTTGTACAATGCTTTTCTTCCCACTTACCTCAGACAAAGGGTTAGCGAAGAAAACCCGTTGCAACTGAGTACTTATGAAACGTACAGAAACGCTTTGATTATTGCAGTTATTGGAATTCCGGGGGCACTTCTAGCTGGAGTTCTTGTGGAGCTCCGTATTGGAAGAAAAGGTACGCTTATAATAGCGTTAGTCTTAACGGGAGTCTTCCTCTTCTGCTCAACCACTGCCAGGAATGCCAACGCCAATTTGGGGTGGAACTGCGCCTTCAGTTTTGCCTCAAATATCATGTATGGTGTGCTTTATGCGTACACGCCAGAAGTGTTCCCTGCTAATGTCAGAGGTACTGCCATTGGTTTGGCTGCAAGTGCCAATAGGATTCTTGGAGTTTTCGCTCCAATTATTGCCATTTATGCAGATCTCACCACTTCAGCACCAATTTATGTTAGTGGTGCTTTGTTTATTGCTTCGGGGATCGTAGTGGCATTCTTCCCCTACGAACCTCGTGGCCATGCGTCTTTATAGTGAAACGTCTTTTTGCACCCATCCGGCGCGACATTGCGCCGACATCTCACCCACCGAAATCCGCGACAGTCTCCACAGGACCAAAGTCGACCGGCAACTTATTTATTCATCTCGAAATGGCAGCAGCAGCAGGATCAAAGTTCCAGAGATTTTTGAATGCCGAGACTGGACCTAAGACCATTCATTTTTGGGCTCCTGTACTCAAATGGAGTTTGGTCTTAGCAGGAATCAATGATATCCAAAGACCAGTTGAAAGATTATCAGGAACCCAACAACTTGCCTTGTTTGCCACTGGTGCTATTTGGACAAGATGGGCAGGTTTTGTTATTAGGCCCAGAAATCCCCTATTAGCTAGTGTTAATTTCTTCTTGGGTTCAGTTGCAGCTTACCAGTTGGCTAGAATCGTTAATTATAGACACAACCTTGGTGACTCTCCGATGCAAATTGCTTCTTATATCGTCAAGGGTAACCCCGATGCAAAACCGGAGCCTGTGGCCCAACCTGCTAAGTAAACGTTTAGATTAATCAACATTCATGTCATCATTAGGTTCTTGTGCGTCTTGTACTGGCGCATCTTCCGCTGGTGTGTCCACAGGTGGTGTGCTCACAGCTGGTGACTCCACCACTGGCGTTTCAACAGCTGGCGTTTCCATTGTTTGCAACTCCTCTTCCTTTGGTGCTTCCACTTCTGCTTCCACCTCTTTCTCTTCTTCTTTCTCCTCGTACTCCTCTTCTTCCTCCTCCTCGTAATGCTCAAGCTCGTCCTGTCTGACCTTGTTGACCTCACCCACAATCCTGGCCAAGTCGGTGGTCAAGAACTTCTCGATTTGTGCATTACGCCCATTCCATTTTCTGGCCGTGGCATCTAAATCGTTTTTGATCTTGCTCAAAATCTCGTACTTGATCATTCGCTGGATCCGGAGCTTCAAGTCGATGTTGACAAGTTTCCTGAAGATCTCGTAGTCGATCAACGGCTTATTGGAGTCGCCATCAAGAGAGAAGAATTCACTGACATTGATGAGAGTCTGTCCCTCCCGCACGTACTTCATCAACGAGCCACTGTCATATTCCCGTATGGTGTGCACAGAGAAGTAAATGTTGGGCAATTTGAGTTGCTTCTTGTTCAGTTCGAACTCGGTGATGATTTCGTCAAGCTCGAAATTGACTTTATCCATTTGAGCCAATTTCTTGTTATAACGCACAATCTCGTCATCAATGAACTCATCTCGGTTCTGTAGTTGCCAGTGCTTGAAATCACGGTGAAATTTCGATACTTTAAACGAGTCAAGCATCAGGTTCTTCTGGTGGAGTTTCTTGTTTGTGTCTTTCCCATCTAACTCATCCAATACCGATGCTAACAATTCAGAAGCACTTGTATTAACTTCTAAGAGATCGTGTGCACTTGTCTGCAAAGTATCGGCTCTCAGGGTATCCTTCATTGTGTCTTTAAGTTAGTGATTACTGCAGGTTCAATGGTGAAAAAGTTAATCGCGATTTTACATGTTTGACGTCTCTTCTGACGCCATTGAAACCATACGAAACGAGCTTGTAGCGGCATGCCAGACCTTGGGTGGACTACAGTTGTTTCAGGCAGCCAAATGGTGCGCCGAGGCTGTTAATGGGCTCCCACCTCGTTCACAATCGGTAGATTTTACACCTACTGTCGCTTCTGATCTAGAAAAACAAGACTTCGACAAGGTGTTACTAGCCCGTACTTACTTCAACGTCAAGGAGTTCAATCGATGTGCTCATGTCTTGGCAGATTGCAAGAGTGCAACTGCAGTTTTCCTTAAATTGTATCTGACACTTCTCGCTGTTGATAAGAAAGAACTAGAAGAGACAGATGGGGTGATTAATTTGTTCCCGTTGCCTGAAGATAAAGAACCAAGCCATGCCAACGGCGCTAAAGTACTCAGCCAGACATCTGCAGGCTCTGATGTCAATTCAAGGCTCACAAAAATAGTGCAAGAGATCGAAACTTATCACACCAACAACGACCCTAATCCTCATTTGTTTTACCTTATGGGTTGCATTCACAACAAAAAGAAGAACAAGAATTTGGCTCAGTCGAGTCTCTTTGAGTCTCTACAGTTGTTCCCTTACAACTGGTCGTGCTGGCAAGAGTTTATTCAAACAATCAACTCATTTGAAGAAGCGCTCGAGGTTATCAGTAAGATAAAAGAATCAAAATCTTCTCTCTCCAGCAACATCATGTTCCATTTCTTTGAGGTCGTGGTGCTCCAGGAATTCTTCCAACAACTGAATAACTTAAACAGCACATTGTCGGGATTGTTGAATGTTTTCCCCAACTTCAATTTCTTGAAGATCCAAAAGTTCTTGCTTTGCTACCACTCACTTGACTACTACCAGGCTGAGCTTATCTTCGACAAGATCCTTATAGATGATCCATTGAGACTAGACGACTTGGATACGTACTCCAATATGTTGTATGTCATGGAGAAACGATCGAAGCTTTCATTCCTAGCACAGTACTCGTCAAATATCGATAAGTTCAGACCAGAAACTGCATGTATAATAGCAAACTACCACTCCATGAAAGGTGACCATGAAAAGGCCATCATGTATTATAAGAGAGCATTGATTTTAAACAAAAACTGCCTCAGTGCCTGGACCTTGATGGGCCATGAGTTTGTGGAGCTTAAGAATAGTCACGCTGCCATAGAAAGCTATAGGCGAGCAGTGGACATCAACCCCAAGGATTTCAGAGCTTGGTATGGCTTAGGCCAAGCTTATGAAGTTCTAGACATGCATCTTTACTCCCTTTATTACTATCAGAAGGCCACTAACCTTCAGCCTCTAGACAAGAGAATGTGGCAAGCCATAGGAAACTGCTACGAGAAGATTAACAAGTACGATGAGTGTCTCAAGTCGTTCGAGAAGGCTCTCACCATCGACAGCCTCAACAGAAACGTCGAAGGAAACGAGAACCATACTTTTGACCCGTACATCTGCTACAAACTCGCTGTGATCTCCGAGAAGCTCCAGAAGATGAAAGATTGCTACAAGTACATGAAACTCTGCTTCGATCAGGAAGCAGAGTACGGTATAACCGACGAGACGTCCAAGGCTCGACTCTGGTTGGCCCGATTCTCGCTAGAGAACAAAAGATTCGACGAGGCTTACGAACTAACGAAGGATTTGAACCACAACAATGCTCATGATATCGAGGAAGCTCGTGCTATAGCAAGAGAAGCTCGTAATAGAATTAATAAGTAGCGTTTCTAGTTATTATTATTAAGATTAAATATTAAGTGGTTTGAATACAGTTAGTAGTTGATGATCTCATCTTGTAAGGCCAACAACTGAGACTCGTTGTTGATGCTCAGACAAATTTGTTCAATTGCTTGTTGGAGAACAGAGAATAAAAGTGAATATTCTTGTTCAGTGACGTCAGCATTTACCATGATTAGAAGATGTGGTCTGATAATAGGAAGGTTTTCATGAGCCAACAAGTTTTTCGATCTGGTAATCAAGATGTTGGAGTTGGCTAAGACAAAGTCAACGATTTTTTGCAAAACAAAACATTCATAGTTGTACATCTCGTTAAAAGGGTTAACACTCTTATTTGGCTTGCCAGTATTGAGAAGTGTTAAGTTTCCATAATATTGGGGTAGGTTCAATTTGGTTCTGTAAGGCTGTTGGAGCCCTAAGTGAATAATTGGAGAAGCAGAATTGGACACAATTTCAAAATATGGTGACTTCGTAACTAACAGAGAAATCCCTTGGTATGCAAAAGCAATCCTGTCATGTAATCTTTTCATTAACACAGAATTACCTTCAGCGTCAGTATTACTAGTGATCTTTCTGATAGTCTCCGACACAACTTTGGCACTGTAAGGTGGTAAAGCAGCACTGAAAACGTAAGCGTGTGAGGATAAACGCTGATGATGAATCATTGGCGCAACTCCAACACAGAAGCCTCCGGATGATGCAAATGAAGTTGCTAAAGACCCGATAGTGATGGAAATTTCTGATCTTGGAATGCCAAAATGTTCAGGGGTACCTTTACCAGTTTTACCTAACACTCCAACTGCCAAACTATCATCTAAGAATAATCTGTACTTGAACTTATTTTTTAATTCCACGATCTTTGGTAAATCTGCAATATCACCATTATTAGCAAAAACACCTTCAGTAACAATAAATCTTCTTCTAAGAGGTTTCTCTTTATCCAAAGAAGGAGTGAGCTCTTGCAAAACTTTCTCCAAATGGTCCATATCATTGTGGTTATACCATTCAATGTCACAACGACTAACAATCAAAGCTTTTTGCACAGACAAGCCAACTGCACTATCAACAACACACAAGTCGCTTCTTTTAACAAAAGCGGGTAAAACAGAACTGTCAGTGACGAAGTCTTGTCCATACAAAATCGATTGTTCACCATCCAAGAAATCAGCAAGGTCTTCTTCTAATCTGACATGAGAATCTTGAGTACCATAGAAATTAGGTGGTGAACAAGCACCGACTCCACTATTATTGATGACATCTTTAGCGAATTGATGGATTTCTTGGTCTTGATTGAGGTTTAAGAAATCGTAACTTGCCAAGTTTGTTACCCCAGTAGGGTTTGCTGGCTTTAAATTAGATAAGGTTATATGAGCGCCATTCATACCATGCACTCTTGGGGTTGATTTGATCTGCCAGTCTTCTAGGTCTGAGATCTCATCAACTAAAGGATTTGGCTGCCATTCATTGATGAGCTCGTCAACTTCTCTAGGGGAAAGTTTAACTACTTCGCTTTTGTTAGCCTTTCTTTTGGAGGTGAGGAAGTAGTGAACAGCAAAGATGAACAATGCCAACTCGAACAACGAACGTATTGGGTCATCCTTATACGAAGCTTTTATGTAACGTAAAATGATTGGACCACCAGGTATTTTACCCAAGTAGTTCAAATAGTAAACAAAAGTTTCACCAAGAGTCACACTAAGTGAATCCAACGTTGGCGGAAGTGTCGTTGTGGCGATAGCCGTGGTGGTCTTGGTGGTGGTGTAAACAAAATCAGCGTTCGTCATATTTGTGGTGAGAAATAGGGGTACGCTAGACCGCAGTTATTGAGCTTTTCAGCGGCGGAAAAATTCGGGGTAAATTGGATAAATCAGTAATTAAGAGCACCACTAACCTCTAGTTGGTGTCTTGAACTTTAACGGGTGAAAATGAGTGGTTAGGCGTCGAGCTTACTGACGTCTAGTATCAACAAAATTTTCAATCGAGTTTCGCGTTCCTGAAACTCAAACACCATGTCTCACTTTGTAGAGCGACGTTCCTCGTGGCACCACTACTGCGTGAGGCTCGTTCGCAGAGAGGTATTTAGTACTGGTTCTGGCTCAGTGTAGTGCCTTTTTTTGTGACAATTTGGCTGATTGTAGCACCATAACCGAACCGAGGTCAACACTAATTGGCCTTTTTGGGTCTTACATTAACTAGTTTGCATCATACATTCGTTACAACAATGAAGACCAGTAGGCTGATCATCGACCAAGACATTGTGCAGTTTGGTGGCTTTGTATCGTGCATGTAGGGCCTTTGATATGCTCAGACATACCGAGAGCTAGTCCCAAATCAAGACCAGAGCCACTCAGTTCCCAGTACACGTCAACAGCAGTGAACCTGTTCACAGAGACGTCTACACTCAGATCAAGGTCTTGGTGCCTCTCTTCCTTGAAAGTCGTGGACGTTTATGGTATAAACACTCTAGATACACCTTCAACATCTCTACGACAACACACACAGCCTTCAAGGCCTTTGGATGCAAGAGTGAGTCGACATGATTCACAGATGGAGAAACATTTACAGGGCCAGGTAATGATCTCTCTGGTGTTGACCTGGCAAATGACACAATCTAGGTTGTTGGTTTCGGTCTCGTCTGGATTTACAGGATTAAGACCGCTCAACAAGCTCTCAAGATGGCCTCTTCTCTTTGACAAGATCACCTCAACCAACTTTGTGGCTTCATCCTTGTTCTCAAGGTTTCTCTTTATGATAGAGTGATACTTGGATCTGGTCATAGTTCCCTCATATTTGAATCTGTGTTGCAAAGTGTCGATATTTTCGTCGTTTATGAGCTCAGTGAACTGCTCTGCAGTCATGAAGTCATCATCATCACCAACCAAGGACTCCAAGTCCAGCTGCCCCACACTTTCACCATCGTCAGAGTCAACAAAGTCTTGACTGTTGTCCACTTCTGAAATTTCACTCTCTCTGAGCAACGTGAGGTAGTTGATTTCGAGTTCATCGTCAGTGAGTTCGTCCAACTCAATAATCTTGGCTTGTGCCGTCTGATCAGTATGTGGTCTCCTTGGTTGCACGTACTTTCTCAAGAATGGTGGAACTCGTTTCTTGCGTTGCTCAAATGCTTCATCAGAGTCTTCGTCATATTGAGATTCCTTTTCACCCCAGATCGTGGTAATGATAGTGTGAATTATCTTATCAGTCACAATACCCCTGAGAAGTTGCAACGCATTGGTGACAGCCTTCTTGACGTAAACGATTCTTGTCTTTATGATACTGCGCTTAGTGACTCCAAGGTCATCATCGTTGTTGTCAGCATCTCTACCAGCCACAAGCTTCATTGAAGGGTCTGTGATCAAATTAGCATATCCATTGATCTTGTTTTCTCTCATGAAACTGATTAATCCTTTTGTGTTGACAATTCCAGAGGTGTCGGAATTGATAAGTTGGAACTTGGAGGTGAATTTCTCCCAGATTGACCTCTCTACCCAAGTTTCATTATCAGCAGCAACAATGCTCAATTCGGTAATGTAACTCGACTTTCCAGCCAGGGTGAGTGCCATTAATGCCAAATTGAGAAGGGTAGAGTAGAAATCATCAGAAAGCTTGAAGAAGTTTCGTTGTCTGAACTCTGGATCGTTCTCTGCAGTTCCATGAGCAAAAAAAGAAGCATAGTTGAGATCTTGAAGGTTGAATCCTGTTCCAAATACTGCCAATACAAAAATTACACCAGACATGATGATGATGACAAGCATAATGATTTGAGGTAACATCGACAAGATAACCACCACCGGGAACTTGGAAGCATCACCGAAGAACAACACTCTACTGAAGTAAGTCAAGAAAGACACACCAATGATGCTACTGGGAATAAGTCTGTAGCGATTGTTGTTGATCAAGCCGCCGATTTGGAAAGTCAAGTGGTTAGCTATCAGGAAGAGACAACAAACAAGCAATTCTTCCGAAGGCTTGATGACAGTCGATAAGCCAAGGAAGAATTTCCCATCCGAGCCTTCCTCTTGAAAAGCTAATGAGTGTTCGAACAAAGTGAAACCAGCTTCGGTGTATGGCTTTTTACCATGGATTGCTGCGGTGAACGTCTCGATGTAGGTCAGCAAGCAGAACCCCAAGAAAATGGGCCAGTACATGTCGGTAGAAGGTCCCAAGGTCACCAGTCTGGGCGAAGTTTTCATGTACTTGAACGAGTCATAGGTTGCTGGGTCGTACTCGAACAAGCCTGAGGTTTTAAGCATATCGTACGCCCACGAGGTCTTGCCAAATAACTGGCCATGAACATTGAGCGCCACAAGCACATTGTATGCGTTGTACATGAGCAATCCAATGACCGAGAGTCTGAAGAGAACTAAACTGGTGTCTTTCATAAGATCGCTGCTTCTGACGATGTTGAGCGAGTTGCGACGACGGTTCACCGCGAGCTGCTGTGCTCTGGACGTGTTCGTGGAGGCGATCACCATCGTCCTGTTGAGAATTATCGCCATAGCCATACAGGCCATACCGTACCACGAGTAACAATAGGTGATGTACGCCGAGAGTTTCGATTGGGTATAAGTGATGGCTTGGTTCTGCTGCACGACGGCGTCAATGAGCCGATTCACAAGTCGCCCAAGCACCCATTCAGAATCTTCCACGACGGGGGGATTGATATTGTTCATGGTGTCGTTGGAGCGCGACATTTCCATTATCAGACATTGTGTTGATGCGCATCTCAGACTCAACTCAGTGTTAGTGATGGATCGCAAGAAACCGGCTCCTCCACGCAATACGCGAGGTGCACCACCACAAAATGGTACATCTACAAACCCACTGAATCCACCTACACGTCCACGTCCTCCTCCTCCACCTCCTCGAGGAAATCCCACTACTAATGGTTCCACTTCGCGACCTCCAGCACCTCCTGGCCGTCCAAGACCTGGCCCTCCGCCTCCTCCACCCAAGAAAACCAAGACCGCCCCACGTTCACTCCAATTGGGCGAAGCTGAACTCGACGCAAGGGCTAAAAAGTGGCTAGCTGCTCAGAAAAGACGGTTCAGACCTCCAACTACCAACAAGCAACAAGGACTCGTGCGACCTATGAAAGTAGAAATGCCCCCTGAACATCTCAGAAAGATCATGATAGACCATGCAGACTTATCGACCCGTAATGTGGCGTCTGACAAGCGAGCTCATCTCGGTTCTTTGAAGTATATCCCACATGCGATGCTCAAATTACTCGAGAACATGCCACAACCATGGGAACAGCAGAAGGAGGTCAAGGTCTTGTACCATGTGACAGGAGCTATCACTTTTGTCAACGAAATTCCAAGAGTTATTGAACCAGTTTACACAGCGCAATGGTCTGCAGCATGGTCTTCTATGCGGAAGGAAAAACGTGATAGGAGCCACTTCAAGCGAATGAAATTCCCTCCATTCGACGATGAAGAGCCTCCCCATGACTGGATGGAATTCCTCGAACATGCAGAGGTTCCTGACCCAATTGATCTACAAATAGAAGATGAAGAAGTGCAAGAATGGCTTTACGACGACAAACCTTTCTTGGACGACAACGATGTCATCAATGGCGAATCGTACAAAAAGTGGTACTTGTCACTTGAAAGAATGGCTAAGCTTTATGACCTTTCAAAGAGCTTATTGCCCAGGATACGAGATCCAAACTACTTTTACCTTTTTGACAAAGAGTCGTTTTTCACTGCCAAAAGTTTGAACTTGTCTCTATCAGGTGGACCAAAGTTTGAACCCATGTACAAGGAAACCGCAATAAGCAGCTCATCTAACGATTTCACAGAATTTGACTCCATCGATAGAATCATATTCAGGATACCCGTGCGTACAGAGTATCGGGTGGCTTTCCCGTATCTTTACAATTCCTTTGTGAAGCTGGTACATTTGAGTCACTATCACTCACCCCTTCGTTGCTTCGTGGACGATTTCGAGGATGACTCAGTTGCATTCTACTTTGGAAAGAACCTCAATGAGATCCCAGTTCACAAACCAGAAGCAAAAACAGAAGTAGAAGAAGAGGAAGAGCTTCTGCTCCCAACAAGTTTCAAGCCATTCATGTCAAGCAGCGACGGTGAAAACGAGGAGGAGATACCTCTCGAGCCTGAAGGTTCTGCAAATGCCTTAAAACTTTGGTGGGCTCCATACCCTTTCAGCAGAAACAGTGGTCGCACAGTCAGAGCACAGGATGTTGGTTTGGTGAAAGGTTGGTATCTCCAGAGAGCAGCTCCCAATCAGCCCCTCAAAGTCAAGATCTCACATCAGAAACTTCTCAAGACCTACATCTTGAATGAGCTTCATAATCCACAGGGAGCCAAGACTGGCAATCAAATGAGTAATAGAAGAAAAATTAGTCTCTTCAAATCGTTGAAAGCCACAAAGTATTTCCAAGAAACAACTATCGACTGGGTAGAAGCTGGTCTTCAGGTTTGCCAACAAGGTTTCAACATGCTCAATCTACTCATTCACAAAAGAGGTCTAGTATACTTGCACTTAGACTACAACTTCAACTTGAAACCTACCAAGACCTTGACGACAAAAGAACGTAAAAAGTCCAGATTTGGTTCAGCATTCCATTTGACGAGAGAAATCTTGAGAGCCATCAAAATGATCGTTGACTCACATGTTCAATTCAGACTTGGCAATGTTGATGCATACCAGTTGGCAGATGGTATTTACTATGTCCTCAACCATTTAGGCCATTTGACAGGAATCTACCGTTACAAGTACAAAGTCATGCATCAAATTCGTGCCTGCAAAGATCTCAAGCATGTTGTCTATTCTAAATTCAATGCTGTCATTGGGAAAGGTCCTGGTTGTGGATTCTGGCACCCTGCTTGGAGAGTTTGGCTCAATTTCTTGAGGGGTATCATTCCATTACTTGAGAGATGGCTCGGAAACTTGGTTGCCAGACAATTCGAAGGTCGTAGAAGTAACGATGTTGCTAAAACCATCACCAAACAGAGAATCGATTCTTATTACGATCTTGAACTAAGAGCTCAAGTCATGCATGATATTTTAGATATGATTCCTGAAGGAATGAAGCAAAACAAATCCAGAGTTATTCTTCAGCACTTGAGTGAAGCATGGAGATGCTGGAAGGCCAATATCCCATGGAAAGTACCTGGCTTGCCTGAGCCCATTGAAAAGATTATCGAGAGGTATATCAAAGCAAAAGCTGATGGGTGGATCTCAGTTGCACATTACAATAGAGACAGAATAAGAAGGGGTGCCACAGTGGAAAAAACTGTTGCTAAGAAGAATTTGGGTCGTTTGACAAGATTATGGATCAAGAACGAGCAGTCAAGACAATTGGAGTTCGCTAAAAATGGACCATTTGTCTCGCCAGACGAAGCAGTCGTCGTGTTTCAAACTTTGGTCCATTGGCTTGAAAGCAGGAAGTTCAGCCCCATCCCATTTCCTCCTTTATCTTACAAACACGATACCAAACTTCTCGTTTTGGCGCTTGAAAACTTGAAAGAAAGCTACACTGCTGGAGCCAGATTGAACTCCACTCAAAGGGAGGAGCTTGCTTTAATTGAGCAGGCTTATGACAATCCACACGAATGTTTGGGAAGAATTAAGAAGTTCCTTTTGACTCAAAGAATTTTCAAGGAAGCAGGACTCGAGATGATGGATTTCTATACTCATATTATTCCAACATATGCTATAGATCCATTGGAAAAGATAACAGATGCTTACTTGGACCAGTACTTGTGGTACGAGTCCGACAAGAGACAATTGTTCCCCAACTGGGTCAAGCCTAGTGATGACGAAATTCCACCTTTGTTGGTTTACAAATGGTGTCAGGGAATCAACAATCTAGAAGACATTTGGAAAACTGAGAATGGTGAGACGAATGTAATGATGCAGAGCTCTTTGAGTAAGTTTGCAGAGAAAATTGACTTCACCTTGTTGAACAGACTTTTGAGGCTTATTGTTGACCCCAACATTGCTGATTACATGACATCAAAGAACAACATCAGCTTGACATACAAGGATATGAATCATGTGAACCAGTATGGTTTGATCAGGGGTTTGCAGTTCAGCTCTTTCATCTACCAATTCTATGGTTTGGTTATGGACCTTCTCATTCTAGGTTTGGAGAGGGCTAGTGAGTTGGCAGGTCCACCGCAAGCACCAAACAACTTCCTCCAATTCAAAGATGCTGATACTGAGACATCTTCTCCAATAAGATTGTATACTCGTTATCTTGACAAGATATTCATTCTTTTCAGATTCAGTGCTGGGGAGTCCAATGGACTCATTCAAGACTACTTGTCGGAGAATCCTGATCCAAATTTTGAGAATGTGGTTGGATACAATAACTATAGATGTTGGCCAAGAGATGCTAGGATGAGATTAATGAGGCATGATGTGAATCTTGGGAAAGCTATTTTCTGGGAAATCTCAGGTCGTATTCCTAGATCTATTTCTTCAATCGAATGGGAAGACACTTATTGCTCGGTGTACTCCAAAGATAATCCAAATCTTTTGTTTTCCATGTGTGGATTTGAAGTTAGGATCTTACCCAAATGTCGCTCGAGTACCTCACAACCATCAAAGGAAGGAGTTTGGGATCTTGTGAATCAGCAGACCAAAGAGCGTACTGCAAAAGCGTACCTTCAAGTCAGCCAGACAGAGATCGAGAAGTTCAACAGTAGAATAAGACAGATTGTGATGTCATCTGGGTCTTCGACCTTCACTAAAGCAGCCACAAAATGGAACACGGCCCTTGTGGCACTTTTTGCCTACTTCAGAGAAGCTATCATTGCTACTGGGCCATTGTTAGATGTTTTAGTCAAATGTGAGACTAAGATCCAGAACCGTGTGAAGCTAGGGCTCAATTCTAAAATGCCCTCCCGTTTCCCTCCAGCTGTTTTCTATACTCCTAAAGAGCTTGGAGGGTTGGGGATGATCAGTGCCTCCCATATTTTGATCCCTGCTTCCGACTTGAGATGGTCCAAACAAACTGATACTGGAATCACTCATTTCAAAGCTGGTCTCAGTCACCAGGAAGAGAAGATTATTCCTACTATCTTCAGATACATTACCACATGGGAGAATGAATTCCTCGACTCTCAAAGAGTCTGGGCAGAATATGCCATTAAACGTCAAGAGGCCATGGAGCAGAATAGGAGACTTACGTTCGAGGATATGGAAAGTAATTGGGACAGAGGTATCCCAAGAATTAGTACTTTGTTCCAAAAGGACAGACACACATTAGCATATGACAAAGGACACAGAGTGAGAAGGGAATTCAAACAATACAGTCTTGCTAGATTCTTCCCATTCTGGTGGACCAGCAACCATCACGACGGTAAATTATGGAACCTCAATGCTTACAGAACTGACGTCATCCAAGCATTGGGTGGTATTGAGACCATTCTCGAACACACACTTTTCAGAGGTACAGGTTTTGACTCCTGGGAGGGATTATTCTGGGAGAAGTCGACTGGTTTCGAAGATAGTTTGAAATTCAAGAAGCTTACCAACGCCCAAAGATCTGGTTTAAGTCAAATCCCCAATAGAAGGTTTACATTGTGGTGGTCGCCTACAATCAATCGTGCTAATGTTTATGTTGGTTTCTTGGTCCAATTGGACTTGACTGGTATTTTCCTTCATGGTAAAATTCCAACACTCAAGATTTCTTTAATCCAGATTTTCAGAGCTCACTTGTGGCAGAAGATTCATGAAAGTTTAGTCCAAGATTTGTGTCAGGTATTTGACAATGAAATGGAGATCCTTCAGATTGATACTGTTGAGAAGCAAGCAATTCATCCACGTAAGTCGTACAAGATGAACTCTTCTTGTGCTGACATTGTGCTCCAAGGAACTTACAAGTGGAATGTCTCAAAGCCCTCATTGTTGTTCGACAAGAATGATGCTATGAATGCTGTGACCACCAACAAGTATTGGATCGATGTTCAATTAAGATATGGTGATTATGATTCCCATGATATCTCTAGATACACACGGGCCAAATTCTTGGACTACACCACTGACTCCACCAGCTCTTATCCTACGCCAACAGGAGCGATGGTCGGTATAGACTTGGCATACAACATGTATGACGTGTATGGGAATTGGTTTAATGGACTAAAGCCGTTGATGCAGAGTGCAATGAAGGAAATAATGAAGGCCAACCCTGCATTGTATGTGTTGCGTGAAAGAATACGGAAAGGCCTCCAATTGTACCAATCACAACCACAAGAAGCTCTCTTGAACTCCAACAACTATGCTGACTTGTTTAACGATGACAATCTTTTGTTTGTGGATGACACAAATGTGTACAGAGTTACCGTGCACAGAACATTCGAGGGCAACCTCAGTACCAAACCAATCAATGGTGCTGTATTCATGCTCAACCCTAAGACAGGAAATTTGTTCATGAAGATTATTCATACAAGTGTTTGGGCTGGACAAAAGCGTTTAGCCAATTTAGCAAAGTGGAAAACTGCTGAGGAAGTTGCTGCATTGATCCGCTCTTTGCCGAAGGAGGAACAACCAAAACAGCTTATTGCTACCAGAAAGGGTATGATGGACCCCTTGGAAGTTCACTTGTTGGATTTCCCTAATATTTCTATCCGTTCATCTGAACTTACTCTTCCATTCGCTCACGCTTTGAAGAATGAAAAACTCGGGAACATCGTTTTGAAAGCCAGCGAGCCTCAAATGGTGATCTTCAATCTCTATGACGACTGGTTGCAAACTATTTCATCTTACACTGCGTTCTCAAGAGTTATCTTGATATTGAGAGCCTTGGGAATTAGTCAAGAAAGAACAAATCTAATATTACGGCCTGATGGTACCACTATCACTCAAGAGCATCACATCTGGCCATCTTTCACTGATGATCAATGGGTTGACGTTGAGACTCAACTTCGTGACTTGATCTTGAATGACTACGCCAACAAGTACAACATCAATGTTCAATCTTTGACTCAGTCTGAGATTCGTGACTTGATTTTGGGTCAGGAGATCACAGCACCTTCAGCGAAAAGACAGCAAATGGCCGAACTTGAGAAAAACAAGATCGATAGCGCAAACGACAACGAACAGTTGACTGCTTTGAAAGCTACCACTCAAAATGCTCAAGGAGAACAAATCACCACTATCACCACCACCAACTACGAGCAACTGTCATTCATATCCCGAAATGAATGGAGAACTAGAGCCATCGAGTCAAATAACTTGCACTTACGAAGCAAGAATATCTTCGTTTCGAGTGACGAAATTTCTGAGGACGATGCTATCACATACATTTTACCAAAGAACATACTCAAGAAGCTCATACAAATATCAGATCTCAGAAGTCAAGTAGGTGGCTTCATCTATGGATCAGTTCCAGAAGAAGGTGCCCCAGTGAAGGAAATCAAGGTGATAGCTCTTGTTCCACAACTTGGAAACACGAACAATATTCAATTTCCTGATAAAGTGCCTGAGAAGACTGGACCATTGGCCAACTTGGAGTTGTTGGGTTGGATACATACACAATCACACGAGAACAAAGCACTCTCGCCTGTGGATATTAACACGTTGGTGGGATTCGAACAGAATTACCCCGAATGGTCGAGGGATAAAATCACATTGACAGTGACATTCACCCCTGGTTCTGTGACCCTCACATCATACAGATTGAATGAAGATGGTTACGAATGGGGCAAGACCAATAAAGATCTCTTATCGGCAACTCCTGAGGGATACAACCCAGCTTTCAGTGAGAAGGGTCAACTCATACTTTCAGACAGAATCTGTGGTTCTTTCATGGTACCAGAAGATAACATTTGGAACTTTGCGTTCTTGGGTCAAATCTGGAACGCAACTAACGAGTACCATTTGAAAGTGGACTTACCACTCCTGTTCTATCACGAGTTCCACCGTCCTATTCATTTCAGCAGTTTCAACGAGATTGAATCAGGTCCGTTGGAAGCAGACCAGGAGGACAACTTTGCATAAATACATTAAATTACATCACCAATGTCTCACCGATATTATATGATCGTCAATTTGTAGCAAGAGGCTTCGGAGGTCGTTTCTAGTTATCTTCTCTTTGAGCAAGAGCGTCTCCAACGACGTCTTCCCATTCATGTACTTGAGAAGACCATAAAACATCTGAGTCAACTCTGGTGAGAGGTTACACTCATCAGTTACGATTTTTTGAATCCATTTCCTTTCAAGAGTTGTAGCTCTCCCAGGGTCCAAGATAATCGTATCTTGGTCTTCTTCAAGGATGATATCTGGCCCTAGCCGTGAATTCTTTATGTCTTTGGCAATCAGATCGATGTCTGTATCCAAAGAGCTGGGCACTGACCCATCATCTCCTCGCCTCAGTTTCGAAGGATCAACCTTGGAGGTATTGTCAGTTCCACTAATCTTCAGCTTCTTGGTGGTAACTTTCTTGTTCTTTGAGCTCTGCGATGCCTCGTTCTCCAAGGTTTCTTCAACTTTCATCTTGACTTTGCGGGATATTTTCAACCAAATGTAAGTGTGAAGCTGGGTAATGTACCCAAACCTCACAAGCCAGCCAAGAGCGGCCAAATACACCTCCTTGTGATCTTTGGACGGTATAATTGATGCAAATTGTCTTGGTTTCTTACTAGGAGCAGACAATAACTTCAAGAACTGTGGAAGGGATGGTAATGCTGGAAATTGTCTCTTGAATTTGGGTAGATCATCATACAAGTTGATGGTGATTGGGGCCATAGGCGAAACAATATAGACACTTTTGGTATTGAGTGGGGGTATAACTCTTGCTCTTCTCCAATAGATTAAATGGAATGCAAACGACTGAATCTGTGATAGGCTTAGTAAGTTCGAGTCGTTCTCTGCCTTGAGTTTATGACTTAGCTTAAGTAAAGACTCCGTTGGTTTGATGACTCTAATGAAGTTTGCTAGCACGCTATCTGGTTCAGCTCTTATATCTTTAATAATGGCTTCTGGCTCATCTAGAAGAAGCAATGCATAATAAATGATATCATTGGCGCTGGCATCGGTATCACCACCTTCCGCATCATCGTTCATGTCATGTGAAAGGTTAGTATTTCCGAGAGTGCCTCCCATGATCATGGAGACAGTGTTGGTGACACCATATCTTGTTGTTTCACCAACATTTATTAGTCCTGTTCTTCCTACCATTTCTACCGTTGAAGACAAGTGTGAACCTGGAAGATAAGGCACTGTTGTTTCAGGTAAGGAGTGAAATTCGGTCTTGACAGGAATCTGGAAAGATCTGAGTTTGTTGTTGATGGAAAGGTTGGCTATCTCTGAACTGCTAATGGATATGTAACAATCAGCTATGAGCTTACAGAGGGAAGACTTGTCAATGAGGTACTGGGGAAGATTCGATGACGAGAGATTTTGAAATTTGAACTCTTCCTTGAGTTCCGAGATTAACTGAACCTGCTGGGCGATATAATCATGTTTCAGCTGTTCGTATCTTAGCACCAACGAAAGTCTCGAGACCACGTAATGATACATTTCATCAATTCTGTAGTTCCTCTCTATTACAGGCGGGTTCATCAAGAACACAAGGTGGAACATATTCATTGAACTTTTTGGTTCATCTTCAATTTTGGAATCGGGGTCACTGGCCACAGATGATTTTGCCCGCTTTCTTCTCCATTGTCCGTTGTCATACGAGTGGATTGGTAGCCCCAAGAATACGAAATCATCAATTGAGATCTCGAACCTGGAGTTGCACATCTCCCTGGGAGGACAGAGCATTTCACAGATGTAGTCCTGCTCTACTCCACAAATGAAGTTAGCAGCAGCCTCTTGCTTCTGACTTAACGTGCTGGACTTTGAGTGGTTGCTTGGAGCATCTGAAACGTGGGATATGGATTTCTTCAAGAGATTGAAAGAGTCGAATTTATCAGGTTTCACCTCGTCTTTCTGTTGACGATGCTTTTCCTGGTCGTCAAGGAACGAGAGCAAGTCTTTTTTGGTACCAGCATAGAAGTTCCAGTGACGAGAGTTCCATCTGTTCTCCTCGTCTTCGAATTCCTCGCTGTCAGATGAGTCTGGGGAGTATTCGTCCTGGTCAGCATCGAGTTCAGTATCTGACAGATTGGCTTGTTTCGGTCGTAAATCAGCAGAGAGATTGTGTGGGTACTTAAAGACCAATTGGGGTCCATTATGAGTCGATATGACCAATAGGACTCCAAGTAGAGCCGGATTAGGAAGATTAAAGCTCATACTAAATCAACAAAAGTCAAACGCGAACTGGTTGCAAAATCGTTAACTATTTATCTACTCACATCTTGTGCTTGATCTCCTTTTGTGCCAATTGGACAAACCTCGATTGGGGAACACCTTGTATCCACCTATTTAAGCCGATTGAAACTTCTTTGGAGTTGGCAGCACGAATCAATTCTGCTCTATTGTAGTTTAAGAGTTTCTTGTTGGCCAACACCGAGGGATGGTACAAGTTTTCGAACGAGCCAGCGACTTCTTCGAGCACAGTGTTGTTGAATTCTTCAGTGGAAGAGAATTTGGTGTCGTTGTAAGTCTTGGTGAAGAACCCCAACTTGCTCAACTCAGTACCTTTGAGAGGCTTGGAGAACAAAAGAGCCTCTGAAGCCTTGGACCAGCCAACTCTTTGAAACAAAGCTACTGATGAGCCACCTTCAGCTACCAATCCCAAGTTAGAGAAGGGACACAACAAGAAGAATTCTCTGTCGTCTTTAGCGTAAATCAAGTCACAGAGCAACAACAACGCCGACGATAAACCAACAACAGGACCATTCACGGCAGCCACAAGCACCTTGGAGTGATTGGTGAAAAGTTCAGTTAACCATGTGTTACGTGCGGTGAACCTGTCGAGCCAGTACTCATGAGAGAACAACTGCTCTGCTGGGACATTGGTTAACCCGCTGTCAGCGATGTTAGCACCAGCACTGAAGTACCTACCAGTTGACTGGATGAGCGTCACCACAGTATCTTCTTCTTTGTCGGCTCTTTCAACCAATTTTCCAAGAGTCAAGTATTGAACCCCGTCCAAAGCATTGAGTTTCTTGGGAATGTTTATGGTGATAACAGCAATCTTGCCTTTAACTTCGTACAAAATATCAGTTTGGTCGTCTGGGTTCAATGTCATTTTGCACTTTGGTCCAAGCGTGTGAACTATATATATTTGATTTGCGGGGCTACCGAGGATAATGTGAGAATCACAAGAAGATGCCTTGGAGTTTTGCGTTTAAGCAGCTGTCAGCTGCGAGGATTGTCGCCAGCCAGAAGAGAACACACAGAGAATGTGGTGGAAGCACAGTGTGAATGACAGTGTGAAACTTAGCCAATGAGCGGCCAGCTGGACCAGTTCAAAACCAAAAATCAGTAGACCAACGAACCACCCACCAGAACCTTGTCAGTGTCTGTCTAGGCAAGGATTAGTAAACACTTGGGAATGTGAAAGGAACAATCGGCTCCTGTGAAGCCCAGATCACCGAGCCAAGCTGCAGTAGCAAGCCAGTAGAAGCAGTCAAGACACCCTAACCACACAGTAGGAGACTGCTCGTATAATATAGTGCCAGTAGTAGCACGAAGAAGGCGTCAGCTGCATTGTAGTGACGCTAGTAGGATTTCACTACCATCAAACTAGGACCTATGACCACCATATCCAAGTGAATTGCTACTCAGAGAGAGACACGATACAAGAGACAAGACAACAGAGGCCACGCTGACAGCTACAGCTACAACTATGACAGTGACAACAGTAGAGACACTGTTTCAGACAGTAAACTGAATCCTAGTCACACCCACTTCACAATCGCCTTATCTTTGATCATCTACAACAGAGACCCACTAATTAAACAGCTCTTTATTACTAACTAAGAGGAGTTCTTCAAATTGGTAGACAACCATTCCAAACCTTCATATAAACCATCACCAGTTGTTGCACAAGTTGATTGGATATACCAAGGTCTTTGTCTAATTGAATGCAAACCTAATTTTTCAGTGATTTCTGCAGCATTCATGGCATTTGGTAAATCTTGTTTGTTAGCGAAAACTAACAATAATGCATCCCTTAATTCATCTTCATTCAACATTTGTTGCAATTCTTCCCTTGCTTCAGCAATACGGTCCCTATCATTGGAATCAATAACGAATATAATACCTTGAGTGTTCTGGAAATAGTATCTCCATAAGGGTCTGATCTTATCTTGTCCACCAACATCCCAAACAGTGAATGAAATGTTTTTGTATTCAACAGTTTCAACATTGAAACCAATTGTTGGAATTGTTGTGACAATTTCCCCTAATTTTAATTTATACAAAATGGTTGTTTTACCTGCTGCATCTAATCCAACCATCAAAATCCTCATTTCTTTACGGCCAAAAAGACCATCAAACAATTTTGAAAAATAGTTTCCCATGTTAGTGTTGTCACTTGTGCTTGAGTGGACAATTGAGATTTATATCAGTTTAAGGAAAAGACACGACTTTAGTCTTTGAAGCCTCCATTTTCGCTTTCGCGACAAGTTTGTGTCTAGCCTCAACTTTACCTTATGTCTGTTGTGATTCCTGCCGCTGGTACAATTCCTGCTTTCAAAGACTCCAAGCCTGTTGCTTTGGAGTTTGTGCAAGATTCAATGGAAACAGACTCAGACATTCCCCCTTTGAAAATTCCGCAGTTCGTCTCCAATGATCGCAATTACATTCTCGCAAAACATCTTGCAAGCCTTTGGAACTTCCCTTCGTCGTACCATGTGGTCGCAAAGCTCGTGAAGCGTGCTGGCATTGAAAAATCACAGTTCCTCAAGTCAACAAGCATTCTCAATCAACTCTTGCTCGACAATGGTCTCATCTCCAAGGCTGACTCAAAATATTCTCTTTACTACATTGACACACATACGGTTTTATCTCGTTTAGCCGACAAGAACATGTTGGTTCATGATGCTGACTCAGCCTCAGAACCTAGTTTTGCCGTTAGTGCTCGTGGAGACGACGATAAAATCACAATAGGTCAAATCTTTCCCCAATATGGTATTGTTGACTCCACCATCGAGTTGAAACATTCAGCTTTCAGCGCTCTTACAAACTTAACAAAGTTCAATTACTACAAAGCTACCAATAACACCAAGTTCTTAGGTCCCACAAAAATGTACCCAAGTGAGCTCGAAACCCTTTACAATGACAATGATCATGGGAAAGTAGAATTGGAAGAAGATGCAACACAAGGACCCACTAAGCGTAAAAGAGGCCCTATAAGAGGGAAAAAAACTAATGTTCACTTCGACCCTAACAATCTTGACTTGACAGAAAGTGTGCTTCCTGGTCAAGGTTACATTCAAGAATTCAACATCAACCCTGTGTGCAAGATTCCTAATTACTACATCACCAGCAATCAGCATCAAGCATCGACTGCTATTTCCTCCATCTCACCCTCGGTCAGTTCTTCAACATTGAATTTGGCCAAAAAAGGTGACAAAGTATCGAGAAACGTCCAACAGCTTTCCACTAACGACCTGCATGAAAGTATCAATGCATCCAAGTACTTCTACTACAAGACATACAGGGGACCTGGGAGTGGTAATTATAAGGATGCAGCCCTTGTAAACAGGATCAACAAGATTCCAGCAGAATCTAAGAGGCTAATCACCAAGATTCATAAAAAGAACACAATATCAAAATACCACAGACACAGTTTACATTTGAAAGGTTTTTTACACGAGAAGTTCAACAAATCATACATAGATTATGTGTTGAAGAATCAGCGGAATTTCGTGGAAGATTATGACAACATCGAAATGTTGCATAACACTTTACAGTTCAACTTGCTCACCAACTCATACAGAGAGATTTCAGAGAGAACGTGGTTCAACTATTTCAAATTCAGAACACTCGATTTTGATCAGTTGATCATGAACAAAGTGAATACTTCGAGAAATGTTTTGTACAACCGGTTTTCATTACCAACAGACTACCCTGAGATAATGCGTCATCTCCCAGTTGATTTGAGAGAAACTCCTGATAAGCAAAATCTCATAAAGAAACCCCTCTACTTCAACGTTCAGTACCCTGACGCCAACAATTCACAACTTGTCACTAATGTTGAGATCATCAAGTTGCCTAACGCCAACGAGCTTGCATGGGATAACCTAAAGAAGTACAGGTCTACTTAAACTTAAAAATAACATTATTCATTAACTAATTATCGGCACTATCCTCGAAAATCTCGAATTCTCCTGGTAAAACGATCTTATTAAGACGCTTGGAGACGTACTTGTCATTCACACGAGGGAATAGTCGCTTGGGTTTGATTTTCCGCTGGGCGGGTGTGAGCTTTTTGACGAATTTAGTACCATTTTTGCTGACAAACTCGTTGTATTTGGAATAATCAACTTCAGAACGTGGTTGTGGTGCTGGGGTACCAACAGAGTCCAAGAAAGGATTTTCCAAGGCACCACGAGTGATTTCCTCTTCACCACTGGACAAGTCGTTTGACTCTTTGTTCCATTGTTTGACGAGGTCTTCAGTAATGATGTTCAATTTTGGGGTAGACGGCGTGAGAGTTGTGTTATCATTAAGTTCGAGCTTCAATCTTTCATTGAACGATCGTATTTTGCCAACTTCGAAGTCTATTGCTCGAGAATGTTTCGAAGTATCTGGGGTAGGAGGGAGCAGGACGGCCAGCCGCAAGTTCCCCTGGCCAATATGAGTATGGTGACTCGCCTCATCTTCTTTGGTGGAGTCCCTTCGTGGTGTTACAGGCTCTTCAGCGACCATGTCTATGAGGAGGTACTATTTAGGAAGTGTAATGAGAATTCACTCATGCACGATCGATAAGTTTCAGTTTCAGTGGTGAATTTTAAATCCTGCATCTTAACTAAAAACAGTGTTTTTTCCTGTACAAACATTAGTGGGTTTGTTTCGCCATTTCGCGTTGTTGATCCGCTATGAGTTTCACTGACAGTTTTTGGTCACAAGATTACAATCTGGGGTGCAGGGTCTTGTTCCTGCAATTGTATGAGGGCATCAAAGAGAACGAGGCGTTTGTTGCATTGATCAAGCAACGCCTGGACCTGGAGTATCTTTACGGGACTCAATTGAGTGGCATCGTCACCACCAACAACAGCGGCCGTTTAAGTAACGATGACTACGTGTCGACCATCAAGAACGCATACGAGAAAATGTCAGATAATTTCCATCTGCAGGGCGAGTACCACTTGGAGCTCCATCAGAACATAAATAGTAAAGTGCTTGATCCTTTCTCTAAGTGGTGCAGGGAGCACAAGGAGAGAGTTGAGTATTCAGATTCAGTGCTAACAGAGAGATACAAGGCATTCAAAGCATCGAGGCTCAGTTTGGAAAAGCTACAAAAGAAATACTTCAACAAGTGCAGAGTTCTCGAGGAGTTCAGGTCCAAATACACGGAAGAAGAATTGGAGGACTACAAGAACACGTCTTTAGTGGAGGAGGAAGAAGACGAGGATGACTATAATATCAAGTTCTACAAGTTCGGAGACGCTACTTACGACACCACTAACCTCAAGAAATTGTTGCGTGACATCATCAATAGCATCGAAATAAGAAATCATAAAGTGGCCATTTTGGGCACGTACAACAACGTATCCACTGGAAGTTCCATCACCCAATGGCTCTTGGACAACATCCCAGACTTAGAAAAGAATATCATCAAGGCTGAGAGATTTGGTCAAGACTTGATCAACAATGATTTCATCAGGTTGATTGGTACCATCAACAACAACAAAAACTTCATCAACTCCTCTCAGTTCTATTACCAATGGAAACCAAAGGTATTTGAGTTCATCAACATGGAAATAGGTGAGTTGAGCAGATCATCAACCTTGCAAAAGAATCAGATATCCGATTATTTCGAAGATATGAAACAAGCAATGGGAGTCAACACCGTTGATTTCAATGATAAAAGTCAATACTTCAAGATTTCTCATGAAGTGGAGACCCTCGACTCACATTATTACCTGAAAACTCTTGAGTTGGACCGTTTAAGATGTGAGTTTGAAGAGTTGATCATGGATCACCTCACTTTCATGGAAAAATGTGAATTTGACAGACTCAAGGCAATAAAGAAAGTCTTGTACGACTTCTTGAAGATATTCAAAATCCAATTCGCTGATAATAAGCATTTCATTGAAGAATTATTGGTCTTAGAAGAGACAATTAACCCAGCATCAGACTTGAAGTTCCTTATTGAAAACTTCAAAGTAGGAAGATTCAAGCCCAACGTTATCTTGTATGATAACTATTACAAATCAAATGTCAAACAAACATTTGGTGTTGACTTGGCCATTAAGTCTAGACTCGACAAGAAAGTAGTTCCGCTCATTGTTCAGTGTATTTTATCTCACTTGGACAAATCATACCCTGACTTCGGGGACGATGAAGAGAGAATCAATTTGTGGATCAAACCAGTCCAATTGCAGAGTATTCACAGCTTGCGTTTCCAATTGAACACTCTTGAGACCCCCGAAGAGATTAATATTTGTTTGAAAAGTCAACATCCAATGATTATTACTAATTTATTAAAGTTGTACCTCTTAGAACTCCCTGACTCTCTTGTGTCCAATTCATATTATGAAATCATCAAGTCATTGTACCAAAACTATCCTGTGAATACTCACGATGAGAAAATCGATAATTCAAGAATTACGGGATTACAAAATGTGTTGATAGAGTTACCAAAGTGTAATCTCGCAACGCTCGATGCATTACTCACTCATTTAAACAGATTGATACAAATCATAGGCAAAAAGAACCTTGAATTGGCCAATGAATTCAAGGTGAAGTTATCGAAGGAGTTCAGTTCAATTGTTTTGGTGTCCAAAAATCATGAACATTACTTGAACGATAATTTTCTGTTGAACTTCTTGGTTGACCTATTCAACCACAAGGAGCAAATCTTCAAGGAGTTAAGAAGACAGAATAGCACTCAAGAAACGAGCAGGCACTCCAGCAAGAAGGGGAGAAGGTCCAAACCCATTGACGAGTCCAAAGCGCAGGCACCCCTTCCTGAACTTCCCAAGTCCCCGGTGTCAAGTTTGACTAAAGATCTAGACCAGACATCCATAAGTGATAGCTACCACAGAACACCATCAAAGACGTTTTCGACGGACTCTTTTGAAGCTGGTACGCCTGAAGTCCCAACGACACCCAAAACCACATCGAAGCCCTCCTTGAAGCGGTCAACATCCCCCAATAAGAAGAGCTTGACGTCGTTGTTGGAGCCTAAGAACTTTGTGGTGTCTTCTAAGCCATCGAAGAAGGACATTGATCTATCGGAGTTCAGTCAGCCAAAGTTTGCACCAAGTTTGGGTAGGAAAACTTCAGTCAAGGATTTAGCATCCAAGTTTGACACTCCAAGTCCATCACCATCAACATCGCCAACGCCAAAGTCATCCAATTCTTCTACGAGATCATAGTCAATGTACATTACCATTACAACAACTTTGAGTGCTTGATATCGTGTCTTAATCTGTAGACAGTGGCCGTCAAAATAATCAAACCAATGACGATGACGATAAGAACAATTCTGATCAACGAAGGAAGAGGTACATGATCTTCCTTTGGTTGCAAAGACTCTCTGTACTCCAGCTGAATCTCTTGATGGTTGGCCATGAGGAGTTCAACTTTCTTGCCAAGCCCGTCAATGGTGTGTTGTTGGCCTCTGACTTCGCCAATCAATTTCTGGTTAAGGGTAGCTATTGAGCTGAGCAACTCATGGTAATGCGACGTGACAGTTTCCTTGAGTTGAACAATAGCAGCGTCAGACTGACTAGAACCTTGTGCACCACTCAAGCTTTGAATCAACGTTTCTAATCTGTCGAGTTTATCAGCCTGCTGTTTGGTTTGTTTCAAGAGTTCATCCAATTGCACTAATTGAAGTGAGTCCATTACACTTTCTTTTTGCTCTTGTTGTTGCTGCTGTTGACTTTGTTGCAGCACAAGCTCATCTCTCAACTTGTTGGCTCTTTCCATGAGCGACTCTCTGATGACAGATGGAGGAGCTGCTTCTCCTTTATTATCTTGCACAAGCTGCACTTTAACACCGCCGCTAGTGATCAAGCCATGGTCGTCAATAGCGTCATCGGTCAAGGAGTTCCAGGCATTGAGTCTTAACACTTCAAACATCTCTTGAGAAGCTGCATTGATGCTGGCACTGACCCCCACGTTGACCACGTTCAAAGGAATAGTTATTTTATCGGTCTTAAAGCATAAGTTATTGTCGAGTTGGACTTTCAACCAGTTTCTGCTCTTGGAGTACGATACTCTCAACGTTGTAGGAACATTTGTATCAAGAAAGTTGTAGTCACAACCGCCAATCGACTCTGACGTTGCGTCACTGATTGTCTTTGCACCGTCATTGACTATAATCTTGAGGCCCTGTTGGCCCTTGGCATTGACGAGGAACTGAAAACCATCAAATGAAGCGGGACCTCCGTAGTTAGAGAACTCTTTGTTGAGTTGTTCGGCCACAAAGAGAGAGAGTCCATTATCGTCAAATTGGCCGTCCAGCATGACGCCGTTAGACCTGAAAACCAATTCAAGGGTCCATTCGTCTGGGTTGCTGACAATAGGCTGCTTTGAGTACAAGGCACCACTAGGTTTCTCGAAAAGTAATCGGCCAGTGTCGAGCTTGACCTTGTTCGAGGCCTCCCACGATGCTCCGATGTCTTGTATAGTATCATACTTCAAAAGGTCATGCAATGGAGTCTGGATGATCCGAGCACCCGCGACCAACGACGAGAATAACGTCGCTATGTGGAAGAGGCCAAAATATTTCATTGATCCAATGTCGAATTTTCGCAGCTCCACCATCACTACTGGTTTTTATGTCCACGTCTCATGACATTTCTTCTGATTCTCCACACACCGCCGATATTTCGGTTGTAGTTGACGTAAGGGAACTTTGGTAGCGTACGGCCTTGCTTGACGGCTTTTTTGTACTTTTTCTGGTACTCCTGGACGAGTTGAGGCATCAAAATTTCGCTTGTTGGGATCTCACTCTCGCCCTTCACTAGAATCATCTTGTAACCCTCCCGCATGAGCACCTTCATGTGTTGGAGGTTCTCGTGAGCAGGAAAGTACACGTTCATGTAGTTTTCTGCAATGTTAATACTGTGAATCAAGCACACACCAATGAACTTGACCGATTCTGAAAAGTCAATCATACTCAGCAAGCTTGTGGCATTGAGATATGGCGGGGCATCCAGAGTGTACTGAAGGAGATGCTGTTGCGACTGAAAGAGTTCGTTGTCAACCAAATACACTCCTACTATCGATGCATCAAGCATCAATATCAAATCCTCTAAAGCAAAGTTGAACCGAGAGTCATGATTGATGATGGAAACCCCATTGATGCCCGGGGTGTCCTGCAGTGCACTTGTGTTGAACGATACTCTCAAGGGAGATTTCAGTAGCAAGTGTTGAGAGAAGTCATAGGCAGGGCCAGTTTTGTGGAAGTAGGTTAGCTTGTTGAAGTTTCTGACGTCAGAAGCTGAGTATCTCGACTGCACAAAGAACCCTTTCATCAAGTGCAAGTTCTTGAATGTCAAATCCTGGAGGATTATGTCATTCTCCTGGATGTTGGACGCCAACAAGATAAGGTAATCAGGGTTGATGAGGTTTGTGATCTTGATCAAGAGTTCTTTCCCGTACCCTTTGATCCAGCCAGGCGTATTGATGATAAGATGATGGCCCTTGGGCTTGAGATACCGAACATAGTACTGGTAAAGCGATGTAACGATATTCAAGTACAACGTGGGATTGCTTTGTGGGTTGGTGAACCCGTAGTAGTGGTGCAAGTCGTCCTCGTCAGGTGTGAGCTTGAAGCCATAAATCGGACCATGGTGGTTTGTAATCGACAAACAGTAAGGCTTTGAGTACTCAGACTGGCCAGGATCCAAATCCAAGTAGCTGATTGGATGAGTTTCCACTAGCTTGTTCATAAGGGCCTTGGAAACGGTGGATTTCCCCGAGTTCTTGTTCCCTATGGTGATGAAAGTAGACACTTCATCGATATTATCAGAGAGTGTGTTGAACTGGCGAACAAAGTCGCTATCGAAGATGATTCCCGTGGCCGAATTGTCCAGAATGACTTCAAACGTATACTTTGCGTATGGAGAGTCTTCGTTGTCGGTGCTCATCAACTTCTTGAACGGCGGATGGTACGTACAGATATTTTCCAATCCTGTTCTCATGTTTGAGATCCTCAAGACGCTTTTATAGTCGCTGGTGAAGAACTGCTCGTTGTCGTCCCGCCGTACTGGCACTACCTCGTCACTATCGATCACTTGAGTGCTGGTGATGGTCGGTATGCTCTGTAAGTTCGTTTGCACCACCACGAATTTTTGTGGGGCGTGGTAGTAGTGGAGCCCATTGATGAGGACAGCGCCTCTCTCGACCACGAGCTCGTACTGGCCAAGAATCATCACCGACTGTTTGACCTTGAGCCCAAGCACAATGGCATCCTGGTTGAACACAACGCTGTGACTGTCGATGGTAAATGGAGATTTTGGAGGTGGAACTGCGGCCACCAGTTCGATCTCGCTGTCAGACTCGTCCGACGAGTTCTTGTCGTACCTGATGACGTCGTCCTCGGCGTCGTCTTCCTCGAAAACTGCCCCTTCTTTCACGGCAGCGTATGCACTCATCTCATCGGTTCGGGTAGTGTGAGGGTCGTTTTGCAGTAATACCATTTCTAGTTTGGAGCACCACACGCTCTGATAAGCCCCACGGAGGAATTGGCAGCGGCAATTGACCGAGTCTGCCGATCGAGTCTGGCTCTTTGCGTGGATGCACTCGCCTGCTGTCGTGCTGACGTCCCCCATAACCTTAAACACGACCGTAGAGTAGGCCAACGCAAGCCTGAGCCTCCAGTTGCAACTACAACGTTACAGGGCTCCTGGAGACACCACTAGTCCAGGCCAGCAATTTTGCAGATCGTTCTGGCCAGTCACAGATTAATAATTGTGCTTACTGGCTTCCCCAGAAAAACAAATTCTTACCTCATCACCAGGCACGCTTCTTGCTGCCATACACTGTAGTCTGTATCGCTGAGCCACAAGCCAAGCTGGTGCAGATCTAGCCCAATGGTCCTGGAGGCACTTCCCTCAGTCCACTGGTGCCCGCTGCTCGCTGCGTTGGGTCCCTCCCAAAGTGATGCCAAAGATGGGGAACCACTTAGCCACTTAGGTAATCATGTCATCGGTATAAAACTGGCATTGTGGACCCCAAGTTTGTAGGTCGCCATGGATCACAACAAATTGCTCGTGGTGCCCAAGTACCACTACACTCACAATTCAGTGGGGTTCGATTTCATGAGTCTCCCAGACGAAGTAATTAATTTGGTGTTTGCCAATTTGTCTCAGCAAGACCTTGTTAAAGTGCTAACAGTCAACTCACGAACTTTCAAACTTGCAAAGACGAAACTATGCCGGAACCTCGTGGTGTACAATCCCAACGTCTATGTGAAGTCCCAATTGATAATTAACTCTTCCACCAACGAGTATTACCTCTCAAAGCCAATGAATGCCACTGTAATCACCACAAAGAGTTTCCTTAAGCTCATTAACACCATATCGTTTGAACCACTGCTCACAGAGACTGTCCACTTCATTGAATGCAATTTTTCACCAGGTTTCTTGAAAACTATAGGCTGCAAATTCGCTAGTAGCACTTTAACAATAACTGACACCGCCAATTACCTCAACAATACCTATGACTGCCATTTCGAAGAGCAAAGCAAAGGCCTGAACTTGGTGGAAATCGACTTGGTGTCAAAGATGCCCCGTTGGCTCTCCATCTATGATAACGGTAAAACATTTGATAAAGTCTTTGAAGGCATCAAGCCATATGCACCCTACCTCTCTGGAGTGACAATTGAGTACTGTTTCCACATGGAGAGGAGAGACTACCAGGTATTTGCTAGTCTCCTGTCTTTGGCCATCCATAAAGGCGATTTCCTCAACATCAGTAACTTGAAGTTGAGCAATCTCAAGCACCTAGAGGTTCCAAGCAACGTTAACGCATCAAATGTCGAACTCCCACTTTTGAAATCGCTTACTGTTGTTGAAGCGAAATCAAGAGGTGGCTTCTATTCGTTGCTCAAATCTTTGAACCAGGATCAGCTTGTCGAGTTCAGGTACTACGACTCACTGTACAGCATGGGTACCCATAAACCCCAGTTGCCAATTGACTTGAAAGTTATTCAGTCTCAAAGTGGGTCTCTTCGAAAGGCATTGCTCTACTGTCTTGATTATGAAAGGATGGTGACACGAGTAGCGGACCTTCCTAAAACCACTTACCAACTTGATGATTTTGCTGGGTATGAGCTGAGGGTAAAGCGATACTTGGAGTCTACTCTTAAGTTTCTAGACTTGAAAGTTTTGGGACTCCCTCTGTGCACTTACTACATCAAGTCCTATGACACAGTGAAGGAGTTTGTTCCCATATTCGACCACCAAGTTAGGCTCATCTATGATTTTGGTTGCGATAGGTGGATACCCGAGTAGTTGGTTAGGGCGTCTACTAGGGCTTGTAGAATCACTCTTTTCAAGGGTATGGACTACAACTCTATCTCTCCGAAGCAGCTCAAACGACTCACGGTGAAGTCAGGGTGGTAGTGACTGCTGACTAGATTTTATTGTTGGTTGTGACGTCAACTTTTGGGTGCAAGATTTCAGCAGTACGAGAGATAATGATACTATTCGGCGAAAATCACACAATTCACCGACTAGGGGTGCACGATTCCACCGCTAAGGCTACAAGACCCCCTAAATAACGTAATCACCCAAAGTAGTTGGCTGGTCTGATGGTTTAGATATCATGCCACTACCAATTTGGGACAAAAGGTTGGCCAATCAACAAATTGTGTCAAAAATGTTGGCGCATTTGAGTCATCCCCTTCACCTGCAACAAGGTGCGGCTTGTTGACGTCCTCACCTCCTATTATCACGCAGTGGGGTGACAATGCAAACCCTTTCTACGCAATAGGCAATATTATACGACCGTTTACATGATAACTTGATTCGATTAGTCTAGGCCCACACCGCCGAGTCCGTGGTGGGCTTCCCAACCGATGATTACATGATCATTTCCAGTTACCACAGATTTGGTGGGACGATTTCGCAGCCAGACCAAACTTGTTGAGCATAAAAAACCTCGTCATGAGATCTGAAAATTTTTTGTGGCGAGTCTTCTTTGTATAATAATAAACGGTTGATCGCTATAAACTACAATGTTTAGATTTGTTTCTTCTAATGCTCTGCAGAGCATAAGACCTGCACTTGTCCAAAAGCTTAGGAACAATGCAAGTGCCATTGTAACTCCAAGTATCCAGAATCCTGCTCATGCCAACTACAATGTTCCTGCTTCTTTCAGAAGATTCAACTCAGGAGTGTCGGCTACATCACAAGCAGAAGCATTTGTGCTGTCACAGAAGGATCCGCTCGTCAAGGACGTGGTGGAAAATGAAGTTAATGCTAAGATGAATTATTTCAGTGAACAAATGCACTTGTTTAATCAGTACAAAACTTTGAAAGATCGTGAAGGTCAAAGAGCATTCCAATCAACCTTTAACAATATTTTGGATGCATTCAAAGATAGAGATTTAAGACTGGCATTTACTCCTAACGATTTAGTGAGATATGTCGCTGCATTAAACTATTCTATATTTCACAACAGAACTAAAAGATTAACTGGATCCAAGAATAGAGATAGAGATCAGTATCACAACTCCAACTTTGTCAACGAGGTGGTGTTGAAACAAGCTTTGCTCGATCTAAGCGAGCTCATTTTGAAAGGTGAATTTAACGCAATCTTGAAGGTGGACGGTATCAGAGGTTTCCTCAGTGCCATGAACCAGTTCCAATTCTATAATGAGATCATCGATGTGTGGGAACAAGGTGTCAATGACAACAATCTCGCAGAAATGTATTTGGATCCAAGAGTCTTGTGTATTGTGTTACCAATTGCATACAAAGTACACAGATTCTCTTATGAAGAAGTTTCACACATCTACAAGTTAAACACCAAAGATGTCAAGAAAGTCGACCAAGACTTGTTATGTTCTATGGGTAAAATTGCTATCAGTGCTGGTGACTATTCTCAGGGATTAGATGCATTAGAATCGTTATTAAAAGAATTCGAAACCCATCCAAACCCCCATAGGAAACATGACATCCAGGTTGGTTTAGGGGACTTGCACTTGGCCTTTATTGGTTCATGTAAAGATATCACTATTGCTAAACACTTCTTCGATAAAGTTATTCAGTATGATTTACCATACTCAGTGAGGTTGAAGGTTCCTTTTGTTCAGTCATTGTTGGAAAATTGTTTTGAAGCCAAAGAACCCTTGGAAAATATCGTTTACTTCTGGAAGGCATCCATTAGTCATTACTCTCATGACACTCGTTCAATTGAAATGAATGCAAGGTACGCCATTTTGAATAATGCATTTTTCAAGATCTTCTTCCAGTTATACCCTGAATTAGACGAAGCATCATTTGGGCAGTTGAAAGAAATCATCAGTACTTACAGTGAGATCAAGTCTATTGACGAGACATTCATGAACACATTAATCACCAATTACTCATGGAGTGATAAGAAAGTCTTTGAACAATTATTAGAAAATTACGAGATCTATAATGTTGCCAGAACTCAGGTGTCCTATAGAGTCATTCTCAAGAAGATTGGTGATGTTGAAGGATACACCAAACAAGAAATCTTGAACAAGTGGGATGAGTCAATCTTAAGTTTAGACTCCCAGAAGTTCAATTATATTCCAATGGCAGATTGGGCATCAATTAGAGACGCTACTATCAATTCAAGGTTCCGTGAAGAGAGGAAAGACCTTTACTGGTCAATTGTTGCTCAATACAAAGACTTTTTCCAAGATCCAAGAACTGCAGGAAAAATTATCCTGAGCTGGGAAAGATATGACAGCAGCAAACAAGTGCTCCAGAAGATTTCTCAGAATGATTTCAAATCTGACGTCATAGTTCCACCACTCAAGCACTTAAAGGCTAACATTTCATTCAACAATGTTGTCAAGTCTCGCAAATGATTTCAGTTTTTTTCCTCCTGTATATACACAAAGAGTCTAACGATAAATTAATTTAATGATTTCACGCTAACTATGGGGAGTTGTATTTCTAAGACCGATAAAGAAAAGCCCAGGCCCGTCAGTAACAGGACGCAAGGCACACTGCAAGCGAAGCTAAATGAGAAGACACAGGGCCACACCCTTGGCAGTGAAAAGCCGGTCAATGACGCCAAATTGGCTCTGGCTCAAGCCGCCCAGAAGAGGTACGACTCAATGCAACAGTCCACCAAGCAGAGTGAAATTAGACTAAAGGCCATGCCTCACATGTCACGTGCAGATAAAGGATTATAGGTTTTGTTTGTACCTAGACAGTTAATGTACAGTGCGATTAAGTATGGGGCTCTTTACTGGAAAGTCGTTTTTTGAGAAGGAGAAGGAGCGAATCGGGAAGTTGATCAAGGATAAGCTTCTAGAGTGTGTTCTAGAAGACCTTCCTCACCTTCAACCCACGCCAAAAGAAAGAGACGATGCTTGGGAAATAATTGCCATCAAGCTCAACAACTTCCAATTCAGCTCTGCCATCGATAATCCCGAGGAGAATGTGGCAGAGTTGCCCACACTCAGCGGCAAGTACGTCAGAGACATCTACAACGAGCTTTTTGACAAATTTTCCAAGGGAATCGCCAGCTTCAATACTTACAAGGGCATCTACAAGTCTGGGGTTGTCGGGAACAACTCCAACCTGCAGGGACACATGTTCACTACGTTCAGCTTGCCTGTTCCGGACGCATACACCGAGCGCAACGATCAAATTTTGTGTGAGTTGTTCTACTTGAAGAGTTGGGACGTTGAAGTCAAGGGAAAACTCGCCAAACAGAAACTTGAAAATAAGTTGCAATCCGCCAAACCCATCTTACCGCCTGACAATGAGCTCAACGAGAAATTCGAGCAGTTCGTGGTGCTGGAGGAAGTCAAGCTAGAGCGAGAGAAACTGGACAAGTGGAAAGTGCAGAAGCTTCTAGAGGAACTCGAGAAGAAAACCCAGAGAATTGACCAGCTCGACAGAGAGAACAAACGGCTCATGGAATTGAATCTGTCGTTGCTCGGACGGACTCATTAAGGGTGATCCATTAGTGTCTGAACTGAGGAAACTCTTATCGTATTTTGTCTGTCTAGTTTGGTGCAGTCAATAAAGCAATGAAGCAATCCACAGCATCAAACGTAGACGGTGTCCAAGCAGGAACAAGTGGAACCCAAGAACCAAATGATTTAAACCACCAGGGGACTATGTCGTGGATGTCGCGACCACTGAACGATATGTCGCCAGTGCGACTGTTGTGTTTCTCAACATGGAGTCTTCTACTAAAATCCCATTGTCTCACACATTGTGGTCTCCACATGACACTGTGCGAGACACTGCTGAATCCCTTGGGATAAATCTCTCGGAGGAATCCGCCAAAAATCTCGCGATGGACGTGGAGTACAGAATACATGAGATCCTCGAAACCGCCATCAAATTCATGAGAAGGTCAAAGAGGAAACTTCTCATGACTAGTGACATCAATCATGCACTCAAAGTACTTAATATCGAACCGTTGTACGGCTATGATAACTCACAACCTATAAATTTCAAAGAAGCTTTGGTGGGAGCAAGTGGTCAAACGCTATACTATATAGATGATCAAGAGATTGAACTTGAAAAACTCATTAACCAGGATTTACCCAAAGTTCCAAGGCAAACAACTTTCACTGCTCATTGGTTGGCTATTGAAGGGGTTCAGCCTGTAATTCCTCAAAATCCTTCGCCAGCAGATATAAAATCTTTACCTCCAGCTATAAGAGGTGCCACCTCATCCATATTGGGTACCGATATCTTGAATGTGGCTTCTACCACAGAAAATGTGTCTCTCGACGGATCTAAAAACAAAAAAGTCACAGAAAAGGATGCTGAAATCAAACCTTTGGTCAGACATTTACTATCCAAAGAATTACAATTGTATTTCGATAAAGTGGTGGAAGTATTGTTATCTAGTGACCCTAAGAAAGAACCACTAAAAAATGCTGCTTTGCACTCTTTGAAAACTGATCCTGGTTTACATCAACTTGTTCCGTACTTCATTCAGTTCGTAGCTGAACAAATAACCAATCAGTTGAGAAACATCGATATCTTGACAACAATGCTAGAGGTGATTTCTGCCTTGGCAGAGAACAAATCCATTTTTTTGGATCCATATGTGCATGCACTTATGCCATGTATATTAACGCTTTTATTGGCTAAAAGAATAGGTGCTGATAAAGCTGATGATAAAGATACACTTGAAAGGCTCTTGGCAGTAAGAGACTTTGCAGCTGTATTACTCCAACATATTATGACAGTTTATGGATCATCATACACCACATTGAGGCCCAGAGTTACTCGAACTTTGTTACGAGCATTCCTCGATTCTTCAAAGCCTATGGGTACTCACTACGGTGCGCTTCGTGGTCTCAAGAATATGGGTAGTGAGGTGATCAAGCTTGTGCTTGTGGGTAATCTCAGCATGTGGAGCAAACTGGTTTTAAGTCAAATGTCTTCTGAGGAGGAAAAGAAAATTCTCATCAACGCTACTCTTGATGCTCTCAAGCAACTCCAAGTTCACGTGGGTGATGACTCAATGGATGAAGAATTGTCAGACGAAGTAAAACAGAAACTTGAAGAAAGAATTGGATCTACGTTGTCTGATGCCTTGTTGCAACTCCCCGAAGCCAAGGATATCATAAGAGGGTTGTTCTTCGGTGAGATCAACGTGTGAAGTAGTCATTAATGTATATTTACAGTCATTAGTGTCGTTTACGGGTTGCTCTGCCAAAGATGGTGTCATGTTTATGGCTGGTGGGTGAACCGTTCAAGGCGTCAAAAAACGGTGATTGTGACATCATTATGGGTTCACCGGGTTTCTGCTTATCGCTTGAAACTGTAGGAGATGAGAATATAGGCATTGGAGTTCTGAGTGCTTGTGGAGTCTCCTTAGTGGCTCTCTCCAGCGACGATATAAGTTTGGCCTCTGGAGACATGATGCTTTGAGCTCTGAGAGACTCAGATACTCTGTTTGTGACAGGGGTTTGGGCCACTAAAGGTTGTCGTTTGGGCTTCAGTGGAGTAGCCGTCACTTGAGGAACAGTTGGTTGTGAATTAGCTTTGAAGCTATGCATCGACTTAACCCTCGTGGCTTTAGCAAAAATAAAAGAGTCTTGGGGTTCCTCCGTGGGTTTCTTATTAGCTGTTGGATTGGAAAGGTCAACTTGTCTCTTGTGAAGATTCTTGGACGAAAGATTTGACTTGGACCGTTTGAGAGAAATGGGTGGACCAAAAGTGTCAATATCAATACTCTTGGTGGAGTCAGAAGAATGGGATGAAACACTGCTGTTCCTTTTTCTTTCAAGCAGGACACTAGACAAGCTTTTGGATCTCAAGCTTGATTTGCGTGACAGTTTTGGTTTCATCTTCATGGTCAGACTTTTGATCTTGCTGACAATGTGCTTGATTGTCAATGGTAACTTCTTGTTAAAGTACGGCACAAGCACGTATGCCACGTATGTCATCAAAGCATCAGACTTCTGGTCATAAAGAGTGTCCCAGATATCCATCTTCTCCACAATATTGTTGATGGTTTGCAATAGGGCAAAATCGTCAAAAGTATCGGTCTTTTGTTCAAGTGTGGTGTCGACAGAAGCGATCCCCATCCCTAGAAATGTTGGTATGACTTTCTTGGTCTTCTGTTTCCTTCTCACGAGCGAGGGACGCTGTTTTTTCACTTTTTGCTTGGGCTCTTGCAGCAAGAATTTGGTCTCGTCAATTTCTTTAGCACATAGTAATTCAAGTATCATTATGAGTTGCATCTGCGCTTCTCTCATCTTCAAGCGCAGTGCAAGTTCAGTTATCTTTTGCTTTGCAGAGTCAGTGTCTTCATTAATACCTTCTTGTTTGGAGATAAACTCTGTTTGAGTGGACACTTCACAAGTGTTTTGAAGGGTGTGCTCTGCGTCCTGGTCAAGCAACTGAAGGACTCCGTATTTCCCAGAGTGTCGTGCGTCTAGCTTTTCTATGGGTAGAAGCAATTTTTCAAGTACTTCTCTTATCTTCTCGTTATCTCTATCAGTCAAAACTTTCACACGAGACAATGCAGTTTTGGGAAAGTAGCTCAAAGGTGTGGAGTTGGAATAAAGGATATTGTAGTACCTGGAGGTCAAGTACACGTGGGGGTCGTCTATATGTTGTGGAGAAGTGAGCACAGTTTGCTTAGGTTTGGGTTTCGATAGTATGGAGAATTGCTTTCTTAGATCTGTGAAATTTGGGGCCTCTGTGAGAGCAGGCTCTTTAAGCAACTCACACATGCGAGTTTTATAGTCCTCTATGTTGGTGTTGTCGTATGCTGCTGTGTTGATCTCACATTCAGAAGCTAATAGCCCATTGTACTCTATTAAACCAAAGCAGTCATTCTTGATGCGGTACATCACCCCGTTCCTCCACACGCTTAGGTACTTGAACTTGACAGCAAAGCATACGCCCGAAACCAGCTGTAATTGTGCACTTATCTGTTCCAGGAGGTGAATAATCATGGGCTTGTTGGTGGAGAAACACGTCTTGATGTCTAAGGTGGTAATTTGACGTAGCACCGTCACTTCAAGTGACACGTTTTTGGTCTCAAACGAAACCTCTATAGGAGCAGAATACCGTAGCAGTATTTCCAGAGTCGAAGACGCCATTGTATTCTCGTGGCTCAAAGAAGACATGGCATCTCAAATGTTTAGTATCGCGATAAAAGTCGTAAAGTCTCGTTCACTATAAATTAGTAGGTTTGCAACCATTTATCCTCGTAGATGTCAGTGATGGAGGGTCTTTGGTCTAGGTCACGTATGAGAATCTTCCTTATAAGCAGCATACTCTCGTCACTCAATGTGTAAGGGATTCGAAGGTCACCTTCCATTATCTCGTCCACATTGTAGAATGGATTCTCCTTGTACAACATCGTGTAGAGCAAGATTCCTAGTGCCCATACATCTTGAGGACGTCCCTCGTATTTGTCACCTCGCAAAACCTCAGGTGACGCATAGTCGATGGTCCCAACAAAAACGTCAAATGGACCCAGTGAAGTATAGCCAGCACTGCCGAAATCAATGAGTTTGATGATACCTCTCTCGTCAACAATCACGTTTTCATCTTTGATGTCTCTGTGCACAATGCCATGCTTGTGAAGGTGGTAAATTGCCAGAACAACCTGCTTGAAAATCAGTTGACACTCAGTCTCAGGCATATCTTTTTTAACCTCGATGTAATCGAACAAATCGATACCAGGTGGATTGCCAAAAATTGGGGTCTCAAGATAATAGTATTGCAGGTCTTCAAAGAAATCAATGATTCTCATGATACTGGGATGTGGTTCCTTCATTAATGTTGCCATGATTTGTATCTCACTAGGAATGGTCCCCAAGTTTCGATCTCTTACCCACGTATCAACAAGAATCCTCTCCTTATCGATACATTTGATAATAACCTTGTATGGTGGATCATCCTTGTGCTGTGCAAGGATAACCTTGCCGTATGCCCCCTCACCCATATCACGAACTGTGTCAAACTCGGAAATCTTTTTGGTTCTTCTCTGTAATCCTATTTCTTTTGGCCAATTTTGTGAATGGGCTACTTTATCAGCAATCATCTCGTCTTCTTCTTTCAAGAGTTCTTCTTCTGAGTATGTGTGAGAAGCAGAAGGCTTCATCTCAATTGAGGATAAATTGGTGGACTTGGAGTCTAATGACATTGCACCACTACCACTTGAAAACTCTGATGTACCAGTGGTGTCTGCAGAAGCCGATCTCTTTATGTCCAGTCGTGGAGGTTTGGGTATACTCAAAGATACTGACACTTTAGACATGTTGACCTTTCTTGTACTGTTATGCCTCATTATCTCTCCGGTAGTTGGGAATAAGTTATTAGATTGATCAAAGAGTTTGAGTTGAGAAGGGAGACTAACAGGAGGACGATCCACATGGGCCAGGCGAGTTCTCTTGTGCAAAGTTGGAAGTTTGGTGTAGGAGCGATTGTAAACTTCTTTCAAATTGGAAAAAACAGTTTGAGACTTGCACTTAGATCTGGAATATGTCACCCACAAAACGTAAGTATCCAAGTCAAAAACTCGGAGTTGGACATCAACAAAGAATTTACGGCCATCCACATGTACAGCCAAAACACCGTTGGATCGTATGAATTCGTTTTCTCTGTCCTCTTGATTTGCACAGGTGATAAAAGTCTTGTACTTTCTGAAAAAATGTTCTGGGAGCACAAGGCCAGGTTGCAACTGATACTCTTCTTCATTATCTTTCAAACCAGTTTGAAAGACTTCTGTGAAATCTTCGATCAATGTATCCATGCTCTTGCCGTATAACTCAACGGAAGATCTCCCAAACATGTTTCTTGCAATAGCATTATTGCAAGAGATAACATTGAAAGTTGAGGCATCAATAACAAATATTCCTGCAATGTAAGGTAAGGAGTGAATCTTCAACTTTAGTTCCACACGGTTTGAATGAATTTCTAGAGGATTTGAAGTAACTGCACATGGAATATTATTCAAGTCATCCAATTGCAATGTGAAGTATCTATTCCTGTTGACGTTTTCGCTAAGCCTGTAGCTAAGTTCGACTGCATCATCAACGGCACCAACTTTATTTGCTAGAAATTGGTCAATGGATTCACTGATATTGGAAAGATGTTGTAAGTGGGCTGGGTCACGATCTGCCATCATTGTACCGGCAACATCACGAACAGAATCAATTTGGAAAGCGTTGTTGTCCTGGCCAAACTCTCTCAGAACCACCAAGTCAAATGCATCACATGGAATTTGATCGAACATAAAGATGATGAGCTTCCCCTTCTTCTTCGCCCATAACGAGGTCCATGCAAAGTCTTTATCACCAGGTCTGGCAATGGCCACAATCTCGCCTGAGAAGATGATGCTTGGACTGCTGGCCAACGCAGCTTGAGTTGTAGCAGTTCCGTCTAGGGATTTGACGATTCTTTCAGTAACAAACTCTCTAAACTGAGGAGCTATAAGGTCCATGAGTGTCATTGACCGGATCATAGACTTCAGTACACCGAACATCAAGCATGCAAGATCATTAGCGGCTTTGACGGGCCAGGGAGCTTCGATGTCGATGGTGAACACGGACTGTGGGAGTGACCTCTTGCTCAGGGACATGGGATGGAAAGGTCTGGAGTTGGTTGAGTTCAAAGGTGACGAAATTGAAGGAGCCATTGAAGGAGCGTTGAGTAAATTTAAAGCTATTGTAGAAGCACGGGTCTTCATGAGTGTGGGCAGGCTCGTTTCTGAAGCAGCCATGACAGTTGAATCGATGAAAGGTGTTGATAATGCATACAAGAGTTTGACTTTCATAGCATCTTGTTTGAATTTTTTGGACTCGTTGGTCACGAGAGACAAATCGTGTAGAGTTGAAGCAAACTCTTTCCTGTCGGAGATATCGACATCGTTTTTCTCTAGAAGGTCTATCATATCCTTGAGGTCATCTTGGAAGATTTCATCGGACGCTGTAGGGTTTCTAGTCTTTTGATAAGAGAGTTGTTCCACGGGAAGACTGTCTGAGCGAGACATCGAAGGTCTGATGAGAGCAGCAAGTGCCACCAGTGACGCGTTGTTCCTAAGGAGACCTGTATCATTAATCAGCAGCTTATCAGGTTCAGGGTGAGACCTCACTGAGTTTGAGTCAGGGTTGATGGCATGAATGAGACCAGGTCTCTCCTTTAAAATCTCTAGTGAGCGCCTCAAAACATTAAGACGTAGGGCCAAGGAGTTTGGTGAAAGTTTGGCGTAAGAGTACAGGTGTGAAGACTCGATAGGGAATTTTAACACCTCAGCTTTGGTTGTAAATTCGGATTCTAAGGCCAAAACTGGTGACAGGAGAGTTGAACTTCCACTACTTTTACTCTCATCCATTAGAGTATTAAGTGTACGCAAGTTGTTCAACGAGTTAGTCATTAACACTCACAAAATTATGATTAAACTATCAACTTTGTTAGCTTTATATTATCCTGCACAAATTTATTTTGGAATGGTAGTTGTAAAAATTTTATGCGAATTTGAGGCCAATAGTTTAACAAAACGTCATCGTGATTTGACATGGCGAATCCGATTGATGTTCAATATAAAAATGGTGATAATATTCATTTCGATTATACTTCATCACAATCTCCGGTGAAAGACTTGTCCAATAAAAAGAAAAAGAAGAGAAAGTCAAAGAAGAAATTGGACTCCGACATGATGGCAGTATTGAATAATCCTGAAGATGATTATCCTACTTCACGTGTTATCAAACAAGCTCCTAATGGTGATGTGATAGTGGAAAGAATGGACCCGGATCCTCCTGTCCCTCCAGTTGATGTATGGTTTCTGAGCTCAACCTCTGAAGAAAAACTTCAATTAAAAAAGTTTTGGGAATCTCTTGATAGACATCAAAGGTGGTCTCTCCTGTTCAGTAATAAATCAGACCTTTTAAACTTATTCAGACCCGATCCAAAACAGAATTCAAAGCCAACTGCTCCCATAAATGATCGTACTCACCGAGATCCTCCTTTATCGGCTCCAAATTGTACTTGTACTCATTGTGGTAGAAGAAGAACAATGATTGTGGATGAAATTGAAAAACTCTTTGACGAGTATCATTTGGATATCGGACAATTCATTCAAGAAATTAAAGACATTGACGAGTTAAATGGGCTACCAAATCTTTTATTTGGTGGATTTCACAAGTTGGAAAATGAACACAAGTTATTCAAAAGGCACCGCAAACTCAAGTCGAGAACTCCTGAACCTGATTCTCATCATAGTCATAGCCATAGTCATCATCATCATGATCATCATCACGAAGACCACCACCACCATCACCATCAACATAATGATCATGAAAATGATCATGATCACGATCACGATCACGATCACGACCAGCATGCAGAAGAAATTGAGGAAATCCCGAAGGAAATACCGCAAGAGTTCCAAAGACCTCGTCCCACATCAACACATGGCCCTGAAGAGTTAAATGCTTTGAAAGAGTTTTATCTAAAGGGAGTATCTGAGAGAAAATCTTCAAATTCTCCTGATGACAGTTCAAAAGTGCTAAGCAGGATATTCGATCCCAAAATCTATGAAGCCTTGATGAATCTCGACTTCGATAAACCAAAAGAGATCACTAATAATGACGCAGATACTTTAGAAAAAGTCGATCTTTTAAGAGAGTTCCTCAGTGATCTTAGAAATGCTGATAAAGCTGAACTCGAACAAAGCATGAGTTTCATTGAACATATGGCAAAAATGTCAAGTATTGATCTTAGTTCACCCCAAAGTCAACAGAAAGCCGCAAGAGTTCTCAATCATTACCAATTAACCACTGGATTATCTACTTTTGCTGATGATCTATTGAAGAATAATGGGGATTCATTTATAAGTATGATGGAATCACTTTCCGAATCCAGAACCACAAGAGAAAGTATGTTGAAAGAGCTCACGCAAAACAGATTGATGGACCCAAACTCTGGGGTTTCACCTCTTGACTTTCACAAGAAACTAATCGATGAATTTGAACAGTATCAAGGTCACAAGCACGATATTGAACCTGAAGAAGAGAATATCTATGATGATGATTATGACTCTGAACTCGACAACGAAGAGCTCGATGAAGAGGAAGATGAGTTGAGTAATACTGAGCTGGAAATTTCTGAAGAAGAGAAACTTCAGGAGATCCGTCAATTGTTTCTTATGCAAATGATCAGAATCTTTCAGTTACGACTCAAGAAAGCATACAAGGAGAAATTGTCAGAGGACAGAACTCAAAAACTTATTGAAGAATTGGAGGCGGAAGAGAATGCTAAGAAAGAGCGTGAGTTGAAGAAGCTTAAGCAAAAGGAAAAGGCTAAAGAGAAGAAGAAGTTACAGCAGCTTGCAAAAGAAGAGGAGCGTAAGCGTAAAGAAGAAGAGAAGAAAGCTAAAGAGGAAGAGCAAAGATTGAAGCAAGAAGCTTTGAAAGCTGAACAGAGACGTCGTAAAGAGGAGGCACAAAGAAAGAAAGATGAAGAGAAGCAAAAGCGTATTGAAGAACTCAAGAGAAAGGAGGAAGCACAACAAAAGAAATTGGAATTGCAGCGTCAAAAGGAAGAAGAACAAAGAAAGAAGCATGAACAAGAAAAATTGAAGAAGCAGAAAGCTGAGGAACAACGGAGATTGAAAGAGGAAGAGAAATTGAGACAATCACAAGCTAGCAAGCCAAAAGATAGAGCTGATAAACAACCTCAGGCTCAATCTCAATCAGAACCTTCTGGTGATCAAGAGCTCGTTGAGAATATGCAGAAACACAATCTCGGTGTATCTCAACCAGTTCACGTTCAAGAGCAACCAATTCAAGAGCCAATTGTCAATGCCAATGAAGATCCTATTGCAACCAATGGATTCAGTTCGAATCCATTACTTGAACAGCTCTATCAAGCCAATCCCAGATCACTTTCTTCTACCCCCAAACGTCCAGGTTCAGCTCTTGAGACTAATTTCATTCCACCACCTGTGAACAACAACATCTGGTACAATGGTACACCACCTGTCAACAACAATGGACACACGCCGATCTTGAATCACCAAGATCCCAATGGAGGCAACCAACAATTTGGAGGGTTTTCCAGTTATGGTAGGAAAGACAGTTATCAATTGAATGATCCATTTGCTACACAGTCAGTTGTGAATCCACCTCCTGGACTCACGCCTACTGGATCATCGACCAATTTGTGGAATAACAGCAACACCAGGAGTAATCTGATTTGGAACAATACCCCAAAGAGTAGTGGAGGCCTGATTTGGGGGAAAAGTATGCTCAACAATGGCAGCTCACCTAATGGAATTGCACCCAATGGGATTATTGGAGCCCCTAGCATGATCCCACCAAACACGCAAGCACCTGCACCAGCTCCAGATACTAATGTCATTCAAAGTTCTACATTGCAAGCGTACCAAATTTTACAGAATAGCAATAATCTCGAGTTTGGCATGGCCCCCAGTATGAAGTTGTTTCAGTGTACACAAAGTCTTGTGCCCAACTTGAACATGAACTACAATCAATTTCTTACAGGATGCGCTCAGAACAATGAATTAGCGAACTACCGGTTTGAATTTGTTTACGATGATTTTGGCACTGTTAGCCATATTAAAATGAACTTGGCTGATGCATTAGGAGCCAACACCATGAGGCGGTCGTCACCAGGAACGATCCCCATCCCAATAGTTGGAGGTACACCGCTGGGAATAAATTTGAATAATGGGCCCATGACCAATTTATTAGCGGACACCAATCTCCAAGTCAACCCCGGACGCAGTTTGTGGAATTAGGCCAGTTCAGTCTTGTATAGGTAACGATACATAATGAATTCGGAGATGTAGTTCGCGATCAAAAGTGTCTCACAAGTTTGTGTTGGTGACAGCGAAAAGATGCTGGAGGTTGTACGTCGTAAAATCGTTATTGTTGGTGACGGCGCGTGTGGCAAGACATCGTTGTTGTATGTTTTCACATTGGGGGAGTTCCCCACGGAGTATCACCCGACAGTTTTTGAAAATTACGTCACAGACTGTCGAATAGATGGCAAGGCTATTCAATTAGCGCTCTGGGACACAGCAGGACAAGAAGAATATGAAAGGCTAAGGCCGTTAAGCTATGCCAACTCGCATGTTTTGTTGATTGGGTTTGCCATAGACGATCCAGACTCACTAGAGAGTGCTCGTACAAAATGGGTGCAAGAAGTGAGATCCTACTGCCCCAACACGCCATATCTTTTGATTGGCTTGAAGAAAGATCGTCGTACAGATACTAAATCATCAAGATTCGTACAAGTTGAGCAAGCAGAAACTGTTGCTGATGAGATTCAAGCAAAGAAGTACCTTGAAAGTTCAGCGTTGACAGGTGAAGGAGTCGATGATATTTTCGAATTTGCATTGAGAACAAGTTTAGTTGTTAAAAATAAGTCAAGGGATGCATGTTGCATAATACTATAGTTACGGTAAGGTTATTTAATAAAAAAAAATTACAACTTTGGTCAAGTTGAAAAAAGATAAGCGACCTCGGTGAGGATCGAACTCACGATCTTAAGATTAACAGTCTTACGCCTTAGCCAGCTTGGCCACGAAGTCTTATCTGGAGTTGAGGTTGTGGTATCGAGAACATGCCGGTGTGAGCGTATTGTAGTACAGTGATTTTTTGTACGGTGGGGAGTATCATGTGGGTGCGGGAGTAAACTGATGTGACACAAGGGAGTGGTCTTGTTCTACAGCGAGTGTAAGGACTTGTTCTACAGCGAGAGCAACGTCCTGTTCTACAACGAGTGCTACAAGTAGTAGTGTGCAAGTCAAGGTTCTACGAAACGACCTATCGTTTCTCGCAGTTCCCCATCAATTACAAATTGGATGCAATTCCAGATGGAATTAAGTGGAATTTAATTTTCGCAGAAAACACAAATTGCCTCACCCGAGGGATTATTGACACAAGCTGCAATTGATCTACAGCCACCAGCACCTTGAGCTCATGTTAGTAGCGTAAGCCATAGCCGTCTAGGGCACGACATCATTGACCAGTAATGTAAACTAGCCACCCCAAGCGGAAACCGCTGGCACGGATCTCTTTACCCGATTGAGGCAGTTTATGCGGAATTGTTCAGGCTCATTTAAATAGCGAAATCCTTCTTTACAGTTTTTTATAACTCACAATGTCTGAATCAACCGTTGGAAAAGTATGTCAATGAGCAGTGTAACACGCTGCAAGTAGCAAGGAAGACCAATTACCGCTTGTGGAACTTAACCATCACGTTTACTCCACATAAGCGACTATAGTGGTTACCAATCATAACGTCACATTTTGCATTACTAACCAACAGACTATCACCTGTAAAGCCGCTGTAGCTTGGGAAGCTGGTAAACCATTATCAATTGAAACCATCGAAGTTGCCCCACCAAAAGCTCATGAAGTTCGTATCAAGCTTGCTAACACCGGTGTTTGCCACACTGATGCTTACACTTTGAGTGGAGTTGACCCTGAAGGTGCTTTCCCAGTTATCTTGGGACACGAGGGTGCTGGTATCGTTGAATCTGTGGGTGAGGGCGTCACTAACGTCAAAGTTGGTGACTCTGTTATTGCCTTATACACTCCAGAATGTAAAGAGTGTAAGTTTTGCAAGAGTGGTAAAACCAACTTGTGTGGTAAAATCAGAGCAACTCAAGGTAAAGGTGTTATGCCAGATGGAACATCAAGATTCAAGTGTAAAGGTAAAGAATTATTACACTTCATGGGATGTTCAACTTTTTCACAGTACACAGTTGTGGCTGATATTTCAGTTGTTGCAGTCAATCCAAAAGCAGCTTTCGATAAGACTTGTTTGTTAGGATGTGGTATTACTACTGGTTATGGTGCTGCTACTATTACTGCCAACGTTTCTGAAGGTGATAATGTTGCAGTTTTCGGTGCTGGATGTGTTGGATTATCTGTTGTTCAAGGTGCACTCGAAAGAAAGTGTAAGAAGATCATTGTTGTTGATATCAACGACAAGAAGGAAGAATGGGCTAAAAAATTCGGTGCAACTGATTTTGTCAACTCTGCTAAATTACCTGAAGGCACAACCATTGTGGATAAATTAATTGAAATGACTGATGGCGGTTGTGATTACACTTTCGACTGTACTGGTAATGTCAATGTGATGAGATCAGCATTGGAAGCATGTCACAAAGGATGGGGTGAATCAATTATTATCGGAGTTGCTCCAGCTGGAAAAGAAATCTCAACAAGACCATTCCAATTAGTCACCGGAAGAGTTTGGAGAGGTGCTGCTTACGGTGGTGTTAAAGGTAGATCACAATTACCAGGAATCGTCGAAGACTACATGGACGGGAAGTTGAAAGTCGATGAGTTCATCACTCACAGACATCAATTGGAGAAGATTAATACTGCATTTGATGATATGCATGCAGGGGACTGTATCAGAGCAGTTATTGATTTATGAATTGTTGCAGGAGCTAAATTGTAGTTCCGCTCTATCGACTGACTTTGTGTATAGCCAATAAAAGATCCGTCAAAAGCTGGAGGTAGCAGTGGAAGCCTAGGTAAATTTCATAGTCGCGTCCGTACCAATAGTGTCAACGGATCCGGAGTTTTTCCTGGTCGCCAGCGGGCATTTTCATTGGTCGGTTGAGAAACACAAAATCATCGAGTCCGAACAAAAACTAATTCAAGGAATCCAACTTTTCACAAATGTTTAAACTCACTTCAAAATCATTTATTGCACCAAGATTTGCAAGATCTTATATTGCAGGACAATTCACTGGTTCTAAGAAAGCTAACGGTAAGTACACTGTTACTTTAATTGAAGGTGACGGTATTGGTGTGGAAATTTCTCAAGCTGTTAAAGACATTTATGCTGCTGCTGATGTTCCAATTGAATGGGAACCAGTGGATGTTACTCCATTGTTAATTGATGGTAAAACCACCTTACCACAACCTGCTGTTGATTCCGTCAACAGAAATTTAGTGGCTTTAAAAGGTCCTTTAGCTACTCCTGTTGGTAAGGGACACTCTTCCATGAACTTGACCTTGAGAAGAACTTTCAACTTGTTCGCCAATGTCAGACCATGTAAGTCCATCGTCGGTTACGACACTCCTTACGAAAATGTTGACACCGTCTTGATCAGAGAAAACACTGAAGGTGAATATTCTGGTATCGAACACACAATCGTTCCAGGTGTGGTTCAATCAATCAAGTTGATCACCAAGCCTGCTTCTGAGAAAGTCATTAGATACGCTTTCGAATACGCTAAAAGCATCAATAAACCTCACGTTCTTGTGGTCCACAAAGCTTCAATTATGAAATTATCTGATGGTTTATTCGTTGAAACCGCTAAAGAAGTCGGTAAAGACTACCCAGATGTTACTTTAGACTTTGAATTGTTAGACAACACTTCATTAAGATTAACCGCTGACCCATCTGACTACAAGAATGTTGTTATGGTTATGCCAAACTTATACGGTGACATTATGTCAGATTTATCATCCGGTTTAATTGGTGGTTTAGGTTTAACTCCTTCCGGTAACATGGGTAACAAGGTTTCCATTTTCGAAGCTGTCCATGGTTCTGCTCCAGATATTGCCGGTAAAGGTTTAGCTAACCCAACTGCATTATTATTGTCATCTTGTATGATGTTAAGACACATGTCATTAAACGCTGACGCTGACAGAATTGAAAATGCCGTGTTAAAGACCATCGCTTCCGGTCCTGAAAACAGAACTGGTGACTTACATGGTACCGCTTCAACCCAACATTTCACTAGTCAAGTTATTGCTAACTTGTAAGAGTTATTTATTCAAAATAAACCAATTGCTCCGTAGTTAATACATCATAGAATTACATGCTGACTTGATTTAATTTGCTCGTAATGTCCTCCACTCCAAGTTCTTCAACTTTAAGCTCTTTGAGGGTGAGATTTGTTCCATCAACTATAGCTTTATGCTCTAAGTCATGAACTCTTTGTTCGTATTGTTCAACAGTCTCTTCCTTGATAAGTTCAAGTTCTCGTACTACAATTGGCTCCCCTTGGTCCACTTCTGTAATAACTTTATGAATCATTACACCACCTTTTGTTATTTCACCATCTTGACCAGCTTGCCATGCTCTTTCAATAGCATGAGTTCCCTCAAATGCTCCAGGTAATGCAGGATGTAAGTTGATAATAGTAATTCCAGCTTTTTCAAGTGGTTCCAACACTTTTGGCAGTAATATAAGCATCCATCCAGCACACACTATCAAGTCTGGTTTACTATACTTTTCATCTTGCTTACCCTCAATATTCCCGTATATAATAAGGTTTGCCAAATCAGAATTGAATTGTTCTCGCTTCTGCTTTCTTTCTGTAGTGTTCTCCTTTGGAATTCCCTTATAGTAGGTCTTTAACTCGTGAGTTTTAGTTGCAATTTTGGCCTTTTGCGCCCTTTCCAAGCCAAAAGCCTTGGAAGAAGACGAAATAACTTGCGTTATTTCTCCTTCAAGCTTCCCACCTGCTTGTGCATCAATTAAAGCTTGTAAATTCGAGCCAGATCCCGAAATAAGTACAGTAATTGCAGGCATACTTGAGATACAAAATTAATTTGACTCTTATGCGCATCAGGAGCTGACTAAGTTTTCGACACCGATTCAATGAAAACTTCTACATGATGTACCCTGTCACAATTGAATGCTCATGTCACATTCCTTGATGCTTACAATTACGACTATCATTTAAAAAAATTCCGGGTAACATGCTGACCATTATCAATGGCTCAATTGACTTGACACAAAAATAATTTTGCAACTCGTTTGTCACAGGCACGACCAGCACTAAAATTTTTATATGAAAAATTTTTCCTCTTCTTTTTTCCTTCATTAGTTAACACCAACCAAAAACTTATCAAAAATGGGTATGTTAATTTTAGCCTTTTAGTCATTCTAAAGTGATTTTATCATTGAAATGTTGTTGATTCGAGGTTTTGGCGTTGATTGTCGTTTTGTGCCCATCATTTTCCCTTAGGGGGGAGATGAGGAGCCACTCAAAAGGACCTGAGCGGCGCAAGCCTTTAATTAATTGATTCATTATTGATTGTAACTTGGCACAAACACAAGACATCAACCACCAAAACTTCTCCATTGATTTCAACTGATTTAAAATCACTTTATTGCGTCACGAGATGTCTTACTAACAATTTAGTTGCTTTCACTATTGAACAGATCCGTGATTTGATGGACAAAGTTACTAATGTTCGTAACATGTCCGTCATTGCTCACGTCGATCACGGTAAATCCACTTTGACCGATTCTTTGGTTCAAAGAGCTGGTATTATTTCTGCTGCTAAAGCTGGTGAAGCTAGATTCACTGATACTAGAAAGGATGAACAAGAAAGAGGTATTACTATTAAATCTACTGCTATTTCTTTATACGCTGCCATGGAAGATGATGACTGTAAAGAAATCAAACAAAAGACTGAAGGTAACTCTTTCTTGATTAACTTGATTGATTCTCCAGGTCACGTTGATTTCTCTTCTGAAGTTACTGCCGCTTTGAGAGTTACTGACGGTGCTTTAGTTGTCGTTGACACTATTGAAGGTGTTTGTGTTCAAACTGAAACCGTTTTACGTCAAGCTTTAGGTGAAAGAATTAAACCAGTTGTTGTTATCAACAAGGTTGACCGTGCTTTATTGGAATTGCAAGTTTCTAAAGAAGATTTATACCAAACCTTCGCTAGAACTGTTGAATCCGTTAACGTTATTATCTCTACCTACGTTGACCCAGTCTTAGGTGACTGTCAAGTTTACCCAGACAAGGGTACTGTTGCTTTCGGTTCCGGTTTACACGGTTGGGCTTTCACCATCAGACAATTCGCTCTTAGATACTCCAAGAAATTCGGTGTTGACAGATCAAAGATGATGGAAAGATTATGGGGTGACTCTTACTTCAACCCAAAGACCAAGAAATGGACTAACAAAGACAAAGATGCCGATGGAAAGCCATTAGAAAGAGCTTTCAACATGTTCGTCTTAGACCCAATCTTCAGATTGTTCAACGCTATCATGAACTTCAAGAAGGATGAAATTCCAACCTTATTGGAAAAATTAGAAATCAACTTGAAGGGTGAAGAAAAAGAATTAGAAGGTAAAGCTTTATTAAAGGTTGTTATGAGAAAATTCTTGCCAGCTGCCGATGCTTTATTGGAAATGATTGTTCTCCACTTACCATCTCCAGTTACTGCTCAAGCTTACAGAGCTGAAACTTTATACGAAGGTCCAGCTGATGATGCTTCTTGTCAAGCCATCAGAAACTGTGACCCTAAGGGTGACTTGATGGTCTACATCTCCAAGATGGTGCCAACTTCCGATAAAGGTAGATTCTACGCTTTCGGTCGTGTTTTCGCTGGTACTGTTAAATCTGGTCAAAAGGTCAGAATTCAAGGTCCAAACTACCAAGTTGGTAAGAAGGAAGACTTATTCATCAAGGCTATTCAAAGAACTGTTTTGATGATGGGTAGATTCGTCGAACCAATTGATGACTGTCCAGCTGGTAACATTGTTGGTTTAGTTGGTGTTGATCAATTCTTATTGAAATCTGGTACCATTACCACTTCTGAAGCTTCTCACAACATGAAGGTTATGAAATTCTCTGTCTCTCCAGTTGTGCAAGTCGCTGTTGAAGTTAAGAACGCTAACGATTTACCAAAATTAGTCGAAGGTTTAAAGAGATTATCTAAATCTGACCCATGTGTCTTAACCTCTATGTCTGAATCCGGTGAACACATTGTTGCTGCTTCTGGTGAATTACACTTGGAAATTTGTTTATCTGATTTACAAAATGACCACGCTGGTGTTCCATTAAAGATCTCTCCTCCAGTTGTTTCTTACAGAGAAACTGTTGAAGGTGAATCATCAATGGTTGCTTTATCTAAATCTCCAAACAAGCATAACAGAATCTACGTCAAGGCTCAACCATTAGACGAAGAAGTTTCATTAGATATTGAATCTGGTGTTATTAACCCAAGAGACGATTTCAAGGCCAGAGCTAGAGTTTTAGCTGACAAACACGGATGGGATGTTGCTGATGCCAGAAAGATTTGGTGTTTCGGTCCAGATGGTACCGGTCCTAACCTTGTTGTTGACCAAACCAAGGCTGTTCAATACTTGAATGAAATCAAAGATTCAGTTGTTGCTGCTTTCCAATGGGCTACCAAGGAAGGTCCAATCTTTGGTGAAAACGTCAGATCTGTTAGAGTTAACATTTTAGATGTTACTTTACATACTGATGCTATCCACAGAGGTGGTGGTCAAATTATCCCAACCATGAGAAGAGTTACCTACGCTTCTATGTTGTTGGCTCAACCAGCCATCCAAGAACCAGTTTTCTTGTGTGAAATTCAATGTCCAGAAAACGCTATTGGTGGTATCTACTCTGTCTTGAACAAGAAGAGAGGTCAAGTTATCTCTGAAGAACAAAGACCAGGTACTCCATTGTTCACCATTAAAGCTTACTTGCCAGTTAACGAATCTTTCGGTTTCACTGGTGATTTAAGACAAGCTACTGGTGGTCAAGCTTTCCCACAATTGATCTTCGACCATTGGCAAGTTTTGGGTGGTGACCCAACTGACCCAACCTCTAAACCAGGTCAAATTGTCAAGGAAAAGAGAGAACGTTCTGGTCTCAAACCTGAAGTTCCAGGTTACGAAGAGTACTATGACAAATTGTAATCTTCTCTAGCTGTTTGTATAGTTCATTGAACATATGATTAAAAATCGTAGGATTGAACATGTTTGCTGGTTGCAAGTTGAAGGAAGTTGCAACGTGGAACACAGGAGCTCTGACACGGCATCACGATACCAAAAATAGACTATACGAGAGATATATCCGACAACCTTCGATGCCCAAGTTCACCAATGAAGAATAAGCTTTAACCCCGGATATAAAAATTAATTTGATTTCCGACCATGTCAAGTTTGAGCGGATCGGGGCCTGATTCCAACAGCTGGAAACAATAGTTAGCAGGAATTCTATTGGATGGCTCAATCACACCATCACAAAAAAGCCCATACTGAAACCCGGTTTTAAAACTATTATTGTATCATCAATTGTTGTAGGTTTGCTAACACTGTATGCAATCAATTTAACGAAAATAGGATGATATCCTGTATATAAACCCTCGTTTAATGATATTTTACGGTTTAACCGGTTTAGTTCCATTTATAAGACACCAGTTTCCTTTGTCACAGAAATGAACGAAGAAGCCATAATTGAAGTTGTTAGCAAAATAGACGCGTTCCATTCTCAATGTGTTTCCAGCAGCTGGAAACTATTGATTGTGTTGACCGTTTTGTTAGTATTGTTCAAATTACTAAGCAGCTGGCGTCAAGCACACCTTGTCAAAAAATTCAACGGCATCCCCGATGACGTGAACAACTTCTTCAAAAGTTCGTGCACCCTTGGGATCTTGACGTTTGGCACATTGTGTTTGTTTTACCAATGCCTCTTGTTTAATTCGTCCCGCTTGAAAAACCTTATAGGGACCCTCATCGATGAGTCAACACCCGAATCGGAACTCACGCTATCACCAGACAACCCCCACGTCAATGAGTTCTTCCTTGGGACGGATTTGGCCACGTTCGGTTTGGCAGCATTGTCATTTTACACATTCAAACAATATGCAAATGCTCTCGTGAGAGTATACGAGTACATTTGTTTCAGCAGAAACGACTTGGAAACTCCCAAAAGTCCCATTTACAAGCACAAGAAGACCGTGAGCTTCAGTGAAAAACTCACCACCCTCGAGTACCTGGACCACAACATGAACATAAAGAAATCCACTATACTGAGATGCTCAAAAAAGGTATTGATGTCAGTGGTAAGAAGTGCAGTGGTGTTCTCAATTGCACTTGTAACCAGCGTGTTTGTGGTACCACATAGAAGCTTATGCAACACATCCTTCAGAATATACCACAACACCGACACTCAATTGATAGTGCAGTCTGACCACTTCTTGTTGAGTCTAGGATTAGTGTTCATAGTGGGGATTTTTCACAAGTTTGTGGACTTGTTGAACCACCCCAAGGTCCTGAACTTCCCAATGGTACTCTCGACTATAACATACTTTAGTTGGTGCTACAATAGCGTTATCCTCGTGATGTTTTGGGGACTTAGCAAATTGTTCAACGACATTTTGTACAATATGGTCTTCATGATGATCGAAGAAGCCACAGAAGTAAGAACTTCGAGTGAAACTAACATGCAGCTCATCACTCAAATACTCATCAACTACTTTATTCACTCATACGACTCCCAATGTTTCCATAAAGTGTGCACAATGGCTGAAACAATCGACTCAATGGCACAGAATTTGATGTTTTTGAGGTCGATGTTTTTCTACTGCGGGCTCATGTTACTCGTGTCGTGCTTTGTCGTTGTACCAGTCTTGATGTGGTTGGTCGTGGTGGAGATCAGGTTACCTAAGCATTGAGTAATTTATAGATTATAGATTACTTTAATTTTACGATTTATGATTAGCGACTATTGGCTGATAGGAACTATCGCGGAATATATTTCCCGTTTGAGATAACAGATGCGATAACATTGTCGGGTACTTTATCCAATTTAGTGATATGAACTACCTATATAAACTACAATTATGCCCTTGAAAAATCATACTTTGTTGAAATGGAAAGATTGCAACAAGTTGCTGTGCAATTCACCTCGGCTGATAGCCCACCACCACCACCAGCTCATCCTTTAGATCCACTTTCACCTGCTGAAATTAAAGCAGTTGCAACTGTTGTGAAGGAGAAATACCCTGGTAAACAACTTCAATTCAACACCGTCACCCTTAGAGAACCACCAAAGAAATCTTACTATGATTGGAAAGAGAAAAACGGTCCTTTACCTCCAAGAATGGCTTATTTTGTCGTCATTATCGATGGCGAATCTGCCCTTCAAGAAGGTGTAGTTGACATTCCTTCATTGAATGTCATTCAATTGTTGCTGACTGAAGGTCTCCAACCAATCTTGACTCCTGCTGACTTGCAAGTCACTGAAGCTATCGTGAGATCTGACCCCAATGTCATCAAACAGTGTATTCTCAGTGGAGTCCCAGAAGATGAAATGGACCATGTGTACTGTGACGCTTGGACCATTGGTTATGATGCAAGATGGGGTGCCTCAAGAAGATTACAACAAGCTTTGATGTACTACAGACACCATGAAGACGACTCCCAATACTCTCACCCATTGGATTTCTGTCCTATTGTTGATATGAATGCTAAGAAAGTTATCTTCATCGATATCCCAAACAGAAGAAGAAAAGTTTCCAAAGCAAAGAACTCAAGTTTCCATCCTCCTCACATCAAGGACAAATTTGGTACTGCTGAGAACCCAACTGGTTTCAGAAATGATGACACTCCTATCAACATTACTCAACCAAACGGTGTTTCTTTCAAGATGGATGGTAACATCATGGAATGGTCCAACTTCAAGTTCCACATTGGTTTCAACTATAGAGAAGGTATTGTGTTGAGTGATATCAACTACAACGACCACGGTAAGAACAGATCTTTGTTCCACAGAATTTCGTTATCAGAAATGGTGGTGCCTTATGGTAACCCTGATTTCCCTCACCAGCGTAAACACGCTTTAGACATTGGTGAGTATGGTGCTGGTAACATGACTAACCCATTGTCGTTAGGTTGTGATTGCAAAGGTGTTATTCACTACTTAGACGCTTTCTTAGTTGACAAGACTGGTCTGCCAACTACCATTAGAAACGCCATCTGTATCCACGAAGAAGACGATGGTATCTTGTTCAAACACTCTGACTTCAGAGATGATTTCCAAACCACTGTGGCCACCAGAGGTAAGAAGTTGATTATTTCACAAATTTTCACTGCTGCCAACTACGAATACTGTTTGTACTGGATTATGAGACAAGACGGTACCATCAAGTTGGAAATTAGATTGACCGGTATTTTGAACACTTATGTTTGTGATGAAGATGAAGACATTGGACCATGGGGAACAGTTGTGTACCCAAAGACTAATGCTCACAATCACCAGCACTTGTTCTCTTTAAGAATTCACCCAAGAATTGATGGTGACAACAACACTGTTGCTACTGCTGATGCCATGTCTTCACCACATCCAACCGGGTCAGTTCAAAATCCATATGGTAATGGATTCTATGCAAAGAGAACTCCTTTCAAGAAGGTTAAAGAGTCATTGACCAACTATGAATCCTCAACTGGTAGAACTTGGGATATGTACAATCCAAACTCTATCAATCCATACTCAAAGAAACCAGCTTCATACAAATTATGGTCAACATTCTGTCCTCCATTGTTGGCACAAGAAGGTTCTTTAGTACGTAAAAGAGCTCCATGGAGTGCTTACAGTACTGAAGTTGTTCCATATCAAGATGAAAACTTTGGTTACGGAAGATTGTACCCATCTGGTGAACATGTTTGTCAATGGAGTGGTGATGGTGTAAGAGGTATGACGAAATGGATTGGTGATGGTGAAGACAATATTGAGAACACTGATGTGGTTTTGTTCCACACTTTTGGTATCACTCACTTCCCAGCTCCAGAAGATTTCCCAGTTATGCCAACTGAAATTTTTGAACTTCAATTACGTCCAAGAAACATCTTCACTGAAAGTCCTGTTCTCGACGTCAAACCTTCTTACGCCAGAACCACTTCTGAAGTCAAGGCCAACAAGGAAGGTGTGGACTCTTGCTCTTTGAACGTTGACAAGACTTCTAGATTAGCTTTCAACAAGACTGAAGGTTCATGCTGCAAAAAGTAATACACTACTGGTGACTGTATAGATTGAATAGCATGTTAATTGTACTTGATGTAGACTTGAGGAAGGTGCTTGTTGGCTCATTGACTTGTTGTACTGTCACTGCTGTCCCTGATCACACTGACCTCACTCGATGGCTTCGCATCTCCACAAAACAATTTCCTCAGCAACTGAAAATTTATTCTTCTCATGAAGTACGTCATTGAACACATGGAGAGCGGGTTCTCCGAGTGGGTTACCCTCGAGTACTCACAGATCATTAGAGATGTCGGCAGTGACAACTTGATTTTGACTTCTTTACCTGAAGGAACAACTGCCAAAGACATTCCTCAAAGACTTCTCGATTTGGGCTTGCAGTGGACTTGTAAGGAATGTGTGCAAATAGACGAAGGGACCTTCGATGCGAAAAGAGTTTGCTTATTAGACCCTGCAGCCGAAACCGAGTTAGTTCCTCAAGACAAGCAAGATTTTGACTATTTTGTTTTTGGTGGAATCTTGGGCTCTCATCCCAGAATAGACAGAACTGGTATCCTCAGGAAAAAGTATGGTTTTGCTGGTAGAAGACTCGGAGAGTTACAAATGACTACCGACACAGCAATCAGAACCACTCAAAGAATTGTAGACCAGCAAACAAAATTTGAAGACATAAAGTTCATTGATTACCCTGAAATCAGATACAACAAGTACGAATCAACTGAAATGCCCTTCAGATACATAGTCAACGCCGAAGGTGTGCCAATCTTACCTGAAGGCATGTTGGAGTTGATTAAACATGACGCTGAACAAAGTATCGATGACTTATTAATTGAATAATTGTAATATACCTTATCTTAGACATTTTCTTCAGCGTAAATCACTTGTTTCCACTTGACAGGCGGCTTGCTCAGTTGAAGAAGTTCTCCCATAACGAATCCTGCTGTATCCTGATCTTCAAAGTACGACACATGTGCACTGATAGCTGATATAAGTGAGATATCAAACATTCCCATTGGCAAACAGTAATCAACTCTGGCTTCCCTGTTGAACTTGAGAAGCTTCTTTAAGTCTTCTGTTGCCATACGCATGGACTTGCCTCCTTCGTCAGAGTCATTGTCGTCTGAAACAACAAGGCTCTTCACAATCTCTCCAAGAGCGTTCTCTTCAAGGGCTCCTTTGTTGAGTGACTTGTCAGAACTCTTGCTCCTTCTCTTTGACTTGAGGAACCAACTGGTAGCTTGTGCAATCTTCTCCTGAATGTCCTCACTTAACGTCGTCAACCCTTTGATTTGAGTATTGAACCCTTCAACAGCAAAAGGTGTTTCTTCAGCTTTGAATTGGGCAAACGATGGTTTAATCAATGGCTCGAGCCTGTAACCAACAGGATCACAAGGGTGGTAAACATTGTAGATGTTTTTGGCCTTGGGTGACGTGAATGGACTCGAATAGTCTCTGTGATCAACACCGTCTGGCAACTCTGACCTTGCAACAACGTTCTTTTGACTCAATAGTTTGAACACACCAACAGGACATCCGACCAAAAAGAGATTGTGAATATCGAAGAGGAGATCCTTTGATAGGTCTGGGTTTTCGGGTCGTTGGTCAAATTGAACTGCTGCAATATCGAAAGCGATAGCTGATCCTAAAGAGTGCCCGAAAATATGGACTTTACCCTTGAAGTGAGGGTTTTTTTTGATGTAGAGCTTGTAAACAGAGTTGAGTTCTTCAGTGACAGCTTGCAATATCTGCTCACGATACCTCTTCTCATAGTAAAGAAGAATATCAAGAGCGACATCACCAATGATGTTTCTCAACGACTTCACACCGTCCACGTTGATTTGTGACAATGTTGGTAGACGAGGATCTTTCTTTGTTCTGTCCTCCTCGAATAGTTTCGTTGGGTTAAAATCGACCTTGTGTCTCCATGCTATGGGCAAAACTTGAATTCTATTATTGTGTTCACTTTGAGAGGTATCTGATCCTTCAGGGTACGCTAACTTCTTGAACTTGTCGTTCTTCTGGTACACATCTTTCATGGTATTTCTGAGCACGTTGCAACTATGGGAGAAATTGATAGACTCGTATCTGCTTCCCAAGACTTGACCAATTCCATGAATGCAAAAAACCAAGTGATCAATTTGGCGCTCAGAGCTGTTCTTATCAACACTGGAATCGAAATCTTCTTCCATGTCATTTTCCATTTGTTTGTTCTGCTTTTCGTCGTTTTGGTCGTCTTGTTTAGAATAGTTCTTGGATTTCACCACTGGCTCTTTACTGCCGAATAAGCTTGGGGCCTCAGTTTGTAGGAGGTCTGTTAATGGCGGGAACGAGCCATCAGGCAAGCTGTCAAATATCGACTTTGTCATGTCGGGGTCGAAACCTCTTTTGATTTTCTGCACGTTGATCAAGGGTCCTGAAGACGCCCCAAATTTACGAATAACCGACAACTGAAACGAATTGACCATTTCTGCAGGGAACAAAACGGCGGTGGTTGCATCAAAGAAGATGACAGCTTGTCCATTCTCCAAAGACACCAAGTCATCAAGTGCTTCGTCTTCATTTGTCTCAGATTGTTCAATAACTTCACCAGGCTCTAAATCGTTGAATTTGTTGATCTCTGCCAAAGCAGCCTTGGAGAGTTTGGTGTCTTTGGCCTTCTGCTCAAACAAGTATGGTTTCTTCGACTGGTAGGCTAATTCCACTTGCTGAGTTGTGGTTGGCGAGAGCGGAACTCCATCAACAGTGAACCACAGACCCCTGCGGATCTCGTAAGTGGGCCCGTCCCAGTAGATCGGCGAGAGCTCGAAGTTCTTCAAGTCCACTTGGAACAATTTGTCTTCTTTGACGTCAATTATGTACGGCTCTTTATCCGAGCGTCTGTTGTAGTACTTCAAGTACTGGTTCTCGATTCTGTTAGAGTCGTAGTCGGAGAAGGGAAGAAACTTGGACGCAGTCTCTGTCTTGACGTAATTGAACCACGACGGCTTGGTCAATGGCACGTCACTGGCATAGAACCACTTGATGTTGGTGGGCGGTAAAAGATCATCTTCCGCTTTGTCCAACGCCTGTCGAGCACTCGTGGTGTATGGTTTGTTCTTGTAGAGAATTGAGGTGAAGTTCAAGCGGCTTGATAGTCCGAGCAACGCATATTCACCGCTGCGGATGCTTATCATCAAGAAACGTGAGAATTTGGAGGTGTGAATTTCTCATCTATAAATGTGTCTAAGCACTTACGTTATGCAATTATGTTACGCCAGGTAACGGGAGGGTGAAGCCACCCAGGGGCCAGTCAAGTTTGGCGGCGTTGGAATAGTCGCTGTACTTCAGGGTCCCCATTATTTTCTTGCCAATACGCAAGAAAATTGGTATAGTGTCGTTGTGAGCAAATTCACTGTGCAATGCTTCGTCCACAGCGCTGCTCAACTCTGTGGAGTTGGATATGAGCTCCTTCAAGTTTATAGCAGTAACGTTGGCACCAACAAACCGCTCAACGTCATTGATCAAGAGCGAAAAACCGTTGTACGCTTTGGTCTGGTTAGCGTCTATCCAGGTGAGTAAACCACTCACAGCATCGTAACTCGTGAACATGGGTGGTAGTATTTCTCCACTGGGATCGTCACGACGTAAGCTTGTAATAGTCTCGGCGATGGCTGCTAGGCCCCATCTAGCAGCACCAGAGAGGAAAAGCCCTAGAAGAATCCCCTGGAACATTAGTCCTGTCACGCCTCTAGTACAACAGCCAGGTATCAAAAGCATAGCGAGAATGTAATGATGTACTCTTAGCGTCAATCCAGGTAAATTAGCGATCACAATAAGACCGCCAATGAACGATAAGTAGATCATCAAGTACTTTTTGAACTTTCCTGCCTTCCATATCTTGTACACTTGAACTAGTGCACATGTAACAATGAAGCTTATGATCCCCAACACAGCGATGAACCCGTTGGGTTGTTCTTTTAGGTCTGCGATGGTGAATCTGTCAACTGGTAATCTGTCAAAGCTAATGTTGTTCAACACGCCGAGCCAAAACGGTGGATAGAAAAACAAAACTCGACTCATATGTGATATCTTTGTATCGTCCTTCGGCTCAGAGAGTGTAACACTCGTCGAGCAACTCCAGAGAGCGTACAAGATGAAACAACTGGGAAGAAACCTTTCTAGCGCAATTGAAAGAAGATGTGCGTATGACTCCAAGTCATTCGAATCGACTTGCACTGGTGGGTCAGTAGCCAACGAGATTGTCCAGAACCCCACAAAGTTTATGACCCAATAAATAATGTAGCCTCTCGCTAACAACACCACTGGCAACCCTAGGAGTATATTCATGATCAATATGGGCACTCTTGGGTCGTAGCACTGCGAGAAGTGCTGATTGTTGGACTTCAATTGCTTGAAGAAGAAAGAAGATGGGAAGAACGATGTGAACTCGATTGAGTCTTCGACACCGTAGTGACCCTCAGCCGACGGGAATCCTGATTTCTGGCCGCTGGTGAACGACAATCGAGCGCAACCGCCAAAGAATGGAGACATAATGCCAGAATGCACTGCTGACCCACATACGTAGGAATCACCTCTGTAAGGTTTAGAGAGAGCGTCTCCATCTTTTTGCTTGCCTCCGCCAACATTGAACGCCCTGTACTTGATACGCTGGTCGCCGATAGGCACCAAGGAGTAGGTCCAACTACGATCACACAAGGCAGGACATCTGACATAAACGTCCTGGGTGGGATCCTCAACTATGGGACATAGAGCATCGTCCAAGCCGCAAGCGGCGTTCTTACCCTTCCACAACTGATCCGTGCACCCCATTGCAAGCACGGTGGTGTTGTTATCACCGTCTATCGCTGGTGGTTTGGTCAAATAAGGAGTTATGATGCTGTACCACAAGAGCCACCATACCCCAAGGTAAGTCACGAGGACCCCCACTCTGACTCTGTGAGACGTCAACCTATAGAAAGTGTCAGGAATGTTCTCTATGAACGCCAAGTACTTGAATCTGTCGGGAAATTCGTCCTTTGGTTCTTGTGGCCCGTCCCACACCAAATGCCAGAAGTGCCATTTAGACTTGGGTGTTACGGGAGTCACAGGGTCAAACTCCGAGTCAGTGTCTACTAAGTGGTCAGTGTCCATGTTGTCGGAGTTATCAATGTAACCTAGTGCAATATTGTCCACATACACTTCCTCGTTACTTGTTTGTGACATAAACCTAAAGAAGCGAGTGTGAGAAGTTTCCTATAAATTCAATTATTCCAATTATAAATTTATTAATTACATAACAGCATAAGTAAGCAATCTTGATAATGTACAAGTTGAGTAAGTTAACCAGAACACATAGTACACGATTCAGGGTTATCGATAGCGCAAGCAATAACTTTTGAACTGTAAATATCATTCTCATTTTCAGTCTCTTCAGTTTCAGCTGCACCAGCACCTTCATCTTTTTCAGTTATCTTCAATTCAGCAATTGAATTTTCAACTGATGTAGGTTCAGTTGATGGGGATCTTGTACTGATTGAATTTGAAATGGAGCTGGAGTTTTCATTGTCAACAACGTTTCCTCTAGCAACATACTTTCTTTGATTCAATTTACTCAAAACAGCAACAGTCTTATTAGCATCTCCAATTGTATTCTTGTCAATTGTGAATTGAATAGCAGCTGATGCAGCTTGTGTTCTCAAGTAGTACATACCAGTCTTAAGACCTTTCTTCCATCCATAGAAATGCATTGACGTCAATTTACCCATGGTTGGATCTTTAATATGAATGTTTAATGATTGTGATTGATCAATAAATGCTGCTCTATCAGCTGCCATATCAATAATATGTTTCTGTGAAATCTCCCAAACAGTCTTGTACAAGGCTTTGATCTCGTCTGGAACATTTGTTAAACCTTGAATAGAACCATTGTTAGCAATAATGTTATTCTTCATTGATTCATTCCAAAGTCCCAAGTCAACTAAATCTCTCAATAAGTATGGGTTGACAATTTGGAACTCTCCTGCTAAAACTCTTCTGGAGTAAATATTAGAAGTGTATGGTTCGAAACATTCGTTGTTACCCAAAATTTGTGATGTAGATGCTGTTGGCATTGGTGCAACCAACAATGAATTTCTTAAACCATGTTTGGCTAATTTAGCCTTTAATGAATCCCAGTCCCATAATTCAGTTGGTTTTCTTTCCCATAAATCGAATTGCAAAATACCTTTAGAAGCTGGTGATCCTTCATAAGATTCATAAGGACCTTCAATCTCAGCTAATTCAATAGATGCTTCAACAGCACCATGGTAAATGGTTTCAAAAATTTGAATGTTTAATTCTCTGGCTTCTTGAGAGTCAAATGGTAATCTCAAAGCCATGAAAGCATCAGCTAAACCTTGAACACCTAAAGCAATAGGCCTGTTTCTCATGTTAGATCTCTTAGCTTCTGGAACTGGGTAAAAGTTACGGTCAATGATTCTGTTCAAGTTACGAGTAACAACTTTGGTGATTTCATGTAACTTTTCAAAGTCATACCAAGTGGATTCAGCATCCTTTTGGACAAAAGATGGTAAAGCAATAGAAGCCAAGTTACAAACAGCAACTTCTTCAGGATTTGAGTATTCAACAATTTCACAACACAAGTTAGAAGATTTGATAATACCCAAATTCTTTTGATTGGTTTTCTTGTTACAAGCATCCTTGTATAACATGAATGGAGTACCGGTTTCAGTTTGTGCATCTAAAATAGCATACCACAATTTTTGGGCCTTGATGGTCTTTCTACCTCTATCTTCCTTCTCATATCTTTCATATAATGCTTCGAATTCTTCACCGTAAACGTCAGATAAACCTGGAGCTTCATCTGGAGAGAACAAAGTCCAATCTGCATTCTGTTCAACTCTTTTCATGAATAAATCTGGAATCCATAAGGCTGGGAACAAATCTCTTGCTCTGATTTCTTCTTTACCGTGATTTTTTCTAATATCAATGAAATCGAAAACATCTGAGTGCCATGGTTCTAAGTATAAAGCGAAAGCACCTGGTCTTTTGTTACCACCTTGATCAACATAACGAGCAGTGTTATTGAAAACACGAACCATAGGGATGATACCGTTAGAAGTACCATTGGTACCAGCAATGTAAGCACCAGTAGAACGAATGTTGTGAATATGTAAACCAATACCACCAGCACTCTTTGAGATCAAAGCGCAAGTCTTTAACGTATCGTAAATACCATCGATGGAGTCATCTTTCATGGCCACTAAGAAACAAGAGGACATTTGTGGGTTTGGAGTACCAGCGTTGAACAAAGTTGGGGAGCCATGAGTGAAGAATCTTTGAGACATCAAATTATAAGACTCGATAACTCTTTCGATGTCATCACCGTGAATACCAATAGCGACTCTCATGATCAAATGTTGAGGTCTTTCAGCGACTTTACCATCAATTTTCAACAAGTAGGATCTTTCTAAAGTTTTGAAACCAAAGTAGTTGTAACTGAAATCACGGTCATAAACGATAGCAGAGTTTAATTCATCGGCGTGTTTCTGAATGACATCATAAGATTCCTTTGAGATCATAGGAGAATGCAAGCCAGTCTTTGGATTGATATACTCGTATAACTCCTTTGAAACTTGGGAGAAAACTTTTGTAGTTTGTTTGTGTAAATTAGACACAGCAATTCTTGCGGCTAAGATAGCGTAGTCTGGATGAATTGTTGTCATGTAGGCAGCAGTTTCTGCTGCTAAGTTATCTAATTCAGTAGTGTTAACACCTTGATAAACACCAGATATAACACGCTGAGTAATAGCAACAGGTTCAACATGTTCTGAATCTAAACCGTAACATAACCTTTGCACTCTGGCAGTGATCTTATCAAAACGCACTGGCTCTTTGCGACCATCTCTTTTGTACACATACATTTTCAAGATAATTAATGTGAGAAAATCGATGGGTTTTTATAGTAGACGCGTCACGCACTTTGGTGTTTTTTAAAGGTAAACAAATCACGGCCACGTCCCCCGATTCGGCTAGCAATTTATTGTTAATAAAGGTTTCACACCTGTTAAAACAGAATAATTTTGGTGTATGGTCCTGATAAAACAGTTTTGTACCACACGTCTTACTAATGCAATGTTTATTTCCAGACGTGTCACGTTGGGATCGGGTATCTTATTAATTGGATAGCCATAGTCGTGTGACGCGTAGGGTTTTACCACCAACCGTTTCACGTGATGCAGTGTCGTCTCTGACACTAGTGCTACACAATAGACAGAATTCACCCACTGTATGCCGTCTGATTCTACCACCGAACTGGTTGCACTATTCATTGGCGTGTCAGATTGTAGATATGAGCTTTAAGCCTGTACACTAACATTGGATGAAGTTTTTGGCTGCCTACGTCAACTACAGGACTAGTTCGAGCACCAATGGCAGCACCAGCACCAGCAGCACCAGCACCAGCACAACCAGCCGTCACAAGTCTGTCTCTAATCATCATTTATTGACTATTTAGTCTCTTCTTTTGATAAATCGCTGTGGTTAGTAAACGGGAAAGCCTCTGTACACGTTGAACATACTTTATGAACTTCTCCAAGTCAAAGTCGTCCTCCTTAGACGCAATTGGAGCTGGAGCAGGAGTTGGGGCAGGAGTTGCATCAGATTTCCCACGAGGAATTGCTATGAAACCAGCAACAGTTCCTAAAGTCAAAAGTGAAAGCTGGAAGTTAGTAATTGAGCTTACCATAGCTCACCTCCAAACACATACAATATGAGATGGCACTTGTTTGCCTAAGATAGTGTAACTTGCAACCATTTTAGAAAGAGTAGATGTTCAAATTCTCAATTTCCGACTTCTCATTTTATAGCCTATCATCATTCGTTGTTTGAGGACACGGCTTGTCGCCAGTAATTCTCGATGTTGAACTTTTGAAGGATACTGTAGAGCTCTTCAGGATCAAATTCACCACTTGGTAGAGTTTTCACTTTAAAAATTGACCATTTTTTGAACTTAAACTCTTTCAATTGTCCCTCCCACAAGATCTCACACTTATTATCGGAAAGATCAATGGGCTCACTTTGACTAATCGACTCGGACTTGACTGCAACATTGGCAGTCCAGTCAATTCTCTTGGTCATGAGCTTTCGGTAGAATTTCAACGACTTAGACCCACCTTCCACCACTACTAATGTCAAATCTGGGGTAACTAAACACACACCTCTTAATTCCATTTGTTTGGCATTCTTGTCCACCTTGAAGAAGTGCTGTGGGTTGACAAGCTTATTGATCTTGTAAACACAACTGAAATACCCAGTTTGGAGATCTCGCTCTCGCTTATTGTGGTCCTTTTCATGGACTTGCTCTCTTGTTAGTTTACGGCTTTCATTCACCTTCATGTGGTTTCTGTACCTGTCTTCGACTTCCCGCCTCACACGCTGCTCCACAGCTGTTGGGTCCTGTATAGCCTCGTTGGTCAACACATTCATCAAGTTGGATAACTTCACTTTTGGAGGTGGTGGTGGATCAAGTCCTAATCTTATGCGGTCTTGTTGATCCTTGTGCCTTGCTTGACGCTCGTTTCGTCTCTTTCGCTTGAGTTCCTTCTTCGTGAGGTACATAGACTTTTCCGTTGGCTTGTGCTTGCTGAATGCAGCGTCTGGTAGAACTGGATGCTGAATATAGATGGTAATAGGAGCGGCGTCGTTGTCGTATTGTAACTTAGTTTCGTCATCTACTGAATCGTAGCTGTTTCCCTTGATGTAGAAAGTGTCCCACCACTCAACGTTGGGCGGATGCTGTTCCTTATAGAGATGTTCACCCAACTGCTCATTTTCCACCAAACCTTTTTCCTCCAAAAGCTGGTGTTGACGTTTCTGCTCCTTCTCTTCTGCGAGCTGCTGTCGTATTCTCTCGGCTTCTTCAATGTACTTCCCGTGTGTATTGAACTGGAGACCTTTGCTCTTTGCTCGCTTCGAATTTGACATGTTTGACTGGTCCAAGTACGGATTGATGGCTGCAAAATCGAATGCAGTCCTTGTGTTGTTCTTGAGTGGGTTCTTGGTCTTGGGTAGCAGCGATACTTTGTTGATATCTCTAAGAAGAGGGTGTAATTCCACATTTAAGCCGCCTTTAGCTCGATTTTCGTCGTTGTTTTCATGTCCACTGTTATCAAGCACCCTTTGAGATTGCCCTGACAAATTTTCAGGTCGCTGACGCTTTCCATTGGCTCTAACAGGTGACGGTCTTCTCTTCATTATACTTCAATTCCTGTATAATAACCGATTGTACTCAAGTCGCGAAAGTCTCATAAAAAAATAACCCATTTATTGCCACGACATTTACGACATCATGCCCGGCAACGATAAGTTACCAGCTGAGTCAGAAGCAACTGATCGTATATCCGACTCAGACACATCACCAGACCCACGTGGTGCATTGACTAAGGAACAACTCCTCGAAAAAGTCAATGACGTCCCACTCGACAAACTCAAAGACATAATAACTAATCAAATTGATCTCGAAATCCGGTTAAAGCACAAGGAACTTATGCTTACGAAGGAAGAGATCGGCAAGTGTGAGTCCCAAATGATAACCCTCCGGAATTTGTTGAAAGTGCCTAGAGAGAAATCGTTCAGTCACGAACCTGACGACTTCACTATAAAGTACTACGATTTGTTGAACCGGTCTTTATCGATCGTTGATAACAGCTACCATGGGACTGCAGGACCCAATACTAATGACTCTAATGATTTAATGACCCAAATGCCCACACATACATATAGAACCCGTTCTACTACCTCCTCACTAAGACCAACAGCACATAGCAGCAAACCCATGACTATAGGATGTCTTTACCGCCGCACAGATGGAATCATAGTGAAGTTGACTTGTCCCGACTGTCAGCGCAGCAATTTCTCTTCAGCGCAGGGGTTTCTTAATCACAGCAGAATTGCACATACACGAGAGTATACTTCACAGGATGCCGCTGCACTTATATGTGGAGAGATATTGCCCGAACATGAACAAGATGAAGAGGGGCTCAACAGTTTGAAGAGTTTGCGAGAAAAGAATTTGGATCCCAGCAAGAATTTGAATGTTAATGAAATTTACTTTAATGGCTTGAGCAATAGTTTGAATACTGTGCACCAAGCGCCACTTGAGAAGAGTATTTCTCCCATAGATAAAGGTCTTGAGTCTGAATTATCAGATATAGAGTCTGAGCCCAGTGAATTAATGAAAAAGCTTATCAAGAATGGTGTTACAAAAGATAAAGATACTTATGCAGATTTGATTAGTGACGTTAAGAATCCTGTGGAGATAGCTGACGAAGAAGAAGAGGAAGAAGACGAGGAGGAAGAAGTCATTCATAGAAAGAGAAGACGCTCAAAAATAAGCTTAGATGACAGTCCCAAAGAAACAGAAAATCCTCCTCCGCTTCCCAAGATAAAAATCAGACTCAGAAGTGACGACAAGAAAAAGAAAAAAAGCCGCTGAGCTTTCAAATTTCATCTTGCACTTTGTGTTGATAAAACTCCTAGTGGCAATTATTTAGCCAATGAGATATGTTGAGTCTTGAGGCGAGCCCATGCAATTAATTGTATTGAGTTAATTTGATTATTTATGTCAGTACAGCGGGCAAAACGTCTTGGAGTCACACACGTTGGCGAGCAAGCCCCAAGGGATTTACTGACGCGGGAACGTTTGTCCGCTGGAGGTGTTCACAATTCAATTAAGCTTTTGGTCGTATAGCACGAATCATAACCTTTCACAGTGCACACAACAGGCTTATCCGTACAACCAACGGTCAATGGGCCATATAGCAAGCACCGTTCATTGTTGATCAACGCAGTATCTTGGAACCAACGGATTCTTATTGGGTCGATAGTTCCTATGAAAGTCTAAGATAACTGTTTGACGTCATGAAACTACAGCAGTTGCGATTATGGCAAAGAGGCAGTTGTGGATATCAACTCGCGCAGTGTGGATAGCCATAGGGGGCCAGTCCTAGTGCATATTTACCTCGGAATTGGTATGGTATACGGCTCACGGCTCTTCCAATTTAGGAAGTCATCTCAGCCAGCTGTCAACTACGTGGTCCCAGACGCTACAAGTGCATGAGTTTGTTGAAGGTTGTGAGGGTTAGAGCTGCATCAATTTAGTCGAATCTCAGATCTTTTGGCTAGTGGACTCTAATGCCAATGCAGGTTATGTTTGTGTAATGTACGTATTGTCTGTTGTGGTGAAAAACATGCAGTTCGTGTGAGTAGTGAAGCTTGGTGTTTGGTTTGCTTGGATTGAAACGTCGGGGCCACTTCTCAGTGGTTGTGTGCGGCTGCAGATGCCATCGGGTGGTACATGCCAAGGGGATGCTATTTTTAGTTGTGGAGTCGGGTACTGACGTACCGAGGCAACAACATCGCATTAGTCAGTGAGTGACCCAAGAGACTCAGCGAGCGACTGGTCGATGTGCCAGGTCAGAGTATCACGAAAAAGCAATTGGCGCTTATGCATGAAATTCATTTGAACTGAAGGGCAACTTAACCACGACATTAGCTCACTACAGCCGGAGCATCAACAGCCGTTGAGCCAGCAGTGGTTCTTGGGCTGTGAAAAGCGTAAGCGAGATTTGGATGTGAGCCATGGCCTTTGCAGCTTTGAAGACGCCGATCTCCAGTGAATCAAGCGATTCAGCCAGATGTGGGAAAAGGCACAGGCGCCAAGTTGTTACCAAGTGTTGAAGCGTGTGCGTCGAGTGGCACTGCGCTACAGTTGGTGGTGGTGTTAGGGAGGGTTGGTGGTAGAGTTGGTGGTAGAGTTGGTGGTGGTGTTAGTGGTGGTGTTAGTTGTAGTTATGCAGTCTCATGGTGTTTAGCGGACATAGCAGTGGTTGACTGTCAACAAGCGACAATGGCTCGCTGTCAACAACGCCAAATCACAATCAGCCAATATAATGACAGGGCGCTAGCCACCACGAGCATTAGCGACAAAGACATTCCACAGCAGGTGATCGATGGCCTAAAGGGATATGATGAGTTGTCAACTACAAAATAACGGTTATGATAAGAATTGTGTTGCTCATAATACGCCGTAAACGCCAATTGCAAGTGAAATCACTGAAAAAAAAACTCTTTTTAGTTGCACTGATTATAATTAGCAATTATGGCGTTAAATTTACTATGACGTAAGCTTAAGAAAATGAGTTCTAGACCCATCAACCTGAATTTAACGTAGACAGTTGGTGCATCCCTTACACAACACGTATTCAAGTACCGTTACTTACATTAGTCCCATTAGTCGCTGTTAGTACTGTTCCATTCAGTGTCAAGAATCGTTGAATCTATGACTTCACCTTCTGTTTGTTCTCCCACTGCAATCTCGACACCTGCCAATGACTATTTCAACTTGAAGCAAAATCTGTCGGACTACTTCAAAATCTCAAAGCCCCCTCTCAGTCACAAGCACAATGATTCCATGTCGTCTCTAAGCTCAGACGCAACTCTAACGGACACTTCGTTCAAAAAATTGTCTCGCCATGATTCTTCCTTGTCCACAACATCCACCATTTTCGATGACCCACACATCAACTTGCCCAGCTTGTCCCTAAAGGAAGAGGACGAGTCCAAAACGAGATCGAATTCCCTCTCCATAAACACTTCGTTAGCGCCCTTACCACCACCAGTGTTGTTCAAACAGCTCACCTCCCCAAGCTTGAGGACTTTCCAAGAGGTCAAACTCAAGAAGGGACTCCAAGAACAAGCAAACTACAAGACAATGATCGCAAAACTCTATCCCAACATCGACTACATCAACTCTGCTGAATTGAAAAGTCTTCTCTCCCAAGTGCATTTAGTCAGCGACCTCAACCTCCCAAATCTCGTCACCATCGATATAAGGTCGTTCACCGATTTCGTCAAGTTCCACATAAAGTACTCATTGAACATATGCTTGCCTTCAACTTTACTAAAGAGACCAAATTTCTCTTTCTCCAGATGCATAAACTCGCTTCCATTGTACGACAAAATGATTTTCAAAACGTACTTCAATTACAGGGAGTCGAATTTCCAAAGCAACAACCACTTAGAAACCTTAAACGGCATCCCATGCTCTTCAAACGGGTTCCCAGCAATTTTAATTTATGATAATTCATGTTTCACCCCCAACATCTACTACATGTTACGGAAAATAGTCGAGCACTTCAGTCATATGAACACCAAGATCTACTTATTGAACGAAGAGTTCAGTTCAATGGAATCAAGCGATTTCGTTGAAAACGGTAACACTCAGCATTTTGAAATCACTTCCCTCTTGGATAACGATACCAACTTGTACAAGGATATACTCATCAATACGTCTCCAACCAGAGCCACGTCAAAGCCTCCTGACAGATTCAGATCTTGCTCATTGAACGAAATCCCTACTGTCAAACAGCTCCATGTGACGCCTACACCGCTGGTTGAAATATTGGATTCTAGCACACCGCTTCTCGCCAATTTCCAGTTGCCAAACATCGAGAAGAAGTTCAGCATCAGACACAACGAGGAAGTGTTTGAGAACAACTTCAAGACCCAAATCGATATGCAAAAGTACAACTCTCATAAGAACTCATTACCTGGATGGTTATATGAGGCAGCACGAGACCACAACTATCTTGCTACCAAGTTCAACACACTCGAGAAGATCGAGAAGTCACGACTCAACAACGCATTGAGCTTCAAAGAAGAATCAAAAGACCGCAAAGATATTGATGAAGATATTGACCCACTAAATGAGATCCCAGTCATTAGTGCAGGGATCGAGTACGGCCACAAGAACAGATACAAGGATATCTTTGTGTATGAGCACTCGAGAGTCAAACTCAAGGATTCACAGCAGCCATCGCTGAGCGACTACATCAATGCATCCTACATCAACTCAATCAAAGATTTGAAAATGACAGAGCGAATCGCCAGTTCCAAGTACACGTCAATCGCTGCACAAGCCCCAATGGAACACACAGTTGGAGACTTCTGGAAGTGCATTGTGGACAACAAGTGTTCCATCATTGTTACTTTGAGTAATGAGGTTGAGAATGGCGTTGTCAAGTGTGAGCCATTCTGGAAGACCAACACTCATGGGTGCAACAACCACACCATTTCTGTGCACATGGACCAAGAGTTTCTCCTGGGCAACATCATGCTCAGGAAGCTTGGAGTTAGTGTTGATGGAGGAAAGTCAAGACAAGTTTTGCAGATTCAATTAATGAACTGGTTCGATAACGAGAGCTGTCATTCGACGTGCGAGTTGCTCCAAGTTTCCCAGTTAAAGAACTACTTGATCGAAGCCTTGCATCTTGGCGACTACTCAACCATTGTTCACTGTTCTGCTGGGTGTGGGCGGACCGGGACATTCATTGCTACAGACACATTAACCGAATTACTCAAGAGTAAAGTGACAGTCACGAACGACATTATACCCAAACTTATCAACAATCTCCGGAAACAAAGAATCTCCATGGTGCAGAACATGAGACAATTCTGTTCAGTTTACGAAGGAGTTATGGCATACTGCATTTCACCATTAACACCACTCAACGATTTGATGATAATAAAGACTTTTATTAACGATAATTTATGAACACCACTACAACAACATTGAACTAACATCGAATTGTAGCATCCACCCAAACACTGAACACTACACATACTTTAACATCAAAATGTAACATTAATTGTTAGTCTATTTAAGCGTGAGAAGCGAGGGCGGATTTGATTCCTGCTGGATTAGCACCCACGACTCTTTCAACAATTTCACCGTTCTTGAACAACAAGATGGTTGGCATAGCAGTGATTTCGTATTTTTGAGCGACTTCTCCTAATTCATCAACGTCAACTTTGATGAATTTGGCGGAAGTGTACTCTTTTGAGAATTTGTCCAAAATTGGAGCAATAACTTTACATGGACCACACCAAGTGGCAAAGAAATCAACAACAACTAAACCGTCATGGCCTAAAGCAGCTTTAAATTCGTCAGTACTGGAAACTTGAGCAACCATTTTTAATTAGTTTGGGCCACACTTGTGCTTTTATAGTAGTGCGAACTGTCACGTGAAGAGAACTTGATTTGTCATTAATCCTGGCTAAATTTTCTAGAACGCAATTTGGCTTTATCATTACCAATTGGAACTATTAGTGATCAAATGTAGTTATAAATTACTAAAGGTGGTATTCTGGAAGATTCGTGCCATTGATGATCAATCTCGCCGTCATCCATCCTGTAACCGGGTTCTTGATGACTCAACCTTCCATAGAGTGCCTGCTCGTATCGTAAGTAATCACCAGTGAGTCCGTTTGCATCGTCGATTGGGACACTTCTGCGTGATGCCACCATCTTGACAAACTCGTTGAACTTGTCAATGGCCGTTTGTGCTGACTGCAAACAAATATCACTGGGCTCCACTGCTATCAGTTTGTCAATTCCCTGCACCACATCACAGTTCGCTTCTTGGAACCGCACAAGGTCCACGAGCTGCTCTTGTGTTTCTGTCACGAGATCGGGATCATTGACGCTGGCCTGCGTGATGTTCGTCTCCCAGTCCAAGTACTTGAACTCATCGCTGAAGATCCCCCAAAACGGTATGGGGTTACACTCGTAGTTGACGTAAACATGGTCCCCTTTAGTGACAAACTGGATAGTCGGAAGTATTTCAAGCCACTTCATCACTTTGCTGTACGGGACTTCGGACTTATTGATCTCATTGACAAAACTGTCAATTTCACTGGGTGTCACTTTGATCTCGAACAACTCGTACTCAGCCTGTGGAACAAACCCATAAACTGACACAAACTGCTGCACAGACGACACATCGTTGTACTTAATCACCACTTCCTGCTTACCACCTGCATGCTTGTACCTTAATATGACATCATTAGTGGACCTATCCACGTCAAACACGGCGTTATTGATGCTCTGATGGTTGGCGAAGTCCAAGAACGGAACTAGAGTACTGCTCACTTCAAAGTCGTCGCTGGAGTCAACAGAGTGTGGAATTTCCAATACTCTAGACTTTACCACTTTGTTCAAATGGAAATACTCCGTGAAAGAAGGAACTGTGAGCTCCAATTCTTCCAAACTATCAAGTATGTTGCTGTATTTGCTCTGCAAAGCACCTTTGTTGTTCTGTTCTGCTTTGAGAAAGTAGTTGTCGGTATCCTTGTCATCGAGAGTCTCAATGGTGGTATTTTTCAATACCTCCAAGTAAAATGACACTGGTTCAAGAGTTTTCAGGCTGCCGTTGGCCAACACCAACCCAAACGCAAACATATATGCAATAATGATCTCTGTCTCGTTGACACCTTCACAATGGGAGAGGACTGCCTTCACAATTTTGGAATTTTCTGGTTCTGTCTCCTTCAATTGCAACTGCAAGTCCGTGAGCTTCTGACAGTCAAACAAGAGTCCATTTGGGATCCTTGCAACCACAAACTCGTCTCGTGGGTCTCCCTCATAGAACAAGCCGGTACCACCCAAGGGACTAGTTTCAACTGTTAAGCCTTCATCCACAAGAATGCCACTGTTCACAAATCCATTATCAACTTTAACTTGTTGAGGTGCCAAAACTTGCAATGACATAAATCGTAAATGGAAAACCCAACTCGCAGCAAAAAAAAATTTGAAACTATGTCTTGGGACGACGAAGACTTCGATATTCCTAGCGCAAATGCTGCAAGTGCTTCATGGGAAGATGAAGCCGGTAATGATGATCCATTGTTAGAATCTTGGGATATAGATGAGGAAGAAGAAGCCAGAAAGAAGAAAGAAGCCGAAGCAAAGAAGAAAGCTGAAAGGGAAGCTTTACAGAAGAAACAAGCCGAAGCAAAAGCTAAAAAATTAGCTGCTAAATCTGGTGAACAGAAGTTGATGGAAATAGATACAGCTGATGAAGCTACTAGAAGAGAATTATTGAGGAAAGCCGAATTAAACTCCGATTTGAATAATGCTGCTGACTTGTTTGGTGGGTTGGGTATTGCAAGTGACGTCGATATCAATGAACATCCAAGAGAAAGAGCTGCTAAGGCTGCTGCTGCTGCCAAGTCGTCATCTCCTTCTGCTCAATTGACGAAGGACACACCTTTGGAAGTTCATCCTTTGTTCCAACCAACATCCAAGCAAGACTACGAGAAATTAAGAAAAGGTTTGGCCACTTCTTTGACCAAATTGTCTCAAGACTCCTTGTTAAACTACTCATCATCATTGGCTGTTGATTTGATCAGAGATGTTGCTCAACCATTGACCATTGAAAATGTCAGAAAAGTCATATCTACTTTGAACATCGTCATCAGAGACAAAGAGAAAGCTGAGAGAGCTGAAAGATTGAAGAAAGCTGGTGGCACTGCAACCGGTGGTGCTGGTAAGAAGAAGGCTAAGCCTGCTGTGAAAACCAACGTCAACAGTTCTTTCAAGAGAGACGTCTACGATGATATGGAAGGTGATTTTGACGACTTTGGTGATGATGATTTCATGTAAGAGTAATATACACTAATTGAGATCAGTGGCGGTTTGGTTTTGGTGGTTGTAGTTCTTGCACGATTTAGGTACCGACTTCCATGGCTTGTCAAGTTCGGGCTCCTCAAATGGACCGTATTGAGAGGCTCTCACGAGAACTGGGATAACCTCTCCTGTCTTCATCTCCCACTTCCTGTGGCCCACGACTTTGAGAATGGACTTGATAATCCCATTGTGAGTGGTAATAGAGATAACATCGTTAGAATCATTGGTAAATATATCATTGAGCAATAAGGTAGCTCTGAAGTTTCTGTGTTGCTTAGGCTCGTGCTTGTCTGGGATCCAAAGAACATCTTCGTTGCTGAACCCTTCTTCAAATTCCACATTAGGCCAATGCTGTTTGATGTAGTCTTGACTGTGTCTTTTACTGTTAGTTTCAATACCATAGGTCTCTCTAGCCATTTCCTTAATGACTGGATTTTGCTTATCACCCAAGATTCTCTGCCATGTAGCATAGAATGTTTGAATGGTTCTTCGAAGTGGTGAAACATAAAATGACTGTGGGAGGGGTGCATTATTGGAACTCAATTGTGATTGCCACAACTGTTCAAGTTGGTTTATCTGGCTGAATCCTCTTTCTGTTAAGAGTGCATCATCCCATTCAATTTCACCGTTGCCATCCTTCATTTGCCAGTAACAATCCCATTGTTCCTCAGAATACATGTTTTGTGCAACATTATGATACCCTTCGCCATGCCTAGCTAAGAACAACAACTTGTACACATGTCTTTTGCTCTTAGCATTATTATGACTCAAGAATTCAAGAACATCTGACCATTCAACGCCAGCTTTCAAGCCAAAATTTTCCAGAACAACATCAAAAGTGGCATCGTCAGTCTTTTTGTCGGCCTGTTGAAAATAATCAGTGATTACCTTGTACTGATTAGGGACATTGGTGTCTCTGGTATTTAAGAAACCATCTCTGTCTGATAATGTCTTTTGAGTTTGCAGCAATTGATTCAAGGGAATCGTCAAGCCAGAGACACCTAAAAATTGCACTAATAACAACAAGGACAACATAACTCAATAATTTAAGAATCATAAGAGTATAACCACCATTATTTATACCATAAAACAACAAATCAGTGTATAAGTCCACGTGCTGCTCTCAGAATTTAGCACGACTTCGACCTGATTGAGAACAATGAGAAAAACCATATTTTATTGTGGTTGCACCAACAACAATCAATATGATCATTCGAAGCTTCGAGATCCCAAGAGGTGCCATCAACTAACAGACATGTACTTCTGTCCTTCATGTCAAACTAACAAATGCAATTATTGCACGGTCTCCCGTGTTTCTACCAAATTTTGTTCCAGCTGTACGAATGACTATTCTGGTACAGGAGAGAGCCATTGTACTAGAAATTGTTTCGTTTGCCCACGTTGTACCTCAATGTTGGCAATTTCCATGTCCAATGGCTCGAGAAAAGGGGCTTCAGGTAAACAATTCACTTTCAAATGCGTTAGTTGTGATTTCAATTATACTACCGACGTTATTGTCAAGCCCAAATCAATATTCAGTATAGTCAAAGGTGAGCACGATGAGCAGGACTCAGTCGTATCAACATTCAAGTCAATCAGCGATTGCTACTCGACGATAACGGAGTTTGATCTTGTAGCTAGTCAAATTGTCAAAGACATAAAGCGTGGCCGCAAGTTTCCCGGGATGCCATTATCCACCGAGGCGTTGGTCCGACTAAAAAGCATGAATATGAGCCAGCCACTTGACTCACTAATGACCGATTATGACAAATTGAAGTTGAAATTTGAAACCGTATATGCAACAGCTTTAGATGAAGATATTGACGCTTCAGAACTGGAGAGTAGACGATTGATGAAGTCTTCAGAAGGTTCAGTCAAAGAGCAGACTCTATTTGATATGTTCAATTCTTTCAGAGAGCCAAACAAAACTTTTCCTGTGCCGAAAAAACTATCAACTAAGCATAGTATCAAGTGTTTGCGGTGTAACCATGTACTTGTTGAGCCCGCAGAGGAAATGTTGTCAACCAAACTACCAGTCAAATGGAATGCCAACGACTTTATCCCAGAAGTGACTGTAAGCCCACCAATCGATGGAACTTTCAATGACACTATCATTTCGAACAACTCATACCGCTTGCTTGTCAACATCATCAATCCTCTTCCCACAGCACTCAAGGTAACGCTTTCAACCCCCAGCAAGGTCGATGCTGATGGCATCATCATCGAAACTACTATTCCAGTGTCAACTTTCGAGGTAGGACCATTCGACCCCAAGGCCCATATCATCAGAGGAATACCTACTGTGTACTTGACGAGGCACAGCAAAGTTTCCAGGGCTGAGCTCATTATGCGACTAGGAAAGTTATCTTCAGGCAGTGACGAGGTCAAAATAGAACAGTCAGACAACTGGTGTTCTGTTCCCATAGAACTCAAGGTTCTGGCAGAGAGTCTGGGTGAAGCAGAACTCAGTATTCCCATATATATGACTGTTGAAACGCAACTTCCAGAGAGTATCAAGCAGCTCAACTTGAATAAGCCAGAACTTTCTTTTGGAGCGTGGACCATTGGCAAATTGCCAAAGTGTAACATAGAATTAGAAGTCTAGCATCAATACACCAACGATTTTTGACAAATGACGCGTGTCCAAGGTGTTGAAGTCGTTTTCTTCAGGTAAATCAAACTGCGTAGGCGGGTTTGACAGTAATTCTTCTTCTTCTTCGGCGATTGTTACGTCTGGAACTTCAGCCTCGGTGTTTTTTGTCTCTGAACGACGATTGGCGTCCACGTTGTCGATACCGTCGACTTTAGCGAGGGAGTTGCCCTCTGCTACTCTTTCCTCGTTTGACCTCAACAACGCTTCATTGATGAACATTCCAATATACTGAGCCGAGAGCAGGAGCGCCTTCTCGGAGATACGAGTGTCCTCGTTCTTGAACGAAACCTCGTGGAAGATTCTCGAGATCGTTTTGACGTTAATTGACTTCTGGTCCATTTGTGTGGAATTTGGCTGCGAAAAAATCTACAACAAAACTGAAGTGGCACCAAGCTCTTTTACGATTTTACTACATTCGATTGGTCTGTAATCAATTCATGCTGATTCACGTGTGAAAGAAGTTTTGGAGCATCACGACTTATCGTTAGGATCAATCTTGAAGATTTTGTCGGGATTCATAAGCCTGAGAGGGTCCAAGCTCAACTTGATTCTTCTCATAAGGTCAACAGCATCTTCTCCGATTTCTTCCAACAAGAATGGTCTTTTGCCTAGCCCGACACCGTGCTCTCCAGTACATGTTCCTTCAAGGTCGATGGCTCTTCTGACCATTCTGTCCACCACTTCCTCTGCCAAGTCTCTTTGCTCAGGCTCATAAAGGATGAAGCTGTGGGCATTACCATCTCCAATGTGGGCGACAAGCGTGTTATAGAGCTTGTGATCATCAATGTCCTTCTTGGTTTTCTCAAGGAAGTCTGGCAACCTGGAAATAGGAACTGCAGCGTCGGTAGTCCATAATTGAATCTTTTCATTTTTGAGTTTACCTTGGTTGATAGTTGACCACAATGCAACTTTTCTAGCGGACCAAAGCTCTGAGGTCTCATCATCGGAGCTGGAGTATTGGAAGTCTAAAGAGTTGTGCTCTTTACTGAGTTCCTTAACTTGCTCACAGGTAATCTTCACGACTTCATCGTTACCACCACCAATCTTGAGGAATAATGTGGGCTCTTCTGTCCATTTTCTTGTCGTCTCGCCTGTTTGGTTAATGCAAGCCATCATCTTGTCGTCCAAAAGCTCAACAGCATTAAATTGAATTCCCCTGAGAAGGAACAGATTGACTGCATTGGCTGCATCTTTGATACTCTTGAATGGCACAACAGCCACTCTTTCCACTGCGGGCTTCACATAAAGTTTGAGAGTAGCTTCAGTGATGATTCCAAGAGTACCTTCACTTCCGATGAACAAACTGTTTAAGTTGTAACCTGCACTGGTTTTCCTTGGTCTTTGCTTCGTCTTGATGATTGTACCGTCAGCCAAAACAACCGTGAGTGACAATACATTCTTGTAACATTCACCATACCTTGAGGCATTGGTTCCAGAAGCGTTGTTGGCACAGCAACCAGAAATCGAGGCACCTGGACCGGGGTCAATAGGGAACAACAACTTGTACTCGTCAAGGTAGTCAGCCAAGGTTTCCCAGCCTAAACCACCTTCCACAGTAACATCCAAATCGTCTTTGTTCAATTTCAATACCTTGTCCATTGCTGACAAGTCAATGCTAACACCACGTCTTGTTGGCACGAAATGGCCTTCCAATGACGACTTCCCACTCGAGGGCACAACGGGCACCCGGTACTTATGAAAAATCTTCATGATCTGAGACACTTCTTTGGTCAGTCTGGGATAAATAACGTATCTTGGTCTTTGGTCGTTTGTGGCATGGTAGGAATTGAAGTAAGTGTCTGAGTGGGAGTCCTTCTCTTCTTTAGAGTTGTTGATGACGAACGTCTCGTCCTCGATCTTGGGAGGGTTGGACCTGAAAACACTCCGCACCTCCCGAATGGCCTGATCCACTTGTTCGTCGGTTGCGTACTGCGGAGACTCCAACTCTCCAAGACTCAATGTCGACTTTGTCTCCTCGGGTGGCGGGCTCGGAGCTTGGCTGTCATACTGGTACATTAAAACTCCGAATAATGCTCCTAAGGCGAAAATTCCGGTGCCAGTCACCACAGAAACCCCGGGTTTTGGAGACCCTGTCAGGTATAATCGACTCCCATTGATCGCAGACGGTCTTCTATACGAAGAACGCCCGAGAACTCGTGCTCTGCGTGCTAATTGTTTGAACATAGCAGAAAGAAAGTGGTAGAGATCTAAACTTTAAATGTGCATTACTTATATATTGCGTCAATTCGGACTTAGATGCAAAAACTCTAATTACTGTCACCACTTTGGTTGTTGCTGTTGTTGTTGTTACCCATAAACAGGTTTGCCATGTTTCTTAACATTGGATTGTTCATGAGCTCTGACATATCTGGCATTTGACCGTTCTCACCGCCCAAACCGAAATTTTGAGCCATTTGACTCAACATTGGATTATTCATTAACCCTTGTAATGCTTCAGGATTTTGCATCATTTGTTGAGCTGCTTGCATAATTTGAGGGTTGTTCATGAGCTCAGAAAATGATGGCATTCCACCAGCTCCACCAAACATACTACCTAAGTCAGGCATTCCAGCACCTGCGCCTGCACCTGCACTAGATCCACTAGCACCTTCTCTGGATGTCTCGGAAGTTGACACATCTGTCTTGCTTGCGGCTCCGAGTTCTTCTTCCACTCTGCGTTTAGCGGTTTCATAACCTTTCTTCATTGCTTCGGAGTTGTTGTCCCCCTCAGCTTCCAAACCTTTCTTGTATGCTTCCATGGATCCTTGGGCGTCCCCTAAGGCGTACTTGGCCAACCCTAATCTTGAGTAAGATTTGGAAAAATCAGGATTCAATTTGATAGCCTTCTCTGCGTCTTCAACGGCTTTGGCGTGCTGGGAATTAGAGGAGTAGGCAGCGGCTCTGTTACTCAAGTAAACAACATTGGTTCCATCAAGTTCAATAGCTTGGGTATACTTGGAAATGGCTTCCTCGAAATTCTTGCTGGCCATAGCTCTGTTTCCTTCGAGTTTGAGTTGGTCAGCTTTAGCTTTAGTATCTTCGTCAGCTTCAGCAGGCGCAGCAGCACCAGAAAGACCACCACTGATCAAGTCGCCTAATGACTTGCCACCTAATTTGGTTTCAACTACTGAGGTGTCGTCCTTGTCGATGGCGAATGCATCGGCGATACAGTCGATGGCGACATCCATAGACTCAGCATAGTCTTCAGAAACGGATTTGTTGGCCACAGACGACTTCAAGAAGTCAATAATCAAAGCAGCTATCTCTTTGTTGGTAACAGACATCGTTGGTGATAGTCCGCGATGATTCCAGAAGATTTGGTTCATGCGGTGCAGACACGTAATCTGGGGACAGCTTATTGTCCCAACACCAGCACTCGATCCAGCGGCTTGAATAAGGTGTTGATGTCCAATCCACTCGGACGAGGTGATTGGAGGTTTCCTGGGTTGCAAATCTTCAAAAGAACTGGCGGTTACTCTTTTCGCTTTTTGCAGCTAAAGCTCAACCGCTCAAGTTGCTGATGACGACTTTTTAGTGAAGTGATACTGCAAGCAGTGAACCTTCTCAATCCAAAGCCGATGAATCTTGATTTGTACTTGAGAAACCGTGAGATTTCAGCTGCAACACTCTCGTGGTCAATCTTTATCAGGCAGTTCAAACTCATAATCAGCTTTACTTCATCTGCTTTGAGCATCAACAATCGCTTGTAACGTGACTTCTTATTGTCCACCCCGAAACTGAAAAACGACGTTGTTTCATGAGCTGAAGAATCAGATAAAACCGGTTGAACGTCCTCTTCCTCATTGTTTTCTAGGGCATGTGGTGCAGGGGCCTTACTCTCATACCTCTTTATTTCGTTATTGAGGGCCCCAATCTTGTCGTAGATTTGTTTCCAAAGAACAAGTTGCTCAAGTAGTTGTGTAATATGGTTCATCAACCTTTTAAGCGAAGCTTCAAGCCACCAGGTGAACTTGAGAAGTTCGTTGTATGCAACTCCACTGTCAGTTTGCTCTCCAATCCAGTCGAACTTGACATGCTCATTCAAATCGGGGATCAAGTCGCTACCGCATATTTTGGCAATGAGTCTGTCATACACCGTTCTTGCATCGACTTGCTTGATGACCGTCACAGACAATAATTTGTTGAGCTTGACAAAGCAGGCTCTCATGCTCTTCAAATCAGTCAACGAATACTTGAGGAATACCTCAATTTCTGTGATTTGATTTTGGGTCAACATAACGTCTCCAATTCGCTTCTTAGCCAAATCCTGCTTCTTGTTGATATCTTTCATTACCTCAAACGCCAGTTTCTTCTTGTTCTCATTCACGGTGAAATGAGAAGAGAAACTTCTTTGAAGATCATCAGAGTAAATTGACATACTGGCAAACATCACGTTGAGGCTGTCAATAAACCGATCAACTCTGAATTTGGAAAATGTTGGTATGACTTTGGTGCTTTCCGGAAAGTTTAACCAGAGGTCCTCTTTGGCAGGAAGTGCTAACTTATCATTTTCTATCTCAAAAATGTTGACAATCTGCCTAATTTTGTCCATAGGTTCGTGGAACAGATGTGGTTTGTCAGGATTGCCCTGAGTGAAGTAGATAATCCAGTCTCTGGTGCTAGAGTCCATCCTGGCATTGCTAGCAAATAATGGTGCACTCTCAAGATTGGGGAAGTAGTTGTTGCAGAAAAAACGGTTGATACTTTGTTCAATTTTCTTGGTATCTTTGTTCTGGGGTGCTGCCTTGCTTGTAGCAAATCCCAAGTAGTCAAATACATTGTAGAGATTCTTAGGTTCCTCCAACAAAAAATTCAAACGATCATCATTCAACAACTTCTCAACGTTAGAAGCTCGATTATACTTCACACTAAGAGTGAGGGGAGACATCGATCTGTTATTCAAGTGATTGATATTCAAGGTACTCGAGGAGATATCGAGAAGTTGAGACTCAGGAATGCCTTTAAGGAGAACGTGTAAAAGCGTGTTCCCATTCAGGTCCATGTGCTTATCGAAATCAATCCTCCTCTTGCCGTATTTGTTATAGACACAAATGAATCCCTCTCGTATTAACTCTAAGTAGTTTGGATGATCATAGCAGCGGCATAAACTGAACAAAGGAGTGTGAGAATTGTTGTCTTGAAGCTCCCAGTCTATCAAATGACTGATCTTCTTCATAATATCAATGTCATGGAATAGGTAGTGTCCACTCGACCTGCCTTGGTCGTCCACTTGATTGAAATATGCATATTGTTCATCTAAAGTAGTATTAGTCATTATTGTGTCAACTATAAGGTCACATATTTGATGCTCCTCGTTGATCAATGCTGTCATTAGTAAGTTTTGTAAAGTTGATGTATTGCGGCAAAACAAGATCTCATCAATGCTGAACCAGTTGGGATCATACTCTAACAAGTTAGACAAGATTTTGATGTCTTTGCTCTTCACAGCAAACATGAGACAACTTTCTCCATTTATGTTACGACTTTTGAGAAAGTGTCGAGCTGGGAGTTCTGCTCCTTCATACTGGTCCTTGACCTGGTCTAATATTCGGACCAATTTGTCATTGTCAGCTTTCTGAATGGCAGACCAAAGTTCGTAATTGGCCTGAGAGTCATTCACAAGATCTTGTAGGTAGTCTCCTTCTGATGAAAGGTGGTGAACAACAGCTTCAAGATTGCTTATTATATAGTTCATGTAGCCATCACTGGTTAGATCAGTGGGGTTGAAATTCTTCAAGTAGTAGAGATGGGCTTCGAGGTTGTCGACCTTAGAGTGTACCACCACCATGATAAGCATTCCGAGCAAAGTGTCAGCGTCAATCAAGAGTTCATCAATTGAGCCCTTTTCGGATCCAATATCCAAGTCAGAGTTTGCATCTGGCAGCTGAGAACCACCAGTGAGGATATTTATGGTTGTCGTTATAATTCTCTTTTTAGCAGCCAGATTGATAGCTGATGAGTCAGAGAGTTTTGTGAATTCTTCCATTGCAGACCACACACGTTTAAGTATATGATTGACAAGCCATGGCTCCTCAATAGAAATATCCAACTGACTCAACGAGAGACAAGATAACCTGTTGTACTTTTCATGAGTCAATGTTTTCAACGCATTTGGATCAAACTCCATTTTGTCATCATTGGGATAGTTGAATTGAAGCAACAATTGTGACCAGACTTTGTCGTATAAATTCAACTCCACGTATTCGTAGACAAGTTTGTTCAAGTCCAAACTAGGATTAGATTGTAAGACTTTGTTGATCATCTCATAGATCTTTTCCCCATTAGATGTTTCAGCCTTGACACTCTCCAGCATTATTTTATAGGCATCCTCAACTATTTGGTGGAACTCGTCCTTGATAGACGCTAGTGTTTTCCTTGTGTGGGTTCTAAGTACTCGATACTGATCATTATTGTGGTGGAAAAGTTTATAGTAATGCTGTGATACTGCGTTGGAAAGTATGGGGAGACTCCGCAATAGCACTTCGAAGGTCAATGCGGTGTCTCGTTTGACCTGAGGTAATTCACCTTTGGGCAATTCTATCTGAGGTGGTTTGTGAATTTGTGGGATCATGTAATCAACCAACGACAAGAAGTTACTTCCTATCAAGGTGTCTTCAATGTACATGAGCATGAATTTGCTTCCTGGGGGAAAATAATCACAGAATGAGTGCAAGTAGTTGAACCCCAATATGTTTAGCCTCAAGCTTTTCTTGAACCCTTTGCCCGTGAAGATCATTCCATTCTTCACAAGCACCTGCTTCCCACTAAGGGTATTGTATACTATCAGCTGATTGCGAGAAGAACTGCCATTGAAAGAAGGACTGCTACTTCTTATAATATGTGATCGTATGAAATCCTCGTTTTTGTAGCAAAGGTCCTCGAGAAACACCTTCACCGATGCTGTGGCCGTTTCGGGATCATAGCCATCTTGTAAAATGTAAGCTGGTGGCACTACAATCGTGAAATCATTGTGGTTCTTGGCTAAATCAGCCACCGTTTGCTTGAAAGGCGCTTTGGAATGCTGTGGATTGTTGAAGATACAATTGAGTAGTGGATTGTGTAGTAGAGGCAAGTGATGCACAGAGGGTTTCTGCGCCATGCTAACCTCGTAGGTGATGTCACAAGTATAAGTGAGTTAAGTGAGGTGCGACATGCGACATTTGGTGATACCTAGAGAGTAGAAACGCTACGATTTGGCAAATTGCTAGTTTATGTACAGAAACTACTTATGACGTGTTTGTACTCAAATGAACGTACAAAACTGAAACGTGTTACCTAATCGAAGTTTTGTAAAATGCACGGTTAGTCACTAGTTGGTCTCCTGCATTCTGCTTCTCATACCAACAGACCCAGTAACATACGACTTCTCACTCGTTATGGGGTAGTTGACAGTTTCATCGTGAGGCTCACTAGGAGACCCAAAACCACCTCCACCAGGCGTATTGATAATGACTCTGTCACCTTTGGCAACTTTGACAGTACACTTACCACCAAGCGAAATAGTCCTATAACCGTCACCACTAACGTTCTTACGACGCCACTCATTCTTCCCTCTTAATCCATCTTTACCTCCAAGCAAGCCAAACGGTGCTAATGCTCTTCTTTCCATCAAACAAGAAACCTCTAAATTGTCCAAGGTGAACTCGATGTCTCTGATGACTCCATCTCCCCCTCTGTGCAACCCGTCTCCACCAGAGCCGTGTCTAACGCTGTATTCATGTACAATGACAGGATACCTCTTTTCAAACAACTCAGTATCAGTGATTCTAGTGTTGGTGGTGTGACATTGAACAACACTTTGCCCGTCCCATGTCGGTCCAGCTCCTGATCCTCCACATATAGTCTCGTAGTAACCAAACGAAACATCTCCCTGTTGTCCATTAGTACCAAAAGTGAAGTTGTTACAAGTACCTTGAGATGCTGCTGCTGCCTCAAATGCCCTCAACATAACATCGACGATTCTCTGTGTGGTCTCAACATTACCACCCACAACTGCAGCTTCGTATGAAGGGTTCACGATACTCCCTTCTCTTGTTTTGAATGTGATTGGCCTCAAACATCCATTATTCAATGGTATATCACTGCTGATGAGTGATCTTAAGACGTACAAAACAGCAGAAAAGAGAATAGCCTTGGGTGCATTCAAGTTACCGTAGATTTCATCACCAGACTCAGTGAAATCGAAAACTGCATCTCCCGTTTCAGGATTAATTGTGATATGAAGAGCGATAGGAGTACCATCATCCAAGTAATCAATTGCTTTCATGGCGTTACCATGGAACTTTTGATAAGCAAGCTTCAAAAGGTTTCTGACTGATAATTCTGCAGTTGATTGGATAGCTCCCATGTACAAATCAATAACAGGTCTTCCATACTCTTCAACCAATCCTTGTAACAACGTTATTCCTTTGAAGTTTGAAGAAACTTGAGCCTTCAAATCAGATATGTTGTCATTCAATGCTCTGGTACCTGAGCCTCCGGGATACTTTGCTGGTTCATCATACAAAAGTTTGGTGATTCCTTCTTCATCAAACTTGCCTCCAGCACACAATTTGTGAGTGATAATAGAGGCACCTTCATCAAAGATGGTCTTGGAGTTTGGTGGCATAGACCCAGCAGCAATGGAACCAATATCAGCATGATGACCCCTAGAAGCAGTCCAGAATATTGGCTCGTTGTTATCGTCGAGTACAGGGGTAATCACAGTGATATCAGGTAAATGGGACCCACCAGCTCTTGGATGGTTCGACACCAAAACATCGCCTTTTTGCAACTTCCCTTTCCAAAGCTCCATTTGACTCTTGACAGCAAATGACATAGCCCCAAGGTGAATAGGAACATGAGGAGCGTTAGCCACTAAATCACCATTTTTATCGAACAAAGCACATGAGAAGTCCAATCTCTCCTTAATATTGGTGGAAATGGCGGTTTGTTGGAGTGTACGACCCATCTGTTCAGCAATCGACATGAACCTATGGCCAAAGACAGAAAGTTGAATAGGGTCAACCTTTTCACTTGAGAACTCTGGTCTATCTTCTTGATCTACCTTGATGAGTATATGGTCCTTCAAGATGTTCGCTGATGAGCCAGGGTCAATCAATATCGTCTGAGTCTCATCGATTATAACGGCAGGCGACGCAACGACTGATCCAACAGGCAATTTCTTCAATTGCCAAATGCTAGCTTCAACCCAACCTTTTCCCTCAAAATAAATTGGTTTTGAGACATCACAACCTTGAACCGGAGTAGCCTTAGATGATTTGAGCTCTTCATACGGATTGAGTCTTTGCTTGTTCTTAGATTCAACAATCAAGAGGACTTGCACATCATCAACTAAGACGTTTCTCTCCAAAGTGAAACCGAATTCATTTCTGTGTCTTTCGATGAACTTCTTGTCACAATCATATTGTTTGTCAACTTTAGGAATCAAAAGATGAGTATCAGATCCAACATAACGCATGTTTAATAGTATCTCAGTTCTGGTTTGGAAGTTGGTTAAGCCCTGTTCTTTGTAGTCTTTGAGAGCCGCCTGAACCAACTCATCCACTCTGTCGTCGATGAGGCTGAATGTTGATTCGTTGTATGAGAATGAAACAGGAGACTGTTTTTCAATGACGATATCTGCTAAAAAGATTCCATATGCTGATAAAATAGAAGAGTATTTGTGGATAGCAACATCTGAGATCCCCAAGTTCTTTGCTAATGGCACAGCAAATTGACCACCGGAACCACCAAAGCATGCTAAATTGTGTTCTGCAGTTCCATAACCTTTGGATTCAGTCAACGTTCTTATAGGTCTTGCCATTGACTCAACAGCAACTTTGAGGAAACCTGTAGCTACCTCTTCTGGAGTGAGTTTAATACCATCTTTTGCCTTGTCCAAGTTGATCTCGTCTGTCAAGGTTTTGAATTTCTGAGCTGTTAAGTCGTAGTCGAGTGGTTGGTCTTGGTTAGGACCAAAAATCTTTGGGAAGTGATCCGGCACTAGCCTACCTAAGAAAAGGTTGGCATCAGTGACCGTGAGTGGTCCACCCTTCCTATAACAAGCTGGGCCAGGATCAGAACCAGCAGACTCAGGGCCAACGACAAACATACCATTCTTCCAGAACAAAATAGAGCCACCACCAGCAGCCACAGTTGAAATATCCAATTGAGGAGTCTGGAGTTGAACCTCACTGACCACCGTTTCGTATATATGTTCGAGGTTACCATCGTACCTTGAGACGTCAGTAGAAGTACCGCCCGCATCGAAACCAATAGTGGCTTTCTTGGTTACATCATCATAACATGTTTCACCAAATCCCACCATACCACCAGCAGGACCAGACAAAATAGCCTTGAGACCAGTGAATTTATACCAGGGACACAAGCCACCGTTACTTTGCATGAAGAGCAACTTGTTGCCAAAAGCTTCGAGTCCACCTTCGAAACCTTCACCAAAGTTCTCGATGTACTGTTTGATAATTGGCGAAAGGTAGGCATCAGCGACTGTGGATGAAGACCTGTTCACCATACCAATCATTGGCTGCAACTGATGAGAAACTGAAACTTGGAAGCCGATCTTCTTACAGATATCAGCTATCTTGGACTCGTGCTCTGGGTAAGCATACGAGTGAAGAAGACACAAAGCGACGATTTTGATGTCACCTTTTTCGTAAAGATCAGTCAATTGGTGAGTGATGGCTTCGTAGTCTGGTTTCTTCAACACACGAATTACGTCTCCAGTTGGTCCCTTCACCAATTGAGGGTCTGACGCCACATCGATTTTGATCTTATCACCACCACCTTCAGAAAAACCTTCGATTGTCACTCTTTCATCAACTTCCAAGACACTCTTGTACAAATGACCCAATTTTTTGGCAGTCAAATCAAAGATGTGGGGTCTCGTTTGGTTGCCAATAGCCAAAACATCTTTGAAACCTTTTGTGGTCACAAGACACACATTGGCACCTTTCCTCTCTAACAAGGCATTGGTGGCCACAGTAGTCCCCATTCTAATACTGTCGATGGAGTCCAAGTTGAGCTTCTGGCCCTTGGGGATACGCTTACCGTGAGCGTGCTCCAAAACTCGACGTATACCTTCAGTTGGAGCATCTTTGTAGTTGAGTGGGTCCACAGACAAGAGCTTGAAGACGTAGTCAGGCTGACCAGGAATCTGGGCAATGATATCACAGAAAGTGCCACCTCTGTCAATGGCTATACGGATTCCAGAAGTCATGATGAACTCTGGGGTTGGGGTGCTTTAAATATAATTCCACTAGCGGTAAAGTAAATGATTTTTACCGATCATGATTATATAATGTTTGATTTATTTCACTCACTCAATTCCGCTTCCTCAGTGTGGTCGCTTAAAGTGACCTTTTCAATGATGTTCCCGAGGTTGTCGTACTCCACATCAGAGTCAGACTCTTGGGTGGTGTCTGTAGACTCGTCGTCGGACTCGATAGTTCGGTTAGTGTTTCCCATCAACCAAATATCCGAGTTTTTCGTCTCTTCTTTCCTCTGTTTGGACTCTTGTTCGAGCCTTTCAAGGTACTCAGTCTCTGCCTGTTTGACAGATTCTGCGTCGGTGCATTTCTGGTAGATTTCAATGAGCTCTTCGTTCACTTTCAAGAATGTAAGCCCCCACGTGAACTTGCTCAAGATTGTTTCAGCCCAGTCGTTGTGTCCAACAATCACAAAACAAGCCGCTAGCGCTTCAACACAATTGAGCCTCCATGGTCTGCCGTAGTTCACGGGATTGGCAGCGACAAAATATGGGAGCAACCTCTCGTGCTTCCCTCCAATCTTATTGAAGGGGATCTCTTCAAGTCGGGCCCACGAACACTCAACCACTGCTGCTCCACATGACTCTACAATCTCTCTGTCATCAGGACAAACCACTGATTTCCCATTTGGCGAAACAACTATCCCAGTGAACTTCTGGCCCACTCGTAAATTCTTGATCATCCCCATCCTCTCGAGCTTCTTACCAGAACATCTCTTGGGATCACAATGGTCGAAATCCCACATCGCCAATTTAAATGGGAACTCACTCAGCGAAGAGACAAATTTCAGCTCTTGTCTGCCTCTTCTCACATGGTGCTGCTTGGACTTGTGTCCATTAGATGTCTTTCCTTTTGAAGGACGGTCTTCTCTGTCTTTTCCCTTTGCCATGAGCTGCAAAATTTATGATTTGAAAAATCCATTTCGCATCGCTACAAAAGTCAAACATGTCTAACATTAATATTTACATTACAAAGCAAACGTAGTACAACTCATTAACCATTAAGATGCTGGATTTAGAAATCTTCATCAAAGGAGAAACCAGCGTCCTTGGATTCAGAATTGGTGGTACTTGCCATAACACCAGCCTTTTGATAATCACTAACTCTCTTCTCGAAGAAATTAGTTTTACCAGCTAATGAAATATTTTCCATAAAGTCGAATGGATTGGTAACATTGTAAACCTTCTTGTTACCTAATGCAACTAATAATCTGTCAGCAACAAATTCAACATATTGACACATCAAGTTAGCATTCATACCTAATAAACTAACTGGTAAAGCATCAGTAAAGTATTCCTTTTCAATTGCAACAGCTTCAGTAATGATTTTTTCAACAATGACTTCACTTGGTCTGTTTTGTAAGTGAGAGAATAACAAACAGGCGAAGTCAGTGTGAAGACCTTCGTCTCTGCAAATTAATTCATTAGAGAATGTTAAACCAGGCATTAAACCTCTCTTCTTTAACCAGAAAATAGATGCAAATGATCCACTGAAGAAGATACCTTCAACGGCAGCGAAAGCAACTAATCTTTCACCGAATAATGCTTCGTCATCGTTGATCCATCTCAAGGCCCAATCAGCTTTCTTCTTGATACATGGGATAGTTTCAATGGCATTGAATAAGAAATCAGCTTCCTTTGGATCTTTAATGTAAGTGTCAATCAATAAGGAGTAAGTTTCAGAGTGGATGTTTTCCATCATGATTTGGAAACCATAGAAACATTTAGCTTCAGGAATTTGCACTTCAGCAGAGAAATTCTCCACTAAATTTTCGTTAACAATACCATCAGAAGCAGCAAAGAAAGCCAAAACTCTTGAGATAAAGTATCTTTCATTTTCTTTAAGACGGTTGTTCCAGTCATTGATATCTTTACCCAAGTCGATTTCTTCAGCGGTCCAGAAAGAAGCCTCAGCTTTCTTGTACATTTGCCAGATCTCATGGTACTTGATTGGGAACAAGACGAAACGACGATCGTTGTCTTGTAACAAAGGCTCATCCTTTTCCATTTCTTTGAGTTTATGTCTGTGGACTTTGTGGTTTGCTAAGAAAGCTTTGTGAGCAACTTCGTCGTCTTCAGTTGTAGCTTTTTCAGTTATGAGTTGTTTTCCTGGAGCAGTTGATTGAGAAACATCTTTCTCTTCAGCCTCTTTGGCTAATTTGTCAGTCAATGAGATACCAGCTTTGGCACTTGACATATCTAAGGTTGAGATTTTTCCGGTTAAGCCGTTTGTTGGAGTTTGTTGAACTGACATTGTATGTTTAATAATTCAGAGGGGATATGCGCTTCTTTTTATAGTGAACACGTCCGTATTCGGTGATTTAATTAACGTGCTAAAATAAACAAAAGTGAAAAGAACTGGGTTTATTTTATTAAATGGCGCGTACACGTTAGAGGTAAATTTTTTTTGTCACGAGTTTTTTTTCCTGTTGCAACTGTTTTCACTTTGGTAATTGGTATGCAAACGTAGCTAAAAAATCCACCAATTCAGTGATGTCAATTTTGCAGCGGAATTCCCAGTTGTACCACGTCAACTTCGCCATCTTCCACTACGCTGGTGACGTGATTTATTTATTGGTTACTTAATTAGGCAAACGCGTATTAGTAATTAATTCGTGTTTCAAGTAAACAAACCACCTGAATCGACGTGTATGGCGACGCATCTCCTTGTGACATTGATCTATAATTGCATAGATTGTCACATCAGTCCGACTGCTTCCCGACTGGCTACTTCCTCTCGTACCTTGATCATATTCTTGGCTGCCACTCGCCTTGCTACATTGCTATTGTAATTCATAGTGCTAATAACTAGCTCGTATAAAACCTAAAACCTGACGGGCTTCTCGAAGCTGATGGGTTCATCCAAGCTGGCAGCGCCAACGGGAGGTTGCACTGACACAGCACGAGGTGAAGTCTTGGTGGTATCATAGTCCAAGTCGTTGAATTTGCTGAAATCGTCGAACTGGAAGTGTGATGATAATGGTGAAACCACTCGGATGGAATTGCTTGGACTACGGCCCTCAGCAAATCCCAAAATTGGCGAGTGAATCGACTGGATATCTTCTTGTTGGAGATCGATGGTTTGTGCCAATTGATTAATGTCCCCACTACCATGGTAGCTCCCTTGTGCCAGTTTTCTCTCAAGTATGTTCTTGTATACGGACGTCCAATCCTTGAAACACCAGTTCTCAGCAACTGACTTGCTCAAATTGGCTTCCACCGCCGCAAGACTATCTTGGGTGGATAAATATTCATAGTGAGGTAAAGCTGGCATGGAGAACAATAAAGACTCTCTGTTGGTTTTGTCACTGATCAACAGCTCAGGTCTTCCATACAACTTGAACGAGTCGTAAATGTGGATCAAGTTTCTTATCATGGTTTCAATGCCACTCACTCCTGGGTGACTCACTGGCATTAAGTAGATGAAGTTGGTTCTGATGAAATGTGGCGATGATGCTGGACTAGATTTGGTCTTTGGGGAGCTGGGTGGTGACGTGCTTGAGATATTGGAGAAAAATGACAGTTGTGACGTGGTTCTCCTGTGATTTGCTGAACCAATTGAAGATACTGATGCATTCTTTTTATGTTTGGAACCGGTGCTATTATCGTAGAACAAATGCTCAAAGTTCTTATTGACGTAGACATCACCGTTGAGTTTCATTAGTGAGTTGAATTCGATCATGTTTACGTTCTCAGGGTAAACATTGTAAGCACTTGTCAAGTCTGAAATGTAACAGATCATGTTCTTCTTTTGCATTTTGTCGTTGGTGTACATTTCAATTTTCCCCTTTTTCTTTGACGAACCGGGGTGAATGGTCATGTATACCTTGAGCCATTTATGGTTAACTTGAGGAAATCTGATATTGCACCATTCATTTTTGGCAAACCTTTTCTTTGCACTTAAAAGAATATGAATATCAGATAATTTTGGACCCATTAAACTTAATATAACAGCGGTAAATGCTTCGTTTAAGGAATGTTTTTCAAAGTTTGAGAGGTTGATGGCATTGAGCCACGTCTTGAACGAGGTTTCATCACTCAACTTGAGGATAAGGCTGTATTGTGAATGGTTCAAGTCATTTGAGAACTTGATCAAGTACTCTTCCATCGTAGCATTTCTTGATGAGTTCACTTCGACAGAGATTGTGTAATCAAAAAGGTTATAGTATTTGGGGTTGAACTCGTCGTCGCCCCAGACTGCTAGTTCATTACCAGTCAATTTTGCATCAACTGAGTACCACGCAGAGTTTAGTTCGTCAAACTTGACAAATAGAGAGCCAGCAGCATAAGTTCTCAACAGATTGCAGCCAAACAAAGTGACGATTGGCGATAATTCAGGAGGTAAATCTTGACTGGAGCTGAGGATTTTGTTAAGGGAGTTGACGTTTCTTGAATTGTAAATACCTGAATTTAAGCTGTTGAGTGAGTTTGATTTTTTCAATGAGGACAAATCGAAGTTAGAGAAAACCCTTGTATTCCTTACCACGGAAGAAGGGGTTGATCTGAGTTTATCGGAGATTCTTCTTGGGCTTGCATTAATTGGGCTTATTGGTTCACTTGAAGATTCGTCGCTTAAATTTGAGTTTGACGAAGAGAAATCGTATTTGGGGGGCCGCAAGTCGGAGTTGGTGGCTAAATTTGTGTTGACGGTCAAATTTGATCTGGTCAGTTTATTGGACGTTATAATCGGGATGTGCATAGTGTGGGACAACTGTTTCAGTTAGATGGGTTTGACAGCAATAGTGAAAGTGTGATGTATTTAAACTATCTGAGAATAATGAGCCCAAACGAAGCAATAGCAGAATTGGTCAGTTATGAGGAAAAGATTCCTGAAAAGAAATTCCTGACAAGAAATGGTACCAGCGGAACTGAGTGAGTGTTTAGGTAAGGTTTCTCTTTGTGGAACCTTGGTGAAATCTTAGCCTTGAGTATTGGCCCAATTATTCTTAGTTGTTGCTGAATTATTGGCACAATTCGTGGAATGTGGCGGAGTTACGGTGCTAATGCTTAGGTGTTTGTTTGAACCAAGCTTACAAATTGCTTGGGTTGGCACTGCCACGCACTATTTTTCAACAGTATCTGGGTATGCGCAACTACGTCATCAGCAGCTAGATTAGATTCTCACACTAAACATCGTTTGGGGAATGTCTTATTTGGACAATGTTGACGTCCCTGCAAACTTCCAGGACCCTCCATTTGAGTTCTTGGTCGACGAACTATTCTCCAAAGTTGACGGGGTGTCAAGGGACAATTTGGGCCAGTTCCCCAACTTGACCTCTAAGAAAGTTTTCATCGTCAACCAGTTCATTAACCAGTACAGGATTCATGTGGGGTTGAACTTGTTCCCAACGGCTCGTTTGGTGTTGCCTAATCGTGATCGTCGTTTGTTCTACATCAGAGAAACCAATTTGGTCAGGCTTTTGGTGAAGGTCTACAACATCCCCAAGAACTCAATTGACTACAATAAGCTCGTGAACTGGAAACGTAACTACCACAACCTCAAAGACAATTACGGTGGGAAACTGGCTAATTTGAGAGACTTACCGTTGATTGCTTCAAAAGTCATCAGCGATAGAAGAGACCCTTTCTTCAAAATCGAAAAAAAAATTACTGTCAACGAACTTAATAGCTCCCTTGATACTTTGGCTCAAGTACAGAACTCTTCTGATCAAGTCAAGATCATGCTGTCAGTATTGAAAAACCTATCGATTGAGCAAATTCGCTGGTACTTGACTATCTTACTCAAAATTTCAACCCTATCGTTCTTTGAAAAATACTTCTTTGTCAGCTGGCACCCCGACGCTCTAGACTTGTACCATATCTGCAACAACCTAGAAAAAACTTTCAATCTCCTCATTGATCCAGAGAAAAGACTAACTCCAGAACAATTGCATGTGCAGCCCATGTACCCATTTTTACCTCAGCTCTCTTATAAGCTTACAATTTCTTACACCAAACTCATTGAAAACATGAACAGCAAGTTTCTCATAGAAGAGAAAATGGACGGTGATCGAATGATCCTCCACTACAAAGACTTCAAATTCAAATTCTACTCTCGAAGGTGTAAAGATTATACTTTATTGTATGGAGAGAACTTCCAGATTGGCTCTCTCACAAAGTACTTGGAGAACTGTTTTGCTAAAGGGGTAAAATCTATCGTGTTGGATGGTGAAATGGTCGCCTACGACTACAAACGTAATGTCATTTTACCTTTTGGCACATTGAAATCAAGTGCAATTCAAGAATCTGTCAAACAGTTCAACACCACTGACATGTTTGACAAGCAAAGCTCCTGGCCATTGTTCTTTGTGTTTGATATCTTGCATCTCAATGGTAAAAACTTGACCAACCATCCTTTGAGCTATCGTAAGCAACTTATTAAGAAACTTATCAACCCAGTACCGAATAAATTCGAGATCCTACAGTACAAGGAGTGTTCAACTGTATCTGACATTGAAGACTCGATCAAATCAATCATAAGTGAGAGGTCGGAAGGTATAATGGTGAAAAATTTGAATCTGAAGTATCATGTTGCTCAACGTAATAACTGTTGGGTAAAAGTCAAACCAGAGTACTTGGAAGAGTTTGGAGAGAACCTAGATTTGGTGGTAGTTGGTGTCATTCCAGCGATCAAAAACAGTTTCATGTGTGGCCTTTACGACAAGGTTGATAAAGTCTACAAGAGTTTTTGTACTGTGGCCAACGGTTTCACGGACGAAGATTTCAAGAAAATTGACAGAATGATCTCAGGTAATTTGAAGAAGTTTGTGAAAGGAGAGCCAACTGGTTCCATTCAGTTTGGCAGGAAAAAACCAGAGTACTGGATTGAACCTGAGCACTCCATAGTTTTGGAGATTAAAGCTCGTTCAATAGATAACTCGGTAGAATTGACTTACGCTACGGGCACAACCTTGCATAACCTCTATTGCAGAGGGATACGACAGGATAAGACTTACGATGAGTGTATAACGTTTCAAGACTACAAAGAGATAAAGGCCAAATATTCCAAGAATTTCCTCAAGAGCCAGAAAGTGCTTGAGAACAAGAGGAAACTCAGGAAGTTTGGATCGTCATTTGAAGACAAAAAGGGTGAAGTGGAAACTCTTTATACTTTGTTTGATGGCTTTAAGTTCATAATTCTTTCTGACAAACTGAACAAGACCACCAACGAAAGAGTTCCAATAGCCGATATCAAGAGGTTGGTCAAGAAATACGGTGGTGAGGTCATCCAGTCCCCATCAGTGGACGACATGGACGAGAAACAGGTGGTGGTGATAAGTGAGGTGCTCTCTCCAACCTGTAATAATTACCTCAATCAAGGGTTTGATGTGATAAGAGCAGACTGGATTTTCTGTTGTGTCAAGAACATGAGAATCATACCTCTCGAGCCATCTTTGATCTTCAAAACTGAAAGCGAGACCTTGTTGGAGAAGGCTAGCCAGCGCACCGACGGGTTCGGTGACAGCTACATATTAACTCCCACGATTCCATTTGTCTCCTATATCAACCTGCTTGATATCTCAGTGACAGACAACACGGACCAAGCACACTTAATACAGGAGTTTGAGGAAAACGAAATCAGTCCACCCTTGTACCTTTTGTTTCACGGTTTACGATTCAAAATCCTTGATAACGATAAACTTGTGAGTGAACTCTTGCTGAGCAAGCTCCGCCAATTCGGTGGTACAGCAGTTGACGCATTATCTGAGTGCTCCTATGTTGTTGTACCCTCAAAGGTCAGTGGTGACGAGCACAGAGCTGAGACTCTAGCCAAGGTTAGTGAGATATCTCAATCATTGAGTGACAGCTACTCACTTGATTCCAACCGACGCATTCCAAGGATCGTGCTTGAGAGCTTCATTGACAAATCCATCAGCGAAGGTGCAGTTGTGGATCCCAAAGATCATCTTTTTGTCTAGGCCCACCTGTCATGGTAACACGCAAACCAGCCCTGGACAGCAAGCAGAGGCATTCTCCAGCAATTGACACATCCTGGTACGTTGGACAGTACTGCAGCTGTGGTTGACATGACATCCATGAGCATGCACTTACTTGGTGCCCACCTACATGGTCCGTTATCAACTTGTGATACCCACGTCATTGCGGTATATCTTTGGCTGAAATCTCTCCAGTTCAAGGGCTCAAATTTAGGTACGAGTTATCGTGGACCTTCAGGGTTCTAGTGCATAGCCATTGTTTGTTGCTGTTGACGTGAGCAAGTTTCTGGAACAGCATTTGATTTCAACCCACTTGAGAAGAAGGTTTTCTGGACACATCTGACGTTGTGTTTTGTGATGAGGACACCAGCTGGGTCTTGCAGGGTTATTGCTGATTCTCCCAAGCTTATTGGCCAGCAGTCTTGTTAGAGGTCTGTTTTTCACTTCAAACCGAAACGAAACTTCTTCTAGTCTCAAACCTCGCCAGCCGTTTCAGGAGAACACCAGCTTACGAGCAACAAGACAGTGTCATTGGTGGAACCATGAATCAGTTACCTGATTTCGAACCCGATCGGGATCATCAGATATCATAACCTGACATTCTATTTTGAGGACGGAAAACCCCGAACCTTAAACACTGATAAGCCCAACTGGGAAATCAACAGCAATTCACGAGTCGCTAATCCGTTAAAGCAATAGCAATGTAGGGAGGTAGTTATCTTATCAGATACAGGACTGATCTGAGACATCGGGATCCCGAGTGATCCAGTTTAAAGGACGATTTTGGCTTTTGCACAGCAATGCTTGCCAGACAAAAGTCAAGTGACTTTCTCAGAATTCACCATAGGGTAACTTTCCGGTTGGCATGGGCCACGGCTATTGCCTGTCTTGGGACCTTTCAGTTTGGGTACCATCTAGCAGAGCTTAATGCACCGGGCGACATAATGTCATGTCAAGAGCATAAAAGAGGTCCCTACGACTCATACAAGCACACAGTGTGGTACCAGTTTGGCATGGACCAGTGCATCAAAATGGGGAGCCAAGGGATTCCCATTTTGACAACTATGTTCACTGTTGGTGGGCTTGTTGCGTCGCTATTAGTGGGATCAAAGACGTTCTCCACAGCTTTGGGCAGAAAACACAACTGTGTCATCAATGCGTTGTTGTTCTTGGTGGGATCAGCCACCATGGTTCTCAGTAACTCCGTGTACACTATGGGTGTAGGCAGATTCATTTGTGGGTTGGGTGCAGGGTCTTCCGTGGTTATAGCGCCGATTCTTGTTAGTGAGCTCACTCCAGTGAACCATCGAGGGTTTCTTGGGTCTTTTCTCCAGCTCTCGTTGGCGTGTGGGATCTTGGTGAGTCAAATAGTTTCGATATTCTGGTCCAACGACGACCAATGGAGACAAATTTTTGTTGTGGCCGTGTTTATTGCCCTAGTGCAGTTTGTGCTCTTGTTCACGATCAGCGAGTCGCCAAAGTGGTTGGTGTTCCACCGCAATGACACCGACAGTGCTGCATCTATCTTGAGTGACATGAGATCAAACAAGCGAACGGTGAAACACGAAATTAATCACTGGAGAAGGCTCTCCAACCACACTGAACCAAACGAGACGAGCCCGCTAACTCAAAGCTCGCAAGATACTGGTGAAGGAAACGGACCACATTTGAGCCTCAAGACTTACTTCACAGCTAGCAAGTACAGACGTGAGCTTGTGGCTACTATAATCATCATGAGTGCCAACCAGCTCTGTGGGATGAACGCCATCACGTTCTACGGAGCGTCGTTCTTGAAAAAGGTGTTTCCTCCAAGCACCAACATCGTTTACTTGACATGTTCACTTTCCCTCTGTAATGCTATTAGTGCACTCTTGATTTCACCGGTATTTGACAAAGTAGGAAGAAAGACGTTGCTCCTCACGTCAACGAGCATTATGGCGGTTTCCTCGGTTGTCATTTCTGTTGGACTCAGCAAGGACTACCCAATCACCACTGCTGTCACATGCTTTGTTTTCATTTTTGGGTTCTCCATTGGAATTGGCCCCGTGGTGTACTTGATGGTTCCTGAGTTCACTCATCACGAAGCCATTGGGCTTGGTCAGTCGTTTGGCACCGTGGTAAATTGGGGTTCCAACATTTGCATTGCATTTTTCTTCCCAAAATTACAGTTGTACTTGCACGGTAAAGTTTTCTACGTTTTCTTTGTCATTTGCTGTGGCTACTTGTTGACAATCTGGGCGTTCGTCCCGGAAACCATGGGCCTAAATACTTACAAAGAAGTGTGGGGCCACTAGTGCAAAACAAGTCGTGTATTTCCTCAGGTACGTACTTCTGTGCCAACGCAAGTGAACCTGAAATTTAACCCTTAAAGATGGTCGACTATAAATGCTGGATGAAAGACGTCAATGATGACGTCAAGATCTCGAAATTATCAATTCCTGGCACTCACAATTCTGCTGCCTGTCACACTGCGCTCCCATCAGTTCAGTGTCAGGGCAAGTCTGTCACTGAGCAACTCAAACATGGAGTGAGATTCTTGGACATCAGAGCAGGAAAATTGTTCTTGAAAGAAGGCGACGACGCTAAGGACTTGCAGGTGATTCACGGCAAGTTCCCGGTGAGAATCCCATTCCCAAAAAAATTGAAGGACACTCTTAAGGAAGTGTACGAGTTCCTCGAAGACAACAGATCGGAAACGGTTATTGTGTCATTGAAGCAGGAGGGTACAGACGACTGGAACAACGACGCTGATGAGTTTGGCAATTGTATTTGGGACAGATACATCAAGGACAATGAAGACAAGTGGTACTTGAAAAATGAAGTGCCCAAAATCGGAGACGCTAGAGGTAAAATTATCTTATTCAGAAGGTTCGGAGTAAGAGACGATAACAAAAGAGACAACTTCGGATTCGAAGCATCTTCATGGCTGTACAATACTACTGCTGATGACAGAGGTAACTTTGCTGTGCAAGATTTCTGTGAGCTTGAGAGCGCTGAAAGTATTAATGAAAAGGCCAAATTTGTGACAGAGTTCGCCAAGAGAGCCGTGGACTACAACAGCACTAGTGACGACCCAAAACTCTTTATCAATTTCGGTTCAGGGTCCAATTTTTTCAACACTGACTGTTGGCCTGAAAAAGTCGCTGAAAAAATGACTGAAGCTAAGATCGATGATCATTTCCATAAAGGTGTGGGAATTGTGGTCTTGGACTACGTTGAAAAGGACGACTGGAAACTCGTCAAGAAGTTAGTCGAACAAAACTTTTGATTTAATGTAAAGCTTCATCACGTAAAGTTCCGAACCGCATATGTTTGTGCGAGTATGGTGTAGATTAAGGCCGATATCGTTTCCGACAACGGCAAGGTTCCCGTACTCGACCTCGAGTGTTGACGACAAGCTCAAGCAGATCATTGAGTCGTCCAATCTCGGGACTGTGGAAAGAAACCGACAATTGGACCTGAAAAATCACCAAAATCTGGAGACCAAAACTGTACCAACGAACACTGACACTTTACCTGTGAATAGAAACGACAATGAAGCATCCAAGGGCACGCAGGGTGGTGCATCGAGTGGCGGCTCGAGTGGCAGTCCCATAAACGGGTCGTACAGTGACACTCTTGCTCGAGTACGAGCCGAAATTGCCAATAAGATTGGAGGATTACCATCACAGAAGCAGAAACTCCAAAGTGAACTCTCTAGAAGTCTAGAAACAAAGATAGATTCACTCCACACTCACATGCTCAAAGCCATGAGACTTTTAAATGACGTTACTGGCTACTCTGCCATTGAACAGTTGAAGTTCAATATTGAAAAACTCGAAGTTGAACTTGCGGCAGCAAAGGATCAAGTAAAAGACGCAAAGAAAGCGTACAGTGATGCAATCCATGAAAGGTCCATACTGCAAAAAGAGATCAATGAGCTACTCACCAGAAAGCACAACTGGACTCCACAAGATCTCGAAAGGTTTACTGAACTTTATAGAAACGACCACACCAACGAACAAAAGGAGTCCCATGCACAAGAAGAGTTGGATAAAGTTGAACAGCTTGTTGATGCCACACAACTTGAGTTAACTCAACTGATTCTCACAAGGTATCATGAAGAGCAAATCTGGTCAGATAAGATTAGGCGAGCTTCTACTTGGGGCACGATGCTTCTTATGGGTCTAAATGTGTTTCTATTTGGCGTGGCGACCCTCATTGTCGAGCCATGGAAGCGTAGGAGGTTGGTGGATGCGTTCGAAGATAAAGTCAAGCTTGCAATGACAGAGATGTCCAGTGAACAGAGCGGAAAACTTGATGATATCATGAAACAAACACAAGCATCACCTTCAGCACCTGAATTTGACATAACGCTGCTTACACTTGTGCCACAACAGAGTACTTGGACAGCACTTTACGAATCAGTGCTTGAGGCGTACCGATCGATCAATAATCCGACATTTTTGAGGTTTGAAATCTCGAAGCTTGATTTGCAAGTTCTAATGGGACTCTTCACAGTACTGGGAGCCATATGTGGGGCCATTATAGCTCACTATCTCTACTAGACTAAATATACGACACACCACTGCGACATTGTCGGGCCAGAAACTAGTCGCGAATCGCCACTAGAATGCCAGTACAAATCCACAGTCAGTGAGTGATTCTGCAAATGGAGGAATTGGGAATTTACGACACAACGAATGTGGCAATTAAATCAAAGGACGACTCTGATGTTTACTTTAAACTAAAGAAACTCGAAAAAGAGCTTGATTTGCTCTTGCTTCAGGAAGAGTACATCAAAGACGAACAACGTCACTTGAAGCGAGAGTTGGTTCGAGGTCAAGAAGAAGTTAAAAGGATCAAATCTGTTCCTTTGGTGATTGGACAGTTCTTGGAACCCATAGACGAAAACACTGGAATTGTATCGTCGACAACTGGGTCAAATTATGTGGTGAGGATCCTTTCAACTTTGGACAGGGAATTATTAAAACCATCATCATCAGTGGCGTTGCACCGTCATTCAAATGCATTAGTGGATATCTTACCGCCAGAAGCTGATTCATCGATCTCCATTGTTGGTGAGGATAAGCGTCCTGATGTTACTTATGCTGATGTGGGTGGTTTGGATATGCAAAAGCAAGAAATAAGAGAGGCAGTTGAGTTACCATTAACTCAAGGTGATTTATACAGTCAAATTGGTATTGATCCTCCAAGAGGTGTTCTTTTATATGGTCCTCCAGGTACTGGTAAAACCATGTTAGTTAAAGCAGTTGCAAATTCAACAACTGCATCTTTCATTCGTATTAATGGTTCAGAATTTGTTCAAAAATACTTGGGTGAAGGTCCAAGAATGGTGAGAGACGTTTTCCGTTTAGCAAGGGAGAACTCACCAGCAATTATTTTCATCGATGAAATTGACGCTATAGCAACGAAAAGATTTGATGCACAAACTGGTGCTGATAGAGAAGTTCAACGTATTTTGTTGGAATTATTAAATCAAATGGATGGTTTCGATCAAACATCAACTGTTAAAGTTATTATGGCAACAAATAGAGCTGATACTTTAGATCCTGCTTTATTAAGACCTGGTAGATTGGACAGAAAGATTGAATTCCCAAATTTAAAAGACAGAAGAGAAAGAAGATTGATCTTTTCAACGATCGCTTCAAAGATGTCATTAGCACCAGAAGCTGATTTAGATTCATTAATCTTGAGAAATGATCCATTATCTGGAGCAGTAATAGCAGCAATTATGCAAGAAGCAGGTTTAAGAGCTGTAAGGAAGAATAGGTACATGATTTTACAAAGTGACTTGGAAGAAGCTTACACTGCTCAAGTTAAGACTGGAAGTGAACATGATAAGTTCGACTTCTATAAATGATTAATACACACGATAGCGTCTATGACTTTGACAATTTGTAGATACCTAGTCCTGGTTGCAAGCACTTCAAGTCCAAGTGGTCGAGATCGACATGGTGGTTGTACTTCCACACCAATGTGAGATTATGTGAGGTTTTGAAATCACAGTTGATGGACGCTACTGGTGCAATGAGATAGACTTGTTGGTCAGCAAAATCCAGAAGAACTGAGTCAACAATTGCTTGGTCGCTTCCTAGAGCATCAACGATTGTCCGTTTAGCAATTGGATATGGAACGTAATCTTCCACTATCATCATAGATGTATTGTTGGTGATATCACCGTACATCCACGTAGGTGGGGTGTAAGTACGCCACCATACATGCACAAAGGGCTTGTCTGCTTGCACTAATTCATAAGTGTGGTCAATAGCAGGCACAACTCCGCCCTGGTGATAGACTCCCATGAGCACTGCAAGCGCCAAATTGAAAATGTACCATACAACCACCAAATGCTTTGCAAGTCTGGAAGGAGATTTAGCATCTGGGGTCAAACTGCTGAAGTCAAAGCAGCAGCATGCAAGTGGTACCAATGGAAGAAGAAACCTTACCTCTTGATGTGGTATGAGCGAGAGGACACTAAGCCCACTGACGAAAGCCAAGAATGGAGTAGTCTTACAGTACGAGTTCTTGGCCCGGTGAAAGAGGAGTAGCAATCCAGGACCTAGCATTTGTGGTAGTCCCAGTATGATGTGGGTAAACCTGGAGTGAATGCCATGAACTGCAAGATTCTGGTAATTGGTGTTGTAGCGAAGATTGTTCAATGGGGTGATGACGTAGCTCCCTAAGGTCCAGGGATCATGTGTGATGGTGTTTAGACTTCCCTTGAATTTGAATGTGTCCAACAAAATGAAAAGCCCTGACACGATGGCGAACCCAAGCGCCATGGGGACAGTGGTAAATTTAAATTTCCACACATACTTGAGCACGAACCAGCCTGGTGCCAACAAGAATGCTGGGAATGTGATCCTGTTGAACAAACCAAATGCCACAAGGGCTCCAAAAATGAAACACTTTCTCCAGGAGCCAGCGAATTTTGCAGCCTCAAGTTCACGGCGCCAATCGTCGATGAGCAATACGCAAATGAGCACTAGCGGAGTTTCTATACTGTTGGAGAAACAGTGACTCTGGTGTACTAAAGTTATGTACGATGTGGCGGTGAAAAAAGTAGCTTTGACTCTTTCTTGCTTAGTGGGAAGTAATCTGTAGAGACACATATCGGTGATGACCCAATTAACTAGTATGAACTGGAGCCTCATGGCGTACCATATACCTATAGGTTTCAAGTGGATACCAGACAACTTGATCAAGTATAAGAGTGGCCCATAAACTATGTACAAGGGGCCGTAACTTCTTGCTGGGTCGCTACTGGTGAACTCCCATGGGAGCGTGTGTGAGAACCCCAAAATATCACCTACAACTTCGAAACTTTGGTAATGCTCATCAGGGTGTATGTAAGAATTGGCAGTGCCAAACACGAACCGTAGCCCAATTGCTAAAATGTAAATGTACCGCCAGTTCACAGAAAGCATGTTGAAGTCGCGGTGTGACAATTGATCTTGTTTGCTCTTTACCACTTTGGAGGATTTACAGTTTTGAGTGTGATGCTCTGTTGCTGTTGTGTAGTATGCAATACTGGGGGAGCTCAGTACCATGGCACGTCCAAGTCACAAACTTGTGCGTTTTGAGCATCTCGATACTCAAATTGGGAGGAAAAAGTAGTCACATTGTATAACGACGTAACGTATACTACGGCCCAGTGATGCAGCTCTTGGGAAAGTTCTGATACGCGTAGTAAATATCTGTTTGGAATGAACTGCTCCATTTTTGCGGCCAAACTTCACATTTGATCTCCAATTACCTCAAACCTACACCAATATCGATACTTCTTGTCGTACAAAGACGTTTATTGTCTAATTGTCTTCATCTTCTATAATGTCACCGTTGTCAACGGCAATCTCTTCGTCACTGTATCCATTTTCAGCATCATCATCGCCATTTAAGTCCTCGTCGGCCTCAAGATCCAACGCAGATGGAACACCGTTCATCTCAGCATCGCTGTCTTCGTAGTCGTCAGAACCATCGATCTCCATATCGCTATCGTCGCCCAAAAGTTTGGCATCATCAAGTTCCTCGATGTACTCAACGTCAGATTCATTCTCGTTATTGAGGTACTCGTCTTCAGCGTCTTCGGTTGTTTCATTCTGTCTCTTCAAAATGTCGAGTCTGGTTTGGATCTCCATGAGTCTCGGTAAAGTCTCTGACTTCTTGGTGAGAACAGAATGTAAGTTGGTAAGCTTTGAACTCAACCCTGGTACAGAAGAAAGAACTCCACCGTGAACTATGATGATCCATTTCAACCAGTAATTGAGCTGGTCAAATCTGGTAGCTTGACGTGAAACTCTTTCCGCTAATCTGTCAAGCAAAACAACTGCTAGGGTCGAATCAAGTCTCTCTATGGTCTTTCTGATAACCTGTGGATCACGGTTACTCAACACTGTTTCCAATAACGAGTGATCGTTGTTCTTCAAAGATTGTGAAAGAATGATGGTGAGTGTACTGTTGGACAAAGCATTCTTCTTGGTCTTGGTGGTCTTTGGCTTGGTGTCGGTGTTCAACTTCTCGAGCTTCTCAGCGAGAGATTCTTCATTGTCACTGTCGTCTTCCAAGTCTCTCATGTTTGACCCTTCACTCACAATAGCATTACCCTCATTGTAGTGTTTCCTTGCAGAAACGTCATGACCTTGTTGAGAAAAGTGTGGTGTAACAATATTGACCTTTGCCTTGGTAATCACTACACTATCAACAACAGTGAGAGCACCAGTCTCGTCAAGCCATTTTGTAGAGCCAAACACAGGAACACTTGCATTCTCAAGCCATGAATAAACAATGTTTTCATTATGAACGGATGCAGATATTATGAACAAGTCAGTCTCATTCTGGTCGACTGGTCTTTGTAATTTTATGGAACCATTTGGTGTACGAGATCTTGATGAAGCCAAATGTCTTCTCTTTTTCTTTGACAGTGTCACTTCCACTGAGTTGTCTTCCAGTAAGAAGTTGTTGAACGACTCAAGAGTCCCGTTTTCGGTTCTCGCTATCAAGATAGATTGATCGATTTCTGTTTGGAAGGAGATATCCACCACTGGAGCAGTTGCAACAAACACAGACTGGGTTGTCTGCTTGGCCAACGAGTATAAGTTGATGAATCTGTCACCTGAAGCACTTGAAAGAAACAAGTTAGTGCCCTTTATTGGAAGAATTGAGCTAATAGGCTGAATATGAGCAGGATATGAATTTATGATTGTCTTTGACAGTATTTGAATGAGATGGATTGAATGGGAGCCCACCAACAAGTGAGGTTCGTTATCATGGGAAATAACAGTGAGCTTATTGACGGTCTCTGCAGTGTCAAGCATGTCAGTGACAGAGAAGCTTTGGATGAGTGAAAAATTGGTTAAGTTCCATTCGTAAACGGTTCCCGTTATGTCTATAGCCCAGCCAGAATTGGTTAGTTGTGAGAAATGGAAGTCGGTGATGGCTGAGTTAGCTTCTGTGGATAATTTGCTTATTATTGAGTTGGTACTGGGAGAGTATAGTATCACGGTACCATTAGTCAAACCCACGGCAAGGAGTTGACTCTCGCTTTGAAAGGGAATCCATGCAAGAGTAGACACTTTGTTACCCTTTTCCAAGTCAAACAGAGTATTTAAAGAAGCTTGTGAAGCATTTGTGGAGACTACTTTGACTTGATGAGTGTCTAATGCGATAACTGCAAGGGCTAGAGTTGATGCATTGGCGTCAAACTTGGACACAACCACTGGACCTGCTGCAGGATTAGACATCGGAACTAAGGGAGTATTCGCTGTGGTTTGCAAATTCAATCACACTAGTTAAACAGATTTAGTAGTGGTGATGAGATGGAAAATTTGTTAATGAGGTTTGTGCAGGTATTCGAGTAGGTGCAAATTCAATTAGGATGAGATGAGATACCATTTAATTTGTTTGTGCGGTGTTAATAACGACTTGGAACAGCATAAAGTTGTTCTGTCAAGTAAAGGAACAAGCTGGCGAATTTCTGGGTTGTTTGTAGCTTGGAAATACCAATTTTTCACTCTGAGTGCTTGTGATCCACCATGTTTTTGTCAACAGCAGGTGTAGTTTTGTTGTAGTAGCACCAGTATGGCAATCTAGACCGTATAGTGCCTACGACACCCGAGTGAGCTCCGCTCAATCTCACAGGGACGTCATTGATGTCAACGCGAATCAGCTTTAACGATATGATGCACCGAGTGTTCCTGCGCCGGTTGTATGTGCTAACAAAGCCACAACTTCTTGAGGGCTTGCGTGAACTACCAAAGAAGCAGATCATCGACTTGTATTTCCAAGATTACAAGGTGAAGAAACCTCCTGTCGACGAAGAAAAGCCCAACATAGCGTTTCTTCATGGTCTTTTCGGGAGCAGCAGCAACTACAAGATGGTGGGGCGAGAGATTGTGAGAAACACGGGTGCCAGGACGTATGGGATAGATCTTCGGAACCATGGGCATTCCGGGCATGGGCTCCCATTGGGGTATGATGCCATGGCACAAGATGTGATTCACTTTCTCAAGAAACAACCTCGTAAGGACACCGTGTTGGTGGGACAATCCATGGGGGCTAAGGTTGCAATGCTTGTAGCGTTGTATGAACCCGACTTGATTGGGAAGCTCGTTGTTATTGACAACAGTCCAGTGTCTGCAACACTCGATAATTTGTTCGTTCAAGATTTAATGGGGCTTTGTCAGGTGGAAAGGTTGCGCCCGCATGTGCCGCAGAGGTCCATGATGAGTTTCAAGCGACATTACAAGGAAGCGTACAATATCATGAAGAACTTTGAACACAGTCATACAGTTCGAGAGTTTCTTCTCTCCAACTTGAAGAACCCAGAGCAATTTGTTCATGGAGGCAACAAGCTACGGTTGCCAATATTGCACTTCCTCAAGCACAATATGATTGATGAAGTTGGTAAATGGCCCAAAGGGGCAGAAGGGCTCGTGTTTGACAAGCCAGTCAAAGTGATGAAGGCTACTGAATCCGACTTTATCAAGCCGGAACACATGCCAATTTTCCGCCAGCACTTCCCCAATATGGACTACCAAGAATTCAACACTACACACTGGCTCGTTAGCGATGATCGCAAAGCATTCACAAAGAGTCTCATTGAGTTCTACAATCACTAATAAAATTTCCTGTATATACCCTCCAGAGGTCAAGTCGCTGGAAAAATATAAATATGTCTCGAAACCCAAGCATCGCGGCACGATGTCAGAATACGGAGGCGGTGGTACAGATGATTTATCATTACCTAAAGCCACAGTGCAAAAGATAATAAGTGAAATATTACCAAAAGATATTGCAATTTCAAAAGAAGCAAGAGAAGCAATAACTGAATGCAGTATTGAATTTATTATGATATTGTCAACTCAGCTGAACGAGATCGCTGAGAAGGAAGCTAAGAAAACAATTGCATCGGATCACGTGGTGAAAGCATTAAAAGAGTTGGGGTTCAACAGCTACTTGGATGTTATAAATAAAGTGTTGGAAGAGCACAAGGAACTTTTAAAAGGTAAAGAAAAGAAAAATAACAAATTCCAAAATTCAGGCTTCACCGAAGAAGAACTCCTTAAACAGCAAGAAGAACTCTTCAAAAAGTCTCGTGCAAGACTCCAAAATAATTATCGCGATGGTGAAGGTGATGGTGAAGGTGACGAGACGAACGTTGATGTGAAAGAGGAAAGTGTATAATAGATGTATAATGACAATTAACCTGCTATTAATTCGTAAACTATAACAACTGTATTGATAACAATTAATGGTAACCTCATCAATGTCCGTACTGCTCCAATCAAGTTGATTATTCTCAGCTTTATTGACGTTTCAGTTGCATAGTTGTATTGCATCTGACTATTTTGACTTGATGACCCCCACCCTATTCTGTTCAAGAATCTATCCTCACTGAGTACTGCAAGTCCATTAACTGTGAGTATTATAACGTAAAGAAGCTTCCCAAGTCCAAACATCTGAGTTGCCTTTAGGTCAAACTTTATCGCGAGTGTTTTTTTATAACAACACCACTACCACACCAAAACTACACCAACGGCTGCTTCATGGATAAACGAGGGCGTAAGAAAGACTCAATAGAGCAGTTCATCGGCTCACCACAAATCTTCCTTGAAAATAGCTTGTCCCAGTTGCGCTACATGATCCTAATCGAGGGTCTTTCAATACCGGCAGGCTATGATCATTGTCCATACAGACAAGCAGTGTGGTCGATCTTGTGTCGCGTGCCACTGTTCAATACCAACGAGTACCTCCAGATCGTTTCTGCGTCCTCAAAGTCGTTGCCAAAGGAAAAACTTCAAAAAATAAAGAACGATACCTTTAGAACTCTCATGAACGACAAAACTTTCCACCTGAGAGTTCTGGAAGAATCCTTGGTCAGAGTGCTCTCTGCAATTGCAATGACTTCTTCAGAAGTCGGCTACGTCCAGGGCCTCAACGTATTACTAGCCCCAATCGCTTACACCTGTTACAAATCAGAGCCTCAAGCTTTCGCAATCTTGCACCACTTGATCACCAATCAGATCCCCTTGTACATTACACCCAACTTGGATGGCGTTCATACTGGCCTCTCTCTCGTCGATGTTGTTCTCAAGATCATTGACCCGGTCTTGAGTGACTACTTAGACTCCAAATTTTTGAAAGCTGAAATTTATGCATTTCCCTCTGTTTTAACTCTATGTGCTTGCACTCCGCCGTTGAATTCGGTATTGAAGTTATGGGACTTCTTGTTTGCATATGGAACACATATGAATATCTTATTTGTGGTGGCCCAGCTTATTAGTAACAGAACAACCTTACTTCTGGCAAGTCAACCCATGAAAATCCTAAGAAATTTCCCTCCATTAGAAGAGAATGAAATCATTAAACTCAGTTTGAGTTTCATTCCTGAACTCCCAAAGCAACTATTTGACTTAATAGCAAGACATGGTCATGACCCTAATGTCCCTGATGAATTAAAAGTATTCCAAGCAGAATCCAAAATTTAAAGAAGCCCTAATTTGAAATCCTCTGCATCATAATATGAACAAATTATTGTCCTGTCGTTGTAAACTTTCCCCGCTAATCCAACAATCGCTGTGAATGCTTGGTCTTCTTCTTCAAACTCAATGAAAATTCTACCAAGTCCTGGCTCTGAGAATTGATTGAGACCGGGCGCAAAATCATTTGCAGGTCTTGGTATCTTGACTCTCTTGACTTTACCATATTTACCAGCTTCTTGCTCCATATCTTGACAGATAAAGTTGAAGTTATCATCATTGATTAAATCGTGAGCTGTGATTGCATTTATCAACTGTATGACTTTCAGCTTACGGTTGGAAACGACATTCTCGTTTCTAATTAGCTTCTTGAGTGATTCGATATCACTCTCACTTTCTTGTATACTAGTTTTCCCAGGTTCAATACATGCAAATTTAGCGTCTGTGATCACATCGGGATATTTTTCTTTCAACTGTTCGAGAATAGTTTTCACTCTTTCAATGGCTTCGTGTGTCTTGTATGACTTCAAAAGGAAAGTAACAAATGCTGCGCCAATAGACTCTTTAGTCATTTTATCCTTCAAAAGTGTCAACCTGGCAACATCATTTACTTCCTTGATCTTTTCGAGTAAGTCTGCCTCTTCATACTCTGTAGCAACACACAATGCAACTTCGAAAGCATTGTCCTCGATTGCATTGACGCATCCCTTGTTCTCTGGTTCCTTGGTATTCCAAGCAAGATATTCACCAGGCCTTGAGAGTTCCAATGGAATTTCGTCCTGATCCGGCTCGCTCCAACTGACTTTGCGTGATGGTATTGTTTTGCCATTTAGCGTCAACAAAATGGTGGCACAGACATTGTTTTTAAACTCGATTATCAAGTTCTTGTCATCTCTTGTCTTGTTCTTTGCTTCAATATTTTGCTCACCAAGGCCCTCAACATCAAGCAGGCTGAGGAAGTTGTTGAAGTAAGTGCACACTTTCAAGTGATCCACTCTGTCGAAATTCATGTTTTTGACTATCACGATTCTGGCAGCTTTGGAGTCGACTGGGTCAATTTTTGACGATTCGATAAGAATATCATTACCACCAGAGACCCCGTCTTTCATCATTCCTTCGAGTTTGGTGAAGTCTACGGGTCTTGGAACACCTGGTAATGGGAAAAGTCCAGACATCTTAGCTCTTTGCGACGTCACATTCTCGAATCCCTTAGGCTTTATTCCCCACTGGCTATCGATTCCTGACAACTCTTCCAATGGGGTAACATCGGCCAAAGCTTCGAGTTCTTTCTCGAACTTAGGGAGTAACTCTTCGTCCGGGACTTTTGGCTCAATAGGCTCTTCCTCGACATGCTGTGATTGTTCGTATGATCTGTGTTCTTCTGTGTTGTCACGTCTACCACCTCTTTCTCGCTTGTACGGCCTGTAACTACTGTTGTCCCTCTGAGAATAGGAGTTTTGACTGTAGCCTTGATTGTGAGTCTGATTATAGGTTCTCTGACCATAGCTACCCAGAGCATAGCTGCTCTGACTGTAGCCACCCTGGTGGTAGTTGGTCTGGTTGTAATTGCTGGAATCGTGTCCATTTTGGTTATAGTTGTCTCTCGAATTATAACTATCTCTTTGATTGTAGTTGTCTCTTGAGTTGTATGTATCTCTCAGACTGTAGTTATCTCTTTGGTTGTATCTGGGGCCACCTGGTCTTCCATTATAATCATTATGATTGGGCCTTCTGTCATTATCATAGGGTCTTTTTCGATCGTTTCGTCTGTCGTATGAGCCGTAAGCCTGGTTGCCTTGGGGCTCTCTTGGTCTCTCGCGAGCTGCCCCGTTGTATGAGGAGTCAGGTGTACCTGCTCGCCTGCCGTTACTGTAGCCGTTGTACAGATCCATTGATGTGATGAGATGCGATGAATTTATTGGATGATGTAAGTCGTGCTCAACAAACAAAGAGAGGACGACACGTTGCTTGAAGTATACTTGTACTCAATCAAAATCACAAACACGTATAACTGATAAACTACCAGTTTAGTTGAAACCGTTTGCGAAGAGGTTGCGAAAAATCAGTGCGTTGATACAGTAGATTTGGAATTACTATGTACATTAGGCGAAAATTGAGAGTTGTGAGCTTTATGTACTGGACTACAACTCATCGTGTTCGAGGTCATCATAGGCACCATTGTTTACTGGGGTTTCCTTGGAGTCGGAGGATGTAGTTTGTGACTCTGGAACCTCCTCTTCAATTGTCTCTTTAGATGGTTCGTCTTTAGATTCGTCTTTGGGTTCGTCTTTAGATTCATCTTGAGGTTTCTCTTCATTCACAGGCTTTTCGTCCACAGGCTTTGCGTCCGCTTCTTCTTTCAATTTGGCCTTTTCCTCTTTGAGCTTCTCTCTCAATTCCTTTTGAGCTCTTCTCTCTATAAGTTTATCGAATCTTGAATCGAATATCTTGAGTCTTTCTTTGTGTGCTGAATCCACCAAGTAAAGATCAGCTAAAATGCTAACAATAGAATCACTTATTTCTTCGTATTTGTCAAAAACCTCTTTTTTGTCATGAGCGTTGAACGATGCTTCACTCTCAACGAGTTTCGTGATCCCTTCAAGTTGTTCTTTGTACTTCGCCATGGTGGATTCCAAAGCTGAGAGTTTATCATCTCCTCTCGACATCAAATGCTGTTTAACACGATCGTTCTCCTTCTCGAAATTGAACCCTTCTTTCTCAAACTTCAGTCTCACTTGCATCAACTCCTTTCCGAGCTCTAACAACTTCCCTTGAAGTTGCATAACAATCTGATTGCCTTCCTCACTGAGTTTGACAAGTTTCTCGTAAGATAAGTCGGAGTTTGAAACTTTGAGAATATGTTGTACTTCTCCGATAAGTTTCTTGATTTGAGCTATCTTTTGTTGGAAGTCCTCAATTGAGGAACCGTCACTATCAAATTCAAGCCACTCGATAACTTCATTAGCTTCACTTCTGTAAGAGTCAACAGGAATATCGTCAACTAACTTTTCTTCATGATCTTCGATCAAGTTACGTAACTCATAACAGGAGCCCTCCAATTTGTTCTTCACCTCTTCTACTTGAATTCTCAAGGAGTCCTGAGACGTTAAGTAAGCCAATTTGTTGCTTGACCTTGCCTTTTGAGTCTTTGAAAGTGGATCGTACCCTGGATATACTGGTTTAGGAGGACCGATAGGAACAGGTCTTAAGACTTTTCTTGAAGTTCTCTTCTTAGTAGTTGTGCTATTCTTTGGGTTGGTTTCTGTAGAATTGTCGGGTGTTTCTGAAGTTTCTAATTCGACTTCTTCTTCAGCTTCCTCTTCTTCTACCTCAGAGTCATCTTTGCCCTTAGAACCCAAGATCTTCTTAAATAAACCTTCCTTCTCTTTAGGTTTCACACATTCAACTTCAACACGATCCAATCTGAAAATCTTATTGCTGTCTAAGGTGACATTAGCAAATATTTGTTTGGAGTACTTGGAGTCATCATTGCAGTCAAGGTGGCCTGATTTCACAAGGATATCTTTGAAGCTGTATGTTTTGAGAAGCTTGCCATCTTCGTACAAATCGAGAACGAGTTCGTCCGACACTTCACCAATTGGAATTCTGGTAGTATTACCAATTCTTGATCCCTTAGGAAATATCACAGTTTGGGTGTCGCTCTGATTGACACTGATTTCGTAGTTATGGTAGGACTTTTCAATAATTTTTAAGTCTTTGTTAGTGTTAAACTGTGACTTCAATTGGAAGCCTTTAGCAGTAGTACCAACTGCACAACTTTCATCGGCATTAACAGTTTTTGATATTTTCCCTTCACCAACTAAGGCGGCGAGATGTTTTTGAACAAAAGGTACTCTTGTGGAACCACCTGCTAATATAACAGATTTGATGTCCTTCACTTTCAAATCGGAATCACGTAAAGCGTCCAAGATTGGCTTGGTTATTTTCTTCATGCAATCAATATTGATTTGTTCGAACTCTTCACGAGTCACAATGGCTTTGAAATCCTTGTCATTGATGATGGACTCCAAAGATACATGGTACTCAGTGTTAGCTGAGAGAATAGTTTTGGCCTTCTCCGAAGCTTCTAATAAACGAGAAGCAGTTCTTGGGGGTAATGGAGAACTTTCATCTATGTTGAAAGCAGTAGCCAATTTTTCGACAATGAGTGAGTAGATTGAAGATGTCAAATCTTGTCCACCGAATGATTCATCATATCCCACAGACTCCAATTCCAAAACAATGGACAGTTTTGGAGAGCTTCTTACTGAGAATAAGGTTGCCTTGGTGGAACCTGCCCCCATATCGAAGACAATATAGTAAGTCTTTCCAGCACTGTACTCGTCAGTTTCGAATTTCTTGTTTGACACAAAGTTGATAGCAACTGCTGAACCTTCATCTACCAATCCCAAAACGTTAGAAAAGCCAGCTACTTCTAAAGCGTCTATGTAAGCTTGTCTTGCAAGCTGATCAGCGAAAGGTGGAATAGCTACCACGACATCTTCTGCAATTGGGTGAGCAGTTGGGTTTTCTTCTAGAGTGGCTAAAGCTCTTTCCTTGATTTCAGCAAAGCTCATAGCGAGTAATTCTTCAGTTGAGAAAGCGTATGATTGATTCGTGAAACCAAAGTCGAATTTTATAGAGTTTGATTTTGAGTCCTTACCAACGAATTTCACACCAAAGTGGTTACTCAAGTAATGTTTAACAGCGGGATCATCAAGCAGTTTACCCAATAATGGTTTAATGTTAGCCACACATGATTGTGGGAATCTAGTGAACAAACCTTGAGCAGCACTACCATAAACTCTTTCTAAATTCTTACCGTCTTGAGACCTGATACACAATCCAGAGAGATCTTTCCTCTTAGCTTCATCAGTTAATAGCAAATCAAATGAAATACCAGGAGCTAAAAGTACTGCTTTTGTGAATTGATGTCCATAATCAATACCCACAATAGCAGCGGAAACTGTTGCAATTAACAAAATTAATGACGTTATCAATCGCATAGTAATGGCAACTTTTAACAACAATTGTCACGGTCTGTGGTCTTTTCACTTATGATGTAAAGCGTATTTTTCACTGCAATATGAACAAGTAGCCACTGAGGGGTCGTGCATGCGCAACACAATACTTGCCTTTTTTAGAACATAAAAGAACCTTAAAGACCTTTGCAGCCATAACGGTGTGGGGACGTTTAGGGCAATCAGTGAAATGATCTCAGGAAGTGTGAGTTTGGCTTTTGCAACTTAATCGAGTAGGTGCAGGTTGCATAATTGATTCACTCACGTAGTCTTGGTCGTAGTCATAGTCAAGTCGAAATGATGGCGTGGTCTTGACGCAACGTCAAACACACTTTGGCAAGTTTAACAACGTTTGGTCGCCAGCTACTCGAGAATCATCATGGTGCAAATTCAGGGTCTCGTACGTCAAACATTTAGTCCATCGGCATTCCGGTGGATGCGATGATTTCAGTGCATCGGTCAGAAATTTTTTTTGGTTCACCCTCCAAACCGTTCAGTGAATCCTGTCAAACATGGACGCTCCAGAAATCGAAGCCACAAAGATGTACATCTCTTACAACAACGTCCACCAGTTGTGTCAAGAGAGTGCTGACAGAATCAAGCTGTTCAAGCCAGATTTGATTATCGCTATTGGTGGTGGTGGTTTCATCCCTGCAAGGATGTTACGTTCCTTCCTCAAAGAACCCGGTCAGCCAAACGTGAGAATCATGGCTATTATCTTATCACTTTATGAAGATATTGATACTGTAGGTTCAACCGCTGAAACTTTAGGTACTCAAGTTGTAAGAACTCAGTGGATTGACTATCAACAGTCAAAAGTAGATTTGGTTGGTAAAAATATCTTGATTATCGATGAAGTTGATGACACTAGAACCACTTTACATTATGCAGTTTCTGAATTGAAGAAAGACGTTGTTGAACAAGCAAAGGCTAAAGGTGCTGACCCAAACGACACTAAATTTGGTATCTTTGTTTTGCACGATAAGATAAAGACTAAACGTGCTGACTTGCCGGATGAAATCATGAAAACTGGTAACTATTTCGCTGCAAGAACTGTCCCTGACTGCTGGATTGCTTACCCATGGGAGTCAACTGATATTGTTTATCATACAAAGAGGGCAATAGAGCAAGGAAATGACGTCTTCATTCCTTCAACCACCCAGTAAGTATGCATTTCCTATAGATAATTTATCCCTTTAATCCTATTTTAATTTAATCGATCTCAATGTAGTCAGGACTCCTTGAGTGGTTCTTTAGCGATGGGTATTTATTATTCTTATCTTTCCTCTTCTTGCTTTGTCTGAGAGACTGTCCTTCTCCGCCAAACTTGTCTGTGGCTTCAACTTCTGCATCTGCTACTTCTGGTGTAGGTAAAACTACCGGGAACCCAAAAAACAACTGGTTTTCTCCAACATTGAATGGAGCTGGTGGTGCATCTGGATCAATTTCATCAACCTTCAATGGTTTACTGTTCTCAGGTTCTACCAGCTTCCCTGAAAGTTTTTGGCCTGACCCTTGGAATGATGAACCAGCAGATTCGGCTGCTATATTAGCGTAATTCAAGGAGCGGGCCATTGGGCCTGCACCTGCACCTCTGTTGACACTCGAGGGGTTGATAGGCGTCGAACTGGGCGCTTGTGCTTTTGGAGTGTATTCTGGTTCCACATAACCAACTGGAGGAGCAAAATCTGTTTCCAAATCGGTCTCTACTACACATATACCTTTGTTTTGTGAATCTGGTTTTGTTTCCAACACTTTAATGGCATAAATAGTGTCGTTGTAGTTGATTTCAATGATATCGTTGACTGTCAAGGTTGAGAACTTCCTCAATACGTTTTCCAAAACTGCTTTGGGGTCTGAGATGTCAAGGAAGTCCACGGATTGGGGTTCAATCTTGACGAAGCTTCCCAATGGGAGGTCGCAACTGGAAACTTGAATCAAATGACCAGGTTGCAATTCAAGGGTATTCATCATCCACTGTGGAACATAAACCCTTCCTTCTTCTGCCACAAACTCAAGGACTCCACTGTGAGTGATGATCTGGTTGTTCTCGTTAAGGAGTTCAAAGAGCATTGGATAACGGATATGTAACATCGTCAACTTGTTCAATGCTGATGGTGGTAGGAAGATTTTGCCACCAAAATTTGCGTCGTCCTTTCTTGTTGAGTCGGGCATCATGGCAATGGGATAGCACCGTAAATATTCTTCGAATTTGGAGTTCATTGGGGCGAAGGACGACCCGCCAAACATTCCTGATCCAAAGCCAGAAAACATAATTAGTTGAAAAGTCGCAACGATGTCGCATAATCTATATACTTGATGCTAATGATAAGAGTAAGTAACTCCAAGAGTACTTAAAGAGTAACTTTATGAGTAACTTAACTACTGCTGGGCCTGGTTGATTTTGGTGAATGTTTCAAACACCAGGTTGACGGTGTTTCTTTGCTCTTCATCCAATTGTCCAACAATTTGTTGGTATCTGGTTGGGTTTTGCTGTTGAAGTTCTGTGAGTTTGGTCATAAACACTTGATAAACGTTGACATCATCGATTGGTGTTTGCTTGGATGCTTCTAATTCAGCTTCATCTGCTTCTAACTCTTCAAGGTAATCAGCAGTAAGTTCAACACCTTCCTCGTCATCATCATCGCCAGTACTAAATTGTCTGAGACCAATCTCTCTGTTCTCGATCTCTTGTCTTGCCTTTATAGCATGTGGTAACATATCCAAATTTGATATCATAAGATCAATTATCTCTCCAATTATATCTTGATCTTGAATGGCTGTGAGATCCCCATCACATAAAATTGATAAACATGCTAACAATTGAAACTTACATCCATAAACACTTTGGAAGTCTTCAGAATGTTGGACCCATAACTTACAGAAAGTGGTCATGAAATTCTTCTCCTGTAAGAATTGCAAAGTAGCTGAAGGATTGACGTAAGCTGTAGCAAAGAAAATTCTTAAAATTGATAAATGGTGTAACATATATCCGTCAAATGCGTCTTCAGCTTCTAATTGGGTAAATATCACAAAGATCTCAGAGAAGAATCTCATTAAGAATGGTTCAAATCTTTCTCTAAGACCAATAATTGTTAATTCTATCAATTCGAAGGCATGATGAGCAAAAATTGGATCCATTTGGTCACTCTTCAAAACATCAAAAGCAATCTTCAACAAGGATTGAACATGTGGACTATCCATGGTGACTCTTGGGACATAAAACCCATAATAAATAACGGTTTCGAAGTAAGTATCGAAACTGTCGAAGTACTCAAGAGCATATGACTCGAAAACATCGACAACAGATTGGAAAAGTTCCCATCCAATGGGTGAAACACTTTGAGTAGTCACGATAATTGATTCCATTATGTCCACAGCTTCTGGCAAGAAAGCCACTTGAGCGTTGTGAAGAACAAAGTTCAAAGTGTCCTTTAAAATTGGCTCCAAAGAGGATGCCACAGTTGGAGAATGAGACATGGCAACAACTAATGTGGTTATGGTGTTGATAATACCAGAAGCTTGCATTTCCTTGTCCACATCAACATTTCCAGAACTGCTTCCAGATTGTTGTTGTAATAATTCTTCTGCTAATCTGAGGAATTCTTCAGCTAATCTAGCGGACAATTCATTGGCATATGGTTCCAAGTTTGCGGCGAACTTTTCAACGAACGAGTCCATTACACTGGTTAAAGTGTCGGACTCCATCTTCTTGGACATGTCAATCAAGCTACCCATCAATTGTGGTGCTTGTGGTGAAATGTGTTGAGCAACAGCGTCATCATCAACTAAAGTTCTCAAAGCATCGACAGCGGTGATCTGAATAGGAATATGATCCTCAGTGTGGAAACAGGTGATGACACCTTGGAAGATATCCTGCAAGACTTTTTGGTCTTTGTATTGGTGGATGAACATGGCGATAGTGTCACAAGCTCTTGCAGTCAAGTATGGGGTGTTGACAATGGTATCTTGGGATAACTCTGGGTAAACATAGAGATGCAAGAGCTGGTCAATTTGGCCATACACAGGAGAAGATTTCTTCTCCAATTTATATGACATAGTAGTCAATATTCTGAGGGCACCTTCCACTTCCATGGCAACAGCAGGATCTTGGCGGTCTTTTCTTCTTCTCTCGAAGATGTTAGTGATGATTTCAAGTAACAAAGTTGCAGAGTCTTTGAATTTTTTACTCGATAATCTGTAGATGAAACTAATGGAAGCAACATCAGCGGTGTTGCTTTCTCTGTTGATATCGAAGAATCTTCTGACGTATTCCTCTGGATCGTCTTGGTATAATTCGACAGTTTCCTCAGAAGCATTCAAAGTTGGTAAGATAACATGTTTGATAATTGCCTCTAATTCACCGTGTATCAAACTCCAAGCAGGAGTCTCCACTAATTGTTCCAAGAAAGAGATCATATGATACAATGATCCCTCAGATAACCAAACTTTCTTTGAAGACCAACTTTCAATGATAGACCAATAAACTTTCAAGATTTCTGGGACAAAATTCTCAAGGAAGTCTTTTGCAAATTGATTATCAGCTTTGTCCTTAGTACTGTAACCACCTCCATGACGCAGTAACAATCTGTGGAGATTACCAAAACACCATTTAACGGTTTTAACCCATGGGTTGAGAGACCTTTCTTCATCAGAAGTTTCCTTAAGCACAGAAGCTGGTAAAGGCTTATTGATGATCAAGATTTGATTCTGACACCATTTACCCAAATTATTATGGTTTTGAATGTATGATGGTAAAGATGAATAGGTTGAAAATTTGAAGATTTTCACGATAAGGTACAACAACTCACCACTCAAAGCTGAATCATCATTGATCAAAGAATCAGTTAAGGCTTCCAAAGCAGGGAACAACTCAGTAGCAACCTCTTCCAATACTGGATTGCAAGCATTAGCTTTATCAAGACTAGACCATCTGTATGCTCTAGTGTATTGATACAAACAGATTAAAGCAGCATGAACTTGATCGGCATCCCCTGAGGCCAAAAGTTTCTTAATGATTGTCACTAACTCCTCCCATTTCTCCAAGTTCACGATGTTGTGTAAAGCCGCAGCTAATTGAACTCTAAGTCTACTATTTTTACTAGTCTTGACGAGAGTTTCAATTAACTTAACTTTGATGATTGGCTTCTCATCCTCCTTGATACTCAAGGTTGAATTCTTATTTGGATCAGTAATCCAGTAGTTAGAAATCCTATTCTTGAATAGAACGGTTGCACTTATTTGAATACCCAATGGGATATTATCTTCAACGGTTAAGTCGAGTAAATAAGCGGTGAAACCAGGTTGCAGTTCAAACACTTTCAATTGTTGTTCACTCTGTTGTCTCAATTGGTAATTCGTAGCATCTAGCGTCCCCGCTAATGCTTTAAGTAAAGTATCTTTGTCCATAATCACAAGTTTTCACCACACAAAAACTTTTGGAAAAGTTTTTTGCTTATGTAAGGATCCGGTTATTTTTTGTTGAATCACTTAACTTGATCAAGTAGTGATTGTTACTATTGGTTTGAGCTGACAGTAGTTGTAAAAGTTTAGTTTTGATCCAACTAAATTCAAGTCAAGTGAGTTTAATGGTTAGTTGTAAAAGTGATTTTTGTCTCATCTTCGCATCGTTTTTCTAATGGCCCCAACTGAGATAAAAGGGTTTAAAATCCTATTGGTTGACCTTCCTGACTCTACATCTCATCATGTGTTCTTCAAAGCTCATGAAGACAAGAGTTTAGGAAAATCTGGTGAAGTTCGTTCCATTTTTTTGTGCAATCTTCCCATAGGTACCACCAACAAAGTCATCAAAAAGTACTTCCAAACAGTGGCTATAGGATCTACTATGGAGAAATTTGTTCCTAGTAGGTTGACAGACTGCTCTGAGGATGTTTGGATCAACTTGTATAATCTTACATCTGATCTTGGCCTTAATCAAGATGATCCAGGTGCAAAATTACCGAAAAATTGTGGTATAGTAACATTCATAGACAAAGCTGCATTCCAAATAGCCATGACTTCACTCAAAGAGCTTTCAAGTAACTCAAAGTCTAGTAAATGGCCGTTGAATCCTGATGATTTTGGAAGCAGCTATTTCTTGCAAAGATATCAAAGTGAGATATTGGACATTGAAACACTCAAAACTGATGTCTCTGAGGCTATAAGTCGATTTGACCAAGCAGAGAAGGAGTCCATGGAAGAACTTCAAGCACAAACTCAACTTGTAGACGAAGATGGTTTCACATTAGTTGTTGGATCACAAAGAAAGACAAAATCAGGTATAATGGGACAACAAAAATTAGCAGCTACTGTTGAAGCTGATAAGGCCAAATTGAAGATGAAGAGTAAAGAGAAGCAAGATTTCTATAGATTTCAATTGAGAGAAAGGAAGAAAGAAGAAATGAACGATCTCTTGAGAAAGTTTAAAGCTGATCAGGAGAAAGTGAAAGCTATGAAGGAGAAGAAGAGGTTCAAACCTTATTAATTACGATCATTAACTTATAGAGCTGTAAATAATGTATAATGTAAATTTAATGTAAATTTTGCAGAAGATATTTAGAAACTACTAAAAATACGAAACATCGAATTGATGAAAGTTCAATAAATCGATGGCACAAAATCCCAAAAAACAATCAAATCCTGGAAAAAGAACCACTTTGATATCAAAGTGAATCTCACTAAGATTCAAAACCCAATACATTTTTGCAGCTATCGCAACTCCCTGTACAATGAGTTCAGAGTGGCTTACCAAAGACGAGCAGCACGCAATTGCCGACAAGTTGTTGAAGAAACTCACTGAAGATTTCAGTTTCAAGGATTTCCAGATCTTGTCGACTATAAGATACGACCCACATCTTACAACCAAACAACCTAAAACCGTGGACCAAATTAAACTGGATAACTTTTTCTTATTGGACGAACATGTGCACCGATTGAGCTTTACCAGCAACTACTTTGCTCAGACTATTGAAGGAGCAGCAGCATTGGACGTCAACAAAGAGTTTCTCGTGGAGAGGTTCAAGCAGGGATTTCAAGAGGCAACACTCCCACTTAACCAATCGTATAAACTCCGCTTACTCGTCTCATTAGACGGTGAAGTTGAAGTAGAGTACCACACCGCACCTGAAACAGACTTGTTGGCAGGCTTGAGGGATGATTTCCCCAAGGATAAACACTTTGACGTGTACATGGACACTCACCCTCTAGAGATTTCACCGTTCACATCCTTCAAAACCACCAAGCGTGATGCATACACAGCAGCTCGAACCAGGAAACTAGGCAAGAACCCAGGAAAAGAAGAAGTGCTAGTATTCAACACCCAAGGCGTGTTAATGGAAGGTTCAATCACCAACATAGCTGTAAGAGATAAACAAACTGGTACATGGGTAACTCCCACATTAACTAGCGGGTGTCTCTGCGGAGTCACCAGACACTTCCTCTTATCAAAGAACTACATCAAGGAAACAACCATCTATGCTTCAGACATTAAGTCGGGTGACGAATTGCTTCTATTCAATGGTATCATGGGAGTTGTCCGTGGTACTTTTGTATAATTCTAGTCTAATTAGATAACTTGGCAATTTCTTCATCAGTGTACCCCAAGATATAGAGAATGTCTGCTAAAGACTTGGTGTTGAGACGTGATGGTGCAACTTGTTGAACTTTTGGTTTGGCATTCCATGCTACACCAAAACCTGCTGCTTCCATCATTTTTAAGTCATTAGCCCCATCTCCTACAGCGACAGCATGCTGAGGATCAATTTTGTGTTTAGCAGCTATTTCAAGCAAGAGCTGAGCCTTTCTTTCTGCGTTAACTATGCTGCCAATAACAGTTCCATCCAAAATTTGGTTTTCATCTGTGCCTAACAAGTTGGCATAAGCATAGTCAAGCCCCAATACTTCCTTGATATGGTTGGCCAATGGTATGAATCCTCCTGAGCACACTCCCATCACGCAGCCAGTATTTTTCAACACTTTACAGAGTTCAATTGCACCATTAGTGATCTTGATCTTGTGCTTCAACTCTTCCCAAATCGTGGTGGAGTCAATTCCCTTGAGAAGTTTGACTCTCTCATGCAATGATGCGTTGAAGTCGAGCTCACCGTTCATGGCTCTCTCGGTGATTTCTGCGACCTTGTCTTCGATATCAGCGTAAGCAGCGATAAGCTCAATCACTTCCTGGTAGATCAAGGTTGAGTCCATGTCGAAGATGAAGAGTTTCTTCTCCTTTCTGGATGGTTTGTTCTCCTGAAGTACAACATCGAAACCGTCTTCTTTGGTATAACTTCTGACGACGGCATCGACGCCGGTGAAGTCAGCTAAATCCACATACAAGTCAACTGCACGTGGTGACAATTGCTTCTGGGACTGGACACTTACACCATGGAGATCGTTCTTGACACGTTGACTCGCCGTCTCGACGTTGTCGCCGTGAGAAATAACTGTGATTACAAAACTCATCGGTGACTCGCGATGACTCACTGAAAATTATAGGAACATGAATATGATGATTATGATTATGATTATTCTATGAACATGCGAGAGAATATGTTTGGTGACAGCACAGATGCCACCTTGTTGCGTGTTGGTGCAGGTAATGATAATTCACTAGGCCTTGATTTCTACTTGCTCAAGCGAAAATCCCATTCTTAAATCGTATTCACTCAAACCAATGGTCTGGCCGAGCTCTTCGAATTTTTGCATGTAGTTATTGAACTTTCTGTCCCCCATAGCGTTGACTTCCTCCCAGTAGATTTCGTGGTCGTAGTCGAAATCGAGCAACCCATTGAACTCTTTTCCTAAGTGTTCTTTGGGGACAAATAACTCAAACGGTTGGTCGTAAACGGTCTTCAGCCTCGTATATGGATCAATGAATGGTCCCATGACTTTGAAGAATGCCTGTCCGATCCAGGGAATATTTGTGAAAAGTCCTTTACCTAAACGTTCAGGGTAATGATGTTGAAGAATATGCATGCAGTGCTTGGAAATAGACAATGAAGGGAACTTCGATGATAAACCTAAATGTTCAGGGGCAGCTTTGAAGTCAATAAGTAAAGCCAAAGTGTCTTGACCAGGTGGCATAAACTGTATAACCCTCTCCAACATGAACACCAAATGTTGTACTTGTCTCATAGAAGCTTGAGTATTCTGGTACCCGTTTCTGAGGTACAAGCAAGGACGGTTATCATTGTCGTAACCAATAATCAAATTCTTTCCTGACTCATTTTCTACTGCCACTAAATCTGCTGTTATAGTCTTTTCAGCATGGCCCGGAATGTGAACCAACCCAAAAGTACGTCTCCAAACTAGAGTCTCCTCTATACGTTTGATGGCTTGGTCAGTTTTCCATTTGGTGGCTCTCAAATACCTCAAGAAGCACTCTTTGGTCAACCACGCTTTCTCTTCAGCGACCAAACAGTGCTTCACTTCGCTATTTTCACTGATGGGGATCTCCTTGGTATCGAAATCTTGGAAATGTTCGAGAACCAACTGATACTTCTGCTGTTCCTCTGCAGAAAGGTCGAATTTCGGTGGCACAATCGGATTCAACGGTTTATCAAATGGTTTATTGCATTTGATCAACTTAGAATCAGTACTTGTGGTGTCCACAGAAGCACACTCGACATTTGTGCCTTCTTCTTTGATCAGCTCCGGCTTTGGTTTCGCTCTGAAGATATTCATACGCGTCCGATTTGTTTTGAGGTTTCAAGTTTTATTCTCATCAGCTTCGGAATCCAACTTAATCCGATCCGTATGATTGTTACTGAAATTTCTGGTAGTGCAGGTGAAAGTCCCGTAACCACCGACTACATCAAGGACACCATTACCAATTCTAAAGCCAACACACTCAATGATTTGATCACCCAATTGCTAGAAGGGTTGGCAAAGAAATCCTCAAAGCATAAATTCATAGTGCAAGGCACGAGTGTGAAGACAGGGAACACCAACTTTGACTTGAAGTTGTCAGCTGAATTTGGTGCTGTGTGGGAATCGGAAAGAGACGGGTTCATCAATGCTAAAGTGGAAATAGGGAAAGATATCAAGCCAATTGAGAGATCCGACACCTTGAGTGATATAGTGGATCACTATCATGACGATGAGCCACAAAGGTTCCTTCTTTCCATCTTCTGGGTTTTCGTAGGTTAAATAAAATTGGATCACAACATGTCAAGTAAATTGCTGAAAGTCTGTAATTTCTCGTTAAAATTCGTGAGTGGCTCCGCTCTGGAGTGTAGTTCTTTGAGACTGTCTTTGAGCTCAGTCAAAAGCTGTTTAGTGAGTTCATCGTCTTGGTCAGGGTCGTACTTGATGGTGTTTGAAGGTACAACTTTAATAGGCTGATCGCTTTTCGGCACATCATCAAATCTGAATTGTTTGTTCTTGTCAACAATTTCATCTGACATCTTTGACTGGTTGACGCTAACAGTCTTCCTGAATTGTTTCAAGTAATTACAATCAGACTGGTAGTTTACCTTGAGCTTATTGTAGTAGCTCTCAAGCTCGAACAACTGCTTCATCTCTGCCAGCAAATATGTTTCAAAAAACCCCTTTCTCCTATTAAGCTTGTCGTAATTGAGAATGAAGGCGTTCTCGTCGTTTTTGTACCCGGTCCCTGAATGCATCAACAGAAGCTTAGGCAAATTTGTTGATGCCAAACGTGATCTGAATGATTTACTGTTGCTGGAATTGAGCCAAGAATTGAATAAAACACTTTCTGCATCTGACATCTTCTTTGATAGCTTCCCATTGTCCTGAGAAGTGCTAGGTTTGTACCTCTCGATTGTCTTGTTTATGGACAACTTGATAATTTTCTCGAGAGAATCAAGAGTGTTTTGGTCCAATGGTTCCCAAAACTTGTCAATGAGTTTCCCTGAAACTTTTCTGTGTTGTGACTCCTTTTTGAACGAAGTGGGATCAAATTCTTCTTCCCTTGATCGTTTGCGAGACTCTGGCGGGGGGCCAGAAGATCTTGGAGACCCCAAATTGTCACTAACAGTAGCTCTTGCTCCTTGTATACTTTCTGTATCATTTTCAGGAGGAGCAGACTCTTCAAGTTCTGGCTGTTGGGGCGTTTGGTCTTCAGCTTCATCTCCAAACGCCTGGTTATTTTCCGGCTCAATTTCCCCAGTTTGTTGTTCAGCGGGAGTAGGGCTGTCTACAAATCCCGTGATATTGGGTGCATCGCCGTCAGCGGTGCTGGCGGTGTCTCTGTCGTCATCTGACATGAACTTCTCTATATTTATAAGCGCGCTAAATACTCGCGTACCATTTCTTCACAGCGCTGGTAATGATCCAAGATGAGCTGCGGCCTGCAGTCGAAAATCTTACCGAATAACGTGAACAATGTGGTCTCTATGATATGAATATCTTTTTTACCAACTTTGGGATCTTTAACAGGGCTGTAGCGATCAATGTAATCGAAAATCGTTGAAGATTCATCATTAGCGACATTCAAACGATCAGTTTCGAGATTAAATATCTGGAACAACCGATCATGCATGACCGAGTTCTTGAAACTCCTTGATGAGATGAAAAGCTCATTAATGTAGTCACAATAACTGCTGATTTTCTTATCACTCCATTCAGCCAAATTGAAAATGGACTCATAGTGATCCTTATGGGCGAAATCTGACGTCTTGATGGATTGTTTGTCACGTAGATGCAAGTTATTGAGCCACTGCTGATACAGAAGGTCTTGATTCAAATAAACAAAGTGGATTTTGACAATGAGAATAATGAATCCCAGAACAAGTATATCTGGGTTATACTTGAGGGGCTTGAATGCAAATTTGTGGTCTAATTTAGACACAAGGTGAGATAATAATACAAACAATTCCATGGAATTGGGAAGAAGTAGAGTTTCCGACAACGTTCTGATGTTGAATAGGAAATAGTAGTTGAAATCTTTGCCCTCATCAACATAACTGATACGTCTTCGGGTGTCTCTGAGATGCACATAAATCGACTCAAGTTTTGGCATGGGGCAGTCGAAGCTTTCGGTGAATTCTGCTGGGATTCTTTCCGAGTAGTACTCTGGGAGAAGATGCATGGTTCTCACCAATGGGATAGTGTTCAGCTTGGCAGCAGCGATGACATCGTGGAAGTATATTGGGTAGCAATTCAATTTGTATGTTGCCAAGTACACCAAGAGTAAAGTGTCCAAAGCATTTGGCAATTTTGTTCTTGGTTTAACTGAAAACCTGATGATTTGATTCCTCTGGTCACTTTCAAGGTGATTTGATTGATTTTTAAAGAAACTCTCTAGTAATCTTATCCAGTACAACTTGACTAGAGCTGTGAGTTCTTTCTCAAACTGGGGGTCCACAGGGTACAAAGAAATCACAGCCTTGAGCTGATTTTTCAAGATGATTTGGAGACTTTTAACGGCAATTTCACGACCAGCGCTACCGATGAGTCTTTTACTTGTTGATTCTTTGAGTTTACGTTTGGGTTGTCGTACTTCCATTGTTCCATTCTCTTCATTTACAGTGAGACCAAGACGCTTGGTCATGACGAAGTTGTCGTCGGCATCATCATTGGTCTCGATCGTGTCTTGCACATGCCCGTACTGACAGATGAGTTGACCATCTAGCTTCCTGTACAAACTTGAGGGACAGTTATCTTGACCACAAACATTCCCCTTTAACCATAGTTGGGACATGATGAAGAGATGTGTGCGAAAATGACATAAGCAAACGACCAAGGTCCGGGGTAGGTCAAAAGTCCGAGCAGTTTCGATGTGTGGAGATTTAGTGTGAGAGCCCAAAAAACTGGTCGGTGATTAGCCGCTGTGTTCCAAACTTCGAAAGTCCGAGGTGTTTCTGAGCCGTAGTTAGGAACATTACATCATGCTCATGGATTTTTATGTTGAGCGCAACGACTTGACTGGTTTAAAAACACAGAGGAAACATATCGCGGCTAAGTATGAAGTATTCCGAGATCAATAACCGGGACCACCACATTTTGGCAGGTCCACTGCCACGTCATAACCAGTAACCAATGATCTAAAGTCCAGATACCTTAAGTCCATCATCGGAATTGTGGATTATAACCATACAGAGCGGCGTTTCATCGACTGTAACGTACAAATTAATTTGGGTGAAAAAATCTCCGGCATATAAGCCCGGCGTTAAAGCAATCCAGGATTTTTATTTTCGGGTAATTGTTATAAGTTTAGGTGTAACAGCTTTCCCCTCACCGTGGTGTAACCCACAAATGTTACCAATTGGAATTAGTAATCACTTGTATAAATACCACAAGATCCCGTTATAATGTCAAAAGTTTTTCATCTTAAAAATGTTTAAAACTTCAGTTACTAGAACAGTAGCTATTAGAAGTGCTATTCAATTAAGAAATTATTCAAGTTTGCCATTATCTGTTCCAATTACTCTTCCAAATGGTACAAAATATGAGCAACCAACTGGTTTATTCATTAACAACGAATTTGTCTACCCACAAAGAAAGAAAACTTTCGATGTGATCTCTCCTTCTTCTGAAGAATTCGTTACTTCAGTTTACGAAGCTCGTGAAGAAGATGTTGACGCTGCTGTCGATGCCGCTGAAGCTGCTTTCAAAAACGGTTCTTGGTCAAATGTTGACCCATTGGTCAGAACTAAATGCTTACAAAGATTAGCTGACTTGTACGAAGAACACGCTGAGACTTTAGCTCACATTGAATCTTTGGACAATGGTAAATCTATTTCTGATGCTAGAGGTGATGTTGCTTTAGCTGCTAACTGTATCAGATCTTCCGCTGGTTGGGCTGATAAGATTAACGGTGACATCATTGAAACTGGTGAAACTCACTTCTCATTCACTAGAAGAGAACCAATTGGTGTTTGTGGTCAAATTGTTGCCTGGAATTTCCCATTATTATTATTGTCATGGAAATTAGGTCCAGCTGCTGCCACTGGTAACACTATGGTTTTCAAATCTGCTGAATCTACTCCATTATCTGCTTTATACATTGCTCAATTAACCAAAGAAGCTGGTTTCCCACCTGGTGTTGTTAACTTTGTTTCTGGTTTCGGTAAAATTGCTGGTGATGCCATTGCTAAACACGACAAAATTAGAAAAATCTCTTTCACTGGTTCTACTGCTGTTGGTAAAAATATTATGAAAGTTGCTGCTGAAACTAACTTGAAGAAAGTCACTTTAGAATTAGGTGGTAAATCTCCAAACATTATCCTTAACGACGCTGACATTGAAAAGGCTGTTAAAAACATTATGACTGGTATTTTCTACAACACTGGTGAAGTTTGTTGTGCTGGTTCAAGAGTTTACATTCAAGAAGAAGTTTACGATGAAGTTTTAACTCAATTACAATCTAAACTTGCTGCTATCAAGATTGGTAACCCATTCGAAGAAGACACTGTTATGGGTGCTCAAAACTCTCAAGCCCAATTAGACAAGATCTTAAGATACATTGAACTTGGTAAATCTGAAGGTGCTACTTTAGTTACTGGTGGTGAAAGATACGGTGACAAAGGTTTCTTCGTTAAGCCAACTATTTTCGCTGATGTTACCCCAGACATGGCTATTGTCAAGGATGAAATCTTCGGACCAGTTGTCACTGTTGCCAAATTCAAGACTCTCGATGAAGTTATTGAATTAGCTAACAACACTGAATACGGTTTAGCTTCTGGTATTCACTCAAAAGATATCAACAAGGTTATCAAACTCGCTAAGGACATCCATGCCGGTACTGTCTGGATCAACACTTACAACGATTTCCACGCTTCAGTTCCATTTGGTGGTTTCAACCAATCTGGTTTCGGTAAGGAAATGGGTAAAGACGCTTTGGACTCATACACCCAAGTCAAGGCTGTCAGAATCGGTATTGATGCTTAAATATTTATTATAGCAAAATGATGCAATGATGTCATAATCGGTAGATTCAGTAGAATTGTTCACTTGAAATATTTACACGCGTCTCCCAACTACGGCCACAGAAGTTTCGGTTCAATTTCGTCCCGATGACGCTCGATGAGGTTCCCCATACTTCGAACCTTTAGGTCACATGACCGAAGAACGACGAAGACTAAGCCATTCGCGAATGGATGTATCACCTGACTAGTGACTGCTTTTTGGAAAACGAGCCTCAGCACGACTTTCTTGCGCATCCAAAAAATTTTCTTTTCTATAGTTTAGCACAAAAAGTTTTTCACTTCCTATCATAGAGATATCGACAGAATGGTATGTTGAATTAATGAAATTGAAATGTGGACCCATACAACAGCGAGATTACATGTACAGTGTACATACAACGGGGCATCGTTAGCTAGAGACTATTGAATCGGCTAGTTAACTGTAGACCAAGAGCACCCATCTTTCCAACTGATCAAAACAACAGCCAGTCAGCCATCAGTAATCTCTCTGATAGAGACAAAAGACCAAGACAGCAGGCACAAATGATTTAAAGCCCAATAACCCGTTTGAAGCTCGAAAGACTGCCAACTCAATGTTTAATGGGAGTATTCCACACTGTTACCATTAACTTGATACTAACCAATAGAGTGACGCCGTTACTATCAGAACTCGTAAGGTTATTTCCAACCCATTATTGTCTAGAAGACAATTCGTCATTGACGTCTTACACCCAAACAGAGCTAACGTCTCAAAAGATGAATTAAGAGAAAAATTAGCTGAAATTTACAAAGCTGAAAAGGATGCTGTCTCTGTGTTCGGATTCAGAACTCAATTTGGTGGAGGAAAATCTACTGGTTTCGGTTTAATTTACCAATCAGTTGCTGATGCTAAGAGATTTGAACCAACTTACAGATTAGTTAGATACGGTTTAACTGAAAAGGTTGACAAAGCTTCAAGACAACAAAGAAGACAAAAGAAGAACAGAGACAACAAAATCTTCGGTACTCACAAGAAAGCTGCTAAGAAGGCTGCTAAGAGAAACGCCGAGTAAATTTGATATAATCCTTGCCATAGTTAATTATAATTGTGTAATTGCACTATTTATATAAAACGAATGAAATATATAAACATGTATATTACTTTAATAAATCGATTCAAGTCGCATACAATTAGTTTAATGTCTGAGAGGAAGGCGATTAACAAATACTACCCACCCGATTGGGACCCTTCTAAAGTAGACAAGAAGCCAAAGAGGAAGAATGTCATCAAGATCAGAATGATGTTACCGTTCTCCATGCGATGTTTAAAGTGCAACGAGTACATCTCGATGCATCGCAAATTCAATGCCAGGAAAGAAACTACAAACGAAAAGTACCTAAACATTAAAATAATAAGGTTCCACATAACATGCCCCATATGCAATAGCACCATTGTGTTCAAGACACATCCTCAGAGTGGTGGGTACAAGATGGAGTCCGGTGCAGTTAAAAATTTCGAGTCCAAAAAGCTTAATGATGAGATACCCCAGTTTGAAACGGAAGATGAAATCCTTGATAGATTGCTCAAAGAGGAGAAGGAAGACAAACAGTTCAAAGAACTTCAAGAGAAACGTAAGAAAAATCCTTTCTGGCAAAAAAATGATGCTCTTAATCAAGACGGTGATGTTACCGCCAACCTCGAGAAACGTCTAGAAGAGCAACAACGACAACAAGAAATAAATGATCATCTAGAATATCTTCAGGCCAAAAACTTGAAGTTACATGCAAAGGGAACCACCGAAGAATTAATAGACAAAGCTAAAGCTAAACTCACTAACGACAATCTCAATGATAATGACACTAACGAAACTGATAGCATAGAAGATGAACTCACAAGGTCTTCCTTCACTAAGTTCAAACAAATGGCACAACAGCCAACTATTGAAACGCCCGTGGTTCATTCCAAACCCCTAGTGTTGAAGAAGAAGGCCAAAGCTCCATTACAACCAACTCTCAATTTGGGGTACCCTTCCTCCGACGACGAGTAAACTCCACTATTTAATTATAATAGAAGTCACTCAATGTACCGGTAATCATGGCTGGTGGTTTCACTTGTTGATGATAGTTCTGTTGAATTTTCACTAGCTGGTTTACCAAGTAGTTCACATCGTTTTTGTCCATGTCCTTACGACACAAACAAACTCCTCTGACGTATTCAACCGAACAGTTGTAGAAAGAACCAAGTATTTCATTCTCCCACATCTGTGGTATGAAGTCCATAGGGTTTTCACATGTACCAAGATCACCAAGGAACTCAATGGCCCTCAAACTATTCAACAAGTACGCTGAGTCCTTTCTGGTGAATAAACTCTCCAATCCACCATATATGATTGTAACATCACGCCCTACTGCCTCACTGAATGATTTGTACTTCTTGATGGCTGTTGGATCGATCTTCTTCCCGTCTCCGTGCAACACGTTCTCATACCCAATCCTTATGTATGCTGAGATGAATGAATCAAGCAAGACATTAAATGTCACTGAGTAAATGTCGTAAGTGGTATAACTTCTGAGTTCCTCCATATACTCGCTTATGGTCTCCACGATTCTTTGTGCCATATTCTTGTCATCCACTAGGTACGCCTTGTTCCCGTCATCGTACCACTGTTTGGTAAACACCATTGACAATGCAGGGTACAAGTCGTTGATAATAACATCAACTATAGCTCGTATGATTTGGGCATTTAGTTCTGTGCTTGGAGTGACAGTGTCTTCGAAAGCTTGCTCAATGGCACCTTGGTAAGATTTATGAACTTTCTCCTTGTACAACGGCAAGAATTTATCCTGCAATCTGTCAGTGTTGATTTCAAAAGTGTTTCCCAAAGCCGCAAGATACTCAATCAAACCTTCTTTGGAAATAGCTGATAGCTCTTCTGGTGTCATTTCATCGATGTTTATCTCTGGTTTGTCATTCTTCCTCTTGAATAATCTTCTTGTCTTGCTCTCTTTGATCAAGAACTTCTCGTTGTTGTAGATAGACATGTAATTCTCGAATTCATCAACAATTAACTCTTGATAGTTGACCGTTCTTTTGATGTAGCAAGCAGACCAGTGCTGAATAACACCAACGAGGATTTTTCCGTATCCAGACTCAGCTGCAACATCAGCTTGCTCCTTCAACATAGTTAAAGTTGTCCTGAAATCAGGCAAGACATAAACATCGGACTCCACATCAAGCATGATGGGCTCATCGTTTGCATCCTCATCTTCGATTACTTGGTGATAAGAGTAGAGATCAGGTGGTACTTCTCTCATGCTAAACGCCTCAGTTTCTTGTTTCATAAGATTGTCATTCCACTCATCCATCTTATTTATGATCACCTTCAAGTAGTCTTCGAGCACAACGTTCTTTAGGTTCTCTCCTATGATGGACTTGTGTTGTGGTTTCGTTATAGCTTTCGGATCATCATCAATATTCTGCAAAGCCACAAGAAACTTATTGTAGTGAGTATCATAGGCTAGTATTTTCAAGAGATCCTCTGCTGGTGGATCGGTATTGATTATGTCCATTGTGAAATTGTGTAACTTGTTGTAGTAGACCTCTTGAATGAAGTTGTTAATATCCCAACTTGGAGGAAAATAGTTGACCAAAGTATCATTAACGAACACCATTTCATCTTCCATCCAGTTTAAATTATCAAAGACGAGTACTTTATCTTCAGAGAAGTGTTCCACACACTTGTTAAAGGTTTCAGTTAGACTTTCTTCGAGTTTGTCGTAAAAGAATTTTCTATAATTACGTTTTCTTCTTCTGACATTAGAATAGTCACTTGTGATAGTATTCTTGTTTAGGTCCAAGTTCTCCAAGAGCGATACTTTGAGATCTTCATTGTACTCAAATTCGATGATTTTCACTAGTTTTAGAGCCATTTCTGCGTTACCCTCTTTGAGAGCTTCGGTAAAAGTAATGATAATTTCGGCCAACAAGTCGTCAAACTGCTTGATGGTGTTACGTAACGGTCCCAAGATCTTCTGCACTATGGAACGGAGATCGTCTGACAAACTAGTAGACTCGAGCTCGAGATAATCCTGAAGGTTTCTGACCTGAGTTAAGTTGTAATGAATCCTGAAGATGTTATCAAGGGGGTAGTTGATCTCTTCGCTGACAATATCAAACTCTTCTCTTATCATTGCATTGATCCTTTCTAGGTTGGGCTTGAAGTGTGAGATATCGTGCACTAAGCTTTTCACCTGGTTGAAGTACAGATTGACATTTGTCATTTTCGTTATTGCTTCCGAGTCATTGACCAGTCCCACTGAGTCATCGTAGATCTGATTGACTTTGCTGATTTCAGCCTTTATGCCGTTCAATTTGGTGGCTGATTTGTTGAGCTTTGTGAGATTAGAGTTGATGGCTGCTAATTGAGCTTCTGTGGCAGCATTGAGCTTGATATCAACAGACGCCTTCTCCTTGACGAACTGCTGCTTCAAAGTGGGGATCTTCACCAAATCGTCCTCCAACTTAATCAAGTTGGCGATTCGTGAAAGAGTAGCGTCGCTCATATCGTTGTGTTACCGCGATAACCAAAACACAAATACTACGAAAATTCACTACACTTTGGTAGCTTTACTAACTGAGTAACTTTTGACAACATCTTCTTCCCTATTAACCCTAATTCCTCTTGTTCAGATATCTGCGATTGTAACCATTGTTACCCATAGGATTTTGCATCATATGACTGTTAACAGGACTGCCTCCTCCATAATTAGGTGGTGGGTACATTCCTTGAGGTGGTAAGAATGGTGTAGATTCTCCACTACCTGGAAGGTAGACGGGAACTGGTGGTTGTCCAGGTGGTACTCCGTACCCTTGTTGATAAAACATAGCGGCTTGCATTTGTTGGAATTGTGCTTGTGCAGCCATAGCAGCAGCTTGCTGTTGCTGAGGTGACATAGCATACTTGCCTTGACCTGCTGGCATTCCAGGAAACCCTTGTACTGGACTCGTCATCATTGGTGTTGGCATGAATGGCGACGTAGGCATTATCGGTACTTGTGTTTTAATTGAGTCTGGCGTAGGGAACAATTTGTCATGTGTGTCATCAAATGTCGCTTGCCATGTGGGTGGTGTAACAAATGCTCTTTCCACAATGATACTTGTTTTGTTGGTGGCAGCTTTCTTTTGTGCTGTTATGAAAAGACTAAAGGAAGCCTTGAATTTTTTTGTCTTCTCCACTTGACCTTCCTTTGATGGAATCTTATTCTGTCCACCAAAGAAGTCTGCTGCTGAAATTTGATAGTGTTTTTTGTAACCACTTCCAGATGAAGAACTGGAGTATGGTCTGGAGTGACCAGACCTTGGACTGTGGGTGTTTGGTGATCTAGAATTGTATGGCAACTTTGGTGGAGGAATTGGCGACAATTGTTGTGGCCTCGTGGATGGTGTAAATGCTGCTGCTTTTGGATTCAATTTAAATGCCGGCTTTGTGGGGTCCATTTTCTTTTTAGGTAATTGAGGAGTGTTGGTTGAAGAGCTTCCTGCTGAGTTTGGTGCCAAATTTGCTCTATCTTGTTGTTTCTTTAGTATTTCAGACTGTTTGAGTTTGTCCTTAGCAAGAATAGGAAGTAAGTCATTTGGCATTTTGTGAGGTATCTTGAAGTTTGCACTGAACTCTTTCAAAGAGTTGATCTCACTTTGAGCGTTCAATCTGAAAGATTCGTTTGGTTGAAGATGTGGCTTGGAACCTGATTCAACTTTTGCTCCTGGTGCCACTTCATTCTCCTGAAGAATCGATGATGAGACTATGGCTGGGTCAATATCGCTACCATGACCAGCATCTGGAGTAGGCGAGGCATTCAAATTGACGGATCTCAAAGCAGCCATTAACTCATCACCCCTTCTGTCCACACCAGAGTATTTTGCCTCTTCATCTAACCCATTGTCAATAATTTTACCTCTTTCTTCCAAGATATGATAGTCAGTCGATTGATCATTTTCAATTTCCTGAGCCAATTTTTGAGCTTTCTTCAATCTTTCTTGGTAATCTGGAGCGCTTGTATCAATTCTCGTGGTGTACAAATGCTCATCGTACGTTGACTCGATACCGAATTTTTCTTGATTGACTTTGAATTGATCCCAAGTAGAGGAATCATCTTCCAAAGACATATTCAATTTAGGGTCTGAGTCAGCGTCAGGAACCCATTGTTGTAAATCTCTCTCCTTGAAAGGCTTAGCATTGGAGATATCAGTATCAGTTTTGAAAGACGATTTTGGTTCAGGCTCAGTCAACTTTACGTCGGACACATCCAAGTCAACAACATCTTTGGCAGGAATTACTAAACGAGGAGGCAAATCTGAAGGGCCAGGTTTGGACAAATTAATTGGGTTTTTCAAAACTACCGACAAGGCAGTGTTGGTGGCATTCCCTAAATCGGAGTTGATAAGGAGACCTTTGAAACGACTATTATCAACTGTCAGAACCACCACCGTTTTACCTAAGCTCTTAGAAAGCACGAAGTTCAATTTATCAGCTGGGATTGAAGATTTAAAGCTTTCATTTTTTGAGTTAGAGCGCCGGTGAGTGGGTTGACTCTTAAAAGGGCGGACTTGGCTTTTCATATTGATTTTACAACTAGTGATATATCACCAATCAATTGATCAGACACCTAAGTCACGGGAAGTAGCCAAATTAACACAATTATTCAATTGCAAAACAACTAAACAAGTAATAGGTGTTATTTGTTTTCACAATGTCGCTCACTGAATATACGGTCAATACACGCTAAAATAAACAAAACTATGAGCATAAAAAAGAGTTACTTGCTAACAAAGTAATGCAAAGCCGTTTGATATTGCCACATCACAAACGAGTTCCGGCCAGAGTTTGAGTACGAACAGTTTGACAAATTCAAAATCTTGCTTAGAGTATGCATCAAGCTCTAAGTCAACCATATCTTGATACGTAAGCTTAAAGACAATTTTGTCGTGTAGTGAAGTGCCAATACCGTTGGCAATTTCGTATTCGTCTCTTATCAAGTCATTGAGAATGTATATCCATTTCTTTGTGAGCTTGTGGAAGAACCCAATGATATCCACAAACTGCACTACATCGAAATTATTTTGAAAATTGAACTCAAATGCTGCGTTCTCTTGGTTGAATTGACCCGCTGATGCAAACCACGAAAATGCCGACCAAATAAATTCTGGCCACGATTGTGGTGTAGTGATATCGTTGAGCCACCAGTTGGGCTCGTAGTTCATTTGTGTATGTTCGTTGTTAAACCATTTCAAATTAGAGAAAATCGAACTTGATGTATGAATGGATAAGTTATCAGTAGAGCCATTCAATGCCAAAGGATTGCGTGACTTGGTGTCCGAGAAGAATAGTTTCTCGTAAACCAATTTGAACTTATGGTAGTCATTATATGTGGCTTTAATCTTCTTGGTATAGTCAGACTTGATGAGGTCTTCTCTGGTCATTAAAATGGGAAAATTGAATTCGTCATTGATGACAATTCCGTAATCATAGATGTCCTGGTACATGAGGATATCGTCGTTAGTAGTGGCCACATAAGACTCAGGTAGTTCACTTGTGTCCAAATCATTCAAACATAGATTATAGAGTGGTTCAATGAACCTCAACTTTTCGTCCAACGTGAAATCTATACGAAGATTTTGGGGAATTACTGCTAGAACGGCTATCAAATAATCGAACGACTGGTGCAAGTAATTGTTCCTCTTTGACTGATTGAAGATGACAATTCGTTTGCGTAGTAAACTCAATTTGAACACCTGAAACACAAGCGGGCCAAAAGTATTGAAAAATTTAGGCAAACATGTCAAGGGAGAATTTCTCATTGCTGGTGTCAGCTTTTGTAGACGGTCATACAATGAAGCTAGAACACCCAAATCTTCAGAATTGATATAATTGATGAGGTACTCATCAATAACGTTCAAGTACTCAAACCCATTACTTATAAAGCGATTGGGTTGCCAAGGTGAATCTCCTTGACATAAGATTCCTAGACTGTACATGCGTATAGACGATCTATCGACCGGCGAGTCGTCTGTTATGTTTGATCTGAATTTTGATAGGCCATAGTATTCCTTAAATCGCATAAGGATCACGTCTTCGTGAACTTTTTCTATTCCGGACGGTAAACATTTGAACTCGATACCTGATAAATCGATTGAAGTCTCTGATCGGGACCATACTAGCTTGTAGCCCTCTTTCACGTGGAAGTTGATCAAAAAAAGTGCCACAACTTGTGGTGGCTTATAGTCAAGAGACATAAAGAGTGCGATTAATGAACCCACAAGTTAGAGCTCTTTTTAAGAACCTTTGTTACATGGGCAAGGATTACCCTCAACAACTGGGAGGGTATACTAAATTCATCGAGAAAGTAAAGCACCAATTTAGAACTACAGAAATAAGAAATGAAAAAGAATTAGCTGATGCATTGAATAAAGGTAGCTATATCATTAAAGAATTAGAGAGTTTGTATTTTTTGCAAAAATATCGATACCTTAAGCGTCGGTACTATTGATTAGCCCCTTATTCTTAAGATAAAATTGACGATAACGGCCACTAATAGGAAGAAACATAACATTGTTGGACCAAATCTATCATCATAAGGACCGGAGCCCCTCATTCTGATGGCTCTTGCTCTCCAATGGTAAGTGACCAAGGCATAAACCATGGTGAACATGGCGATGAATGTGAATAAACCAGCTGATATTCTGCCTATTTGATCACCAAAGTTTAACAAACCAACTCCCAACGATCCCAAAATAACTGTGAAATTCAACCATGATAAGAATGTTCTTTCATTAGCGAAGAACACCTTAGGTTCAACACGCGCTGGGAGTGCAATTCTTTTAGTGGTAGACATAAGAAGGTGATAGTGATAAAGGATGAGAATCAGCACGTGGGATAAATTCAGTTACAGTAATGAGATTTTGCGATAGCGAGGGCACGTATAAGAGTGTATACAGGTTAAATAATTACATTTGATAGTTACACTTGTGGTGTAGGTGTAGAGTAGGTGTGATAGCCACTACCAGTTTACAAGGGTAATTGAACATGATAGGAAAGTTGTTTTCGTTGGTTGCAAATGATTTGCAGTGGCTGCAAACCCAGGATGAGACTGATCACAACTAATTCATGCTCCGGCATTTTACTTGGTTAAACATGCCAAGTCACGCTTATGGTTGCAAAATCCTTTAGTCCAGGTGGCACTCAACGGCTTCAAACCCCACAAAACGGGCCCCACTTACACCACACAATTACTACAAAATGTGAAAACCACAATAAATAAGTATTAACAATAAATAGGAAGGGCCATCAGGCAATAAATAAGTTAATACCCAGTAACAATATTAGTATGTCACAATAAATAACGTTAATCCGTAATTACCATAATCATTACCACCATTTTTCAGTCAATGGTAATGGTTTTGGTACAATGTAAGAGTTTGTTCTAGTAGCTACACCGGCAAATGCATTGTAGAATGCAATGAAAGCTGTTATAACCCCACAAACTCCACCAGCTCTTGTTGAACCAACACTGTTAGCTAAATCACCAGCAGCCAAGAGGAAAAATGTAACCGTTAACATAACAAAGATGGCACAGAAACCAACGGTAGATTTCAAGGTACACAATGTTAACATAAAAGTGAAAAGACCCCAACCCACTAAGAAGAATCCAATACCATTTCTCAATTGATCAGGATGATCAGCATAAGCAGCTTTAATTCCAAAGGCTGGAGCTTGAATCGCAGCCCAAGCAAGCCAAAATGCACCGTATGATGTTAAAGCAGTTGCACCAAATGTATTACCAATAATGAATTCCCAGCATCCAGCAAGTAATTGAATACCACCACCGTAAAAAGCTGCAAGACCTAAAACTGCATTGGGAGTTGTTATACCCATAGCTCTTGCATTAAACATACTTAAGACGAAAGTGGTTAAGGCGAAAGCACATAAACCTAATGGCGATGGATTAGCGATATGGTGCTTTGGTGGAGGACTCAAACCAGGATTTAAAGTACCACCGAAAGCTGTCATTAACTCGTGCCTCAAGTACTTCTTACCACCAAGGACGACGTATTCATCGAAATCACCACAAGTGACGATTTTGTGGACGTCATCGTTGTTGGTGCTAACTGAAGCTTCTTTTGAACTGTGGGAGTGTAATGAATCTGAAGATACCATTGAATTTGAATTGAAGGGACTTCTCAACAGTTTTTATAGTGAGACCCCACAAAAACTTTTCACCACTTTTTTCCCGAAGCCAACTCCGATATTTACGAGTGGTGTTGACCCATCACGCGCGTGACACCAATCACCTGACAACATTCCAGACCCTCTCAATAATTGTAGTGCCGCCTTAGGGCTATAGTTTCAATGGAACACCAACACTGTCTACCACTAGACTCAATAATCATAGTACCACGAGAATTACATCACCACTGATCATCGAGATCTTTGTGGGGTGACATGGTCTCAAATTGCTGAGATTCCGGGGCAGCCCCATTTTTATTTGCTTGGCCGCCCAATGGAGACTGGCAAAGAAAACCGATCTTTGATGACATAAGCTTAGACTTGACAAACCTGCTCAAACTCATTCGTTAGATTTTTGTACTTCTTTTTGGACTGGGTTTTCGAATTGAACCTTTTGTAGTACCGGTAAAGTTTGGCATAAACGTATGATTCATTGAGCCACAAAACCAAGTAGTTCAACAAAGCAAAAAAAATTATTGTTGTGTACAATTTTTGTGTTAAATTGACTAATTGAAACACATTTCCCAAAACGCCTTGTGAGTCTATGCCGAACAACCCCACAGAAATAACAATAGTTGTTATCAACACCAACAAATACGGTTTATTTTTTTGGATTGGGCTCCTGTATGGAACACCCTCCGCAAGAACTGCTGACATCAAGATGTACTGCAAATTGGTGAAAAGGAAGAGCACCGTGTTGTCGTAACTCTTGACATTTTCATCATCTCCTGGAACTGGTTTCTCGTACCATGGCTCTTTTTGAAGGAGTTTCCAAAGAGCAACCTGGAACAAGAGTAGCGTCAAAATATTCAACACTAGTGTCAGTAGAATTTTAACCGAAACTAAATTTGCTGTAGGCCTTTTGACAATTATTTTGTCGCTAGGCTTGGACCACGACATGAATATCGCCAATGGCAATATAAGGAAAAGATCAATGTACAAGAACTGAAAGTCTCCTAAGTTGGTCCCTCTCTTGTACAATATTGTCACTGTGATGAACTGGATGGCCGAGTACAACGACATGAACTTGAAACTTGAAAAGCTCGTCACCAAACTTGAGCGTCCTTCCTTGATGATGTTCAACAAGCACGACACTTCAAACACCCGTGAAGTGAACGGCGCTGCAATCGAAGCTTCAGCTTCACTCAACGATACTCCAACATTAGCTGCTTTCAATGCCCCACAATCGTTGGCTCCATCACCAATGAACCCCACAGTGTAGTCTACCCTCTGGAGCTGATTCACCAACTCGTGCTTCTCGTCGGGTGACATTCTGGAGAAGATATCACATCTCAACAAGATCTTATAAAAGTATTCTGTGTCTTTGAAGTTGGTCAAGAGGTACTTGAACACATTTCCCGTTATAGCAAACTTGTAGTTCATGGGTTGTCTGACATTGAGAGGGTTCAAGGTCCTTGCGTCCAACTTGTTGTCCTCATCTTCGATGTCTTGCCAAATCAATTCCTCTTGCTCATTAAACGTCGGAACAAAAACTGGTGCCCCGGGACTTAGTAATTCACACTCTTTTCCAACACTTATAGCCGTTAAAATGTTATCTCCTGTACACATAACAGTCCTGATTTTAGCTTTCTTCAACTCAACGATCGTAGACTTTGTCTCTGCTTTCAATTTGTTTTCGAAAACAATGAAACCAAGGAACTGGAGCTCACTCTCATAAGAATCTCTGGTACCATCGAGATTTGATACTTCCTTGTACGAGCAAGCTATGACTCTATACCCTGAATTGGTGTACTCGTGGAGTAAGTCCATAAAGTTGACAGGAATCGAATCTTCAGTGCAGATTTCAAGCATAACCTCAGGTGCACCTTTACAGAATAAATACTTAGACTCGCCAAGTTCAGCCAACACAGACATCCTTCTGATCTTCGATTCAAACTCAAACTCCCTCGATATAGTGTATTGGGAATTCGTAATGTTATTGAAAGCCATGGGTTTGTGTCCTTCTTCACCATAATTAGATTTGGTGAACTCAAACATCTTGCTATCTAGTGGATCCCCCAAGAGGACGTCATCGATCATTCTCAAAGAGTGACATGTAGACATACATCCAATCAAGTATGGTCCATTGACGGTGTCGTGCTTACCTCTGATAGTGGTATTGATATCTTCAAGCGTCGAAGATAAATCTTCAAACACCATTTCTTTTCTACCCTCTGCATTGTTCACAAGATGCACACCTAATACGTCTAGACCATCTTCAGTCAAAGTACCAGTCTTGTCAAAACAGATGACATCTAATTTACCTCCCACGTTGACCCTAGTCGGCGAGATACAGAATATTTGGTAGCTCTTTAGCCTGTTGATAGCAAATGTGGTACCAATAGTCAAGGTTGCTGGTAAAGCTGGTGGTACAACTATAGTGATGATGTCCAAAGCCCTCAAGATCATTAAGGATTTGGGAACACCAAGTTTTATGAAGTTGATTGTCGAGTAGATGAATCCAATAAACGCTATCAAAGTCATGAATCCAATGTACTTGAAGGAGTCTTGATAGAACTTAAACCCAACAGGCTTAGGAAACAACATAGATCTCATTAATGAACCTTTGGTTGTATTGAAACCAGTCTTGATAACCAAAGCCTTCACGGGCTCCTCATTGAAAGTTCTTCTTTTAAGAAGCTTGGTGCCATTGAAGAGATAAGATTTGGAGAGTGTGGGATGAATAAAGTCCTCCTGGATCAAATCAAGGTGCTCCTCTCTCAAGGTAGATTTGGTTATAGGGACACTTTCACCAGTCAACATCGATTCGTTGACAATACACTCACCGTTGATCAACAAACAATCACAAGGCAACATCGACAATGAAGGGTCTACTTCGAACACGTCTCCAGGAACCAATTCATCAGAATCAACAGTTTTCCAAAACTCATTTCTCCAGACTCTGACTTCTGTGCTGAACTTTGATATTTCCTTGAGTCTTCTGATGGTTTGCTTGGTTTCGATCAACGTGTTGATGATGGAGATAAGTGATATCAAGAAGATACACGAAGCGTAGTAGAAGTAGTCATCAAACAACCAAAGGATCACAGAAAACACTTGAAAGACATAAAAAGGGTGCAACACTTCTTCGATGAGCAATTTTCCAACCGACTTGTCTTCAATTTCGATGGAGTTGTCTTCAAAGATCTTGATCCTTTCTTCTTGGAGAGACTGTGACACACCTTCATCGATTTTGGCGTGATTTAACCATCGAGTGTCATACCAGTTACCATTCGTTTTGAAAATATCTTCGAGAGGATTGTAGAAGAACTTCAAGTATCTGTACTTGAATGAGTCGATGTGACTTACGATTGGGTCTTTCTCTTCATTGGCATCATTCAAGTTTAAAAAGTTGGACAATCTTTCATTGTACCTAGTCCTCTCAACAGCGACAATAGTCAATTCACCATACTCGTTCTCAATCACGCACCAGTCTGCTTTACCCAAAGGGGCCCTGTCACCTAACAAGTTGATCCTATAACGTGGTAACCACCGTAACACCAAATAACCAAGACCAAGCGTCAGAATGCATATGAGGTAAAAGAACAATTGTTTAGCAAGGTTGTTCTTGTAGCCTGCTATACCAATGACTAAATCTTCTTCAGCCAAGTAGTATCTTTGGTACTCAGTCTTGGAATCAAACTCGTCGTAGGCCTGATTAGTAGACTCTTCAGATCTTGAAAGAAGATCAGCTCGAGAATCATCTGAAGAAACACTAGTTCTTCTTCTTCTTTCGAATTCCGAAGATGCCACACTCTGTTGGTCGTCGATATCTATTGCTTCCTCTACTGCATCTTCAGGGAGTTCAAGGCTTTCATCATACTTGTCAACGGGATACTCCCAGTCCGTATTGTAATCGATTGGGTCTTCATCATTTTCTAAAGTGGATCCTCCAGGAGCAGACTCTATTTCGTCAACATTGAAAAATCTGAACTGCACATGCTCCTCGTTAGACTGCTGCGTGCCGTAGGACTTGATAGAGCCTTCATCAACGTCGTTATCACGACTCTCGAGCAAGGGAGAAGTCTCTCTGGACACTTCAGAGTGTTTCCTAGCACGAGATCCAAGACTGTGGGGGTAGTGGAAAGAGGTGATGGAAGAAGGAATCACTTCTGAGGCTGCACCAGAGTACATTTCATGATTGTTCTCATCATTGAGCAAGAATGATTCCATCGAAGCAACAGAACCATGTCTAGAACGTAAACTGGTCCGTGAACCAGACCGTGATCTTGACCTGGACCTCACCCTCGTGATACTGTCCCGTGTAGACAACCTTCTAGCAGGTGATCCGTGGCTCTTCATCTAGTGGGAACCAAATAGTCTCGAAAGTTGTTATCTAACGCTCAAAATTTGAATGCGAAGTTTTGCTTGTTTGACTTACGACTCTTTCCACTAGCATCGACATGGCATTGAAGTTGAAGCTCAAGGTTGGAGGATCTTCCAACAAGAAAAGCGATTCTACCAAGTCAAGCGGGAGTAGTACCCCAAAGATTAGAATCAAACCTCCAAAACCAGACAAAGTTGTGAAGCCTGAACTCAAAGAGAAAACGAAGAAGCTCACCATTAACTTTGGGCCTAAGAAATCAAGACACTTGGATAACTTGAGCATTGAAGGCATAACACAGCCCATCAAGAAGATTCCAAAAGTGAGAGTCAAACCTACACGAGTGCCTGGAGATGGTTACGACTCAGAGACCCCCGACATGGAAGACGACCCATTAATAGAGAACGGGATTGTAGTGAGATTCTTGAACGATTCCAACTTGGGATTCATCCAGAATGCCGTGGAGTCCAATGATTTGAGTGGTATAAACATCAAATGGCTCACTAAAGACAAAGCATTGGTGAACATAAATGGGACAATTTACGCTGGGAGACTCATAGATTTGCCCACGGTCTCTGAAGTGTTCAAGACAATTGACAAGAAGAACATTTTCAAGGTTCTTGACCTCTGTCAAATCTTGTTGGTTCTCAAGTCTGTCAACCCAAAAGACTTGAACATGGACCTGGACTTCGAAGTACCGAGGGAATACTTGTACAAGCATCCTATCTACGATGTGATACCGCATAATGAGTTGAAAATACAGAAACCAGTCTTGAAAGACGGGTTGATCTACCCATTTGAAGACATCTGGCGCCGATTCAAGCCTAGAAAATTGAACCACAGGATTTTAGATGATATTGAATCAAGAGTCGATGAACTCATACAACTAGACAATGAAGCGGAAGAGTCACATTTCGAATTCATAGATAAGAATGCCCCCGCCACAGTACAGGGTGCTGCTGCATACAGAGCATCGAGCAGCTCACCACCTCCTGTGACGCCTGGCGGTACTCAAATGCAAACCGATCTCATCGAGCAAGATTTGGGTCTTGGAAGCGATGGTGAAGCCAGTGACCTTGAGGAAGAGTTGGCGAAGGCATTGGAAACCAACGTTGGGGTTATGCAAGATGGAATGACATCGCAAGAGATGGTGATAGGGGAAGGTGTACCAGAGGACGATGATGAGGGAAGCGTTGTTGAAGTTGAAGATGATGAGAATGATGACGACGATGACGATGATGATGACGATGATGACGACGACGACGACGATGAAGACGAAGACAACGAGGATGCTGGTCATAAGCTGGAGAAGCAACATATCAAGATGCTAGAGGAGGATATTGCTGATCTTGAGAAGACCGTTGAGAGTCACAGGGTTGGATTGGCAAGTGCTACACAAAAGATGATGAAGATGAAGTTCCAGAACAGTTACAATAACTTGAAAGCATCTTTGGACAGTAAGAAGAGGGAATTAAGCAGGTTGAAGGAAGCAGAGAAGGGAACAGAGTCAACCAAGCAAAATGTCGAAGAAGAAGAAGAGGAAGAGGAAGAAGACGACGATGAAGAAGATGAAGCAAAAGCACAGAAACCGGATAATGAAGAAGATTTTGATGATATGGACGACCTTTTCTAATGATGAGTTTTTAAGCAAGCACCTCATTGGAGTCGCACCAGGACTAAAATTTTTTAATTGGTCTTCAGTATCAAAGCTCAGGTTTACATAAAATTTGATTGGTCAGATGTCTAATTCCATTAAGTTAATAGCGAGTGATGTTCATAGAGGGTTGGCAGAACTTGTTGCTCGCAGGCTTGGATTGAAATTAACACCAACAGAATTAAAGAGGGATTCTACTGGTGAGGTTCAATTCTCTATTGGAGAATCAGTCAGAGATGAGGATATCTTCATCATTTGTCAGATAGGGTCAGGAGTGGTTAATGACAGAGTTATTGAGTTGTTGATCATGATAAATGCTTGTAAAACAGCCAGTGCAAGAAGAATAAGTGTGATATTACCCAACTTTCCTTATGCAAGGCAAGACAGAAAGGACAAAAGTAGGGCTCCAATAACTGCAAAATTGATGGCAGATATGTTGACCACCGCTGGGTGTGATCATGTCATCACTATGGATTTACATGCTTCACAAATTCAAGGTTTCTTTGATGTTCCAGTGGATAACTTATACGCTGAACCATCAGTGGTCAGATACATCAAGGAGAAAATTAACTACAAAGATGCTATAATCATTTCACCGGATGCTGGAGGAGCTAAAAGAGCTGCAGGATTAGCAGACAGATTGGATTTGAATTTTGCTTTGATTCACAAGGAAAGAGCCAGAGCTAATGAAGTGTCTAAAATGGTGTTGGTTGGTGATGTGACTGACAAAATTTGTGTTATTGTTGATGACATGGCAGACACTTGCGGAACCTTAGCCAAGGCTGCTGAGGTGTTGTTGGATAACAGTGCCAAAGAAGTTATTGCTATAGTGACCCACGGAATCTTATCGGGAAATGCCATCAAGAACATCAACAATTCAAGGCTCACCAGAGTGGTATGCACCAACACCGTACCATTTGAGGAAAAATTAGAGCAATGTTCCAAATTAGACACTATTGATGTTTCTGCAGTGCTAGCTGAGTCTATTAGGAGATTGCATAATGGTGAAAGTATCTCATATTTATTTGGCAATGCTCCTTTATGATCAATAAACGGTGTAACTGTAAAGTTGATTTGCGACATTGAAATTTTTCACTTATCATAGTCATAATCAGCGGCATGACAAACAGAAAGATCAGTGCTTGTCTTTTTGGTATGTGATTCAGCTCGTGGGAACTACTAACCAAAGACATGGACGGGACTTTAATCAGTACCGAGGACCTTTATACTGAAGCCTACACAGATCTTTTGAGTCAGTACGGTAAGGGCCCGTTAACGTGGGACATTAAAGTTAAGCTTCAGGGACTTCCTGGCCCAGTTTCGAACCAGTTGATGATAGACCACTATGAGATCCCGGTGACTGCTGAAGAGTATGCTCGCAAAGCGATGGAGATTCAGGCAACCAAGTGGCATAAGGCGAAGTTTCTTCCAGGAGCTTTGGAGCTTGTGACTTACCTCAAGCAGAACAATATTCCCATTGCTTTGGGTACCAGCTCCAACAAGGCCAACTTTGACCTCAAGACCAAGCATTTGGGTGAGCTTTTCGAGCTTTTTGACCATCACATTGTCACAGGAGACGACCCTAGAATCCCCAAGGGAAAGGGTAAGCCACACCCCGATATCTGGTACACGTGTTTGGATAGCATCAACAGCGATAGAGTGGCGCAGGGGCTCGACGAGATCCCACCAGAGGAGTGTTTGGTGTTTGAAGATGGGCTCCCTGGGGTGTTATCAGGACTTGCAGCCAACTCCCACGTCGTTTGGATTCCTCACCCCGACGCCCACGACTACTTGGGCGACTTCAAGAAGGAGATCGAGTCGAAGAGCGTCGACACGCTCGCCAGCTTAGAGCACTTTGACGCTGGCGCCTTTGGACTTTAGAAATGCACAAAAGTAGACATCGCACTGTATCTGTTTATGATAGCCACCGACAGTTATCACGTTAAAATTGAGTTGAGTGCGCTGCTGTGTGATTACCGCCATTCTGCCATTGAAGTGACCGCCATAGACAACATGAACCGTGAAAGCAACGAGCCACTTAGGGCCAAATTCTTGGGCGATGGCGTCGTCAAATTGTTCCGGGAGTTCGAGTCAGAGACCCTCACCAACGAGTTGCAAGGCGACGACACAATGCTTTCAATCGTGTCGATTCCCACGTACTTCACTGCCATAGACGTTCTTGGGTTCATTGGTGAAGCCCATTTGCAAGATATAACTCATGTTCGAATCCTCAAGAGCGACAAACCCAACCGTTTCCTCGTGCTCTTGAAGTTCAATGACGCTTTGAAGACTGCAGAGTTCCAGTTCAAATTTGATGGTAAACTCTTTAACTCGATGGAGCCAGAAGCTTGTCATGTCATTTACGTCAAGTCTGTGCGGTTAGAATCGGAAAATGTCGATTTATCTACTGTCAAAGAGCCCGTCGATAGCCTTATACCGTTTCTATTGAACGACCCTTTCACATCGCCATTGACTTCCAACGAAGACCCCACTTTGGTCGAACTACCTACATGCCCTGTGTGCCTTGAGAAAATGGACGCAACAGTGACAGGACTTCTCACTATTCCCTGCCAGCATACATTCCACTGCCAGTGTCTATCGAAGTGGAAGGACGATACTTGTCCCATTTGTCGATACTCCAGTAACTTCTCCAACCAGAAAATAAGAAGATCAATGAGGAGACTACTGCAAATAAATCGAAGACATAGTCTGACTTTGGCCCCAATAACAGAACCTCTTGCCCTGTCTTCTGGCCAGAACCCTAGCTCTTCAGCTATAGAATCAGACGAGCATTGTACGGAGTGCACAGCTACTGATAACTTGTGGATTTGTTTGATCTGTGGAAACGTGGGATGCAGCAGGTATGCCCCAGAGCAACACTCACTTAAGCATTTTATCAATACAGGGCACTGCTTTGCCATGGAAATATCGACTTCAAGAGTTTGGGATTACGCAGGAGACAACTATGTCCATAGACTCGTCACTAACGAAGACGGGAAGATTGTTGAACTACCAGATAAAAGTTCTAACGGCACTAAAGAGGAAAAAGCATTTGACAAGGCCGACGAAGTTGGCTTTGAGTATTCACAATTATTGATAAGTCAATTGGCCAGTCAACGGGAGTATTACGAGTCACTTCTTCAGAATGGAGGCTCAAAAAGCAGGAAGAATCTGATGGCAGCACATCCTCTAGGGGACGCAAGAGTTACAGATTTGGAGGTTAAGGTAGATGAGCTAACAGAACAATTGAGAGTGCTCAATACCGAGTTAGTCCCTGCTTTCAAGAGCAAGATCAAGCAGAAGGACGAAAAGATCAATAAGCTTTCAAGAGAGTTAATAGAGGCCAATGCTTTGAACGACGGGTTGTCTGCTCAAGTTGAGCATTTCACCAAAGCCCACGCAGAGCTCCAGGCAAAGTCTACAGACCTCGAGGAGCAAGTGAAAGACTTGATGTTCTTCCTCGAGAGCAGAGAGAAGTTCAAGGACCAGCCACAAGACGTCAAGGACGGCACAATTGTGATTCAACAGGACAAAAAGAAGAAGGGAAGACGTAAAAAGTAAGAACCAAGTGATGACGCAACGATATGTAATGAATTGACAACCCAAGACAACACCATCACCACTAGTCAGCACGCACGTGGCCAGCGATTGTTGTAGCATGTAGTTATCAAATTGAGATGGCATCTCATCGCACACAGTCTATATTCAGGATCTCAAATTTTTCAATCTCATCGAATACTGAAACATTTCTTTATAGACAGAAGCTACAAAGTTGACATAATCCACCATGGTTGACTCTACAGCATCTAATTCTGCTATAAGTAGCAATGAGACTGCATTCCCAAGAGGTGGAGCCACGGCTTTAACTCCAATGGAAGTCAAGCAGATTTCTAATGAGGTTACAAAAGATGTGTTATTCGAGGCTGCCTCATCCAAGAGAAAGGCTTCATCAAAGTCAGATCAGCCCAGCAAGAAACCTAGAAAAGTCAAAAAGGGTAAAAAGCCCGAGGTTGAAGACGAAGAGAAAGTATCAGTCAAGATCGAGAACTTCAACTTCAAGAACATAATCCCTGGCACTGCTGTGTTGTGTCAGATTGTGCAAATCGGAAAGATGGATCTTACAGTAGCACTTGGTGATAATTTGGTCGGTTACGTACCAATAACTTCCATATCCAAGGAGATCACCACTCAAGTTGAAAAGTATGCTGAAAACGAGGACGAATCCAGTGACGAAGAAGTCAACTACAATGACAACGACGAAACTATAACTACCGCCACGCTCAAGGATAAGTCATCTGCTGCTTTCCCGGAGTTGAGTGAAATCTTTGAGATTGGTCAATGGGTAAATGGTAAGGTTGTTGAACCAACTAAAGAAGGTAAGAAGAAGAGAATTGAACTCACTATTGATCCGGAAGTGATCAACGCTAGTCTCGAAGATGAAGATCTTTCTGTGGGAAATTTGGTACAGGGTTCCATAAGTTCTGTGGAAGATCATGGTGTAGTGTTGAACTTGGGCAAGAAAGGATTGACTGGATTCATCTCCAACAAAGACTTGAAAAGTGCAAAGGATATAGATATGACCAAAGTGAAACAAGGAAGAGTTGTTCTTGGTGCTATCTCATCTAAATCTTCAAGAAACTTGACGTTGAAACCTGCTCATTCATACAAACCTACTACAATTACCCAAATCACCTCTGTTGATGCCATTCAAACTGGTTCAACGATAAACGCCTTGATTACAGACGTCACCAAATACGGGTTGATTGTGAAAGCATTTGGTTTAGTTGATGGTACCATCAATTTACCACACTTGAACCAGTTTGACTTCCAAACATTACAGCATAAATACGGTATTGGAAACAACGTTAAGGCCAAAGTCATTGGTATTCTCAACAAGGGAGGTTCCAAGAAGTTGATTTTATCTCAATTACCTCATATTCTTTCCAACAAAACTACAGACCAAGCATTAGAAGCATTCCCCATTGGGTACAAATTTGAAAGTGTCAAAGTCAAAGCTACTGACCCTAATTACGTCTACTTAGACCTTGGATCATCGTTCACAGGTCAAGTGCACAACAGTAGAATTGACCCTTCAAAATCGTTGGATACGGACTATTCAGTCGGTTCCCAACATCCTGCTAGAGTCATAGGATTCAATTCTATCGATAACTTACTCACCTTGAGCTTGGACCCCAAAGCAATTGATGCTCCATTTTTGAACTTCGAAGACATACCTGATGGAACATTAACTACCAGCGCTGAAATTGTCAAGGTGTTACCTGACTCCAAGGGTATTGTGATCAAAGCCTTCAACGGTTTCGAAGGTTTTGTTCCACCACAACATATGTCTGACATCAAGTTGATCTACCCAGAAAGGAAGTTCAGAGAGGGAAGTAAAGTTAAAGCAAGATTATTAAAAAAACATGGCAAGAAACTTCTTTTCACCATCAAGAAGTCTTTAGTAAACATCGAAGACGATGAAGTGTTGTCCAAATTCGAAAATGCATCACAAGGCTTCAAGACTCCAGCAACCGTGGAAAAATTCGTGTACAATGGAGCTATTGTCTCGTTCTTTGGTAACTTGTCTGCATTTTTACCAAAGGCAGAAATCTCTGAGACTTTCGTCAACGACGTTAGAGATTACTTGAAGATAGGCCAAACTGTGAACTGTAAAATTCTTAACATCAATGAAGAAGCCAAAAAGCTCGTGGTGACTTTGAGACAGTCCACTGATTTGACAAGCAACCAGAAATCTACTATCTCTGATTTGACTCCAGGAAAGTCTCTCGTTGAAGCGCTTGTGGTTGAGAAGGCAAAGGACTCCGTCATCATCGAGTTGACCGAGTCCAACTTGAGAGGTGTCATCTTTAACGGACACTTGTCTGATGGTAACTTTGAGCAGAATAGAGTTCTCTTCAAGAAATTAAACGTTGGTGAAAAGATCACAGGTTTGGTGTTGGAGAAAGATTTGAAGGCCAGATCAGTCATTATAACCTGCAAACAATCGTTGATTGACGCCAGCAAGAACAACCAACTTCCAGCTTCTTTCAAAGACATCAAACTTGATGAGGGCAGAATCTATGGGTACGTCAAGTCTGTGACCAATATGGGTATTTTTGTGTCATTTGGAGGTAAGTTGACTGGTTTAGTGTTGGCTAAATATGCCACTGACAAGAAGAACGAAGATTTGTCCAAGAAATTCTACAAGTACCAATCTGTTGCATGCCGTGTCATTAGAATCGATCAAGATAACAAAAGGTTCTTGTTGTCCATCAAAGAGAACGATAAGGCTGATGAAACCAATAACGAAGAAACTGTGAACCCGGTTGATGGCATCACAAAGTTTGTTTCTGATTTCAAACCAGGTAAGATCACTAAGGCTACCATCAAGTCAGTCAAGGGAACCCAATTGAATGTGCAATTGGCTGACAATGTTCAAGGAAGAGTTGAGATCACTCAGTGTTTCAACTCATGGGACGAAATCAAGGACAAGCACCAACCATTGTCCCAATTCCATAAAGATGAAGTTGTGGACGTGAAGATTGTTGGATACCACGAGGCTAAGACTCACAGATTTTTGCCCATCACCCACAAAAAGAACAACAAGAATATCATCTTGGAGTTGTCGATGTTGAAGAAAGAGTTGAAAGAGTCTTCACTCACTCAGCCCACTTTGGCTGACATTGAAGCTGGTTCCGAGCAGATCGTCTACGTCAACAACGTCGCCAAAGGTTTCGCCTGGGTATCGTTGTCCCTCATGATCAAGGGACGTATTTCATTCATGGAACTTACCGATGACGTTTCTGTGTTTGATGATTTGGAAAACAAACTTCCAATGGGGTCTGCTATTCAAGCTGAAGTCAAGGACATTGACACTGAGCATAACATCGCCAATTTATGTGCTCGTAAACACCTCATAAAGTCTATAGATGATGTCAAGGTCGGTGGTAAGTACCCTGCAAGAGTGCTCAAAGTCAAGGATACATTTGTTTTGGTGGAACTTGGAGAGAAAGTGATCGCTTCTTCTTTTATCACTGACGCTCTCGACGACTACACTGAAAAACTTGAAGGTGCATTCAACACCAACGATTATGTCTCAGCTACTGTTTTATCGGTGGATAAAGACTCCGGCAAGATTTCTGTGTCTTTGAGAACCGACAAAGCTGTTGACAAACTCATCAACTCTGTGGAAGACTTGAAGAGAGGTGACATTGTCAAAGGTTACGTGAAGAACGTGGCTAACAATGGAGTCTATGTTGCATTAGGAAGATCTGTTCATGCTTTAATTCGGGTTGCTGACTTGAGTGACTCTTTCTTGAAAAACTGGAAGAAATACTTCGAGGTGAACCAAACTGTCACTGGTAAAATCACTGATTGTGAAAAGGAAGGCCAAGTCAGAATGACATTGAAGGAATCTGAGATCAATGGTGAGTTGAAGACATTCAAGAGATTCGAAGATCTCAAAGTTGACGATATAATGGAAGGTTCCGTGAAGACAGTCACTGACTTTGGTGTTTTCGTCAAGCTTGATGGAACATTCAATGTCAGTGGATTGTGTCATCACTCTGAAATTTCTGACAACAAGATCGATGACATCTCTGCATTGTTTGGTGAAGGTGACAGGGTCAAAGTCAAGATCTTGAGTATAAATGCCGACAAGAAACAGCTCTCGTTGGGAATGAAGGCTTCTTACTTCACTGAGGATGTTGAAATGTCCGATGTTTCTGAAGATGAAGTGCAACAAGAAGACGAAAGTGAGGAACAAGAGGAAGACGAACAAGAAGAAGAAGAACAAAACGAAAGCAAAGATGAAGCCAATGCAAGTGACGAGTCTGACGACGATATGATTGTTGACGTTGAAGAAGCTGGTGAAAGCAGCGACGAAGAGTCAGGAAATGAAGAAGATGTCGAAGTAAAAGGACTCTCTACCAGTGGATTTGACTGGACTGCTTCCATTTTGGACCAGGCCGATGACGAAACTGACTCCTCTGACGATGATGAAGATTTCACCGAAGACAGAAAGAGAAAGAAGAAATCAAAAAGCTCAAAGTATGTTGAAGACAAGACTAGCGATATCAACACCAGGGCACCACAGTCTGTTGGAGATTTTGAGAGATTGTTGGTGGGTAATCCAAACTCCTCAATCTTGTGGATGAATTACATGTCCTTCCAATTGCAATTGAGTGAGGTCGACAAAGCCAGGGAAATTGGTGAAAGGGCCTTGAAGACCATCAACTACAAGGATGAACAAGAGAAGTTAAACATCTGGATTGCATTGCTCAATTTAGAAAATTCGTTTGGCTCTGAAGAGTCATTGGAAGAAACCTTCAACAGATCCTGTCAATACATGGACTCATTGGTCATGCACAAGAAACTTGCAGGTATATTTACTATGTCTGAGAACTTCGAAAAGGTTGATGAATTGTACAGAAAGATCTTGAAGAAGTTTGGTTCACAGAACGTTGATGTTTGGGTGAACTACGGCTCACACTTGATGGACCGTAAACTCAACGACAAGGCACATGAATTATTGGCCAGAGCATTAACTTCATTGAACAAAGCAGATCACGTTGAAGTTATTAGGAAGTTCGCCAACATGGAGTTCGAAAAAGGTGAACTCGAACAGGGTAGATCATTATTTGAAGGATTGGTCAGTGACTTACCCAAGAAGATCGACTTGTGGAACGTTTACATTGACAAGGAGATCAAATTCGGCAAGGACGAAGCTAAAGTTGGTGAGCTCTTCGAAAGAGTTCTCAGCAAGAAGATCAACAAGAAACAAGCCAAATTCTTTTTCAACAAGTGGGTTGACTTTGAAGAAGAAAATGGCAATGAAAAAACTGTGGCAAGGGTTAAGGCTAAAGCAGTGGAGTACGCTCAAAAGTTCAATAAGGATTAAACGCATCTTGTATATATAGAGAGTTTGTGAAAATTAATTAGTACAATCATGATTTTAGGCAATAGGCACTCGATGTTCTTTGTGGTGATGGCAGTGTTGGTGGTGACGACCAGTATGACATCCAGCATTCCTGCATCACCCAACACCAAATCTTTCAGAAAAGTAGTTGACTGTAGCGAGACGACTGATGCAAAGAAATGTTTGCTCCAACACAAGGACGCTTTGTGGCGCGAATGGGGTGTTGGCAGCTCCAGTTACTTCACCAGGTATGTAACAAGAGCAAGGGAAACCACTAACCATCAGATGTATAACGCCATTGGCAGGAACTGACACAGAAATTCTCCTAAACTTACAGCGATGCTACTACGAGACCCAAGAGCGGACGCCCGTGAAACAAGTCCAGGCAGGTACTCGAGTCTACTGGAGCAGTTTTTGTCAAATTGCATTTGGCATGTTGATGTTCTTTGGGTACTGTAAATTTTGCACCCAACAAAAACAAGTTCTACAAATCACGGAAACTTGTGAAAGGTACTTTGCCAAGCACTCTGAATCCAGTGCTCAAAAGATCACGGACTTATACAGCAAATGGGAAAATCACAAGAGGGAATTGCAAAAGCTTAATGACATCACCAGTGGTCTCCAGCTAGAAAGCCACATTCGAGCTCGACAGGGGTTCGTGTTGGTGAAGCCACCGCAAAGGAAGAGCAGCCCAGTAGAGATCAAAATCAAAGACCACAACTCCGATACTCATTGCTTCGATGTCAGCAGCGCCAGTGGTAAGCAGGAATGGCAGCGTTTTATTGCCAAGGCCGCTGAAGCGAGGGCTGCAAAGCGCTACAGGTACGAGGAGTTGCCCAAGTACGATGCGAGCAACAACAAGTTCAAGCGGATCTTTGTGCCAAAAAGAGGTTGGGTCAGCATGCACAAGTTTGAGCAGGAGCAGCGTCAGTATGGAGACGACGCTTATGTCAGGTTTATCAAGGCACCCACGGAGTTAAACACACAAGCAAGTGATCGCTAACGTGCTAGATCTGGTCGACAGGGCACACAAAGCTTGGAACTCCGAGTGTGTGGGGCGTATACGTCAGTTTGGGCCAGTTTGGTGGAGACGAAAAATTCACATGATTTTTTCTGCCTGGCGGTTTGGCCGCGCAGTGGTAAATTCTCCCTAGCCGCTTCAACTCACTATTGTTTTGTGACACAGTGAGAAAATCACATTCATACATTTTATTTATATTTACCAACTCCCTTGTCGCTCATGATGACAGAGTCTAAGAGGAAAATCAGTATGGTAGAGTCTCATAGTTTGCCCTCATTAACCGGTGGGCCTCCACCTCCTTACACCAAGCTGGAGCCAGCACAACCTCATCTCAGTCAAGAGCTTCTCTCTACTGCCGAAGCCTTGACTCAACTCACGCGTGCAACCACGCCCACTACAACTCCACCAGCACTGGCGTCAAATATCGCCAGCCCCATGTCGTCGCTCACGATCGAAGAACGTGGCGTGCTACCCTTACCGCCAATAACCGTGCAAGAGCATCCACTCGTGACTAAAGTCACCCAGGTGTCTAAGCACCCCTTGGTGACGAATGCCTTCAAGTACTACGAGAGCTCCAAGCGTGCATACCCTCATTTCAACTACGCCGCTGGAATAGTGGAGAGAGCTGCGTTGCCAGTGGTCACCAAGATCGAGTCCAACTTGAACTCGAGACACATAAAACGACAACAGCTCAAAGAGAGCCGAGATGAACTCAAGGGCCCAACAAAGAAACGAAAGAAAGTGAATGCTTGCACCGACAAATTTGAAGCCAAGAAGAGACTACAATTTTGCTTACACATTTTACGGTTAGCTAACGACCAAATCAACAACAAAGTGAGTTTACTCCAACAGAAGATCACCGAGAGAGAAGCCAGCCAAGCAGGAAATCAAACGGCAGAAAAGGAGACGATAAGTGATGAGAAGCATGAAAACAGTGAATTAGTAGAGTCAAAATCTATTACTTCTTCACCATCGGAGTCTTGCGGTGATACACAAACTGAAGTAGCCCAGCAAGCAAAGACTGAGATCATCACCACTGTGAAGAAGATTATCCACGTTATTTCCAATTTCAAGACCAGCTCGCTACTCCACACTTCGTCACCATCATCGCCAGCTTTGACTCCAATATCGTCCAACGAAGACACGCAAGAGTTGAAGTCTGTTATCAGGGATATCATCTTGAAGTTGCCCAGCCAAATTCAGCAGGCTGCCAACGCACCTCAGACCAATGATAGGATTTTTGTTTTTGCCAAGGAGTCGCTTGACATGATAGGGCGCCTCACCAAAGTTTTCAATGAGCAGCTAGAGAAAGCTGAGACGTGGGTGGCTGGTGATTCCCCAAGTGCTACACCAGAAAGAGCCACACCTGGAAACTAGATTCATTTGTAATATATGTACACTAGGGGGAGTTAGTTTGATAGTTAGGAGTTGAATGAATGCTTTAATTGAGACGCGTTGTGGAGTGTAATGCAGCGTGTTTGTGACGGCTTGTGATTCTTAGTAGTAGTTGCAGCCAGTGATCTGACGACTGCATATGTGCAAAAAAGTTTAGTGAATCACCAGAGTGACACTGTAGCACTGATGGGTTGACAGCGTAGCACACTGTAGCACACTGTTGCGCACCACGACGCCATCACCTCTTCACCGTCGCTCAGTGTGATAAAGAAAATTAAGTGTCATAAAGTCTGACGCCCATTTTTAGTGAAACTCCAACGACTCCAACAACGATTTTTCTCCACTGCAACCCTACAGAATGATACACGGACTAGTAATTGTAGCCAAAACAGGGCAATAAGTTGGGTTCATTGCCGAAACAGGAAGTTTAATTAATGTGTCACTTGCAAAGAATTGCCAGTTTAAGTAATGTCTCGATTACCGAATCAAGTAATAGTTTTTTTGCAGTCAGTATAAAGGCCCAGTAGCAGCTCCAGTTGCTCAACTGCTATTGATGTCATTAACGTTAACTAAAGCTCAAATTGAGCTGGTGAAAACTTGCTGGTCAAACACTCAGGTTAACAACAGATACCATAAAGATGATTTCAGTTCAAGATTGTTCTCCAACATGCTTATATCCAACCCAAATTTGAAGTCAGTATTGAGTTCTGACACTATCATCAGAGAGCAAGCAACCTTGATGGGCGAGCTCTTGAACGACGCAATTTTATACTTGGGAAACCTCAGAAGGTTGGACAATTTTTTGAATGAGTTCTTTCGTGAGCATGAGGCTGAACTTCAAATGGGCGTGACATACTTGGAGTGCTTGGGCTCATCATTGATGCAGACGTTCCGCCAGTGGTTGGGCAAGGGAATGTTCGACAGCGAGCTTGAAAGTGTTTGGGCTCAGGTTTACATTCACATTGCTAACAGCTGGTTGGCGCATTGTGACATTGAGTCCAGCGAAGAGGAGGACGAAGAGATGAAGTCTGTGTACAGTGAGGAAACTCCAATGACTTCATCAGAAGTTTCTCCAGCTGCACCAACAGAGCCAGAGCTCGAGGCTTCAGTTTCCGTTGAAGAGAGACCGATCGACTCCACCAAAACCATGGCCAGTTTGGAAAACAGTGCATTGCTCACAATCAATCTCATGTCAAACAACAAGTACAAAGGCTTCAGAAGAAGCGTTAAAGAAAACACAACTGAAGTCTCAGTAAAGATACCCAAGAATGCCGTGTTGACCAAACCCAAATCGTTACCACGGTTACCAACGTCCAACATCTCCTCAAGGTTGACTTCCAAGATTGAGAAGGCAGACTTTGACCCAAGGTTGTCGAGGAAATTGAGTAAAGTGTCTTCAGGCTCGTTAAGGTCCAACAGATCCTCTGACTTTGACCAGAAATCCATCCTGACATCAAGGTCTTCTTCGCCAGAGACTCAACCACACACAGCTGCTAAATTTGGCAACGTGAAACCAAAGATGGTGTACGACTCAGACGAGGAAATGGAGTTGGACCACAAGCTGTTTGGGTTCGATCCCAGAAAGAAGAAACCTTCCACCAGATACTCAAGCGAGGAAAGTGATACCGATGAAGACGAGCCAGTGGAGCCCTTGTTCACCAAGCAACAACCACAACACACTCGTGTGGGCTCTGCTTTCTCAGAGACTTTCGTGAGCGATGTGGAGGACACTCTTGAGTTGATGTCTCAATCTGAGCTGGAACCACAAGCTCACAGACAAGAGATTGAAGAGTACAAGCAAAGAATAAAGCATTTTGACGCCAACAGTTTTGGAATCAAAGGGTTGGACCCAATTGTCGAAACTGCTTTGGATGAAACTTCCTCCTCTGTGTACAACAGCGACAACACAAGCAACGACAACGTTTCTGAGGGAAGGTCAGTCGAGGAGTCCACTAGTGGAGTGTCTACGTTGTCGTTGCACAACTCCCACTACAGTGACGGAACTGACGTTCCAAGCTCACCAACTGGATCGACTAAGCAACACACCAGACAAGTTTCACAGGTCAGCAACTTGAGCTTCACGAAACCGTTTGACACTGGCGCCAGGTTGCAGAAGTGCCATTCGTCTGCTTCCTTGCCATGTGAACGAAGCAGACAAAGAGCGTCGTTGGGATTCATGAGGTCTTCGTTCATTTTGAAGAAGGAAGTCGAGGCTTTGGGGTACAACATTCCCGAGAATGTTGCTGTCAGCCCCCCAGTGATGCCAGTGGTGCAAGAACACCAGACTGGTGGTACTACATTCATGCCCATTAGGCATGGCAGTCTAGACAAGAAGTTTTCAGCCTCCTGCAACAACTTGGGCATGAACCGCACGTTCACCCTGTCACAGCCCAACTTGCACGGCAGCGGAGTCAAGCCCAACAAGCTCAAGAAGTTTGCTAGGAACAACAAGTACGAGCCCATGGAAGCCACCTCGAGTACTGCCACGATAAGGCAGTCGAACGCCGAGACCGGGTCCATTAAAACCAGGAGATCGTTCAGAGATACCATGAAGTCACTTTTCAGCTCCAAGAAACCAGAAAGGACGATATCGTTGCCCATCGACAGGACGTACTCGACCAACAGCGCAGTTTCCGCCCGGAGAATGTCAATTGGTACGAGCAAAACGGGCACGAGCAAAGGTCAGAGCACTCTTGGGTCTATTCTGGAGTTTGGAGTGCCTTACAGGCCGCCTGTGAGCGACGTGACCTCCGTCACCACCGTCGACACCAGCGATTCGACCTCGGGGTTCTCTTTCCTCACCAGGGGCAAGAGAAGCTCCGTGGACACAAGGTACAGCACGCGGGGAGACAGAAGCAAAAAGGACAAGTACAAGGTGACGGCGGTGCCATACAATGTTTTCGCCAACAACAAACTAATTTTTAGCTAGAATAAACGGGTCGATGGGTTACGAGTAAGCCGCATGCATTGACGAGGCATGAGAACGGCGGTGGGTTGGCGGACCAAAGTCGACCAGTTGCGTGGTTGGTGTCGTGGATCGTGTGATGGCTATGGTGTCAGGAATTAGCGGGCGTGCTGATTGGTGCCTTAAACGATGGGTGCAAAGTTACCGTAAATGGACCGAAAAAAAGTTTTTTTCCCTTTAGGGTAAATGTACAATGGGAAAAATAGCCAAGGTCTCTATAAGTGGCTACTTTAGATTCTTCCAAGTTTTCACTCATCCATGACAGCAGACCTCAGTCCACAGGAAATCACAGTGTTGAAGACTGTTTGGGACTCGTTGCAGATTTTAGACGCTGCATCCACGCTAACTGAAATTTTGTTTGACAAGGTCAACTACAAGAATTTCCACAGGAAGCTAAAACTTTTCATTGACGAGGCTACTGGAGACGCCAGCCAGTTCGACTGGCAAATTGACTACTTGTTGCAAATAATCTCGAGGTCCATAGTGAACTTGCCTGACCCGCCTCAGCCCAAGCGACTCCACTACACAATTGACTTGTACGTTTTTGGCCAGTGCTTGGTGCAGACTCTCGACAGCATTATTGCCAGCTTCAACTCGTCCCACCAAATCGTCTTTGAGAGGTACTTGGAAACTTTGTTCCCGTTGGTGGAATTGGACACCGACCTCGAGGCAACGGTTCTGGTGCCAGACGACGACCCGTTCGAGTACCTCAACTCCTTCACAACTGTGACGCAGCGCCCGACCAAACGCAAACGGGACTGTGTCATCATGTGACGTCTCTGTATCATACTGTATATTATTTAATTGGTTGTACTGAATCACCTACATTTTCAAGCACTGGCCGTTGTAGCAGCCAGTAGCGTCGTCCACCACACAGTTGAGCTTGGACGTCTCCCCGTAAGCGCTCTTCTTACGGTTCAAATTGTACTCGTTTCTGCCGTGGAACTCGGGCTGAATGGTTGCGCTGTGAATGCCAAACGAGTGTAAAACCTCTCTAACGTTTTTGACGGCAGCCAAGAAACTCTGCTTGTTGAACGACACTTCTTCTGCCTCCTTGAGCTGGATGTGCAAAGACGCAATCAAAATGTCCTCGTTCAAGTTCCACACATGGAAATCATGCACAGACTTAACTTCGTCGAGCTTGTTGATCTCAGCGATGATCAAGTTGGAGTCCACATGTGGCGGTGTGGCCTGGAGAAGAATCTTGGACGATTTCTTACACAAGGGTAAAGCTGATGAAAAGATGATAACCGTAATCACCAACGAAATTATAGGATCACAGTAAAATCTCCACGAATAATCGGTTTTCCAAATGATTAATGCTGACAAAATCACCCCGACGTTTCCAAGAGCATCTCCAAGAACGTGCAAGAACACACCTTCCATGTTCATAGACTTTTTCTTCTTTTGCTCCTTTTTGACCAAAGGTGTAGACTCGTCGTACCGGGAAACGACATTTTCTGGCATGTACTCCGTGAAGTCCGTCTCCGAGCTGTTAGATGGAGTAGAGGGGAGCGAGTGCTGGTGAGCATGGACCAGCTCTTCTTCGGTAGCACTGAAAGCACCGTGGCTGTGTCCATGAGATTCAACGTCGCCAGCACCGCCATGCGAATGGGAGTGGCCGTGCTCGTGGAACAACACCAAGCCAACAAAGTTGCTGACCAAACCAGCGGTACCAACCACAAGCACGAGCTTGGGAGACGAAATTTCGGGGGGTGACACTAAACGCTGGATTGCCTCGATGACAATAGTGAAACACAAAGCGATAAGGAACACAGCGTTGACAAGGGCGCCCAAGATTTCTGCCCTCTGCCACCCGTAGGTGTATTTACCGTCAGCAGGCTTCAGCTTTTTGACTCTGACGGCCCAGAGGGCTATAAACAACGACACAATGTCGTTAAGCATGTGGAAAGAATCAGCCACAAGAGCAAGAGAGTGCACTGCATAACCCACTATGGCCTCTAACAAGAAGAATACAAAGTCAAGGACCAACAACGAGATGATCCTGACCTCTTTGCCTTTCATGATAGCGATAAATAAAAATGATGCGGCAGCTTAAAGTTACAATTGCAAGACGTAATTAAAGTACGAGGTTGCATACTGAATTGCCCAATAGCAGTCACAGGGTAAATTCCCGGTGCCAGCCGCACTGGGTTAACCTACAAGGTTGCACGGTGTTTAGCATTGATGTGGCGGCGTGTTTAGTGCTGGTGGTATTACACTTGGTACTGAATGGTGCTACAACTGGCTTCTGTGGACTGCACTGTGGTGCCACAATTGTGTCACAGTCGTGTCACAGTTTGCGTAACAGTTCGTGTAACAGTTTGTGTCACATCGGAGTCAACTGTCAATGTTTATTCGCTCAATTGGGCACAGCGCATAACCATTACCTTGACACATTGTGAAGATTGTAGTCTCCCACATCGCCTGTCACCTTCTACACACGGGCTGGATAACCGTGGACACCGTGGTTATCTTGGCGTGACGTCAAACCCCGAACTGCTGGCGTTTCTGTAGACCTGTCAACTTAAAGCCCCCAAGTCCCTAAAAACGAGTTTCTCCGGCTACAAGAGCACTCGGAGGAACAACAAAGACCACCAGGAGGAACATCACACCACTGCAGCAGTCCTCCGTTTGGCGTATCCGCTTTTGAATTCTGTTGGTGCTCTTGATGGCCAATTTTTCATCTGATTTAAACCACTGAAGACCACGTCACTGCCCTGTGGCTTGTCTACGCAGCAGCAGACCGTTGGCCCGGCATTCAAGCGGAAGTACTTTAACCTAGGACTCATTTGTTCCATCAGAGTCACTTAATTTATTACTGAAAACACCTTGGTAGTCACGACAGCCCACCAGTAACGAACGCCATAAGAACGGCACAAAAGCCTAAAGGACACCGGAGACTGCCAAGGAGGTACAAAACAACACAGGAGTCCAGCTACACTGTCGTCGTGTTGTCTGCCTTATGATAGTGGACTTGGTAGGTGTACCATGGAACAAAAGCTTCTTTAGTGGACAGTGTCTGGAGAAGGTGCTCAAAACAACACGTTCCAAGGAATGAGCTGGTGCCATGAATAGTCTGGGTACCACCGGTGTTCTATGGGGACTTCTGGATGTAGAGGATTGGTGGTTGTGGTGATATGCGCCATGACTACCAACTCCTAGTGTTGTTTCTGAAGCGCCTTTCTGACCAACAGCGATACCAGAGGGGTTAAAGGTGCTGCTACATTGCCTGTGAAGACTCTGTAGCTCTCTCCGGTCTCTACGTTTTGTTCAACGTCTCATTCTGTCAGGTTTTGACAGCTTGACAGCTTGACAGCTTTCAATTTACCGCAAACAGAAGCCCAGCTGATGAACAAACCAGATGGGGCACATATCTGCGTCATCGTACTCGCTACATTTAAGAACTAGCATGCATTCGAAGAAAAATTATAAAAACTCCAAACGCCGTAGTGATAATGTACAGGGAAAAAAAATCATCTTGCTAACAAGTGTCATTAGTCATTATCATCAGTTACTTGGACGAGCCAAGTAGATCATTAAATGAGATCTTTTGTCCTTGGACATCCGATGTAGTAGGATTCAACACTGGACCCGGTTGGAAATGACTGGTTAACACGGGGTAGCCGGGTTGAGGAGGGGGGAAGTTGGGATACTGGTACATGAGGTTCCCGTTGTTGAATTGGTACTGGAAACCAGGTTGAACGTATTGAGGGTTGGGGTAATTAATTGGTGGTGCCATAGGAAATCCACTTCCAGGTGGATAGGCTGTGACAGGGTGTTGTGGAGGGGGAGGTGCAACTGGAGCGTCTCTTTCGACTGAACCAACTGATTTAGGGCTTGAAAAGCTTGGTTTGGGCAAATTTAATGCTTCTGGTGACGAGTGGAAGGAGCTGCCTGCATAAACATCTTCTTTCTTCTTTTTGCTTTTAGGTTTCTTCTTATCACTACTCACAGGTTTGGGCCCACTGACCTTCTTATCATTGAACACAGGTTTTGATCCGTTTGGTAGTTGTTGCACGTCGGGCTTCTTCTTTTTCTCTGACTTTTTGTGTCCAAAGTCAACCTTCTGGCCATTCGGTAAGATTCTTTCAGGTTTGGGTTTCTGATTCTTATGATCACGCTCATGAACGCCTATCGGCATCTCATGGGCCATCATCTTGTTCTAGAAATAAGCTTATCAAAATTTATTGTTTGTCCGCGAGTCATTCGCACTTGTGATAGCTCCCATTATATCACGTGATCATATCCTGCATGCCCATTACATTAAACCTATATGCTGACTGTCTAGTTCCTGGTGAGTATGAGCGAGCCTCCGATAACACTAATGCCGAGAAGTGCCCACAAGAGTACCATATTCAGTCCTCCTCCATTGAAGGAAACCGCTGAACCGTACATCGAGAGACCAACAACTGTTAAGAAGCCACTGGTGGTGGAGATAGTGATGCCAAAAATGAAGTCGAGCAGCTTCAAGTCGTTCCCGTGGGAAACAGGAGTATGCTCAAGGAAGAGCATCCCGATAAGTGCTCCAAGTGGTTGCGAAAGGCCCCCCAAACCTCCACTAATGAGAATAGCCTTGAGCTTTGGGAACAGACCTCTTGAATTGCTGAACAGGTAGTACAATGGCAAACACATCAGGAATCCTTCTATGAAATTGTGCACGAGCAAACTGAGAAACACCAGAAATCCGAGTTTCTTGTCTGCCTCTGATGTCACGTACGTTATAAATCCCTCTGGAAATTTGTGTAGAGTGATTGCCAATGTGGTTTGGATCCCAATGGTGAGCAACCTGGATAATGGCAGGGAAACATGGTGGTGATGAGGTTGATGAGCTTCCGAGTACACGGAGTGATTACTCTTATTTGAGATCATTGGCACACAGGGTTCCTCATGTTGGTCCTCATCTGAAGAGTCAGTTCTAGCAAGTGTAGGTAACTCACAGTAGTGGAGTGTATGCTTCAAGTTGTCGTTGATGCAAATTTCCGCCGACGAGAGCCCTTTACATTCTGTGTTTGAGCTTTCGTTTTTGAAGAGGTGGATAAGGGAGAACTTGCGCTTTGGTTCGCCTATGAGCGGAGTAGTCTCTGTGTGCTCTTGATGTTGTTCGTGATGGTGGTTGTGCGAATGATCGTGACCATGGTGATGATCATGGTCATGGTGAAGTTGGGTATCGTGCACCGGATGGAGCTTGGTTGGATGGTGACTCTCCTCCTCCTCATCGTGCTCACAATGCACGACTGATTCGCTTGTTGCTAAATGAAGTAATGCATTGAGTGAGACACAAAGAGCAAGTCCACCGACGTAGGACCCTATCAAGTAAATGGTGTGACGTTTGGACAATTCCAGAGCCCCAGATGATGCAAGGAGATACCCCTCTGCTGTGGGTAAGAGTCTATACAACGAAGTGAACACCAAACATCCCGAACTGAAACCGAGGGACGCTATTAAGAATGTGTAATTTTGCTTCAAGTTGAACGGATGAGTCGACGTGAACTTTGATGGCAACAACAAGTAATAGAGATCATCAAGGAAGATGATGAGACACCCTAGAACGCTCAACAGGGATGAGAGTAGCGTAAGTACCCACCCTTGAGAATAAGACTGGAGTAGCATAAGAAAAGCTGGTGCGACTCGCCCTCTTACTCGTGGTGTACCCTGGTGGTTGTGGAATTGGACCAACCGGGCTACACTTGTAGATAACAATGCAGGAACCACCTTGGATGTGAAGGTATCTTCGACAAGGGGTCGATAATTATGTTGCAGAACAGAGTACTAGTACAAGATCCGATATGTTTTAGTGGATCTTGTTGCTACAGCACTGAGACAACAGCAGCATTGAAACCAGAGTGAAACATCGTCAAACTGTGACAAGTTTGACAGATGTGATGTGTCTAGTTGTAAGAAAATGTTTGCAGCAGTTTTTGCAACACGATTTGCAATCAATTGCCACCAAGTTTTGCAACACGATTTGCAAGCGATTTGCAACGGTTTTGCAACCACTACCCATAAACCTTTACTACAAAAGTCAGAGGGTCACCCACGTATAATAAGTTAAGTCTATGCTATCTAATTGATGTTATTAAGAAATCCATTTTTGTACCCACTGCTTATTAGTTTGTATTTGTAACTGACGCTAGCACTAGTTGCTTCCACGAAGTCAAACGCTGTCGCCACCAACAGTACGAAAGTCATGGTGTAATGAATAAAAAGGTCGAAGCAGTAGTCAACAAAGTGCACAGCAGCTCCGTAAACCCACATCGCCGACAGTAGGATCGCCTTGAATTTGGATATCACGAACGATACCCAGCTCGTTATGGTTGCACAAAATGGCAGTACTATGATCATTGAGGCAACAAAAGAATATAAGTGCTTTTATAGAAAACTGGGGTACGAATTTCAGGTTGTCATTTGTATTGTCAGAAGTAAACCCCTCTTCAACAGCAATTAAATCGAATGTTTCGAGGAACAACGAGAATTTCATGCACCAACACCAGAGCTAGCGAGTCGATGCACGCGTGACTCGGCACCTTAGCTTACTAGACACAAGTAACATTGACTATGGACTAGCGTGCCATGATCGATTCCTATGACTGTCGCTCCACACCACCTGGCACTGAATTTGCAGCACACGACAAATGGCCGCAAAAGGCAACAGTCACGATTGCTCCTATGCAATCGAACAGTTCTCGGTCCTGCACCGAACTTCCCAGTTGTTAATCTTATGCAACTTCAGACGGTCAGCACACGATTCTGAAATACCTCTCCCAACGCTTGCGAGAGCCTACGTGCGTCTCTTGTCATGAAGAGGACACTCGCGGTAGTCTTGCGTCGTGCTGCGCTAGGTCTTGGAACTTGTGGCTGTAGGCCGCCGTAGGAACTGTCTTAAAAAAAATTTCCTGTTTGAGTAAATTGCTGGATTATAAATTGTTCTTCCACCAGGTCCTCGCTAATGTCACAGTCAGAACTACCAGGCACCCCAGAAGAGAGAGCTCACTTGCTAGAACAAGTGCGTAAAGCGCTCAACCCAAACAACAATGAGCAAATCAACAGTTACATCGATAGCACTGTGGGCTACATCCTGGAGCTGATGCAGAGAATGTCACAGACAGACGACAAGGACAAAACCGCACAGGAAATAGCCAATGATCTCACTTCTAAGTTTGAGTCGTGGGCCAAAGAACGTGAACAGACCGGAGAGCCACAGCTTTGATTTGGTACTATTAAAACAATTTAATAAAGTCGTTCAAACTTCTGTAATTCTGAAATTACGTAGAATGAGTCACCAGTAAGAATATCTCACTACATGGTCCGGAGTGAGAAGCGCCTGTTGAGCTCGTATAACCTTGTGGAAAGTTCACAAAAACAATTGGCTGCAAGTGGGAACTCGAGTCCAACTCCATGATCGTGTTTCGAGATTTGGCAGCCATGCAACGAAGGACATCCCACACTTCTTGAGCCAACCATGATTGACTGCTCATAAGGGAGAGACCACCAGGCCAACTTGGCACCCTTGGGGATCCGATTGGGCCATTCATATCCTGCCCTGATGGCTGGTATCTTGGAAGGTTTATCGCACCACGACTAATTTGGAAATTAGTACCATGCTCTTAAGACCCTTGACGGCAGTTTTGGCGTTGACTGCGTTTGCACACGCGCAGACCCCCTTGGGACACACAAGTCAGCGGCCCGACCAGTTGCTGGGGCTCAAGGACTTCTACGTCAACGATTTGTCGCTCCTTGAATTCCACAAATCGCTCGTGGAAATTCCTTCGGTCAGCACCAACGAGCAAGTGGTAGCACACCACTTGGCGCATTACTTGAAGAAAGCAGGCCTCACAGTCGAACAGCAAATCATCCCTGGAACTACCAGGACCAACGTCTATGCTTATCATGGCAAGGAAAGACGCAACAAAGTGTTGCTCACTTCTCATATCGACACAGTACCGCCATTCATCCCGTACTACGTCAATGGCACCGAGATCCACGGGAGAGGCTCGTGCGACGCCAAGGCCTCGGTGGCTTCACAAGTGTTTGCATACTTGTCGTTGCTTGATAAGAATCAAGTCAAGGAAGGTGACGTCGCTTTGTTGTATGTTGTAGGTGAGGAAGTCGATGGAATTGGGATGGAGGAAGCTTCTGCCCACCTTGGCACGTCGTGGGAGATCGGTATTTTCGGCGAACCCACAGAATTGAAGTTGGGAGTGGGACACAAAGGCGCATTGGCCATTGACCTTCAAGCCCATGGTCTCGCATCTCACAGTGGGTACCCTGAGTTGGGGGTATCGGCATCCGAAGTCTTGCTCCCTGTGCTCAACAGATTGCTTCAGACAGAGTGGCCTCAGTCGGATCTTTTGGGTAACACCACGCTCAACATTGGGCGAGTTGAAATTGGAGTGGCCGCCAACGTTGTTCCAGCTTCTGGAAATGCAACAGTTTTCATCAGAGTAGCACAGGATCTCGAGAAAGTGAAGCAGCTCGTGCACCAGCAGGTCGATGGCATTGAGCACTTGACGTACGAAATCCCGTTTGAAGCTGAACCACAATACTTGGACTACAAAGTTCCAGGCTTCGACACCATTGTTCTCGCTTACTCTACCGATGTGCCACACATGCACGTTCCTCTCACCAAACGGTACTTGTATGGGCCTGGGACGATTCACGTAGCCCACGGGGCCAACGAGTTTGTGGAAAATCAGCACCTCCTCGATGCCATTGACGGGTACAAGAGGCTCATTAAATACAGTTTATAATGTATACAATTTTCTATATCCATCACGAGGAAGTTGCTCATGACAGACTCAAACCATGCAGTTGTTCTAGACGACGCCATCGCCATGCAACAGAAATTGCACAGAAGAAGATGTTGTCGACACGAATGATAAAGATGCAGCGAGCGAAAAATCAAACATATAGTGAGGCGACACACGACTCATCTCTGAAAAATTATGACAGATAACGTACCGGCATGGAAGAAGCTTGGATTGAAGGTGGAAGATGAAGCACACACGCCTGTCAACATATCACACATCGAGAGTGGTGATTTAACGAGGAAGCAGTTGAAAAAAGTGAAAAGACCCAGAGCCCAGGACAAATCCGGTGATAAGAAGCCCCCTAAGAGAGTGAAATTGCCCAAAAGCGAGAGAGCACCTCCTCCAGTGAAGGACCAATACACATACTTGAAGACGTTCTGTGAGGACAAGCAGAACTGGAAGTTCAGCAAGCAAAAACAGAACTGGATCATCAAAAACATCAAAAACGTCCCACAACAGTACGAGCAGTACCTCATTGAGTACTTGCTGACGATGCAAGGCGGCTCACGGGCAAGATTGATAGAAGATTTGCATAAAGTGGTCAATGAGTGGAACACCAAGATAGCCCAAGTGAAAGCTAAGATCGAGAAGAAGATCCAGGCCAAGTTGGAAGGCAAGGACGACCAACCAGAAGACAAAGAGGAGGAGAAGGAAGACGCTGTGACCGAAGAGTACGCTATACGATGCAAAAAAGTGTTGGAGAGTTTAGGAGAAGAAGTGAAGTTAGGAGAAGACGAGGCAGAAGAAGAAAAAGCACCCGAAACACCACAGAAGACTAAGACCACCAAGAGCGTCAAGTTTGACACTCAAGACGGCGAAAAGGGCTCACTGAGCTCAAGTTCAAGCTCGGATTCGAGCTCAGATGAGGCTAGTTCCTCCGATTCAAGCGCAAGTGAGTCCAGCTCAGAGAGTTCTAGCTCCGAGAGCTCCAGCTCAGACCTGGACTCCGACTCCGACTCGTCAGACTCCGAAAAGGAGGACAATCTAATCATAGAGCATGTAGAAGTTTAGTTTAATTTAACGCGAACTGGGCCTAAATTTGCCTCACCTTCACGCGAACTGGATCTAAGCATGCCTGAAATAAGTTTCTCTTCATTGAGCGACAAAGCGTTGGATGTGGACTCTGATCTTCGGTTCATGGCGCTTGAGGACTTCAAGAAGATCCTCAATGACCACAACAGAGTCAACATCGAGAATTTCATCCCGTTATTGTACAAGTTGCTTGAAGACACAAACCCTGACGTCAAGAGTCAAGCTATCAAGACGTTCCCCAGCATCATGCCGTTCATCTCTAACGAGAGGCGTTTTGAGATTATCCGCAGGCTCTTCAGCAACATCATCAAGGACTCAGACGCTTCCAGTGATGGGTTCACCACCTCAATCTCCAATTTGGTGTTGAAGGCTATCTTCAATTCGAGCTTCAAGTTCTCTGTCACATTGTCGCGTTCGATCTTGACGTTGATGTTGCCACAGCTCGTGGACAAAGACTTGAATGTCAACTTGATGGAGATTCTTATTGATTTAGTGAAGAATTTCAGCCAGTGTCTTGAGTTTAACGAGTTTTTGAGTCTAGTCAACTTCTTGGTCAACTTGCTGTTCAAGGAGATCAACAATTCCATCAGTAAGAAGTCCATCCTGACCATTGACGTGCTTTTCCAAAACTGTACCGCTGCCAGAAACGCAGTAGACGCTGAAATCTTTGACTCGTTTTTGATCAACATCTCTATGAACTTCGACAAGTCTCCGCAGGACTTCAGATTCATCAAGAACAGACTCAACCTTCTCTCTGTGTTGGTAAAGAACGCTGACGCTGTTAGTCTAGAGTTGACATCAAGTATTGTGGGCGAGGTGTTTCTGTTGGTGAACACCTATCTTGTTGCTGAGATTGACGAGGACTTCGACTTCGACAAGATCTTAGAAGCAAACTCCATCAAAGAAGACTCCTTGAACGTTCTCATAAACCTCATAGAAGTAACAAACCTCCAAACCTTCGAGCCCTTGTTAGCACCCACCAAACAGATCATCTGCAAGTTCATAAGCTATGACCCAACTTCTAGTGAAGACGATGATGACGTCGATGCAGAAGACGAGGATGACGAAATAGAGTTTAGCGATGACGATGACGACGAATTAGAAACAGAATTCGACTCTGACGTCGATGATGGTTCATGGAAACTCCGCTTGAAGTCAATCGTGCTCATCAAATGTTTGGTTTACAAGTTCCCTGGGTCATTAGGGGCGTTCTACGATGCCTTCTTTGGCTTGCTAGTTGCTAAAATCAGTGACAAAAACGAGTTCATCTTCAAACAGGCAATCGAAACTTTGATCGTGTTCCTTGGCCACACTAAAGACGCAGACTTCAAGCAGGGCTACTTAAACCAGATTGAGGGTCAAGTCGTTGCCAACTTGAACAATGAAAGCATCGTGTCTTTCATAAAACTTATTGAATCTCTCTTGAACTTCCCATCGTCTTCATTCTCGAACCAGTTTTACGAGGCGTTATTCAATTTCTTATTGGAAAACCCCAAGAACTTCGAGTTGATCGAGGTTCTCAGCTTGAGCAACTCTTTGATCCTGAAAGTCGATTTGGACCAGCTTTCTTCACAAGTGACTACTGAATTGGTCAGGCAGTTGTGCAAGTTGCTCGATATGAACTCAAATATTGTCTTGGAATCTTTGAAAGTGTTGAAGAATTTGTGCAACAAGAGATCGTTGTCTTCTAATACTGAAACTGATGTCATCATCGACTCTTTAATCACCAAATTTAACGATTCTAAATTGTTGATTGAAGTCAAAATTGAAGTGCTTAACGCTATATGTGAATATGTGCACTATGTTCAGCTTAAAGAGCACCAGTTCCACCAGGTAGTGGAAATTATACTCTCCAGCATCAAATTTGAGTTTCTTCTCCAGTACATCCTCAAGTACTTGAATGAGAAGATTCTCGTCCCTTCTGACGTCAACTACGAGTTGTTCCATGGGAACCAAGAGTTTTCACAGGCCATTAGCTCCAAAGTGCTCGAGTGCTTGCACTTAAGCAACAAAGTCACATACTCCTTGGCTTTGAACACGTTATGTCGTCTTGAGACACCCGTGCCATTCGATGCCTTGCTCAACTTTGCCATAAACGAAGCTGCAAGTGATGTGAGATTGTTGAACGTGGTATTCAGTATTTGTGAAACGAAGGTGGAAACTAAGCACATCCTTTCTCGTGAGTTTGTCACTAAGTTCATTGAGTTGGTCAACAAACTCAATGATGATGAACTCATTGAGTCTAATGCCAATATCAACAACCTCGTGATCAAGTTGAGTGAACTTGAAGGGTGTTTTGATCTTTTCAAGAACCTGTTGAACCTTGACAAGACTCTTTCTATCAGAATTCTTGCGTTGTTGACATTGAAGTTGCAGTTGAACGACCAGATCACGCAGAATGAGGAAACCCTCAACGAATTAATGAACCAAAAACAATACAACGATGAATTCAACAGACTCATCCAATATTTGAGCTTCATTGGAATGGAGCGAGACTTGACGACCTTGAAAATCGACGACTTGGTGAACTTGTTGGAGCAGGACATAAACGAGCACACCAAACTCATTGTGTCCAGAGGTATTGGTCTTCTTTCTAAGGCTAGACCGGAGTTCTTGGTCAAGAAGTTGAAGACAAAGAACCTCGAACCATATATCTTGGTCTCGATCAAGGAATACCTCAAAAACTTCACCAATGCAGACACAGACGACGAATTCTGGAGAATTTTGTTGGACGTGGTGAATGTGAACCAGATCTCAAAGGAGTTCCAATTAATCGGTCAGTCATTGGCGGTAATTCTCTTTAAGAACGAGTCAAAAGTACCAGAGTTCAAGAATCTACTCAAAATCGACCAGTCGTCCTTTGGGCTTGTCTACACTTTGCTTATTGTTGTTAACCAGATTATCAACAACACAGCCGATGAGGAATTAATTCGGGAGCTTGTGGAATCGAGCTTGAAGTTCATAGGGCTCGTCAACATCGAGATCAAGATCTTGATAGTGAAGAATCTCATCAACTTGATCCACAACCACCCTAGTATTGTTATCGACGACTTGCACAACATTATGCCCAGTTTGTTCGACCAGCTCAAGTCATTTGACGAGTTCAAGAAGGTCATCCCCATGGGTCCGTACAAGTACGTGGTTGACGAAGGGCTCGAGATCAGGAAATTGATATTCGAGTTGATCTACTCAATTATCAACAACGATAGTGTGGTGATTGACTACGAGTACTTCATCACAGAGATCATTGAGCGGGGGTTGGCGGACAACGAGTTTGATATCATCAACTTGTCGTACGTGAACTTGATCAAGTTGATTCTGGTGGACCCTGAGTTTTTGAGCAATGGTGACAGCGTGGAGAAGCTCGTGCAGAGACTCGAGAAGAACTTGAGCAAGAAGTTGAAGTCCAAGGCCACCTCGCAAGAGACAGAGGTGTTCCAGGAGAGTCTCAAGAACTTGCTCGCGTTGCTGGAGGCTGTCAATGGGGTGTTGACCAAACACAACTGGAGTCACGAGGTGTGGACGTCCTACTACACGAAAACAAAACAGGTATGATGATTTTACTAGTACATACACAACTACTGCTTGGACTCGAACTTGCCGAGTGACTCAAACATCTTGACTTTGTCGTTTGTAGAAGCTTGCTCGAATTTTCCCACTGCTTGCTTGACTTGGTCGTCGTCTTGGTACTTGCCCAACTGCTTGATTTTGGACTCGAACTTGGCCACGCCTTGGTCTTCGAACTTTCCAATGACAGCAGCAGCTGTAGCACCGTCGCTAGTGCCACTGCTGCTTTTAGCTGACTGGTCGATGTGTCCTAATTCTCCTAACTCCTTTGCCATTTTGGTGCGCAATGAAACTAGTTGTCGATTGGGATGAGACCATCACCACGGCAGACACCATTTCACTTTTGAGCGAGGCAGCGTACACGAGCAAGCCATCGTTTGAGCCAAAGTTCCCATACTTCACCCAGTTGTATGCAGAAGCGTTGCAAAAAAACCGCAGTGTGGCTGCAAATTTGCAGCAGGAATTCGTGTATCAGCAGAGCGTGAAGCCGGTGGAGATGGCGTCCATAGACGCGTTGGAGCGCTACAAGGTGTTTGAGGGTGTGTCCTTGCAGGACTTCACTAACCAGGCTCTGAAAGTGCAGCTCAAACCAAGCTTTCTCCAGTTTGTTTCGACCTGTCGCCGGTTAGCGGTGCCTGTAGCGATACTCAGCGTCAATTGGACGTCTGTGTTGATCAAGGAAGTGCTCAGGCGTCATGGGGTTGCAAATATCCCCGTGTACTCCAACGAATTGATGTTTGAAAACGGGAAGTGCAATGGCCTCTTTGACCCCAGCATCAGCCTCCGAACAGGGTACGATAAGTACACCAAATTGCAGTCGTTGGGAGGCGCCACAGTCTACATTGGAGACAGCAGGACAGACCTCTTGTGTCTACTAAGCAGCGATTACGGAATCGTCATAGAAAACGGCTCGCTTTTGAAGAAGCTCCCCTGGGACATCAAAGTAGAGGAACTCCTGTCATTGCAACAACACAAACACGGTGACGAAGCATTGCACAAACAGGTATTGTACACAGGGAACTGGCGAGACATTACGAAATTTATTGAGCTGCTATTTTGATGGTGCAAGTCTATTGACGGGCGCTACTAGTATACAATGGGTTATGGTACAAGCTACCGTCTTCTGTTGTAGGAAACATACCCGTTGGGGACGTACTGGCCATAGTACCCAGGAGGTGGAGGTGGAGGTTGTCCTGGTTGTCCAATCATGGGCATCCCAATGGGGACCATTGGGTAGCCACTGTTCATTTGTGGAGGACCATTGGGAGGAATCTGGTTCCCGTCCATGTAGGGCACACTGTGATAGACAATGTGTGGGGGCAGCCCTTGTTGCTGTTGGAGTGGGAAGTGTCCAGGCAGATACTGAAGTTGCCCCACTGGTCTCTGGAGTGGTGATTGAACGCTTGAAGGTGAATGGGTGCCTGAGTAGGTTGGCAATTTTGGCTTGCCAGGTGCTCCTGGGGTAGCTTGTGGACCTGATGTGGATGTTGGAGGTTGATGATGAGGCACTGGCGGCTGAGGTTGAGATATTGGTGGTTGTGTGATTGGTGGCTGTTGATGAACACCGTTTTGAGGTGATGAGAGACGGTTATTTAGGTTAACCATTGGTTTGGGGGATGATCTATTAGCAGGAATAGCACCAGTTGCTAGGACTTGTTGTTGTTGAGGAGATTCATCACCTTTAAAAGCATTTGATTGGGTCTTGATGTAGTTGATTCTCTCAGAAGGAGACATTTCAATCATATTAGTTACTAAATCGTCAGGAATAGGGCAAGGATCTCTTAAATCCAATTGCTGCAGATTTGGAATAGATTTCAAGTAGTTGGAACGGTTGACGAGCATGTTGTAGTTTTCCATGTTGCCCATCAATTTGAAGCAGTTAGCTGAACGCATGCAAGCATCAGAAGCATCCATGAGTTGATTTTCACATCTCTCGTAAACACAACCAAGACCGTCCCAAGCAATTGCTGAGCCCAAGTACACATCTTCAGGCTGGAGTCTCAAGGCTTGCGAGTAGGCAGCCAAAGCATCAGGCAATTGCTTGAGATCCAAGTACAAGTTACCGATAGCCAACCAAGTGAGTGGGAAATTCGAGGACTTCCTGAGGGAGATCTGGTAGCAGTCATAAGCGGACCTGAAAGATTTCAAGCTAGAATAGTTTCTGCCCAAGAGGTACCACGGCAAGAAATCTTCGTTAGATTTGACGGATTTCTCGTCGACGAGCTGGTTCAATACTTCGATTGACTGTTGTGGGTTGACAATGGACAAGATGTGAGCTTTGAGCAAGACTAGTTGGTAATTATTGTGGACTAATAAGTTTGCGGTATCTGAATGATATAAAGCCAGTTGTATATCATTTTTTTTGACGTAAGATAAGATCATGAACAAGTAAAGTTGAGTGAAAACGGTGGAAGTGAATTTGATGGAGAGTCCTGCGGTGAAATTTTCTATTGCTGAGTCAAACTGGTTTTGAAAGTAGTGAAACTTCCCCAACTCCAAGTAGAACAGCATTTTCAATTCACGGTCATTTGCAGTGGTTAGATTTAGACCTGAAACAAGCAAGTTGTGGTAGTCGACTTTCTTTTTGTTCTTGGAGTGGCATTTTGCTAGGAGCAAGTAGAAGCCAGGATTGTTTGCATTTTTGGAGAGGAAGTTATTCAACAAGTTTATTGCCGTTTCAAACTGGTTGAGCGTAAAGTACAACTGGCCAAGACTCAAGACAAAAAGCGGGTTTTCAAAGAGCGAGTCGCTCATGTGATTGCTCAAATGGCTGTTCAAGAAGTTGAGGCAATTTGCGGTGTTCTGGAGCTGGCCTGAGTTTTCATCAGCGCCAATACTTGATTTTATGAGACCCACCAAGCCTGGCGAGTGGAGCTGGTTGTACTTGAGAGCATTATTGAAGCAATTTAACGCCACCACAAAATTGTCCAACGTCAATGAGCAGTCGCCCAATTGTGACCAAGTCTCTAATGCATTTGTTTCGAATGCAGTTGTCATTTTGGATTAACACAAACACAAATACAAACACAAATACAAGTCGGGGATGGTTCTTGTCACAAATATACTTAATAATATTAAATGATCAGCTCAGCACGATCAGGGATAAAGACAACAAATATAAAATGAGGATAATTGAAACTTGGAGTCGATAAAGTTAACACAAATTAGCGAAATGAATTAAAAAACAACTGGTAAAAATATTACCGATACTTAAAAAATATTTCTAGATGAAATTAGGGACTTAGGAACATGATTGGACAGCCATGAGGAGGGCACAGGGCAAAACCTGCTTGGTTGCAACAGTAGCTCATTTCCCAACTAACCCACTACTTCAAGTTGCCAAAATTCCAATTAACTACAGCGTCTGGTGGCCCACTATAAAGTGGTAGCAATTCATCAATCGTTTAATAAATAAATATTTTTTATGCAACCATACATATTATTAAAAGGTTATTTTACAATATTTCTGCATGCTTACCTAATCTGGGGGTGCAGGCAACGTCATTCCACTCGCCAAGTTAGAGTTACTTACATAATTGTCGATCTACAGAACACTATGCGACGCATAAATAGCCAGATTGTGCGAATTAATTACCCCTTTAGGCAGGTGTACACTGTAGTCCTAATATCCTCCCAGTTGTATGCAGGCCACATTGCCAGAAAGTTTAGGCGAGCCGGATTTAAAATAATGGTTGGTCCAGTGAGACTTTTATTTTAATGTGGTTGTTTTATAGTGAAATTATCTACAATAGGAATCTTATAGAGAATGGTAAGAGTGAAAACCGGAATGTATGTGAACACCGTAGCGTTAATAAATTATTTTTTATGTTCCTTTATTGATCCCTCGGATGATGTATTGTTAACGGTTATTAAGGTCGTTTATAATGACTTTAATTCCGGGTTGATTTAGCCCAAAAATAGACTCTTGTCGATTGCTTATGTAACAAGACGATAAAATCGTTTCTCATCGCGTTGCCATTAATGAGACGTTTTTACTCACTTGTGTCTAATCTCGTTAACAAATGCCGATCTTGTGGCTCGGCGTTGCAACTGGTGGACCGTGAAACCCCGGGGTTCCTACCTTTGCTCACCCACAAACCATACGTCAAATACGAAGATCAAGTCTGGCACCAACATACGTCAAAACTAAGCGAGGCAGACATCGAGCTTTTGAACTGGGAACCGGACAAGGAATACTCGAAACTTTACCGCACGCACCACAAGGACGATCCCCGCGACGTCGACTGCATGAGGTGCAGGGCCGTGCTCCACAAGAGCCACATGGTGGACGAGCCTGTCATCGCCAACCAGTCGGTGCTCGACTCCATCGAGGACGGCCGGGTCGTGTACGTGGCCAATAGCATTGACTTCCCGTCGTCGGTGCACCAGTCTCTCCTCACCAAGTACAAGCCCATTGTGGTGCTTCTGAAGATGGACTTGATCTACAAGCTCGAAACCGATTTCAAAAAATACCCGTTTTTCAAAAAGTATTTCCAGAAGAACTTTGGCATTCCTCCTGAGGACGTTTTCCTCACCAGCAACAACAAGTACTGGGGGTTCAAGAGCTTGTACAGCTACTTCCTCAACAACCCCGGCAACTACTACTTCGTGGGAGACGTCAACGCCGGCAAGTCGTCCATCATCTCGCGGTTGATGTTCAGAGACAGGAACATCAACTACAAGTTCACCCACTGGACCAACAAGCACGGGCCCGGCATCTCACCACTTCCAGGGTTCACCAGGGACCTCAACAAGTTCACCATTGGCGGGTCCACGCTCGTGGATTTGCCAGGCTTGAACGGTGACAAGGTGTTCTTCAACGACTGGAAGGTCATGAAGAACTTGTTCAAGAACATCGCCATCCACAAGAGCGGCTTGTACAACGCCAAGTACGAGAGTCTTCGCAAGAACCAGGTGCTCACGGTGGGCGGCTTGTTCTACTTGTGCTTACCACCCAACGAGAACCTCATTGTTCAGTACAAGAACCTCATCAACCACGAGCGCTTGGTGTTGCGGGACCAGCAGCGGCTCCTCGGGCTCGAGGTCGACGACTCGCTCAAGCTGCGGTTCGTGGTGAAGCCAGAAACCGTGGATGTGGCCTCCAGCACCTTCCCATTCAAGAGGTACCTTATCCCACCGTTCTACGGGAAGGTGGACCTTGTGCTCAAGAACTTTGGCTACGTCGAGCTCAAGCCCACGGGCGCTAAGACCACCAACAAGCTCTTCGAGGTGTTGGTGCCCCAGAGCGTGGACGTTGACATGTTGGTGAGAGAGCCACTCCACTACTACACTAGCATGGTGCCGTCTGGCAAGGACAAGCAGGGCAACCCGCTCAACAAGGCCAACATGCACCGTTCCAAGAAGGAGAGCAAGGTCTACAAGGGAGAGCCCATTGCGTCACGCTTGATCCCATGGGACGGCACAGACCAGTACAAGGCAGTGTCGTCGTTCTTGTCCCAGGTCAAGGGCAAGCCTGTGGAGTACAACGAGACCACAGAGATCAACGCCACGAACTACAAGGAATTCTGGTTCTACTAGCCCTGCCAACCCGGATATTTTTACTGTGGAACAATAGACCTATTTATAGCGTGGCTGAAAATGGAATTTACGGCTAACCCATTGTGATATACGGTCCAGTGTGTGGTTAGTTGTCAAGGCCAAATTTAGATTTGTGTTTGTGTACAATAATTGTGTACAAACATAAAAATTTGTTCATAATTGACTGTTTGCAACCCATTGGTTCCATTGCACCCGCCACCAGATACCGAGTGGTTGTTACGACCGCATCATGCACCACGGGAAACCACGATCCCACAAAAAATAAATAGTCATCGTCAACTTGTTCGTCTCTTCTGAACGATACGATCGTAATGCAGCCATGAACCGTTTGCGACGTGTAGCACTTTGTAGTGGCAGAATGCCAAATCAGCCGTGCTCTTTTAAGGTGTGGCACGACGCCAGCCAATAAAATGTGTCGTATTTGACAGGAGAATTCCACTCGAATTCCGTGCCATGTTCAGCAGGAAATTTGCCCTTTCGGTGTGGACCAGCCAACGCTGGCGACACGGCACTCGCGTGCGTGCGGGGTTGTGGGCAGCAGCGGCTTTTGGCGGTTTGGCCGCTCTCAGCGCCAATGCCAGTGCCATCGACTGTGACTCACAGCACCAGCTCATCACCAAAAAGCAGCTAGCGCACCACAACTCGCGGGAGAACGGGATCTGGGTGGCAATTGACGGCAAGGTGTACGACGTGACGGATTTCTTGCCCCAGCACCCGGGCGGTGAGTCTGTGCTCTTGAAAGCCGCTGGCAAAGACACCACCAAGTTGTTCCACTCGATCCACTCACGCAGAGTGCTCAACACGTTCCTTGGGCCCGACAACCTCGTGGGCCAGATGTCCGAGCCCGTGGAAACAGAGGTGTCTGCAGAGGAACTGGCGCTCGAGGCCCAAAGACTCGAGAATTTGAAAAACTTGCCTGCACTCTCACGAGTCTACAACTTGAACGACTTCGAGTACATCGCCAAGCGGATCCTCGTGCCCAGCGCGTGGGCGTATTACTCGGGAGGGTCGGACGACGAGATCAGTCTCCGTGAAAACCACTACGCTTACCAGCGCATCTACTTCAACCCCAAGGTGCTCGTGGACGTCAGGGCCGTCGACACGTCCACCACGATGTTGGGGACCAAAGTGGCCTCGCCGTTCTACTGCAGTGCCGCCGCCATGGCCGAGTTGGGCCACGCAGATGGTGAGTTGAGCATTGCCAGAGGCTGCGGCAAGGAGGGCATCATTCAGATGATCTCGTCGTCAGCGTCGTTCTCGTTCGACGAGATCACCCAAGAAGGGTCGCTCATCGCCAACATGACCCAGTGGTTCCAGTTGTATGTCAAGCCCGACAGGTCTCACAGCTACAAGATGTTCCAGAAGTGCGAGGACACTGGCATCAAGGCCATCGTGGTGACTGTGGACACGCCAGAGCTTGGGCGCAGAGAGAAGGACTTCAAGTTCAGGTTCACCGACGACGAGAGCCAAGAGTTCGACCTGTTGACCAGCTACGAGGATCCAGGACTCACGTGGGCCGACATCGACGACTTTGTGAAGTCCACCGACTTGCCTATCGTCATCAAGGGGGTGCAGAGGCCGCAAGACGTGTTGTTGGCCATTGAGCACGGCGCCAAAGCAGTCATTTTGTCCAACCATGGGGGCCGGCAGCTCGAGTTCTCCAGGCCGCCCGTGGAGGTGCTTGCAGAGACCATGGCGATGTTGAGGCAGAAGCAGTTGGACGACAAGATCGAGGTTTACGTTGATGGGGGCATCAAAAGAGGCACCGACGTCGTCAAAGCGCTCTGTCTTGGGGCCCGAGGAGTAGGACTCGGGCGGCCTTTCCTCTACGCCAACAGCGGCTACGGCGAGGCAGGAGTCAGAAGAGCAATCACGCTTTTGAAGAACGAGATCGAGCTCACAATGAAACTCTTGGGAGTCACGCTGGTCGACCAATTAACGCCTGAGCTAATCGACACATGTGCTTTGCATGCACGAGGTGTACACGAAGACAAGATGTACAATGGGAACTATGAGGCGCTCGAGCCACCGACGTTCAAAAATGACACAAAACGCCATTCTTGATTGTTGATACCTCCTACTTCACCAATTGGGAAACCACAACAACAACATAAAAATTTTCGCATATAATCGTAGCGTTGCCAGGAAACTCAGACCCTGATGATTGCAAACGACAGATCTCGCAAATCGTTCATCGACACCTTCAAAAGACGTCCGTTGAGCCTGTCGCTCAGCATCAACAACATCCACGCTCGCTACATCGACAAGCGCAGCTCCACCGCCGACAAGGAGAACCACACGATGAAGGCGCGCAAACGACTCTCCATGGTGTCGATAAGATCGCTCAAGCCCGACACGTCGGACTCAGACGTCGACAGCACCGAAGCGTCCCCGTTCACGCCAGGATCCCACACCCACGAGGCGTCGTCCATCAACCTCAAGAGCATCGACGACGACCTCAGCTCGATGCTCGACCTCAACAAACGCGTGACCAACCCGGTGGTGCTGGCGCCAGTGCATTTGCAGCCAGACGCGACGCTAGACCACTTCAACAGCGACAGCCACTACCAGGCCAAGCTCGTGGGAAACGTGCTTGTGTTCGGGTACACGCACCAGGCCCCACCGCTCGACCTTGACGACATCGACTACGCTTCCTGCCTCAAAAGCGACCCTTATACCCTCGAGGCCTAACGATTTATGTAACTTACGTACTGTAAAATAGACTAACAGATTTTCTCAGACATTTTCTCACTTATCTGAGGAATGTTTCGAGGTGTGCGCAGAGCAGCGTGGGCTGCCGCCATGCTAGGCACCAGTGCCGCCGCCTACGCCTATGGCGTGCGCACTGGTCGCACCACTGTCCCTGCCGACGTTTTTCCCCGTGGGTCCACCACCAAACTCTGCGATATTCAATCGCCGACCTACTGCGATTCCGCCCAGTTTCGCCGAGCCATCGACGAGCTCAAGAAAGTCTTGGGCCCCGACCGCGTGCTCAACTCCGCCACCGAGCTTCTCCACCACACCAGGAACGAGTTCACCCCCCACGAGCCGCTCCCAGGCCAAGAGCCCAAGTATGTGCTCTACCCAACCTCCACCGACGAGGTCAGCCAGTGCATGAGGATCTTGAACGAGCACCGCGTGCCCGTGGTGCCCTTCAGCGGGGGTACCTCGCTCGAGGGCCACTTCTTCTCCACCCGCCAGGGCGTGGTGCTCGACACGTCCCGCATGAACCAGATCTTGAAGGTCAACTTCGACGACCTCGACTGTCAGGTGCAGGCCGGCGTCAACTGGGTCCGGCTCAACGAGGCGCTTGCGCCCGACGGGCTCATGATCGGCTCGGACTGTGGGCCTGACGGGCTCATCTCCGGAATGATCAACACCAATGCCTCGGGCATCAACGCTTCCAAGTACGGAGCGATGATCTCGAACGTGGTGTCGCTCACGGTGGTGCTCGCCGACGGCACCATCATCAAGACGAAGCAGCGCCCACGGAAGTCGTCCAGCGGCTACAGCTTGACACAATTGTTTGTGGGCAGTGAGGGCACCTTGGGCATAGTCACCGAGGCGACGCTCAAGCTCCACCCGTTGCCCAAGTACGAGACGGTCATCGTGGGCCAGTTCCCCGAGCTTAGAGACAGCACCAACACCGTGAGCCAGGTGTACCGGACGGGGTTGCACCCCAATGCCATCGAGCTTCTTGACAGGGACATGATGCACTGCATCAACTACTCGGGGTACTTCTCGCGCGAGTGGGAAGAGGTGCCCACGTTGTACTTCAAGCTTGGCGGGCTCAGCAAGGCGATGGTGGACGAGCAGGTGGCCGTGCTCAAGAGCATTTGCGACGCCAACAACTGCGTGAAGTTCGTCGCTGCCAAAGACCAGCAAGAGGGCAAGGAGCTCTTCGATGCCCGCAAGAACGCCTTCTACGCCATCTTGAACTACGGGCGCAACGAGATCCACGAGGACGTCAAGTTGTGGGTCACCGACATCGCGGTGCCACTCTCCAAGCTCACGCCGGTGCTCACCAAGATCTATGACATGATCAGGGACAGCGGGCTTGAGAGCATCATTCTCGCGCACGCGGGAGACGCCAACTTCCACTGCGACGTGTTCTACACGCCAGACCAGAAGGACAAATGTGAAGCGCTTATCAACCAGATGATGGAGCTCGGGCTCGCCAACGAGGGCACGTCCAGCGGCGAGCACGGCATTGGTAACGGGAAGCGCAACTTCCTCCAGATGGAGTTGGGACAAGACGCAATTGACTTGATGAGAAGAGTCAAATTCGCTTTAGACCCTAATAGAATTCTCAACCCCGATAAGATTTTCAAAATCGACCCCGACGACAAGGGCCACTACTAGACTATAGATGCCACAAACACAAATACATAAAAATCACAAACACAAAACGTAAACCCCAAACTACGCCAAATTGTGGCGCCACGATAAGCCCGATCGCAGTCGCTATCGTTATCACCACCAACTCCTTTTTCGTCTTATCGCAATCCTGCACAACTTCTTTTAAGTTCTGAAAATTTTTATCGCTCAATCTCATGTCGTTCGATCAGGAGAATTTTGACCGCAAAGTCGACGGGATCTTCTTGGACGGGCTCAACCTCAACGACACCAAGCGAGTGGTTCCGGCAAGTCCCACGAAAACGTCGTTGCTCTCGTCGGTTTTGGCGGGTGAACGTGTAAACAAAGGGGTGACCCTCCACCACACACCCACTCCGCCGTCTGAAGTGTCGTTTAACGACCACCCCGAGCCGGAGCTTCTTGCCTCGTCCGTGGGCAAAGACCTCGACGGCAGGCTCATCCCCTCCAGCTCCACCATCTCGCTATTGTCGCTCAATAGCCACCACCAGCATATGTCACCGCAGGTGGCCCACACACATCAGTTCACCTTGCATCCTCAAGAAGACCACAACTACTCATACACGCTGAAGGGCGTGCCGGCCAAGCCGCTTCGAAGTCGTAACTCGGTGACTCACTTGAACCACAAACGGTTCGAAAACTACCAGAAACTCACAACTCCACCCCCTGGCGACCACGCCACGTCACAAAGCATTCCTATATCTGTCAAGTACATCACGCCCGACTCGCCCAACCTCGATCCTACATCGCTCAACGGCTCACCGTCGAGATTCTGGCTCTCTTCGCAAACGCCGCCAACGTCGCTCGCCAGCTCCCACAAGAAGCTTGCTCTCATGAACCTCCGCAAGGCCCAGCCGTTGCTGATACCCATCCAAGGCTCCGACTCGCCGATTCTCGTGCCCGTGCAAACGCCCAGCGAGGACTTGCCTATGACCCCCCTTTATTTGAGTAACGACAACACCGCCAACTACTTCAATTTGGACGACGACATCAACGAGGAAGAAGAAGAAGAAGACAACGACACGCAAATGATATAGAGTAATGTATACACGAAATCACCATCGCGACTGGCACCATGTCAACTTACGAAGGTACGTGCAGGGTGGCTGCAAAAGAAGGCAACACTAACGACAGACGACCACAACATCACGCCCACCGCGCGTGACACCTCCAGCAGGGACAGAACCCACCAAACACTCGCCCTGGTGCTCGACTCGTTCATCAGTGGCAATGGCGAGCCCTCTGTCGAGACTTTCACGGACGCTCTACGGATCCTCAACACGGAAGACGGCAGTGCTCTTGCTGTGGACCTCATCCAGTCGCTCCAGGACACCGCCACCCCGAACAAGGGGATTTCAGATCAGTACATAGATTCTCTAGACCGGGTGGAAGTGAAGTCGCTCGACAAGGACGCAGACTGCCCTATTTGCACCAACAAGTTCAGCGACGACAAGTACCCGCTTGTGGTCAAGTTGCCGTGCAGCACCAAGCCCGCACACATGTTTGACCTCGAGTGCATCGGGCCATGGCTCAAGATGAACTCTACGTGCCCATTGTGCCGGTTTGACCTACTCGAGCTCAACAAGAAACGCAGAGAGAAGCTCGAGGACGAGCTCAAGCAAATCGAGCAGGAAATGGACGAGGAAGAGGAAGACGATTGGGATGTTTATGGTTGAGTTGATATATACAAGATCATTATTCAGATTTAGCAGCGGCTTCGTCTGCAGCGAAGAGTTCTTTGAAAGTCTCACTGTTCAAGATCTCGTCGATCTTGGCCACAACTGGGTTTTCTCCGTCCTTGAATGAAGAAGGAACTTGCAAGTCATTGGCGCTGATTGCATCGAGTTCCAGGACAAAGTTCAAAGATTCTCTGGTGTGAACAGTTGAAGTGTACTTGACACCGTCCAAAGCGTATTTGTTCAAGTAAGAGAGCCACAAATCCACAACTTCCGGGTTGCTGTCGTATGCAGTGAGTTTATAGTTGAAAGTTGTACGATAAAAATTCTCCTTGGACTTGGCCTGAGCGAATGGTGATCTGATCACCGTGTACAACCTTTTTTCGGTTTTCTCCTTGGTGATGCCGGAGCATGGAATACCCAAGTAGTAGGCGGCTCTAGCAGCAAATTCACTGGTTATTATCAAGTCGTCTTCTGAGTAACCTCTGAATTTGAGGGTAGCCACTTCATGGCCGTGGGTTTTGGGGACTCTGATTGGCTTGTACTTTAAGAGCTCCACGTTCAATGGAACTGGGCGTTTGGTGTGAGGATCTATGACGTTCTCAGTGATTGTCTTGGGGTTATATGGCAAAGCACCTTGTAAAAGGGCGTTTTTGAACTCCTGATTCTCGATTTTCTCCTGTTTTTTTTTGTCGATGAACTCCTTGGGCGTACTGAACTTAGCGTCTTTCCAGAGCCTGCATGACGTCGACAAATAACGTTGTTTAACAACCGTTCGTAACATACCCAAGGTTGAAAATTTTGAGATTGTTCAATTTTGTCAGTGCGAAATGCAACCGATGAGATTTTTCAGTTACCACACTCAGTAATTCTGCTCTCTTGATTATTTGAAGGCTTGACTCGCTAGAAGTTGGTGCTGGGCCTGATAAACACTGTGTTGAAATAACGTACAAGAATAATGGGTAAATCTTCCAAAGATAAGAGAGATTTGTACTACCGAAGAGCCAAAGAAGAAGGCTGGAGAGCTCGTTCTGCTTACAAACTTCTCCAATTGAACGAACAGTTCGATCTCTTCAGTGGAGTGTCGCGTGTGGTGGACTTGTGTGCTGCACCTGGATCGTGGTCTCAGGTGCTCTCTCGTGAATTGTTCGAGAGACACCAAAGAGAAGATGCCAAAATTGTTGCGGTTGATCTCCAGCCAATGACTCCAATAGAGCACGTCACCACTATACAAGCAGATATAACGCATCCAAAGACTTTGCAAAGGATTCTCGACATCTTTGAGGGCAAGAAAGCGGACTTTGTCTGTAGTGATGGTGCCCCAGATGTTACTGGTCTACACGATTTGGACGAATACATTCAGTCCCAATTGATCTTATCCGCATTACAACTCACCACTTGCATCCTCAAGCCTGGCGGTGCGTTTGTTGCCAAAATTTTCAGAGGAAGAGACATTGACTTGTTGTACAGTCAGTTGAGCTACTTGTTCGAGAAAGTCATTTGTGCCAAACCCCGTGCTTCAAGAGGAACTTCTCTCGAAGCATTCATTGTGTGCTTGAACTACCAGCCAAGGTCAGACTGGAACCCTCAGCTCGACTTGCAAAAATCGACAGAAGAGTTCTTCGAGGACGCTAATATCGGTAAACCTACCAACTTAGAGTTCTTGGATTTACCTGAGCAGGACGAAAGGCTCATTGCAAAATTCATAGCTTGTGGAGACCTCAACGGTCCTGATTCGGATGCCACTTACTCACTTGACACTCAAAGAGTGGCTTTGAATCCCGTTCAAATGCCCACTTCTCCTCCTTACAAGCAAGCACTTGAAAAGAAGAAGAGAGGTGACTTGGTACGCAAACCATAACTCTTCAGCTACGCTTCTTTCAATCTAAATTAAATTACTAATTCTCAGGTTGTTCTTCACCTTTGGTGAAAGCATCTGGCTTTAAAGTTGGGAACAACAACACTTCTCTGATAGTGTTGGAGTCAGTCAAGAACATAGCCAATCTATCAATACCACAACCCCAACCTGCAGTTGGTGGTAAACCGTATTCTAAAGCATTACAGAAAGTCTCGTCGACTAATTGTGCTTCATCATCACCTTGGTCCTTTTGTCTTGCTTGTTCCTCGAATCTTGCTCTTTGGTCAAATGGATCATTCAATTCGGTGTAAGCGTTACAGATTTCCTTAGTTGCAACGAACACTTCGAATCTTTCACACAAACCTGGGATATCTCTGTGTTTCTTGGCTAATGGTGACATCATTTGTGGGTGTCCAAAGATGAAAGTAGGGTTAATACATGAATCTTCTAAGTCACCGACTAATTTGTCCAACATTCTAGCGTTAGTTAATGGTGGAGAACATTCGAGTTTGTTATCCTTTAAGATCTTCTTTAAGAACTCTCCGGTTTCAGCAGTGTGTAATTGGTCACCTGCTGGGAATTTGACGTTGTAGACTTTCTCTAACTCTTCGATCATATTGATTCTCTTCCAAGGTCTGGAGAAATCAAGAGTCATTGGTTCAGCATCTGGACCATCAGCGTGGTACTTGATGACATAACTTCCAGTGATAGACTTAACCATTTCACTGAACATCAATTCAGTGGTGTCCATTAAATCGTAGACATCAGCATAAGCTTGATAGAACTCACAAGTGGTGAATTCTGGGTTGTGAGTCATGTCAATACCTTCGTTTCTGAATTGACGACCAATTTCGTAAACTCTGTCCATACCACCAACAACTAATTCTTTCAAGAATAATTCAGGAGCAATTCTCATGAACATATCCATGTTCAAATCGTTGTGGTGAGTGGTGAAAGGCTTAGCAGTGGCACCACCGGCAATAACGTTTAAGATTGGAGTTTCAACTTCAACGAAGTCTCTGTTATCCAAGAAACGACGGATGTAGGAAATAATTTGTGATCTGACTTTGAAACGATCTCTGGTGGAACTATTCATGATAAGATCCAAGTAACGCTTTCTGTATCTTTGTTCTTGATCTTTGAGACCGAAATGTTCAGTTGGCAACATGTGCAAACATGGAGTCAATAATTGAGCAGTAGTAGCGAAGACAGAAATTTCACCTTCACCACCCTTAGCAGGGTTGGTTCTACCTGGGTAACCAACAACACCAATAACGTCACCTCTTCTCAAGTTTTCGTGCATGCTCTTGTACTCATCTTCGGAGGCAGCATCTTGAGCTTGAGCCATGATTTGAACTTCAACACCGTCACCTTTCAAGACGTAGAATTTCAACTTAGAACCAGATTCTCTTTTACTCATGATTCTACCAGTAACACGAACTTCAATGTCTTTCTTGACTTCACCTTTCTCTAAGGAACCGAAACGTTCTAAGAACTCTGGTAAAGTAGTATCTCTGTCAAATTTGTGAGGGTATGGGTTGAAAGCATCCTTGTTGGCGTTGTTAGCTTCTCTCATTTCATTGACTTGACGAGATCTGATTTGGAAGTATTGGTTTGGGTTTAAATCAGCAACTAATTCATTCTTCTTGGTGGTCTTTTGAGTTCTACCAAGTTCAGCAGTCTTTTTAGCCTTTTCAGCTTTTTTGGCCTCGATGGCTCTAACTTTTTGTCTTCTTTTCAATTCAGTCTTGGAAACCTCCTCTCCAGTGACATCATCCACATAGAGCTTTTGGACTTGCTCAGTAACTTCTTTAACTTCAGCCATGATTGTGAATTAAAATTTTTTTGGTGCTGCTCAAAGTCGTGGGTTGGTGATGTCGCGTGTCGCTACTAATGTGAAAAATTTTCTAGTTATCAATATCATTATGGCAAGTGTTATAAGAACTTATGAAGAGCCAACAACCAAGTCGATAGATATTGAGGCCAGTGTTGTATTGTCTTTACTCAGACATACTTCTGAAAATTATCCTGCTCTTTATTCTGGAGCATTATTTGGTTTTGAAGACAATAATGGATCAATCGATATCACTCACGCTTATCCATACCCATACCCAGACCAATACGAAGGTGGATCATTGAAATCAAGAAGTGGCGCCAAATACCAACAGGAACTCTTAGAATCATTGAAAAAATTAGGATATGGTGTTGAATTTCAAGGTTGGTTCCAATCAACCATATCTGGTAATTTCGTTACAACTCAATTTGTTGATGCATTAGTTCATCAACAATTAACTAATAAGAATAGTTTTATTCTTCTTCATAATATGGCATCAATCGGTAAAGAAGTTGATATCAAAGCTATAAGGTTAAGTGGTAACTTCATTCAAACTCATTTATCCGGTAAATGGCAATCAAAAGATTTGGAAACTAATAGATTATCATTCTTGAACATTTTTGAAGAGATCCCACTTACTATCAAGAACTCATGTTTAATTGATTTGTACTTGTCAACCAATATGGAAAAATTAAGTGAAAAAGAATCAAGCGAATTCGAAGTGTTGAACTTATCATCAAACCATAATGTTACTGCTAAGTTATTAGAATCATTATACTCACAGATAGATGCATACAATTATGACCAAAATAATTTCAACTATTACCAAAGACAATATCAAAAGGAGAACACAAAAGTTGTTCAATGGAAGCAAGCAAGAAGATTAGAAAACTTGGAAAGAAGTAAAAGAGGAGAGAAAGAATTAAATCCTAACGAATGGCAGTCATTATTCAAATTACCAACTGAACCATCAAGATACAACAATATGTTATTCTCAAATGCAATTGATAGTTTGGCTGATGATTTGTTAAAGAAATGTGATGAAGAATTAACAAAAAGTTTAGCAATTGAAACTAAATTGACGGCAGAGTAATTGTACACTAATGAATATATTTTGCAGAAAGTACGAATTCGTAGACCTTGAAATCTTGTGCAGGATAAACTCACTGTGGTGATACATCACAAGTGGAGGGATTATGCAGGATGTTCCTTCTACGTACATCGCAAGCAGTTATGATACACATCACAAGTAAACAACAAGCCTGCAGGATTTGAGTTTTACAACTTGAACTTGCGCAAAAGCCATCACTAACTCCATTGCCTTTTGTGCAAACTCAAAGTTAAATTGCAGCCAATTATGTAAACCACAATCACTATTTAAACCTTCACCTGCATACAATCTGTGTTAAACCCGAAATAATCATTTTTTGGTCGTGTATCGGGTCATCTATATGTCTTAGTCCATTACAGTACACACATACTGTAATTATTTATTCAACTATGGGAAGACCAAAGGTATGTATATAAATGTCGATTTGATTAATTCTAACATCAGTATATATTATTAGTGAGGCATGGAGAATCAGAAGGCAACTGTGACAAAGAAGTTAACAGAGTTACTGCTAATCATAAAATAGCTCTTACTCAGCAAGGTCATTATCAAGCAACATCTGCTGGAACCGTTTTAAGGGATTTCCTCAGTCAAGAGATATTCAATAAACCCACAGAGTCAGGTCATAATAGCAGGTCGATAATGTTCTATACATCGCCGTACCTTCGAGCTCGACAGACTTGTAATAACATTATCGAAGGAATTAAGGACTTAGATGGCGTAACTATCAAGATCCATGAAGAACCTCGAATGAGAGAGCAGGACTTTGGTAATTTCCAAAGCACGCCTGAAGAAATGGAGAAAATCTGGGAAGAGAGAGCTCACTATGGTCATTTTTTTTACAGAATACCTCATGGTGAATCAGCTGCTGATGTTTACGACAGAGTGTCAAGTTTTAATGAGAGTCTATTCAGGCAATTTCAGCAAGAAGATTTCCCTAATGTCTTGGTTTTAGTGACCCATGGTATATGGGCAAGAGTGTTTTTGATGAGATGGTTCAGGTGGAGTTACGAAGAATTTGAAAGTCTAAGGAATATCCCTCATTGTCAATACTTGATCATGAAACGAGACCCTCACAGCAAGTACTACCTCAAGACGCCATTAAAGACGTGGGATGATCTTGATGATAATGCGCTTGAAGATATGGATGTAGAGAAAGAGATTTGTGAAGAGGTCAGATTTAACTCAAAGAACAAAGTGGACTCGGTCAATGATTTGGATATCAAAAGTATCATAAATGCTCAAAAAGATGCAATTAAAGCACTAAGATCAAAGGATAAAGCGTTGAAAGAAGCGTTTGAAAAAGTTATAAACGGTAAAAGCTATCACGACAAAGTTATATCAAAATTCAAACTTGATAATCAGAGTGCAACTACTAGCCTTGAAGACCTCTCAAATTAGCCTTCCCTGCTACGTCATAAATCTCGGCGGTTATTATTCGGTCAGTCGGATGATGGTCGTCCTTTCACCTGATGTTCGCACATAAATTGTCGCTAAAGAACTAACTTAAACTCACATACACATTACTAAATTTAACAATGGCACGTCAATTCTTCGTTGGTGGTAACTTCAAAATGAACGGTACTAAAGAGTCCGTTACAAAGATCGTTGAAGGTTTAAACGCCGCTGATTTACCAAAAGACGTCCAAGTGGTTATTGCCCCACCAGCTCCTTACATTGCTTTGGCTGTTGAAGCTAACAAACAACAAACTGTTGAAGTATCTGCTCAAAATGTCTTCACCAAGGCCTCTGGTGCTTACACCGGTGAAATCTCCGCTAACCAAGTCTTGGACTTAGGCGCTAAGTGGACTTTAACCGGTCACTCTGAGAGAAGAACAATCAACAAGGAATCTGATGAATTCGTTGCTGAAAAGACTAAATTCGCTTTAGACCAAGGATTATCAGTTATCTTGTGTATTGGTGAAACTTTGGAAGAAAGAAAATCCGGTATCACTTTAGACGTTTGCGCTAGACAATTAGATGCTGCTTCCAAAATCATCTCTGACTGGTCTCACATTGTTGTCGCTTACGAACCAGTTTGGGCTATTGGTACTGGTTTAGCTGCTACTCCAGAAGATGCTCAAGAAACCCACAAGGGTATTAGAGAACACTTGGCCAAGACTATTGGTGCTGACCAAGCTGAAAAGGTCCAAATCTTATACGGAGGATCTGTTAACGGTAAGAACGCTCCTGAATTCAAGGACAAGGTCGATGTTGACGGATTCTTGGTTGGTGGTGCTTCATTAAAACCAGAATTTATTGATATCATCAAGTCAAGATTGTAAGTGATTAACTAAAACAACGATTCATATTGTTTCTGATTGTAGACATTGCCAATTGGGGCTCCCATTCCTTGAGCTTACAAACTTGATCAAATATCCCCTGGTAGTGCTCCCAATAGATTGTCTGGAGGTGAGTATTAATGGTCAAATCTGTTTCGAGCAAAACTTGATCATTATCAATAGCCTTCAATAGCCGCAGCAAAGGCCATGTTTTCTCTGGAATTCCGTTGATATAGTACGAAAATGAGAAGTAGAGTTGTTGCTGGCGATTGCGGAAATGCTTGACCCACAATTGGGCCTGTTCAGGCGAGCCACTGAACGAATGTAAAACAATCCGGGGTAGTGTGGTGAACTTTTCACACAAAATATCGAACAATGGCCCGTGAACTTTAACACAGTGGATTGACACAGGACACTGTAGTTGTTCTGCAAGCTCCAAGTGCTTACAGAAGATCATTTGCTGGTGATCTACTGTGACTCTGCTGCTGGACAATTTTTCAGGCCCATCATTGGACACTTGCTGGTTACCGTAGAACCCGTTGGATGGGATCCTGAACATTTTGTCAAGGCCGATCTCACCAATTCCAAACTTCATATCCTTATGGCGGTCTATGATGCTGCGGATCTTGCTCAAGTGCTGATGTATGTCTATTGGATCTGGCAATGCCGCTAAGAGCTCTGATGAAGGAGGCGGGTTTAGAACCGAGTTGTAATGGTCCGATTTGCCTACTTGACCATCAGAGAACAAGTGGCTGTACCACGGATGAACTCCGAAGTACGGTAAAACCACTTTATGGTGTAGGTTATCGATTAAATCAGCAAGAATGTCCAAATCAATGTGATTTGTGGACATCACGCTGAAGAAGTAGTCATTATAAGGTCGTAGCAGTAGCTGCTCCACCAACAGAGGAACATCTTGCACTGTCATATCCACACTGAAGTGACAGTGTGCATCTCCAAGTGTCAAGAAATCCATATTTATCCTGTACGATAGTCGCAACCATAGAATCTATAGAAAATTCAATAGCATTCTTCCTAAATGACAGTCATTATTGGTTCTTTGTATGTGATTTGTACTCAATGACGTTTACTAACAATGTAGATTTCTTCCTTACACTGTACAGTTTGAAGTTGGGGCTCAATCGGAATTGGAAACTGAATATTCGATTCCATCTCAGCCATTGGCAGGCCCGCAACCGTTGTTAATCCGTCAAAGTTCCATCCTTCCCTCCTTGAGCAATGCTGCATCTCAGAGGGGATCCCCCACGGCTTCTCCTGGCACTATGGACCCTAGAGCAAAAAGCGCAACCACAGAAGGTGGGAAATCAATTGAGGAATTCTTCCTTCTTCGTGCTGGGAAGAAGCCTTCTACCGATGCCAGTCACATCTTGGCAGAAAACCTCCACAAGAAGTTGTCCCCCCACTACATTCAGCCAAAATCAAGAATTAGCAAGCCAATTGAGAGCCTGGTTGTGGAGCCCAAAAAGAAGTCAGAGGACTTGGGAATCCCGATCTTGAAGATGAACAGATCCTCAACGAGCTTATCGTCGTTGTCGATGTCGTCATCTCACAACAGCACGGGTGTAGCGTCACCAGCTCCAAGTATTCCGTCGCATCAGGTCAAGACGCAATCTGGGTTGTCAAAATCTGCCATCTCAATGTCTTTGGGAGACGATAGCACCAGTTCCTTGCAGGAAGTCCAAGAAAATAGTCGTCTTGACGTGGACAGTGACGTCGACGAAGACTTGCACAACGACTTTAATGAAATGATCAATCCAAGAGTGCAATCGAAGCTTGCTCCTTTTGGAGGATTCTCTCATCCACAAATTGAAGAAAGCATCGTCAACCATAGCAATTTCTTCGACAATGCGCCATGGAAAGTGGTGTTTGCAGCCAAAGGTAACGGAACGTTGATTAAAGCTGTCAAAGAAGCAGCAAACACTCATGTTATTAATAACAGAATTTGGGTAGGTACAGTGGGTATGCCTACTGACCTGGTACCTCCCCATGTAGTTGATGACATTGAGAAAGGCTTGAGAGAAGAGCACCATAGTCAAGCAGTGTTCCCAAGTGACCTCACCTTCAATGGTCATTACAACTCTTTTTGCAAGCAGGTATTGTGGCCCACTCTTCATTATGAGATCCCTGATAATCCCAAATCAAAGGTATTTGAAGACCACTCATGGGGCGAGTACAAAGAATTGAACCAGCTCGTGGCAGACAAGATTGTTGAAGTCTACAAGAAAGAAAATCTGCACCTCGACCCTGAGGACCCTGAAAATGTTATTTGGATCCATGACTACCACTTGCTTCTTGTGCCTGAAATGATACGAAAACAGTTACCTGAAGCCAAAATTGGATTCTTCCTTCACGTTTCTTTCCCATCGTCTGAGGTGTTCAGATGTTTAGCCCAACGTAAAGCTTTATTGAAGGGTATGCTTGGAGCTAACTCTATATCTTTCCAATCGGACGAGTATGTGAGACACTTCTTGCAAACTTGCAGTCGTTTACTCTTAACAGACACCAACGAATTTGGTTTGACATACGAGGATCGCTTCATCATGGTAAACACCATAACAGTTGGTATACAAGCTAACTCATTGACAGAAGTCCTCAACTCTGATGACGTGATGGAATGGAGAGACAAGATCAGAGACAGATGGAGAGACCAACGACTTATCGTAAGCAGAGACAAGCTCGATAAATTGAGAGGTATAAAGGAGAAGCTTTTGGCTTACGAGAAGTTTTTGAAGAACAATCCCCAGTACATTGATACCACTGTATTGATTCAGGTTTGTATCGGTGGAAGTGGTGGAGGTGATTCTGAGTACACTTCAGAGATCATGACTATTGTTACTAGAATCAATGCCCTTGCTGAGAATATCTCTATTTCTCAGCCAGTGGTATTGTTACAGCAGGACATTGCTTTCGAACAATATTTGGCCTTGCAGCATGAGGCTGATGCTTTTGTTGTATCTTCAATGAGAGAGGGTATGAACTTGACGTGCCATGAGTTCATCGTTGCAACTACAGAGAAGAAGTCTCCATTGATCTTGTCCGAGTTTACTGGGTCGTCGCAATTCTTGAACTGTCACGGTAAAGGAGCTTTGCTCATAAACCCATGGGATATAAAGAGCTTCTCTGAAGCTTTTTTGAAACTGTTGACTATGGCTCCAAATGAGAAGCTCGAAAGATGGAGAAATTGCTACGAGATAGTAACCAGCCATGACTCCAATCGCTGGATCCAAGGGTGCTTGTCGTCAATAAAAGAGGCTTGGGACTATGACCGCCAGAGAATTTCCAGCAGATTGAGACCTTTTACCAAACAAGTATTTGACAGTTTCTGTGACAAGACTAAAAATGGCAGGAGGTTAGTTTTGCTCAACCTCGAAACTCCATCAGCAGTTTCAGGTCTCGTGGATCACAGATCAACATTCACTAGTCTTTCAAAGGTGCCAGCTACCCGTAAAGGGTTAGATATTCAAGAACCATCAGCAGTTGCTCTGCTCTTGAGCGAATTCTTCAACAGTTCTGATATTGACGTGTACATCATCAGTTACTACGAAAAGTCTACATTGGAGACTCTCTTCAAGAGAATGCCCAACTTGGGATTGATAGCTGAGAACGGTGGGTACATCAGAGTCGTAGGAAGCAAAGACTGGATCTCTATTGTTGACGAACAGGAGTTGAACAAGTGGATGCCGCAAGTGACTCAATTGATTGATGCTAAAGTCGAGAGACTCCCTGGATCAAGAAGACAGCTTGAAGATTGCACTGTGCTTTTCCATCCTGGTAAAGCATTCATTGAGGACAAGGAAAGAGCTTTAGATTTCATGGGTGATTGTATTCAACATGTGAATGAGTTGTACCATGAGTCAGGAGTTCATGCTGCACTCATAAGAAACTCCATTGTCGTTCAACAGAATCAATTGTCATCCAAGGCTATCAAGTTCTTGGTTTCTTATCATAACAACGAGCTTGTTGACGACTTTGGTACCAAAGTTGCAGGAGATGGATCTCCATTATTGAAAACCAAAGAGGCACTGGACCTCAAGTTGAGTGGTGTGTTTATTGGTGGGGGCTCGACGTTGGTAGACGAGCCTAACTACTTGTTAGCAGACCAGCTACAGAAAGACCATGATGTCAAAGAAGTGTTGACAGTGGCCGCACTTGATACAGAGGGAAGCTACACATCTGCCCAATACAGAGTCTCTGGAAACAATGAGATGTTGGGCATCTTGTCGTCAGCAAATTTACATTAATCATCAAGCATTAAAGGGTAAGGTTAGAATTGTTTGTCCTTGAAGCTACCAGCAACAATCTTGTTGAGGTCACCAAGCGTATTCATAAAAGCATTGTTTTCGTCTTCATTCAAAACGTCAATTTTGTTCCAGTAGTAATTAACAAACTCATCTTCAGTTATAACCGGTTCTTTTGACCTTTCAACAACCCACAAATTTTCCTTTGACCGCTTGTGAGTTTCTCTATCGTCCTCCATACGTGACAAGATCTGTTTCTTGGAGAGCAATTGCTGGTCTGGCTCAGCAGTTGGTTTTGGTGGTTTGATAGAGAATAATTGGTCTTCATCCACGTCATTTTTGATGGGCAGTTGGTGTTTTAGGAGTCTTAGTCTTTCGTAGTAACTTTGTTTCCTCTTTTCAAGTAGTAAATTCCACAGCACAATCAACGGGTCGATGTTTTTCTCCTCTAGGTCTTCCGCTTCTACTTTTGGGAACGGGATATCGTCATTAACGTTTTGCAAGTCTTCAGAGGTGAGGAGCTCCGACTCCACGGCGTTGTACTTGTGCTCGTAAGTCTCTGAGTCGAACTGGAGCGTCTTTGAAATGTTCTTCAAGCACACAAACACATTGTACAAATTGTAGTTGTGAGAGCCTGGAAGCACTTGAAGCAAGATATTGGGCAATTGGTGCTTGATATTCTGGACGTAAGGGTACGAGTAGTTTGATTTTGGTTGGCGGGACAATGTGCATGACTCATACACCAATACGTCAAGTAGCTGGAACATTGTGGACTTTGTGTTGAGCTCGATTTTAGGGTCGCTGAAAGTGTTGAGAATTGACGGCAACAAATAGTCTTCAGACTCGGCAAACTTTATAGCAAAGTGAGCAGCTCTTCTTAAAGCATGGACTGAAGGGTTCAACTCCAGCAAAATCTGATTGAATTGGTTTATAGCTTCGAAAGAGTCCATAGTGAAGGGTCGCGATGGAAAATTTTTTATTCAACATACTAAACTGCTACGATGGGTAAAACTGGTAAAGGTAAAGGTGGTAAAAATAGAAGAAGAGGAAAGAACGATAACTGGGGGCAGAAGAGAGAATTGATCTACAAGGATGAAGATCAAGAGTACGCTCAAATCACAAAGATGTTGGGTAATGGTAGATTAGAAGTCAGTTGCTTCGATGGAATCAAGAGATTAGGACACATTAGAGGTAAATTAAGAAAGAAAGTGTGGATGTCGCAAGGTGATATTATTTTGGTGTCTTTAAGAGATTTCCAAGACGATTTATGTGATGTTATTCACAAGTACAATTCTGATGAAGCAAGAACATTGAAAAATGTTGGTGAGTTACCAGAAAACGCTAAAATCAACGAAACTGATACTTTCGGTGGTGAAGAAGATGACGATGTTAACTTCGAATTCGGTAACGATGACGATGAAGATGACGAAGATGAAGGTGATGATTTAGATATCGATAATATCTAGACTTTTCCTCTTAGTATTTATCTATTTGTACAAATATACTTGAGTAATTATCTCCTTTGAGTTTGTCTATCGTCGTCGCTTCCTAATTCAAAGCTGTCAAATCTTCTTAACCCCACCATTTCTTCCTCGTTGTACTCATCTCTGTTGACTTGCATAGACCTCCTCATCGATGAGAACCCTCCGACCCCATTGTCCAATGGCGCCATGTCCTTGCCGTTGTGCACACCAAAGAGCTCTCTGGTCTTGCCCTCGTTGTTCTTCCTGGAGATGTTCAACAAGTACACTCCGCTGAAAATGATGAGGAACCCAATTAACAACGAAATAATGTTCACTGCTGATGTGGTGTTGAACCCTCTGAACAAGATGAATGACGCAAGCAATGTGAACGTGGTGAATGTCACGTAGTACAACGGATTGACAATCGAAGCATCGAATTGGTCTAATGCCTTGTTGAAGTAGTTCATTTGCGTCAAAATGCAAAGAACAACAACAATTATGAAAAGGTACGTCGACATGTGTGTGAACTGATTCTTACCACTCAACGTCAACTTCAAAGCAATCCCAAAGGCCTTAATTGACATCACTGAAATCGAGCCAACAGAAGAACAAATTGAAAGATAAATCATGGGGTTGGTGTGTCCGTACTTTGGAACGATTTTGTAGATCATGAAAAGTGTGTAACAGAGAATCACAAAACAGTAGAACAAGAACCCCGGTTTAGTAGCATACCCCAAGATCTCGTCAACAGTCTCGATCTCTTTGTCTGGAGGTGCATGAAGCACAATAATGACTGAACCCATTAAGCAAATAGCACAGCCCATTTTTCCCAAAACCCCCAACTCTTCCTTCAAGAATATGGCTGCCAATACTGCACCGATGATAACAGACAATGCACCTAACGGGGTGACTAAAATTGCTGGTGCAAAAGTGTAAGCAGCAAAATTGGCAATTTCGCCAATAGCCATTGTGAGCATTCCTGCCCACCAAATGGGATTGGACAAATACTCGTGTCCTTCGTTCAGGCTGTTCCCCCGTTTGGCTGATGAGTCCATCAAGCCCTTTTTCGTTATAATAAATGAAGTTCCAATAGCTAAACTGGAAGACATAGCCAATGCTAGCCCAATATACTTATCGTCGACCATTTTCACCAGGAAAAAACCGTGTATGTGTCAATGTAGATGTGGTGAAGCCAGTGGCGGTAGCGAGAAGTTATCTACTGAAGATCCGGGTGAGTTATTCTCGTGCAATGAGAAAAGAACAAATCAACAGTTTGACGCGGCCATTTTTGGATATCAACTCTTTTCCAAATCGGGATCGATGCCATCATAAAGATGCACTATGTTGACGTAGAACCAACTGTGCCGTTGCGGCCGTGGAGAAGCACACACAGAGTGTCATATGCCAACTACTTGGCGTTTTATCTGGAAACTGTTCCTGGTCCAGAGGACTCAACTCGCTGTAGACCAGAGTCACGCTGGCACAGTGTTCCAAAGAGACTCAGTGGTACTGGTGAAGTAGCCAGTGTCACTGTTAACACAATTGAGCTCTTAAATTGTCAGTCTCCACCAGCTGGGTGGAAAGCTTCCATCTTGTAAGCATTAATGTTTGTGTCGACACAGCTGATCCTGCGCAGCTGCAACAATGCAACACCTCTGGTCTCACTGATGGCCACAAACACAAGTTCTCTTCATCAGTTCCCTAATTTGGATTGTACTCAATTGCTGCAAATAATGAACCTCCAGCTCTCTGCTTTGAGACTGAGCCTTCTGGTAGTCTTGAACTACGTGGCATCTGTTTTGATGAGAACGTTTCCTGAACTCCACCTTTTGGTGGACTTGGTGAAGCTAATCGGGCACTATGCAAATGAATGTTTGTGCTTTCTCTGGACCACAAATGTCATGGTATTTTTACGCCAGCACTCGGTTCTGGGAGCATGCAACTTCATCCATGCTTTCAGTAAGCCAACAGAGACCAATTTGTTCTTACACTTCACCTGGTTCATCTCCCACTGTGCAACAATTTTGTTTTGTGGTGTTTCTGCCTTCAGAAAGTTCCATCACAAGCAAACTCTCGACACCACAGTTATCGCAAGTGCTGCTGTGACTTACGTAGTGGTGATCTACCGCCACTTGACGCTTCTTATCCACAACCAAGCTGCTCCTAACAACGCCAGAGATATTCGTGTCAAGACAATCCCTTTGGCGCAGGCTTTCAAAACTGAAAACAGTTACCTTTTAGTCACTTGCCTTCACCACATCAACTCACCTTTGAGCTGGATCAAAACGTTCCCATTTGCCATCTACGCTTTCTTGAACGTGTTTACCACCATCTTGGAAGAGTACATTCATGGCACTGCCTTGTCCAACGCTCTTTTGCCGCTCCTATTATTCATTGAAGAGCCTTTGCTCGACTTGGCTGCCATCATTGACTTGGTGGTCGTAGCATTGAAGGTCTGGCAAGATTGTCTGTCAAAAAGATATACAGAACTGGCATTGTTTCTCTACGTTTTCTGTTTGAGACTAGAGCTGTCGTCGCATCTAAGAGCTAGACTCATTTGGTGTATTGATTTCCTTGAAAGGTTTACTCTGTCACGAGTACTTCCCAAGATCATGGCCCAGTTCACCAGCAGACTTTTCGTGCTTGTGTATCAGCTCGTTTCTGCACCACAGCTCACTTACGATGTTGAGCAGCCAAAGAAAAGCGACAGAATTGCAAGCTTGCGTTTTGACGAGTTCGTCATCGCCAACGAGTCTGGTTGATCTGATCTATAATACATATGCTAATTTGAAAATTGTTCCTTCAAGTCTTGAAGTCTGTACCACCCTTCACTATCCTCCCACATGCTCTTACCCTTGGACATTAACGATCTGATGGTGGTCCTAGCCTTGTACTTCCAGTCCTTGCACACAAGGTCATCGGCCCCGTGCTTGCCTGGCAACTCTCCCAATGACTCGTAGGATGCTGCTAGGTCGGCACAAGCATCGATAGCTTCATTCCAGATATTCTCGTCCAGCTCCAACTCAGGCACACTGGATACTGCTCTGTATGCCTTCTCATGGCACTCAAGAGCTGCCCAGGGTCTCTTGCGCCAAAGCTCAACTCTGGAAACAATTCTCCAGCACCTGGAAGAAGTGGTGATAACTTTAGGTAAAACATTGCAAACAAGATCAATACAAGAGCTCTGGTAATGTGTGAACCGCCTGTCTTCACCTGCAGGGAACTCAGTTGACACCAAGATATCCACGAGCTTTTCAATCACAGGAATATCCACAGACTTTTCACCTTCATTAGCGCCCTTGATATCAATGAGCTCTTTGACTGCAAGCAACACGTCGTTCCACTCGTGAAGCTTCATGGCCACTATGAGGTAGTTCTCGTATATCTTCCAGGACTTCTTGTTCTCCCTTGAGGTCTTGATGGCTTTCTTCAAGGCGTTGAAAGCAGGCTTGGTCTTGTCTTGTCTGACCAAAGAAGTAGCAAGATTGGACCAGGCGTGTGGATTGGTTTCGTCTAGAGCAACGCAACGTGTGAACGCCTCAGACGCCAAGTCGTATTGTTCGCTTTCAAGTCCACAACAACCATAAAAGAACCAGTTCTCGTAGTTTAGTGGGTTGACAGTTAAACTGTCATGCATGTGTTGGATAGAAAGAAGAATGTTTCTTGGCTGGTTCGAAGCTGCAGGAGGAGCATAGTAGTAGCGAGACAAAGAGGCTTTGGCCTTTGGGTATCTGCCAATCTCCCACGCTTTCTCCCAGAGAGCAGGTTCTTGCTTCAAGTCTCCAAGAATGGAGATGGCTCTGGCGTTCTCTGGCTGGCTTTTAATAGTCTCCACGAGAATTCTTTCGGCTTCAGCTTCGTTGTCAACGGCAGCATAACACAATGCTGCCTCGCATGACATGTGAAGCCTCTCATAGATTTCAATGGCAGAACGCAACACTCCAAGACTCATGTACTTCTCAGCTAGAGCCACGTCTAGCGACCACTGAGGCTTCAATGGTAGCTGGTGAATGAAACGCAAACGAGCTGAAGTAATGGCCGAGTCGTCTGCTTGAGGGTCTTGCTGCGTCGGTATAATTCTGGTCTTGACCTTGATCCCGATTTCTTCAATCAATGATGTCATCTGTAAGATCCCTCTCTCGATGGTTCTGGCCTTATTGGACTCCAACAACGAACGCTCCCACAATGCCCTTCCAAAAATCAGCCAGTTGACAGCGTCAGATTTGGCGAAAAGAATTCTGGTGACAACAGCCATCAACTCTTCCTCAACTAGAGGATCGTTGGATGGAGAAGTCTGTCTCAAAGCACACAACCTCAAGAGCAATTGAACGTTGTCGAGGTCGTTCAAAGGTGGCTGCTCGTTGGGGTCAAGCTGTTTCAACTCAGAGGGAATTTCCTCTTGTCTCATTGCAATTGGTAGGAGTTTATCCTTTGGTTGGTCTTGCTCGTCGTCGAATTCGATCTTGATCCGCTTGGAGTTGGGTTCGTCTGGAATCTCCATATCGTTGAGAGACTCGTACTGGGGTCTTTCCAAGAGTAGGTCTGAATCCAAGTTGAACTGTTCTGGGTTCTCGTTCGCCAGTGCAGGCCCGTAGAAGCCAGAGGCTCTGCTTTTGGCAAGCACAATGAGGCTCGAGGTGGTGAAGGTCTGGAACTTTGTTCTCTTGGCTTTGGCTCCCGAGAGAACAAGCTGGAGCTGGGAGATGTCCTTAGCCTTGGCCAAGAATTGACCTGCAAGGTGCTCAGTCTGACTGTGGATGCACATACGTGCCGACTCAAGGAAGAAGACCACTTGAAGCGTCTGCTGCAACTCCATGTCGTTGTCTGTAGACGACCAAAGACAATTGACCACGTCTGGAGTCAAAAGTAGGGTTGCCACGGTTGTGATGATAGCAGGCAACTCCGAAAACAACGACAAGTGAACTTGCAAGAGTCTGGATCTCCACCAGAGTGCGCTGGCGACCACAGGGTCAGTTTTGGCCTGTGTACACGAGGCAACAGTCGCTTGACAGACTTGTTCAGAGTTCAACACCTTGGACAGCGACACGAGAGACGCTTCTTCAGCGAGACCACTGAGCTCTTCGAAGATCATGCTGGCCATCACAAAGAACACAGGGTCTGTCATGAGGGCGTACGCCAGCTGACCCTCGAGAGCCAACAATTGAAGAGCGTCGCCCTGGATTTTTTCGGAGTCCACGTTATCAAAAAGGAACTTCTGGTTGTAGGAGATGCCAGGACCGGTGAAATTGACTTGGATGAACGTCTGGAGGTACGCAATTCCCAAGAATTGGAAATAAACCGCTCCAAATGGCTGTGAACGTAACTGATTGCCAATAAACTGCACATACTGTCTCAATACGGAGCCCAAGTCACGCTCAGGGTACTGCTGGAGGATCAGTTTGGCCTCGTCGCCGTAGATTACCGAGTCAAGCTCGCTGCTTCTGATCAACTCAGCACTTTGACCTTCGGCAATCTGTAAAGCCGGCCGATACACACCATCACTTTGAAGTTCACAAAACTTGTCGGCGGGCGCTGAAACAAGTACAAAACTCAAAAGCTTCCGGAATTCTCTTGAAGTCTCCGACATACTTTTGCGATGAGCATCGATTTCTATAAACTATGAGAGTGATTTGTGAGCAGAGAGAGTCACGTGATGGTTTGCATCAACGTTGAACCATCAACTGTTTGACAAGTAACGACTGAGTCTCTTTCTACTATCACCATTAGAGCTGTCGGACCGCTTATGTTCTCCCGAACGTCTACCCTTGGGTTTTTTGAGCGAGCTTCTTATACTCAATCGGTTCATTTCAGACCCATTTTCCTCGTTGTCTGAGGCCCAGTCAACGACCTCTTCTTGCACCTTGAAGTCTGATGGCTTGGGAATAGCAGAGCGCCGTTTGAAAAGAAGCGGCTTGTCTGATTGCCGTGACTTGTCGAAATCAAAATCCATATCAATAAGGGAATCCAGTTCCATAGGTTTGTCTCTAGTCTGCGTGTAAACTGAAGATACAGTCGTAGAGGAGTCCAAACCTACTTCCAAATTAATCAAATTAGGCTCTAACTGTGCTTCATCAGATGGTTTGCGGGCTATGGGAGTAGCAGCTTTGCTTTGAGTGATTCCCTCCAAACTCATATTGTTCATGCCTTCAGTGATGTAGCGTGAATTGCTTTGTTTGAGTGAAGACAGCTGGGTCAGTGGATCATTATTGTTGGGACCACTGACTGGTGTTTGCGTTGTATACTCTCCCCAAGGATTGGAACTCTTCTTCTTTTCTAGAGTCGGCGACTGCAGCTGTTTCTGTACCTTCTGATCCATCTCCACTAGGTTGACTTTATCATAAGGCTTGTCCATTTGCTGGCCATAAAGAGGGTCTTGATATTGACGCCTGTCGAATACTGGTTCTGGCTTTCTAATACTTTGTTGAACAGGTTTCACAACATGAGCAGGGATGGGTTGAACTGGTTGCTCTACCAGATGCTGGGGAGCTTGCTCGAAAGATTTTCGAGGTTCATATGAATTTGCTTGGGAGAATTGGAAAACTCCAAAATTGTCGTCTTCCTGTTTCGAGGATGCATCAACTTGGGCAGCTTTCTCATTGTATTGCTTAGAAACAAGAGGTGTTGAAGTATCAATGTGAGATGATCTAGATTTGGAGAGATCCTTTGAAAGCATTTTCTTTGGTTGGGATGACATACCAATGTCAATCAATTTCTTATCGTCAGATAATTCAAGATCAGTTGTTCCAAATAGATCTTCGTCTGGTTCATCCTTTGCTGATTCCACGACTATGATTGGCTCTTGGCTTGATGAACTTTTACTTTGAGTGAGCTTGTTCTCATCGTCCTTAGATTCATCGTAATCAAATTGGTTGTTCATGGGCTCTGACTTCGTGCTTTGAGATGTCTTTTGGGGCTCTGCAAGCTTTTCACCAGGAGAACGAGACTTAGAGCCGAAAATATCGTCAACGAGCTTTTCAGCATTCTTATCAATCTTGTTGTGCTTCTTTTCCCATGCTTCTTTACGTTCGAGACCTTGATTGTAGTTCAAAGAGGACGACCGTTCTATTCTATCTGAGCCCCCAACAGGTTGACCGTACTGTGATTGTGATTGGTAAACACCTTGTGCAATTTGCAGCTGACTCATTGCTGCCTGACTTTGATGCATTTGGAACTGATTCCATTGAGTCATCTGGTACTGGTAAGCATTTTGCTGGTACTGATATTGCTGGAGTTGCTCAGGAGTGAGCTTGTTGAGCTCATTGGAACCAAGCACTTTCGGTTGCACCGGGTAGTTGTAAGGTAAATTATGCTGAGGTTGGGGAGAATGTTGATGTTGTTGGTTACGAACGGGAGGCTTCAATGACTGATAGCCACCGAGTGGTGCAGACGACTTTGCGCTCGTATCAGGGGTTTTGGAGGCTTCTTGAGTGTCAACAATAATGTTGTCCAAAGAAGGGTACCTTTCTTCAGCATTTTCAAGTTGTGCGTTCAAATCAGCAAGACTATCATCAGAATCTGAACTTGCATCTTCTATGCCAGCATTGCTTTCGGCAACAATTCTTGATTTGTTAATTTGATCTTCGAATGCAGGTTGAGCTTCAGCGGCTTGTCTAGCTTTAGTGGGTAAATCAGTAGTGCTAGGTTGTTGAGACTGTGAAGCCAAATACTGCTGCTGATAATAAACCTGTTGTTGCTGCATAAGTTCTTGCTGCTTCTTGCGTTGGTATTCATGTAATGCTTGGAAGTTATACAGGCCCGAACCATAAATGTCTTCGATTCTCAATGAGTCGAAATCTGTGTTTGAAAGTCTTGCCACGAGTTTGATAACTTGGTAGATGTTTGGTCTCAAGAGAGGATTCTCTTGTAACATGATGACGATAAGGTTCTTGAGGTCTCCGGAGTATTGAGGTGCCGGTAAGAATTGGTAAGATGCATGTAGAATTGCTATATCACCATTGGCCTCAAAGGGTGTGGTGTAGTAGCAGAGCTTGTAGAGGAAAACCCCTAAAGCCCAAATGTCAGCTTTCTCGTCAATGGGGAACCCTCTATACAAATCTATCATTTCTGGGGCTCTGTATTGAGGAGTTGTTTGGAAGATTATATCGTTGTTAATTGCCTGGAACTCCTGTTGATTCTTTGGGGGAGCAATAGGTGAGGATGTAGAACCAAAATCAGCCAATTTAAACCGATTGTTAGAATCGATCAAGACGTTTTCAATTTTTATATCTCTGTGAACCATTTTGACTTTGTGCATTTCATACACTGCAACACTTATATCCAACATTATAGTCAAGATTTCCAGCTCGGATAATTTGGTCTTGATCTTGTCGTTCATGTAGTGAAGAAGAGACTTGTTAGGGCACAATTCCATTAGTACCAACACTTGGTAGGACCCAGATTCTAATCTTTCAGCGTGGGAGTCATAGTACCGAACAATGCAACGGGACAGTTTTAACTTTTTCATGACATCAACTTCCTTACGAAGGGTGTCTAAACCTGATTTATCCTTGACCAATACCCTTTTCAAACATGCGATATCACTGTTATCTTCCTTTGGGTCAATTTTAACTTTATAAATATGGGCGAATCCACCTTCCAGAAGGTAGGAAACAATCTCCACCAGATGACTTCCAACGGTTAATTGAGTACCGTCAGCGAGCCGCTGCAATTCCATTATTTCAAAGGCTGAGTCGTCGTGGCAATTGTGTAACAATCCTATGGGATTTTTGTGCGACTATTTTGTATATACATCCTTGATGATTTTGTTCATCTCAGCGTAAGTGTAGGGCACAAATAGGATTTCAGTTCCGGTCTCGTCCTTCTGCAAATTACACATGTGGTGCTCAACGAATTCTCCAAGCATTGTTCGGAAGTTGATTTCGTTGGACGTGATAAACTCGTCGGTACACTTTTTGTAGACATCCTTGAAATTGACACTGGACTTGACACTTCCTTTGCTGCCATTGATATCTGTAGCTTTGCTCAGTTGTAACTTGTTCATCTGCAATTCAAGAAGTACCCGGTAGAGTTTCTTGGAGTTGTCTGTCAACGACCGCAACACAAATTTGGTACCACGGTTCCCAATAAATTTCTTCGACTTACCAAGCTTGAGCATATCCACAAACGAAAGTTCTCGTGTGTATGGGGTGTAATTGGTGATGTCGTGCCATATGAAATTGTAGTTCCTTTGCTTGTACAGATCCCACATCAACGAAACATTAATGTTATCCACTGATGTCACCAACCACACTTCAGGCAAACTGCACAAAAATGAGAAATAGTTCTGGTCATTGTTGAATCGCATATGGTACCCGTCCATATTGTGAACTACCAACACCAACCGTGGCGGTATAGGCTCGTCCGTAACCTTTCTGTTTTTGTTGATATAATTCACCAATAACGGAACAGTGTCTGAAGTCACTTTACTGAATTTCAAGTTAGCTTGCTCGTGCTCTTCCTTGGTCAAGAGACATGAGGCGATATCCTTCAACGTATCCTTGATTCTCATCGATGGGTTATACCCATTGATCACAAGCACTTTGGGAAGCTCCTTGTCCACTTGCAGATACTTCTCATACCAGTCGAACACGTACAGCTCTGCAAAATCTAGTAGAGTGTCAATCTTAGACCCAACTCCGTACAATGCCAAATTGAACCCCTGTGAAAGCTCAAAACACCACTGGTGAAACATATGCTGCTGCGTAGCTATCAAGCGTTTCCTATCCTTGTACCTCATGTAATGCATTAGTTCGAGATTATCACCAAACTCTTCGTAGTCCACATTGATATTTAATTGTGATAGAGTCTTGACACTGTGGGCATCCCTATTACTCTTCTGATCAAAATAACCTTCTGTCCCCTCATAGAAATATGCTCTTTCGTCTAGAACGGCATTATCCTTCTTCTTCAGTTCGAACCCTATGCCCTTCAAGTACTTTTCCATGAACGAATCAGGCACTTTTCCATCAGCGTCGAGTCTTGGAATAGGGAAAGCCGTGAACCCCTTCTCGTTCTTGACATGCTCAAGTTCAAGCTCCTCTTCCCTCATGGGAATACCGCTGATTTGTGGAATATTCTTCTTTATCTTATCATGCACAAGACTCCAGTCAAGAGCAGCAACATCTTTAGGTTCTGGTGTGATTCTGGGAGTTGTAGTAGCGTCGGTGGCCACATTGTCGGAGAAGAAGTCTTCGTCGTCCTGGGCGAAAATACTCTTGACTTTAGACGGGAACCTTTTGTATTTGAATGCTTGGTCTGGTGATGCTTTTGGTGTCTCCAGAGGGAGCTTTTTGGGCCTACCTCGAGGACGTGGTGAGCTCTTAGAGGTGTCCACAAACTCATCTTCCGAAACCACATCGTCGTCCTCGATATCGTCCTCAGCCTCATCATCTTCAATATCTTCTTCCACATCAGACTCATTGACTTCTGAGGCGTCTGATCCCGAGTCTGTATCGTCAACGAGGCCCTTAAAGTCTAGCTTTCTGGCGGCTGCACGTCTTGGGCGTTTTGCTGGTGGCTCTTTGGTTATTGCACTGGTTTCTGTCAAGTCTTCTTCGAGCTCCACGTCGCTTCCATAAGCTTTGAAATAGCTTTCTGTGTCAGTATCGTCCATTCTTGACTCTCGTATGATCCGTTCTGCAAGTTCCAAGTCCTGTTGGTCCAACACAGCGTCATAATCGTCTTGATCCTCGTCCAAGAGCCTTGAAGAGATCTTAGTATTCCAAGCTCTCTTTCGAGCCAGCAAATTGAGTTCATCCATGGATCTCTTGGCTGGAGAAACAAGCCCACGCCTTCCTCGAGGCGTAACCAGTGGAGATAACACGGTCCAGTCAGCTCTTGATCCTAAAAGCTCGAGTTTCCTTGGTGATCTTGTGGGCAGCGCGTTTGGAGTGGATTTTTCTGGCGATTTTCGGGGTTCAAGTGTTATAACACGTTTGATGGTTGGTGTAGAGAAAACATTGGCTTCATCATTGTCATCCTTTTTGTTTCTATTGCTTCTCCTTACCATAATTTACACCAAAAAACAAACTGTAATCGCTTGACAGATCAATGCGAAACTGAAAATTTATTTGAGGCCATCAGAACGATGTTATCGTTTTGTCCATATTGTGCCAACATGTTACTTATATCGTCTACTGAAGGCGATTGTAACAAATTCTATTGTCCCACGTGTCCGTATGAGTTCCAAATCAACGGATTTGAAATGTACGACAAGAAGAAACTTCCCAGAAAGGAAGTCGATGATGTCCTTGGTGGTGAAGGAGCCTGGGATAATGTCGACCAGACCACAGCACAATGTCCTAGAGACTCTTGTGGTGGTATAAAAGCATATTTCTTCCAATTGCAGATCAGATCTGCCGATGAACCAATGACAACTTTCTATAAATGTGTCAAATGCTCTCACCAATGGAGAGAAAATTAGTCTGTGTCAATAGCATAATGTAATATAGGTCCTCATGAATGCTGTAGCGTGGTTAAGTTGAACCCAAAATAGTTGTCAGGGTTCTGCTTGAGCTTCGAACAAATCCGATTAACGTTATTGGTATTTACCTCTGGGTCTATCTTCAACTCGATTGAGCCACCGCTCGAGACTAGACTGCCCTGACTGAATGACACGGAGATCTGGTGCATTCTGAAGCTAGGGACTTTGAGTGGTGGTTCTAGTTTACTGGCGCTGGCTCGTCTGACGAGTTTAGCCTTGTTACTCTTGTCAGACCCGGTTTTCAGCTGCAGCGAGCTCATCAGGGAAGTTTTGGCACTGGTACTGGAGGTCGGACTCTGGTTGTAGTCATTGACAGGGGACGCTATTTTAGTGCCAACTTGCATTATACCGTTGGAGATCTCCATCAACTTTTCAGTGTCTGTCACACGCAACATTCGCCTGTAGAGGCGCTGGCTCTCTTCGATGAATCGCTTGTACTTGGCCTCGCCTCTCCCGTTGATCAAGTTGCCGATTTCCAAGTCCCGTATTCTTTCTCTGAACAAGCTGTTGTTTTCGCTAAAGCTGCCCACAACTATTTGGCCCTTGATGGGAAGCATATCGCTCTGTGCTTGGAGATACCGGTGGACAAACTGGAGCTCTTTCTGGCAGTGTTCGTAGTTCCAGCGATTTATAGTGGCCACTGGTCGCTGCACAATTGATTCTTTTGGCTTGCCGTACTCGTGGATGTTCATGAGGTCGTAGATGTAGTGCTCAGGGTCCTTGTTGCAGCATTCGTTGCCAAAGAGTCGTGACATCATGAACCCAGCACTCCAGCTCTCAGGCGTGGTGACACAAGGGTACACTTGTTTAGGCCTGAACAACTGGATGAGCGCTTTGGTTTCTGAGTACGACGAGTGCCGTGAGAAGATGAGCTTGATGTTGCTGGGCAAGAGCATCTCGTTGTGTAGGAGCCAAACTCTGTTCTGAAACCTGTAGATATCGTGGCCTTTAGCAGTAGAGCTGATCCACTCAAGCTCGTTCTCCCGCTCCTCTGGAGACAACGACAGCACCAGGATCGGGTGCAACGAGCCTATGAGGTCCACGACATTGAAGTCGATGCACTGCTTGATAGACACTTTGAACTTAATTCTGTCACCCAACTGCCCTGGCTGCTCTGGCTGCCCAATATGAAACGACAAGGGTCCCTTGGAGCGCAACAAGTCAGCGTAGAGAGTCCTGCTGTGGATAGAGGCAAGCATGCGCAACTTGGCTCTCATTTGCCGTGTCATGGACCAAGTTCCTTTGGTCATGGTCGCTATTTTGGACCAGGCCTCTTCGAATCCTAACGTGAGGTCTGGGAATACGAACTGCACGTCTGGGTCATCGTGTGGGTACAAAGCAAGGAGCCTTACCACGGCAGCGATGCCCTGGTCGTTGGGGAGCATGTCAATGTACGGCTCACCGCGTCTGCTGAACGAAGTGTCGACGTAAACGTTGTCTAGCGTCTTCATGTTGTGGATGTAAGGCATCAAGTACGCGTTACGCGTGAGCAGCACCCTCCACCAGTCCTCTGCGCGGACGTCTCCCGTTATCAACACGGTTTTCAGCCCGTTTTCCACCAAGAACATCGTGGATCCAGGACAATGGTACGCTTCCACGAGCGTGATGGTGACAGCGACACCGAGATCGTGCACCTCCACCGTAAACGGTGTGCTGTACTCTTTGGCAACCACGCTGGCCACGTGTTTGTACTTGGGATTCAGCTGGAGCAATCGCTTGGTGATGGCGGTGCAGTAAACAGTTCCATTGAACAGCTTGTTAGCGAGACCGGCCAAGTGATCCTCGTGGCAGTGCGTGAGGAGGTACACGCGTGCAGCCACGTTGAACTTGTCGACCGCCACATAGGGGAACTCAGCAATTGTCCCCAGGAAACTGTTGGTCATGGCATCGCGACACGCGTCGCCTACAATTATCACTAATGTACATGTATTCACACCAAGATGCCGTAGTACTCGGCCCGCTTGTACTTCAACGCAAGCTCCGGCCACTGAACAATGAGTCGGTCAGTTATCGGCACCAAAAGCTTACCGGAAACGCTCAAGTCGTCCACTCGAGCAAGACTCTCCACATAAACGATCTTGGTGTTCGCCACTCCGACAAACTTGAACAAGAAGAGAATGTATGCAATGGGCACGCTTGTCCCAGGCCCGTTCACCAATAAAACGGCTGGTTTTTGCGGCATCTGGTACACCTGCTTGAACGTGTCGATGAACGAGAGCAACGTGTTCTTCACCGACAGCACCAACGGCTCGCCCACGGACCTCGCACGGTGGAGCGACATGAACTGCGGCCTGTACTTGCTCTCAAGCTGCTCCTCGTACAACTTGCACTTGCCGAGAGACGTGGAGTCGGTGGAAGATGTCACCCACGTCCGAGCACACTGGCTCAAATCCACGTTGGCCAAAAGCTTGAGCATCTCTCCCGTGTGTCCTCCTGACCCCAAGAACACCATCACATTACTGCCTGCGGCTGCAGCTGGGAACAGCTGCACTCCCAGCACGTCGTGCGACTCCAATAGCGGTGTTCGAGTCGCTGGGAGAATCACTATAAGCCGTATCACCACTAGCAACAACGGGCCAAGGACCAAAAGTGCTCCAAACACAACTTCCCACTCGTAGTCCATGACACTGACGAAGGTTTCTGAAAATAAAAATCAAATCGCACCTCAAAGCTCGAACGACGTCTTCGCTGCTGCGTACTTCTTGGTAGGTTTTGTGACCTTAGCTGGTTTGCCCTTTAGAGTTTTGGCTTCTGTGCCTTTAGCATTCGTAGATTTCTGGTCTTTGGCAGACAATTGACCCATGACTTTGCTGACAACCTGTCCCACTTTCTCGTACTCGGCTGAAGTTACCCCCAAAGTGGACAATTCACTCCACACAGCTCTCACGGCAAACTTGTTGTCGAGAATAAAGAGCCCGGCGGTCTTCTTGTTGGCGTTCAACCCATTGGCGTCTATAGCACTTGCAAACGCTTCAGCTGCTTTCCTGGTAGTGAAGGCTAGGAATGCACATTGAGCCTTGTGGATCACAGTGAGCGATTTGATCTTCCCGTACTGAACAGCATAGTCCGACAACACGTATTGAGGAAGATCGTCCTGGATCCCGAATAGAAAGAATGATGTAATGGCGGTGTTGGCGGGTGGAGTCAATGTCGAGGAAAAGGGTAACTTTTTGATGAACCTGGTAACCGTCTCAGATGATGCTTCCTCACGAGCAGTGGGTTTGCTGGTCGTGCTTACTCTCATGGTTCCAGACTTCAACTTCAGTGCTAGCTGACTCAAGATTTGTTTGGCTTTATCGTTTTTTTCAATGGCGTCAACGAGTTTATCTTGCTTCGCTTGTTGCTTATCAGCTATGATGGCTCTCACTTCACTGTTTCGAGAGTCAGACAGCGCCTTAACAAGGTTCCCTAACCCTGCCATCTTCAAGGCAGTGTCTCGTATGTGGATGGGGATGAGGTAGTTGATGTCAAGCATGCAGCATTGACAACAATTTTGAGTGGTGGAGCAGGTTTTGCAAATGATTGTCTTTTTGGTCTTGTTTGAGTTATCCTTGATATTCCAACGAAACGCCGTGAATGGCCGAGTGCATATCTTGCACTCTTCGCCATCGGGATGACGGGTCATACGCAAATTGTCTTCATCCCCGAGACAGTTGGTGCAAAGAGCAGGTATGTCAGACATGGTTTCGCATCTCATGTGAGAAAGCAGTTTTGACAGCGTTACCACACTCCAGCGCAACACGGCGTTGTTGGTGGTAGGTATGCTGCAGACTCCATTGGAGTGTTGTAATCACAAATGCTTCAGTGACGGCCCAGTGCATGAAGCACCAAGTAAAGGTTAGTAGTAGCTCATCGGGTCAAATCTAGTACTTGGTCGAGCTTTATTGACAGATAACAATATCATCGCCGTTCAAGTGTTATTCTACATTACACAAGTCCAAGTAGTACTTATTAGTCAGTTGAAACTCAGGGTTAAAAAGCTCTGAAATTTTTGTTCCACATGATGGTTCAGGTGAAGAAATTCGTAGTTTAATTCTGTTTCATCAGCATTTCAACTAGACTAAGCACAGTCCAAGTCACTTGTATCTCACAAACACATTGCTCTTGAAATGTGGCGCCAGATTCAAGTCGCTCAGATTTTACTCGGTGCTGTTAGGGGGATTTTCAGCTGCTTATATAGTTGTTGGTCGTGTGTATACCCGATGACATTATTTTTCAATTGAATACCAAGTGACAATATACAGTACCCTATTTTCAGTGATTATTCAAGAATCATCTTTTGTAGTTTAAAGTGCAATTGGAACTTTGTAAGTGTTTGTGACAACTCTGCGTGCACAGACTGAAGTTCTGCGTCGTTGGTGTGTTTTCTGAGCGACTGAAGCTCGGTGATACCCTGAGCAATAGCTCCATACACGAGACTGTCTCTTGAGTACCCGTGGAGTCCATCGAGTCCCAACCTGTGGCAGAAATCAACGATCAATTTGGTGTCGTGTTGACATTTCTGCTTCAATGTGGCGATGCTCTGCGGGCTCAACGTCTGAAGAAGACTGTAGAAGAACTGGATCATTGTCATGTCCTTTCTGAAAAAGTTCAATACCTCGACGTCAAAGAGATTGTCTAGTTGCTGTCCAGCAGTGTAGCGTGAAAGCTTGGACTCAATTGACGGTGTATAGCTTGGAATGGTTTCCACGACGACTGTTTCAATCACAGAGGCTTCGAAGTTGTCGATTATAAACTCGTGCAACAATTCAAGTGAGCCCTCGACTGTTCTGGGGTGCTTCAATTGCAACAACTTGGCAACTACCTTGGACGCGTCTTCTCTGATGTCCTCGGAGTCGTCAGCCGTGAGTCTAATGAGTATGAGTACCGACTTCAAGCATGTACTCGAGAACGAAGCTTCATCAATGAACTTCTCCACACTCTTTAAGCAGTTCTTTCTTATAGACTCAGTCTGCTCGTCCTCAGAGAAGCTGAAAATCGCTTCGACAAAGTACTGCTCGAGCTCCTCAGATGGATTTCTTGCAATGAACCCACTCAAGAGCTCAAGTGATTTGGACCTGATCTCATCCTCTCCATTCTGCATCAAAAGCTCAATTTGCTGCTTTGTGAGCGACCCATGAGGCACCTGACAAAGAACCTCTAGCAAATTCAAATGAGTGTAGTTGTCTGTGCCCCACAACTTCCAGAAATCTTCTGTGCTTGCAATTGATTGCGGATGCTTCTTCAAGAAATCAATAGTTGTGTTGGACAAGTCGAATCCAAGATCAAAAGCAATGGAAATTAGTGTCGACAAATTGTCTGAGTCACCTCTGGCTTGGTATACCTCCAAGAGGTAAGCAAGGATTTCTTTCATTGCAAGTCTTTTCAAGCCGTCATTGTCGATAGCATCAAGGTTCTCCACAAAGATGTTGCCTAGAATGTTGATGTTTTCGTCAGGAACATTGGGCAAGAGTCTGAGTACTTGAACGTAAACCTTGAGGGTAGACCAATTCTTGTAGGGGAACTGCAACGATAAGATGGTGGACTCAATTTCATCAGAGTCTTGTGTGCCGTGCTCCTTGATCAATTCAAACACGCTGAGCATGATTCCGTGATTGAAATTGCCATTGCGTCCTACTGAACTCATCAAGTTCGTGAAGGATCCAGACAACTCCGACGGTAACACAATTTGTGCAAGGGTTCTGGCAGTCATCTCTCTGATCAACCAACTTGGTTGCCCAAGCAACTCAATGACAGCAGAAGAGAACACCCCCAGATTTTCATCGTTGATGAAATTGAGTCTGGAAACAATCTCCAAAGCAGAGAAAACGATCTCCACGTGCTTGTTTCTTAAGTTGCTGGCTACCTTGTCCTTGAGTTCAGGATACTTTCTGAAGAAAGTCTTTGACAGGAGCTTAGAGCTCGAGCTGAAAAGTTTACTCTTCAAAGTTGAGAAGAGCATCAACGAACAGTTCTTAACTGACCAATTGGTAGAGTTGAAGTTGTCCAAGCATATAGTAAGAGCCTCCACGAGGTAAGGTGCACTATCGTGGACCAAATAAGCATCGTTGAACACACTCTTGATACAGTTCAAAGCATTCACTTGTGGCAAGTCGTGGATGTAGTTTGGGTTGAGTTCCTGTTTGGTTATTTCCAATAGCTTCGTAAACGTTAGAACAATCGACTTTTTGCAGCTGCCTAGAGTTGATTTCTCGGCTGTTAAGATCCCAGTGATCAAATTTGGAAGCCCACCACTTCTTCTGCTGATTACTTGACTGGTGTTCTCGATCAAGTTCAAATTTTTTTGCAATAACTCGTTGGGCAAAGTCTTAGTCTCTTCAGATTGGAAACAGATCTTGATGATATCGACAAACACGGGATAAATTGATGCCACAGTTCCTCTGTGCTTGATGTTGGACAACTGGTCGATGATAAGCTCCAAGTAGCCCACCAATTCTTGTGGCTTCAAGAAGCGATATTGACAGTCGCTGTTGAGCTTGAAAATCACACTCATGAGTATATTGGACTCCTTGATGCTTTTCCAACTGAAGTTCACCACGAGTTTGTCATCCACGAAATCTGCTTCGGGTTCGTCGTCCAACAAGCTGGATAGCACAGGCTCAACTTTCACCCAGATCTTCCTGTTGATGTCCACGACACTCGAAAAGAACCTGGACCAGAACTCAGAGTCAGAGAAGAAGTCTGGGGGTAGCTCTGACAACATGAGATTCAAACTGGTGAGTATTCCATGAATTCTGCTCTCGGAGTCTATGGAACTCTCCAATGCAGCACTCATATCAATCCCTTTCAAATGGGACAAGAGGAAGTCAAACACTTCAATGATTTGGGAATTGTTTTGGCGTTCAGCTTGGTATTTGCAGAAGAACTGGAAGAATCTAGCCCCTCCTTCACTTCTTCGACTCTTGAGGGAGAAGCAAAGATTGAACGAGTTCTGGATCAACTGGTTGTCGAGCACATTATTTTCCCACTCGAGAAGAGGGGCCATGACATCACTGGGACACTTCAAAAGGGTAGAGTATGCAAGCAAACGTAGATCATCGTAGTTGCTGTTCAAACTATCAAACAATACTCTGATTAACTTGTGATCAAAAATTGTCACAGAGTATGGGAAGATCAGTAGGTTGTCCTTGTCTTTGATTGGGTGTAAATGATCCAAGTCAAGGCTCACCAACTTGTTGAGAATTCCAAAGCCCACGATACACTGAGAATACGATTGCAATGGGAGAAGCAAGTCTCTCAGAAACTGTACAAGCCACTGTAGGAACTGCTGATGACTTTTTGTAGCTTCAGTGGTGCCTAACTTGTGTAAATGATAAGAAGCATCTTTGACTTTCAAGATGAAACCGTTAAGGGCATTTGCAAAGTCGTTTCTCAAGATTATAGAGTTGCAGTCAGACACAAAGTTGGTGACACATTGTTTGACAGCGTCAAAGATTGAAGGGTCCAAGTTTCTTGGTTTGGTAGACAAAACCAATAATTCTAGACAGTTGCATAGTATGGACGAGTTGTTGATGGAGAGAAGACTCAGGAGGAAGTCGAATGAGACCATTGACGAGAAGCTGACAGAGCAATTCTCTCCGATCTTCAAGAGACTGATCAAGAGACCAGTATGAACATCGTCCTGCAATAGCTGCGATGAGTGCTTCTCAACAAAGAGCTTGAGTGTTTCAGGAGCTCGCTTAACAATCAATGGGAGGAGGTAGGTTTGGATGTTGACCGAAGTGAGTTCGTTCATGAGCCCTTCGAAGCATGGGGCCTCCCACACCTCGAACCACCTTACAGCGTCTTTGTTCAACCCAACAAACACCCCCAGGTACACAGTCAGCAACAACTTGGCGTTGGCGTTGGCCAACGATCTGACCTGGAAGTTGTCGAACAACAGACGGAAAAACTGGCGGTGGTCAGCGTACAATTTGCACATGTTGGAGCCTGACATCTCTTTGAAGCAAATTTTACACACACACAACAAGATCCTCGAGTTGTGGAAGTTGTCCATGAGGAACAAGCACCACTCCACGATGACGGTGTCCTTATTTGAGGCGAGTTTGAGGTTCAAAATGGCTTTGTTTAAGCAGTTCACGAGCACATTGTTGTGGGGAGCTCTGAAATTGGAGTTGTTATCGTCGAGATGAGAATACAACGACTCGATGAAGCTCTTGTTTAGCAGCACCTGCGTCTTTAGCTTTGTGAGCTTGTTCAAGGCGATCGACAAGACGTCGTAGAGATCCACGACAGACGACTCAGCTTGCACTGTGAGCAAAATCTGACAGCACAAGTCCTCGAGTTCGTGGGGGCCGAGTTCGTTGTTGATCACACGTTTCTTCAAGTGGGCCAAGCCAGCGGGGTCTAGTTGGTCTCGTCGTATGGGGCATGGCGATGTCATGTTGGAGATGAGATGAAAAATCGAACAGACACGACACAACTGATAACATCATAGCCTTAACCGTAACCATAACCATAATCAGATCAGATGTGAACGGTTGTGACGTCAGCAGGCATTGACAGTCCAGCACCACTGCAGACGCTAGTTCTCGGCCGTCGCACTGGCGTGTTTTTGCAGCCTCTCATTTGTGTAACTCCAATTTCTTTATCTTCTCTTTTGGTTTTCGTTTCCTGAGATTTTTTCATTGTTGTTTTCACCATCGCCGAAATGATAAAGCCCAGAACCGCCTTCGGAGCGTTGTACTTCTCCTTACCGTACTATATGTTGTCAACCACCGAGAGTTTGATATTGCGTATGTATTTGTGATGATTGTGGTGGCTTGACCGAGGTTCCTGGCTTGGGGCCCCTATTACAGCGTGTGACGAAGTGGCACCTCTAGAATTGCCTTTGGCACCACTGGGTACTGCCACTGGCGACTTCCACGGTGGCAGCTGCCTCTGACTTCTGCTGGGGCAGCTACTTCCGACTTGATGGGGCAGGCCAACTCCCACTGTCAGGACCAGCTCTTGTCACTGGTTCCACACCAGTTCCCTACTAACTCCAGACTTCTCTCTCTTCTCCTTCTGTTTGTTGTTCACGTACGGCATCTACAGCTACTTGCCCTCGGCCATCCCTGCCTTGTCAGCTCAAGGGCAATATTACGTGTTGGGTAATTAGTAACGAATAAATTATGAAATGTACTGATGTAGACACAGACACGTCCACGTTACGTTCAAGTGTTCATGGAACACAAACACGTTGTCAGCATTGTTGGGTTTGTTCAAACTTCACTTACTGGTGATGTGAACGCGTTGTTTACATTCGCGTATGAGACCAAGCTACAGAGCCCCGTTCAAGCCGCCACGACCGCTTGGAGCCGGCACTGTCACGCCACAACCCCAAGCACCACCACCACTCAAGCGCCAGTCGCCACAAGCGCCAGTTGCAGCCGCCAAAAAGCCTTGTCCGGATCTCCAATCACGCTACAACGTGCAATGGCGTAAATTCACCAACAAGAAGAACAAAACCTGGGACGGTGACGGCACGTTGGTGGTCACAGACTCGTGCATGGTTCTAAAGGTCGACAAGAAGACCGTTGCAAAAACGTCATTGAAAAATATGGAGGGGGTGGTGAGAATTGGCGGCTATGAAGTCGAAATCGACACCGTGGACGACACGCCCGAGGCCATAGAGCCTTTGGTGGTGAAACGACAGTTTAAGAAGGTTCTACCCACCACAAAAGCCGCCAAACTCAACACTATGAGGCCTCCCTTGTACCCCACAGAAAATGGGTTGGTGCTCAGGAGGCCACCAGAGCAGGAGAATGACGTCGTGGACGTCGTGGTGGACCCGCTTCTTGTGAAGAGCTTACGGCCTCATCAAGTGGAAGCGGTGAAATTCATGTATGAAGCGGTAATGGGGTACAATTTCCAAGGGAACGGAGTGCTTTTAGCAGACGAGATGGGATTGGGCAAAACCCTCACCACCATCTCGCTTATGTGGACGCTCTTGAAGCAGAGTCCCTACCTCCATGAGAGAAACGTCGTGAACAAAGTGTTGATAGTGTGTCCAGTGACTCTCATTTCGAACTGGAGGAAAGAAATCAAGAAATGGCTCAATATCAACACCATCGGAGTTCTTGTCATTGACAACAATTGCTCTAACTACAAAGATGAAGTGAAGAATTTTGGCAGAGCTAAAACGTACCATGTTTTGATTATAAGTTACGAGAGACTCGTTAACTGTGAAGAAGAGATAACTCAAAATAAATTTGACTTGCTCGTGTGTGACGAGGGCCACAAACTCAAAAGCTCGACCAACAAAGCAATGAAAGTGTTGAATGCATTGGATATAGAGAAGAAGGTTTTGTTGACGGGCACTCCAGTGCAGAATAACTTGGTTGAGTTCTACAATCTTGTTAATTTCATTAATCCTAACATTCTTGGGAAGTTCACTGAGTTCCAAAAGAACTACATACGACCAATAGAGCAAAGCAAGGAATCCAACTGCTTCAACAGTGAAATCAGCGATAATGGTAAAGCTGCTGCAAGTCAGTTGAACGCAATTACCAAACAGTTCATCTTAAGACGAACCTCGGAGATCTTATTCAATTACCTTTCTGTCAAGACAGACATTCTCATGTTTGTCAAGCCCACCAAGATCCAGCTGAAGTTGTTCGACTTCCTAGCTTCCAACTTCCTGCTTTCAAGTATAGACTCAGCCAACTCTCTCAACTTGATCAATTTGTACAAGAAAGTGTGCAATTCTCCCACATTGCTATCAAGCGACCCAACATTCTCCACCCTAGACTATCAGGAAGACTTACCGTTGGCCAGTGGTAAGATCAACTTGCTTGTCATTCTCTTGATGGAAATTGTCAATAAGAAAAAAGAAAAGGTGGTGGTAATCTCCAACTATACGAAAACCTTGGATGTTATACAGAGCGTCTTGCTCAAACTCAACTTGAACTATTTGCGTTTGGATGGCTCTACTAATTCCACGTTGAGGACGCAGTACATCAACCAGTTCAACACCACCAAGTTTCCTCAAAACCCAATCTTCCTTTTGTCATCCAAATCGGGAGGAATGGGGATCAACCTCATTGGGGCGTCTCGTTTGATCTTGTTTGACAACGACTGGAACCCTGCACATGATCTCCAGTCAATGTCACGAATCTACAGAGACGGTCAAAAGAAACCAGTGTACATTTACAGACTCTTCACTACAGGGTGCATTGACGAGAAGATCTTCCAGCGACAGCTCATGAAGAACAATTTAAGTGACCAGCTCTTGACCTCAAACGACCCAGGAGCTGGACTGGATACTTTTGACATGGAAGAGCTCAGAGACCTTTTCACTATTCACTCAAAGACTGAGTCCAATACTCATGACCTTATCTGCACGTGTGAAGGGGAAGGTGAAGAGATGAATGTCCCTGAGCCTCAAGAAGAAACTGAGAAGTTGTTTTTAGCATCAAGTCAAAGCAACAGTTGGACAACGGCCCTTAACTTAAGTCAAATGGTCGATCAAGATGACTTGAAGAAAAAAAGTATCAAGAACGCCCTATCTGACTACAAGCATTACCGCCCTTGTGAAGAAATCGCTTGTGAGGACGCTGTTGTCAACGAAATCATCAAGGCGTCCCACAACAACAGCGAATTGTCGGTTTCATATGTCTTTACGAAAGTGTCGAACCCCAAACAGTGATGGTCTATGGTACAGTCTATTATCTAATTACCCAGCATCTTTTTGAGTCTTGCTTCAGCTGCTCTAGCTCGTTGTTCTCTCATCAACCTCATCTTCTGTTGATCGGTCAACCCGCTGATTTCTCCAAGCACTGTGGGTCCAGACAACCTGCCGCTTGTACTGAAAGTCGGTTTCTTGAGTTCCAACTCGGTTTTCTCAGCTAATGCTTGCTGAATCTGTGTTTGCTTCTCTTGTTTGAGCTTTTGGTTCTCTAATTCCTCCTCTTGTTCAAACTGCTCTTTGGTCTTTGGCTCACCAACTTTTGCCTTGTTCCAATCACAGAAATCCTCGCCAAGAGAGTGTCTGCAAGTTTGGAAAGTTTTCTTCACTTGTGTGGAAGAGCTGAGTTCTGCTGCTACTCTCCCTGCTTCGTTCTCGAGCGTGGGATCGGCTTTCAAGTTGACAAGAAGCACTCGCACCATGTGATGAAGCCCATGAGAGGAAGCAAAATGTAACATTGTGGGTGTCAAGTTGTACTGGTCACTAGGACATAATGCAAAATTGGGAGACAACTTGTTCTTCTTGAGGTAATTCACAAGCAAGGGGGCTTTGGATTTTCTCAAAAACGAAACAAGCTCAATGGTATGTTTGTCGTCCAGTGAAAGTTCTTTAGCCTCTGGTTTTTTTTCCTGAAGCACGGATTTCTTGAGCATTTCCTGCTGGTGCAAGAGCCTTTCCCTTTCTTTATCCTCGTCCTTCACGGCATTGACTTCGGTGATGTAAGTCAAATTGACCCAAGCCCTTTTCAACTCAGAGGTGGTGGCTCTTTTAGTGGTGAAGGGAAAGTTCTTCACTCTGGAGTCGCTGTTCTTGATGGTATGGTTATCAACAAGGATTTTCCTGTTGGCAGAGCCATTGGCCCTTATAAATATGTGGTGGCAGTCCTTGAAGTGATGGGACCAAGAAGCGAGCAACTCCGATACTTCTTTAGCTAATGCTTGCTCATTGTATCTACGAATACCAGCACCTGCTGAATTGGCTTTACCGTTAGCATTGTCATTTGCCCCTTGTGATCCACCCTGCTTTCTTCTGGTTGTGTATCTGTGAAAAGTCTTGGACACAACAAAGTCAACTTGCTGGATTTCTTTTGAGTCTTTTGTGTTGACGTTACCCTTGATGTTTTTGAGTTTGTGATTGACAATGGCACCAGCAAAATGGCCACCACCTATCATCAATAATGCAGATTTGCCCTCGCTCAACGGAGGTTTGTTCCAAGAGGATAGTGTCTTGAGAGGGTCACTTTGAAGTTCTGATTCGGTGAAAAGAGCCTTGTACAAACCGAAATTCTTCTTATCCTTGGCGAAGGGCGATTCTAGAAACAAGAATGGAGACCTTGTATGCAAGTAGCTTTTTCCCTCGAATTGTGGTGGGGGTGTGATGGCGACTTCCAGAAGTCTGTGGTACAAGTTGTCTTCCTCGTCTTCCGATTCTGATTCAGAGCCCGAGATGCTTTCCACTGACTCGCGCTCGATCAAGTCGTCGAACTGGTCGTCGGTCAACGGCGGCAAGTTCTGAGAAGCTCTTTTTTCATTATACTTTTGCAACTGGAGGGCGAATTTGTCAATTTTTGGAGTTTTGGGAGCAGATTTTGGCAGGTTGACCGTCAAATCCACTTCTTCGGCCACAGTGAAGTACCGGAGCTGAAAACTGTCGAGAAGCTCTCGCTTCAACCCATAGATATATGTATCGTTTTTGCTCAAGTTAGACATAAAAGTGGAATCCGCACCGACTGCGAAAAATCGTATTTAAGTAACTGTTCTATTTACAGAGTCAAGCAATGAGTCACAGGTGAATCAGGCACTGCCTATTCTGTGACATTCCTTTAAGAAATGGTCGATTTTTTCAGGTGACATGAAAGGGTGAGTGCCGTGGCCAAAATTAACGATGTAGTTCTGTTTGCCGCCGCCAAACCCTTTGATCATCTGCTCGACCTTTTGAGTAATGACTTCGTTGGATCCATAGATAGTGCCGGGGTCCAAGTTTCCTTGTAAGGTGATTCTTCTGCCATTGACGACTTTGACGGCATCAGCAGGCCTGTACAACCAGTCGATGGACACAACATCGTAGCCAATTTCACACAAGTCGTCCAAGGCGTACCATGCGCCTTTGGCAAACACGGTGATGGGGATTCTTTCCTTGACGCCCAATTCTTGTAAACGGCCAGGCAATTTTTGAGCAATGTGCTTCAAGTAAGGCAAACAGAACTCATTGAACTCGTTGGGTCCTAACTCACCAGCCCACGACTCGAATACTTGCAACATCTGGGCACCAGCGACAACTTGCTGGGCAAGGAACTCAACACAAATGTCAGCCACTGCTTGCAACAATCTGTGGGACTCTTTGGTGTACTCATAGATCCACTGTTTGGCGAACCTGAACATCTTGGAACCCTGGCCTTCAACCATGTACACAAGCAACGTCCATGGAGCTCCACAGAATCCCAACAATGGGACTCTGCCTGCTAATCTTGTCCTGGTTAAAGTGATGGCCTTGAAAGCCCAGTCCAATTCTTTGAGAACGTCAGGAGTGAAGTTGACTCTTTCCAAGTCCTTGACTTCCCTTAAGGGATCGACGAACACGGGGCCTTTACCCTCGACCATATCAATCTCAAATCCCATGGCTTGTGGGATCACTAAGATGTCACTGAAAATGATGGCAGCATCGATTAAACCGTTAAAGTGCTCGATGGGCTGTATGGTGATCTCAGAAGCAATTTCTGCATCCCTACAAGTCTCAAAGAAGTTTCTGTTACCTTTAACTTTATGGTATTCTGGCAAGTAACGACCTGCTTGACGCTGAAAAATTGTTAGTAAAGCCAAAAAGACCCAAAAAACCACATACCATAATCCAAATCGGTGGTCTCTCGACCTTCTCACCCAAAGCAGCTCTAAGGATGAGATCGTTCTTCAATGGGGCAAAATCAGGCATAGCAATCAGCTGGAAAATATGAGAATTACAACTTGGGAAGTACCACCGACAATGTCGTCCACCCATCTGTCTCGTCTCAATTAGGCAATGAATGCGAATTGCTGGTTAAAGGTAATCAGTTAATTGTTACAACACCAAATTCAATTGTCGAGGGAATGTCGGTAGAAGAACAGTCTGCCAATGCAGAGCCTGTTCGTAACGGGTCTGTACGGTCAGCGCCTCCGAAAACGGCCCGTCCATCCTTTTTTGCCAGGGCTTATGCCTCTATTGTGTCCTTAGTGCAGGCTACTTTCGGCTACAGGAAGACAACATTGTCCGCCTTAGTTGCCATAACTGTCATTGCAGTGTTGGCATTGAGTGCATATGATAACAGCTTGGATTGGCTGGTATCGTTGCCCACAAAGCATCACGAGCAAGTGCTCCTCAATAACGCATGGAATGACTTAGGAATTATCACTCACAGTCCACACGCATACGGCTCAAAGGCCAACGACAAAGTTCACAAACACTTGAGGCAAAGAATTGAGCTGCTCATCGACGGTAAAGACTACATTGAGTACGCCGATGATGCAGTAGACTCTCAAAGAATCTTGTATGAGTCTTCGCCCAAGACTGTGGCATACTTCGAGAGCAACAACTTGCTCGTGAGGATCAACGGTACTGACCCCAAGTTGCCAGGCCTCCTTATCAGCGCCCATTTCGACTCTGTGCCCTCGAGTTACGGTGCTACTGATGATGGAATGGGGATAGCTTCAATGTTAGGAGTGTTGAGCCACTACGTCAAAGCCAAACAGCCGTTGAGAACCTTAGTGTTCAATTTTAACAACAATGAAGAGTTTGGATTGTACGGTGCTTCGGCTTTCATTCAACATCCATGGTCCAAAAGCGTCCAATATTTCATCAACCTTGAAGGGACTGGTGCAGGAGGCAAGGCCATTCTCTTCAGAGGCACTGACTATGGTATTACAAAGGAGTACTCTGCTGTCAGATACCCTTATGTCTCGTCTGTGTTTCAACAGGCTTTCAAAGCGAAACTCATTCATAGTGAAACCGACTATAAGGTTTACTACGAGGACGCAGGTATGAGAGGTATTGACATTGCTTTCTTCAAACCAAGGGATATCTACCATACCAGTGACGATAGTATCAGAAACACAGATAAGAAAGCATTGTGGCATATGATGTCAAGTGCTTTAGACTTTGTGGGGCATGTGGTGCTGAATGAGCTTGATATCGATAACAGAAGCAAAGCAGAGGACAGTGTCTCTTCGAAGCTCGACGGCGATTCCAGTTTCATTTCTTTCCTCAACTATTTTTTCATCACTCCACTCTCAACAGTTAGGAGTGTCAATATTGCCTTGGTTGTTCTTGTTCCAGTAGTCAGTTCAGCTTTCTTGATAATCATTTTTGGGTTGAAAAAGAACTGGAAGTTGGGTTTCGTCAACATTGTGAAGTATCCTGTGTCCTTGGTTCTCTCCATTTTTGTGTTGCACCATGTCAATGTCTCCCTTGTATGGTCTATGAACGAGTACCTCCCCAATTCTTCCCCTCTCTTGATTGCATCCACCTTGTTCAGTGTCTTCTTGCTACTCAACTACTTGATCCTCAATGGTATCAATCTCGTTTTCAGAAGGTACAAGATCGTCAATCACGACGAGAAATTGATTGTAATCCTACAAACATCTTTCATTTACTGGATCTTGCTAATTTCGTCAACTGCTGGCATGAGTTCTGGGAACTCTAATCATAGTGGTGAGGGCTTGTTGACAATTCTTTTCGCCTTACAGTCTGTGGGTGCACTCTTTGGTATCTTAGGCTGGTGCTTGAAGCAGCCAAGCAGAAATTTGGAAACTTTGACGGGTACTTCTGGTGAACCCTTGATAGTTCATGAAAGCACCGGCTATGGTGCTGCCGAATTCGAGAATGCCGATGACTCTACTCCAATTGGAGAACATGATGATTCTTCATTCACTTCGGTGGACTCCTACACTGCTCATCGTAAATTATCGTTGGTGCATCGCTACTTCAGTTACGACTGGTCGATTCAGTTCTTGGTTTTGGTGCCTGTATCTTTCCTCATCGTTTACAACAATGGTGTGCTTATCCTCAGTGGGCTTAACAAAACGATACAAGAGTCTTATAACTCTGAACTCTTGGTCTATAAGGTCATTGAGGTATTTGCAATTGCTGGTTCCTTGCCGTTCTTACCATTCATTTTCAAGGCTAACAAGTTCATATTTGTTTTCTTAATCTTCTTTGCTTTGCAAGGTGCTGTTCTCATAGGCATCACTCAACCATTTGACCAGGAGAACCCCATGAAGTTAAGATTCATACAAACTGCTGATTTAGGCGTTTCAAAAGCAAAGAGTGAAGTTAGAGTCAGAGGCAGGTCGGGAGTCTTTGACGGGATGTTGTCGTCTGTACAACCTGAAGTTGATGTACGCTGTACTGATCTCACAGATGGAATGAGTGAGTGTTCATATGATTCCCAAGAAATGCCTAAATACTCATTCAAGGATTACAGCGAGTTCCTCAAAGTGGACATTTTGAAGAACTCTAGCTCCAATGATTATCCATTTGGGATGTTAACCAGTGAGATCAAGCTCACTGCCCCCAGAAGTGGTATGTGTTCTGTCTCTTTTGCACCAGCACAAGCCAAATCAAGTCCACACTCTGACTACCCAAGTGATGTGCCTGTTAAGACTGTGATAGTCTATCAGGACGTTCCCAAGTCTAATGAGACCAGCACAATTCTGACGGCGGTGCCTGAGGGCTTCTCGAAAGACAAAAAATGCAATTTAGTCTACAAGAAAGTCGCTGGCATTTCAGCGTTACAGTTGAATCACCTTAATGTGAGCGAGGCTTTCCACATTGGGGTTCAGTGGGTGCCTAGCTTCATTGATGTCAAGTCTGACGCTCCTGGCGCTAGTTTGCAAGTGAGAGTGGAGTGTTTCTGGAGTGACCTGGGTGTTGATGGCAAATTGGTGCCTGAGTTCCAAAGATTGAACCACATATCGCCTAATTACGTCAGCTGGGCCAACATCGATAGAGGCTTGGTGTCTGTGGTTGATGAGTTCGAGATTTGAGTGTAATATTTTTAATGTGTTTGTGAAACTCGCAGGTTTTACTTTTTGCAGCCAAAACATGTTGTTGTTTCTTCTCTTAGTTTTTGTGACAACCGTCCAAAGCATCCATCCCATTGAAGTGCAAGGAAGGTTCTTCGTAGATAGTGTTACAAAGGAGCCTGTACGTGTTTGTGGTTATTGATTTTGTACTAATACCAGTTTTATATAAGAGGTGTAGATTATCAGCCGGGAGGTTCTTCTGCGGTATCTGAGTACAAAGATCCACTATCAGACAAAGAAGCGTGTGCCAGAGATATAATTTTATTCCAGGAACTAGGCATTAACGCCATTAGAGTGTACTCCATCAACACCGATCTCAACCACGACGTGTGCATGTCAATGCTTGCAGCTGCAGGCATCTATTTGGTGCTTGACGTCAACTCTCCATTGCCGTTTCGCCATTTGAACCGTTATGAACCGTGGACAACGTATACCCCAGAGTATATGGAGAATGTGTTCAAAGTAGTGCAACAGTTCTCCACATACAACAACACATTGGCATTTTTTGCCGGAAACGAAGTGATCAATGACCCAGTTTCAGCTAAAAATTCTCCAGTGTACATGAAAGCAGTGGTCCGTGATATCAAAATGTACCTTAAGAAAAACTCACCCAGACCCATACCCGTGGGATACTCCGCTGCAGACGATCTCAAGTATAGGATTCCATTATCAGATTACTTTGAGTGTGTGGCAGAGACCCCGGAGGACTCGATTGACTTTTATGGAGTCAACTCGTACCAGTGGTGTGGAGATCAAACGCTTCAGAGCTCAGGCTATGACTCTTTAATTGGAGACTATGCCGAGTATAATCGGCCAGTATTCTTCTCCGAGTATGTGTGAACCTTTTTGCCCTAATACTAACAACCCAGGTACGGATGCAACGAAGTGTGTCCTCGAGTGTTTGGTGAAGTGAGTGCAATTTACTCCAAACATATGCTTGGTGTATTCAGTGGAGGTTTGGTATATGAGTTCAGTCAGGAGCCCAACAATTATGGACTTGTAGAGTACATGCTGAACGGAGATGTCAAACTTTTACCTGATTTTTATGCTTTCAAAGACAAGATGCAAGAGGCTTCAGAAATTGATTATTTGTTTGTTCTTGAAGCCATGAGGTCTGAAGCCAAGAAGGGGAAGGTCAGGAGCAAGAATCAGAAGTATGATGTTCCTTCATGCGAGGATGCGTATGCCAACATCGACATATCTGATGGTTTGCCAGCTTCACAAGGTAAGGACATGGTCAAGACTGGAGTTTCAGTCAGCAAAGGTGTGCTCACCAAGATGCAAGAGCTGGAAATGAAGGCATCCCACACGATCTATGAAGAAGATCTCCTGATCCACGAGGGTTTAGACCACGTCGTTATTGTTTCGGATAACGAAAAAGGTCTTTCATTCTGGGGAGACAAACCAAACCGTAAGTAATTCCGAAGAACACGACATGATACTAACAGCAGAGGGAAGCAAACTCAAAGTTCGGCTTCTTGATCTTGTGTACATGGTTATAGCGTTTATAGCCATTTAAAAAACGTCGTCTGGAGTCTTTTCAAAAAGGAGTTTGTTCTGATAGTTTAGGACCTTGATAGACTTTGTGTGAAGCATTGGCTTGAGAAGAACTTTCCAGTCGTTCTTGCTCAAAGTAGTCAAGTCCTGACTTTCTTCACTTTTAGTAAAGCCACATTTCTTACAGGTCTTGATGGTGTTGGGTAACTTTTGAAAGATGAAGATCACTTGGTCCAATTCAGACAAGTAAGAAAGAAGTTGTGACAAGACCTCTTTGTTGTTGGGCTCTGAGTTGTGGGAGTGATCGTATGTGAAGAACAAGTCGAAGTTCTTGAGAGTCAACAGTTTGATGTTGGCGTATGAACCTTGTTTCGAGCAAAGGAGCTTGAAGAACGGATTGTAATTTGTGAAGTTGAACTTGTCGTGGTCATAGAAGAAGCACGAGCCGATATCAATCAGGATGAACGACAACTTATTGTTGAACTTTATAAAGTCGATCAAGGACAAATCGTTTCTGTGAGTAAGAGAGTCAAGCTGCAAGTAGGTGGTTGACTCGAAAAGCTCACAGATGGCTCGCTTGGAGAGTCGATTGACCAAAGTGCATGAGTTGAGGATCAAACTGTCGATTGCAACTTTCTTGGGGGAGTTTATTTGCACGAGTTTTGCCTCATCGATGGTGAAGTTGTGCAATTCCAAAATCTTGATGGTGTCATAGGTTTCCAACAATAGTGATAAGTGATTTAGTTTCAACGGTATTGACCAACCATTTTGGGCTTTTAGCACCAATCTGTGCAAGAGTCTTCTTGGTTTTTGTCGTTTCAAGAATGAGTCGTTCTGGATGGGAGGAAACTCGAACTGTGGTGATATCTCACAGAGCTGTACTGATTTGAGGTTGAAGTCTTCCTTGATGAGAAGCGACATTCCGCTGCAGAAGTCTGTGAAGCTCAAGGTTTGAGGTCGTGCTACACCTTCCACCGAGTAACTGCCTGCTATTCTGGTGTTATAGTTGGTGGAGGCCTGTATGGGAGGGCTGATGAAGGAGATGTTTTGCACCAAGTTGACGGTGGAACTGGTTTCGCTTATGCCAAAGCGTTTTAGCGTCAGACTTGGTAGGTGAACTTGACAGAACCGGTGGAAACTGTTGGAATTATCGAACACAATGGTCCTGTAAAGGAAGTACTTGTTGATGATGGACCTGAACTTGTGGCATACAAGCGCTAGACGAAGGAGCTGGTGTGTGTCGTGAGCAAAGTGCTCGAATATGGTCAAGAGGATCTCGAGTGGGAGAGAGTGGAGGTGTGACGACGGATAGTTTGGAGTGGAGAGTCTCGTGGGGGGCTTCTTGCGGCCAATCAACTGGTATCGTTTCATGTGTCTGTTTTGAGTTGGGGAAACTGGATGGTCACTGGGTAATCACCTTAGGCAGAAACGCGAAGGTTGAAGTGGGTGATAATGAGCATGGCAGAAGAACAACGCAAGCTTCTCGTGCAGCTCATGGGCAAGGAGTCTCTCATATCTCCTGCCATGAGACGCCGAGAGCCAGAGATGACCAGCCATCGCGTGTGCAAGAGTTTTCTCGTAGGCACATGCCCCCACGATTTGTTTGTGGGCACAAAGCAGGACCTAGGAAAGTGTCCGCAGCTTCATTTGGAGAAGCACAAGCTCGAGTACGAGTTTAGGACCAAGAAAAAGGGCGAGAAGTTCCCGGAGTTCGAGTACGAGTACTACAAAAACTTGCAGAGCTACATTTCAGAAATCGACAGGGTCATTGAAGCCGCCAACCGCAGGCTCGAGAACACTCCAGAGGAACAAGCCAAGATGAAGGAAGTCAACAAGGAGATTGAGGCGCTTGACGCCAAAATCGGGATCATACAGCAAGAGATAATCTTGTTGATGCAACACCAGAAAAATACTCCTGCACTAGAACAGGCAGCCACGCTACAGAAGCTCATCAAGGAGCGAGAAGAGCTTGGAGAGAAGGCAAGGATGATCTCGGAGAACGCCGGTCAGGCGTCTCAGCAGAAGCTTCAGGCGTGTGAAGAGTGTGGAGCGTACCTTTCACGACTCGATAGTGACAGAAGACTCGCCGACCATTTCATCGGAAAGATTCACTTGGGGTACGCACAAATGCGCCAGGACTACAATGAGTTGCATCAGAAATACAAGTAATACTTAATCTGCTTTGGTGACCTTGTGCTTGGAAACGTAACCAATAGCAGACAATCTCTCCGACAAGAGTGGGTGAGAATTGTGGTAAGCAGAGTACAACCAGTCAGCATCGAAGGACGATAAGTTCTCGATGTTAAGCTTGATCAAGGAAGTGGCCAAGTCGTCGGAGTAGCCACATTTTTGAGCATACTCATCGGCCTGGTACTCGTGATGTCTGATGAACAAGTTTTGAGCAAACTGGATAACTGATTCAAGAGGCTTGTAAATGTCTGAGAACAACAAGAATCCAACAATTACTGGGAACTCACCGTGGAAGCCAAAACTGTTGTACAAGGATTTGTTTTTGATGAAAGCAGAAAAGAATGAAAACAACAACAACATTTGGGCTTGTCCAAACACCAACATACGTGGGATATGGTTGAGTTTCCAGTGACCAATTTCGTGGGCCAAAACAGCGACGGTCTCAGGAACAGTTTCTTGCTCGATCAAAGTGTCGTACAACACAATTTGTTTGCTCCAAGGTAAGCCAGTGAAGTAGGCATTTGAGTGGCCAGATCTCTTTGAGCCATCGATGACGTACAACTTGTTCAAAGGGAAGCCACAGTCCTGAGCCAATTTCTCAATAGCAGTTTTCAATTCACCGTCATCCAAAGGAGTGAATTTATTGAACAAAGGTTGAATGACAGTTGGGTAGAGTGTAACAGCAGCTAATTGCACGAACAAGATGAAACCACAAGTGTAAAGAATGAACGAGTCACCATAATGGTAGATGATTTTCAAGAATCCACCCAAGATTGGAGGTGTAAGCACATAAGTCAACACCATAGACTTGATGAAGTCAGTGGTCCATAACTTGATGGTGGATTTGTTGAAGCCGTACTTTTCTTCCAAGACGAAAGTCTGGTAGTAGCTCAATGGCAAGGACACCAATGAAGAGATGGTGCTGAAGGCCAACATGTAAATGATGGACTGGGTGATAACACCGCCCATGAATTTAGGCAACACTGGCAACAACTTGTGCATGATGGTCTTGGAGAAGGCCCACACATGAGGGATCAAGTTGAACTTGATGATGAGCAAGTTCTGGACGAGACTGTAAGTCAGCGAGAAGAAGCTGAATCTTGCTCTTGCTCTCGAATAGTCTTGAGACTTGGCGTATGTTTCCTGAGACACCTCTGCTCTCAAGGATTGGGGCACCTGGGTCTGCTTGAGCACCTGGTACTGTCTGTAGGTCAAGTATTGCTCAAAGGCATACTGGCCAACCGAGAAGCCAATGATGATGGCGCGCCAATTGAAGCTGGCGTTGTCCAAGAAGGCAAACGTCTGGCGTTAGTAAGGCTGTGAACCACGTGTCTGTGGACAAACCAATGTCCACGCAAACAACGTGTTTGTACTCAAATTGATTAACTTACATTGGCAATGGAGAACATATTTACGTTGCAGTTGCAAATCGCGAAATTTAAATGTTCTTTTATTTTATGAATATTTCTAGTCAAGTTAGTTAGCTTCAGCGGCTAATTTTTCAGCTTTAGCAACGACATCTTCGATACCACCAACCATGTAGAAAGCGTTTTCAGGTAAGTGATCGTATTTACCTTCTAAGACTTCCTTGAAAGATCTGATGGTGTCTTGTAATCTGACCAATCTACCTGGGATACCAGTGAAAACTTCAGCGACAGCGAATGGTTGAGACAAGAATCTTTGGATCTTACGAGCTCTTTCGACGGTTAATTTGTCAGCTTCGGACAATTCATCCATACCCAAAATAGCAATGATATCTTGCAAGGACTTGTAAGCTTGTAAAGTTTGTTGAACGTTAGTAGCAACATCGTAATGTTCTTGACCAACAACGGCAACATCTAACAATCTAGATCTGGAATCTAATGGGTCGACAGCTGGGTAGATACCTAATTCGGAAATACCTCTAGATAACACAGTAGTGGCATCCAAGTGAGCGAAAGTAGTAGCTGGAGCTGGATCAGTTAAATCATCAGCTGGCACGTAAACGGCTTGGACAGAAGTGACAGAACCCTTCTTGGTGGTGGTAATTCTTTCTTGTAACAAACCCATATCAGTGGCTAAAGTTGGTTGATAACCGACAGCAGAAGGAATACGACCTAATAAAGCAGACACTTCAGAACCAGCTTGGGTGAATCTGAAAATGTTGTCAACGAAAAGTAACACATCTTGACCTTCTTCATCTCTGAAGTATTCAGCAATGGTTAAACCGGTTAAAGCAACTCTAGCTCTAGCTCCTGGTGGTTCGTTCATTTGACCGAAAACCAAAGCCACCTTAGAGTCACCTTCTAAGTTAATGACACCAGTTTCCATCATTTCTCTGTACAAATCGTTACCTTCTCTGGTTCTTTCACCGACACCAGTGAAAACGGAGAAACCACCGTGAGCCTTAGCAATGTTGGAAATCAATTCTTGGATGAAAACGGTTTTACCGACACCGGCACCACCGAATAAACCAATTTTACCACCTCTAGCGTAAGGAGCTAACAAGTCGACAACCTTGATACCGGTTTCCAAGACTTCAGCCTCAGTAGATTGGTCAACGAAAGCTGGTGGTTCAGTGTGGATTGGGTTTCTTTGCTTGTGTTCAATTGGACCTCTTTCATCAATTGGTTCACCAACAACGTTAATGATTCTACCTAAAGTACCTCTACCAACTGGGACAGAAATTGGAGAACCAGTGTCAGAGACAGAAGCACCTCTGACTAAACCTTCAGTACCATCCATAGCAATGGTTCTGACGGTGTTTTCACCTAAATGTTGAGCGACTTCTAAGACTAAGTCTTGGTCACCATTTTTTAAGGTCAAAGCATTGTAAATAGCTGGCAAGTTACCATCTTCGAAGTGGACATCGACAACGGCACCAATGACGGCTCTATATTGTTAGTATAATGATCAATTAAAGGTGAGTCCGATTTCCAAAATCCGACTGGTTCGCGATTGTTGAATCTTATTGGACGAGAGGCCAAGGGCGAAATGACAGTTAAACCGGGGTGGAATTGGGCGGGTTTTAAGCGGTGAGCCAAATAGGAGACGCTAAAGAAAGTAGCACAGTCAATTGGAAGATGGTTGGAAGATCAGATCGGGAAAAGATCCGACAATTGTTTGAGTACAAACAGAAAGACGGTGAAAAATTGACATTCTAGTGACTTCTGCAACTCCAAATTTGCAACCCTATGACCACAGACACTAGTCATCACAATAAGTGGACGACAAGGTGATTGGCGTCCAAACAAATCAACAATTCAAAACTTTATACATACCTAACTTTACCAACAGCTGGAGCAGCAGTAGCTAAAGTTCTGCTGGACAAGAAAGAACGTCTAGCAGAGCCCAAAGCAGTACGGGCAGTAGCAGAATTAAACAATCTTGGGAATACCATTGTAAAAATTTACTGGTAAACTAAAAGACTAGTGTTCACTAAAAAAAAAGTGGAAATGGTAACTTTATATTATGAAAAAACCACCGACATTGGCGACGGCATTGGCCAATCAGAGGGCCGCGTCCGGGTGAGATGGTTGAGACACGCAACATAAAAAACCGGTTGAAGTGTTGCGAAAATTGGCTCCGCTCACGTCCTTTGCACAAGACCCAAATACAGGACAGTGTCGCGCACGGGTAATACACTACTGCAATTTGCTAACTACTACACCATGATCATCTCAAAGAGGAATCATCTTGAGAAGATGGAAATGGCTAAACCGCTTGAATCCTTGATACTGGACTTGACGCTGTGCTCTCTCCAGGAATTGCCCGTCAAATTGTCGCAAAATTTGCTGTGGAATCGCCCCAGAGGTGACCTCTTCCACTGGATTTCAGTGCTCAATCGCATTGACGACGTTCTCGACGCCCAGATCAAGAAGTATGGGCTTGATGCAGACACTGTCAAGCTCCAGCTCATGGCTGCCCCTGACATTCAGTTGGTGGTGGCGTGTCTCGAGTTCTCCTACACCCTTTTGGACTCGTGCGCAAACAGAGGCATTTACAACAGTAACGACCGAATCTCGTGCTTGATCAACTGCCCCACCGTGTCGGTAAGGCTTGCAGCTCTCCAGGTGGCAGTTTGTCTCTCCGAAAGATCATCTCACACTGGCTCCAATAAATTTTTACCGTCAAAGAGCCTCAAACAGAAGCTACTTGCCATTATAGCTGCTTACCCGCCACGAGTCCCCAGCTCGTTCCACCACAAGAAGTCCAAATCGCAAGTCGACTCGTCCATCGTGATGGGTGACCATTACTGCTACTACGAATCAATCAAGGCCAACGCTTCCATTCCTGACTCCTGGAAACTGATTCATTTCCCTTACTACAAAACTCAAGGACCCCAAAAGACCAACTCGCCAAAGAAAACTGCCAAAAAGGAAAAAGACAACAAGCAATTGACCGAGGGACTCTGCACTTTTTCAATATCGGCTGAAAACGTTCGTAAACTTTCGTTGGAGCAAATTTACGATAAATCTGCTGAAGTGATCCCCAAAGAATTGTGGTTCGACTTCAGTCTCCACGCTCAAGTGGTCAAAGCATTCAACACAAAATCCCATGACGCAATTGAGCTCAGAAACCAATTGCTTTGCTCGAAACTTTTGGCTACAGCTGTCATCGTATGTTCCGGTTCTGAAGATTACGTTTCGTCAAAAGTTCTCGAGCCTGAGCCTTATGTGTTCAGCTTCATTGTCGACTTAGTCCTGCCAGAGAATATTCCAGAATTATCGAACGAAGTGTTCTTCCTGGCGGTGCGAGCATTGGAATGCATCTCTGTGAAAGGTTACTGGGGTGGTGAACTCATAAGATGTCTTGGTGCCAATGTCAATCACGGCGTATTATACCAAACCTTGAGACACATCCGCAAGAAACTTGCTAATGAAGACAAAGACTGTTTTGAAAAAGGTTACATTCATCTCTTGAATATGGTAGGTAACCTCATGGACACCAAAAGTTTAACTCCAAAATTGGCATCTGGTGGTATATTGAAGGAGCTCATGCTCTTTGTTGGGAAACCATCAAAGTTCAGGTGGACGCTTGCTGCTGCTTTCCACCTCATTAACTTGTTCTTGAACAATTCACCAGACTCAATTGACGAGTTCGTCAACAACAACGGCTTCCAGTTGCTCATTCAAACCCTTGGAACTGAAGTGGATTTTGCATTACAAAACCCGGGTTTCGATGGAGGACCTCCCACAGGTGCTGTGGTTTACTATAGCATTTCCTTTAGGCAGGCTCATCTCATCAGGAACCTCATGAAGTTAGTCACAAGACTCATCCAATCCGATACAGGCGATCGCTTGAGGAACCTTTTCGACTCTCCAATCTTGCAGAGTTTCAACAAAATTTTGACCAACCCCACCGTTTTTGGCCCAATGATCCTTTCATGCACTGTGGATTCAGTTTTCTTCATTATCCACAATGAACCAACAGCATTCTCGATTCTCAGTGAAGCTCATGTTATTGACACCCTCTTAGACAATTTTGACAAGTTGTTCATACCTCAAAGTGATCTTTTGCTTTCTTTACCCGAAGTCTTAGGAGCCATTGCCTTGAACAAAGAAGGTATAAAGAAAGTGGAAGAAAAAAATTGCATTCAAACGTACTTCAAGATCTTCAGGGATCCAAAATTCTGTAAAGAACTCATTAAAACCGATATGGCTTCTAGTTTAGGTGGGACTTTTGATGAATTAGGAAGACACTACCCGAGCTTCAAGCCCACTATCATCGAAGAGGTGAGGAAACTCGTGGAAGAGGCTCCCGTCATCGTCAACCAGAACTTGGACAGTGCAAAATTCTTTGTGCCAGGAGACGATGCCCCTCATAACAATGATGAAATCTCGACCTGGGAAACTTCTGAGTACTCCTACGTGTTTGAGACCATTGCCTTCTTCCTTCGCTCGTTGCTCACAGATGGAAGTTGGGGTAGTGAAGTGACTAGAGGCATTAAATTCAAAGACTGGCTCAACCTTGTTGATGTTCCTAATGCTCCTCATGATTTCATGTTATCCAACTACTCATACAATATCATTGATTTATTATCATTCTTTGACGATGACGACAAAGAATACGGATTTCCAGTTATCTGTGAATACTTGAAGAAGAAACTTGAGGATCCCTACTTGTTGCAATTCATGAATTACAATGATACCTCAGTTTCGTTCTTTGACAACAAAGATCAGACTCCTGAGTTCTTCACCAATGTGTTGAAGGCTATAAATTCTCTTGTTACCGTGGTGTTTGTTATCACCAAAACCTACTTCAAATGGGGCATCATGGCTCACGACAGGTACCATCAGATTGCCAACCTTTTCGCAACTGATGATGGCTTGAACACGTTGGATTATTTGGCTAAAGTCTTAGCAAGAGTTACTATAGAGGAGAACTATATAAGAACATATGCTCCAGAAGAATTGGCCAAACTCACAACTCCTGTGGTTGTTTCCAACGCCGAGCACCCAAGATTAAGGATCATCCTCGAGAAACCCAACAAGGATGCAAAGCCAAAGAATGAAATCAAAACTAATGTGTATAAAAACATTCTTCAAATCAGGCTTTTCTGCTACCACACCCAACACGGGATCTCAGACATTTTCAGTTTTGTGGGAAGAGTTGCAATGCACAAACGTCAAGAGTACATGCAAGCCAAATGGAGGCGAGATGCGGTGAAGATTACTTGCAAATTGGGTGAGATCTTCCACCTGCTCTACACAGTTAGCATCAAAGATCAGTTCCAGAATTTGTGTTACAAAACGGTCTTGGTCAATGTAACTATGCATGTGCTTTGTCAGAAGGACAGATACGTTGATCTCGTGCAAACATCGCTTCTTGTGGCTTTCTTAGACAAGCAGGTCATAAGATGTATGACAGAAACAGCCATCGAATGTTTCAATGCATTGGTAAGGTTACCAGACGTGAAAAATGATAAAGATGACCTCAAGTTCACTCTCCACACAAGCGACAGCTTGCTCAAAAACTGTCTCAACACGTGTGTCCTTGTTCTTCTCAGAATCACACACCCTACACATGTTGCTAACCTTCCTAACCCTTCATTCTTTTTCCATGGTTTCGTCGAAGACGATTTCGATGTTTTGTCGGCCACAATAGCTTACGGAAGGCTTCATGTTATAGAGTTTTTGAAGAGTTTCATCGCAGTTTTCGAGCATCAATCCTCCTATGTTCATGCGGATAACATCACTAAACCCATAATGGAGCTGGTTATCCTGATTGTCAAAGAGATGGTCACTAACAGTGGCATTAAATCATCTGAGGTGTTTTATCCTTTAGACTGGAGAAACGTATCTCCACCAGTCGAGCAAATTGACTACTTGACATCAATTGGCTTACCGGAGAACAAAGCCATCCTTTATTTCAGACATGCATCTAGTCTTCAGCCCTTGAGTGTCGGTGATTGGCCCGGCCCAAGCGCAGACTTGGAGCGCGAGGAGCTCGATAGACTCAGTGCAAAAATCAGAGCTGATAAGAGATCTTTTGACTTGAGATTACATAAGGTTGAGTGCAGTGAAGCTCTCAACGAATTCTTGGATCAAGATTACACCGAAACTTGGTTTGAAGTCGCAAGAGTATTTCCAACGCTTTCAGAGAGTGTAGCAGGATTATTGGCCAAGCAGGATGACGAGAGAGTATTAACTTTCCTTTCCAACCATTTACGAACTGGTGTTCATATGAGCCATACTCAGCTGTTCTTACAGTCCAACATGCCTGTATTGAGAGCAGTACTTGAATCATCTGTCAAATTGAAAAACTGGCACTCCGAAAGAGATACCATCTATAAGCATGTGGTGACCTTTATGTTGGAAAAGCTTCACCAAGGAGCAACAGACGCTGTGAACAGTGACTACGGTATCCCTGGACTTCGTATCTTGGAAGAATGCCTCACATGCAAGTACTTGCCCAAAACTGAAGAGTCACCAGTAAAGAACTTGAATTTACTACCTGACTTGCTCGTGGAGAACGTGATTGGCGATGCTTCTCAACAAGAGTTGTTTGATTTGCTTCTTACAATGGAGAGCTTTGCCTCTGGAGATACTGTGACAGCTGTTGCTAGTGTCTTGTTGGTAATAATCCGGGTTCCAGACTTGCGTTGTGCTCTATTGCAATCTGATCTCTTAAAGAAGATTCTCCAAGAAGGAACAAAAGTTGAAAGTTCTAAACAGCATGTCATTTCGAGTCTTGCTCGTCGTTGTTTTGAGTCAAACGAGGTAATCAAGAGTTCAATGTTTGTGGAACTCAACAATATTCTCCTGCACCAAAAAACTAAATTAGAGACACCAAGTTTTGTGAAACAAACCTATGATCTTGCTGTTAGAGACCCTGAGGTGTACTTGGAATGGGTGTCCAAAAACCTTCGTTTCAGTAATTACGATGGGTCTGAGTTGTACCCATCGCAATTATTACTTGTGAAGGCGCCCAAGTCTTCAGATGAAGATGTAGTGATGTCTGAATCCGACGAGCAGCACTCACAGCCAGAAAAGGTTGACCAATCTGTTGTTATCAACACCCTTGTGAACGAATTGATCAAGGTTGGACAAAAGGATTTGTTTAGCTCACCAGATGACCCCAAGCCAGATGAGAAGGCAGACAAAAGTGTTGAAGCATTCAAGAATCCACACTTTGCTCACGCCTGTTTCCTCATGAAATCGTTGATTGGTCTTTTATCTTCTTACATGAGCTGCAAGCTTGAGTTTATCACATTCTCCAAGAAAATGAATAAGGATAGCATCAAGCCACGTTCTACTGCTCTTAATGTGTTGCTACATCAGTTCATTTCAACCCATCCATTCTCAAAAAGAACAGGTGTTGAACTAGAAAGACAACAGGGCATTTCAGCACTTGCGAGGTTGACCATTGCAACTTTGATGTCAACACCAATCTTGGATGAAAAGAATGCACCCCAGCCTAAGAAGGAGAGCCCTGACATGGCTTTTGTGAGAAGATTTTGTGTTGATATCATGCTGAAGGCCATCAAGGATATCAGCGTTGGACCTCAGACCACTCAGATCAAATATGGCAAGCTCATCGATATCTTTGAATTGATGGGTTCACTCCTCTCCACCAAGTACCGTCATGTTGGACCTCTTTTGGATGATGCTGCTACCAAGTACGATTTGTTTTACATCTCCAAGGTGTTGATTGACAAACAAGTGCCTCTTTTGATCACATCCACAATTGCACAATTTGACTTGAATCATCCTGACATTGACAAAGTGATCAAGTCTTCTGTGTGGCCTCTCAGTCTTCTTGGTAAATTGAAGGCTGAGTTTCAAGACAATTTTGAAGAGGACCAGCAAGGTGACAAGGACGACGACGTGCCACTCGACGAGGATGATGATGGGGACGATACCCCTGATTTGTTCAGAAATTCCACCCTCGGGATGTATTCCATCGACTATGATAGTGAAGAAGATGACTACTACGATGACGAAGACCCTCTTGAGGTCCTCATGTCGGGTGACGATGTTAGTGATGCTCAATCCATTGACGAATCAGGATCAGACTTGCATTCTGATTTAGATGATGATGACAGGATGGAAGATGACGATTCAGAGTCCGAAAGATTTCTTTCTGAAGACGTGGACGACGAAGATGACATTGAGGAAGATTCAGATATTGAAATCATCGATACTACTGCCATTGGTGGTCCTGAAGATGGTTCTGAGTATTACTTTGATGAGTATGGTGATTATGAAGACGACGAAAATAGCAGTGAGTACGATGAGGAAGAACTTGATGGCTGGATCGAAGAATTCGAAGGTGATGATGACGAGGGATCTGTTGAGCTCGATGAAGACCTCGATGAACTTGATTCTGGTCATGTACATGCTCATGTTAGTGACCGTAACAGGAACCAAGAAGCTGGGGTCAACGTTTCAGATGTCGAAGATGAAATGTATGAATCTGAAGGTGATTCACTAGCAGAAGAAGATTATGATGGTGTTGGAATTGCATCCAGTAGCCGGAGAAGAAACAGAGACTTTGCTACCACTTTCTTTGACGCTTTGAGACCAACAATGAACAGAAGCAACATCACTGACTTGTTTGAATTGATCTCACAACCCAACGCTGAGGGACTTGTACGTGGTCCATTCGTTATTAGAAGAACTTCAAGAAGCGGTTCAGACAATCGCCTCGACAGAGCTTTCCAGAACTTGTTGGAAGTCGAAGATAGGACCAAGCCTTACTATAATCTGCCACTTTATGTCGAGTCAATGATTGAAAGCTGGTCAAGCAGTCTAGCACCTTTCTTGGTGAAGCAGAAGGACTCCATCTCTGCAAATTTGGTTTCTGTTATCGTCAACAGGATCGCAGAACCAAGTCTCGAGTTGAACAAGCAACGCAGAGAAATGCTTGAGAAGGCCAGACGTGAAAGAGAAGAAAAACGCCGCAAAAAGGAAGAAGAAGAAAAAGCAAAACGTGAAGAAGAAGAGAAGGAGCGTGAAGAAAGTTTGGCTAGTAATCCACGTGCTGATTTGGAGCCGGTTATGGTTCGTATAGGAGAAAGAATGGTGAACATCAGTGGTACTGATATCGACCCTGAATTTTTTGAAGCACTTCCAGATGACATGAGAGAAGAAGTGTTCACTCAGCACATACGTGAGAGAAGAGCGAATGCATCCACTAGCGGTGATGATGTGAGGGAAATCGATCCTGATTTCCTCGACGCTCTTCCGGATCAAATCAGAGAAGAAATCTTGCAGCAGGAATCGATGTCTAGAAGGTACTCTTCCATCAGAAATGAAGGTTTTGATGATGATAACGATAGTTTCGAAAGCGATAGTGAACTCCTTGGTGATATTGAATTAAATCCAGTCGCTTCATTTGAGAATTCGTTTGAGAGATCTAACATTGAGCTGATGAATAAGAAAGCTGAAACAGAAAAGAAGTCAAAGAAAAAGATATTCTTCACCCCATTGGTTGAAAGATCGGGTCTTGCGTCATTGATGAGGTTATTATTCGTACCTCAATCTCTCAACAAGCGTGAGAACATCCATCAAGCTTTGAAATATTTGTGTTATAACAAGCAAAACAGAGCTGAAACCATCAATTTCATAGTTTCAGTTCTTCAGGATGGCTTATTCTCGCAAAAGACCATCGAAAGATCATACTACCACTTGACCTTTAAGGCCATGAAGACCAACGAGCCGCAAGAGTTGCCCAAGAACAAGACTGTTTTCCCCATTGGTGCCTCGCCTATAGTTGTGGCCAATCAATTCATGGATGTTTTGCTCTACTTGTTGGACAACAACACCCGTATCCGCTACTATTTGTTAACCGAGCATGAAAATCCTTTCTTTGTGAAGAATAAGAAGGCTAACATTGCCAGCAGCAGAATAGCCAAGTACCCAATCAACTCGTTGCTCAAGTTATTAGAGAACGAAACCTTAAGGGACGATCAACCATTCATGGACTCGTTGTCTAGAGTACTTCAAATTGCTACAAGACCTCTCAACGCTTCCAAGAAGTCTAAGGAAGGAGACACTGAGAAAAAGGTACCACCAATCACCCCTCCATATATTCCTGATTACTTGCTTGGTCATATCATCTATTTCCTTACAGCCAATGATTGTCCTAACAACACTTTCAGAAGAGCTGTGAGTGCTATGCAAAATCTTAGCAATATTCCAAGTGCTCAAAGAGTATTCTCATTCGAGTTGAGTGATCAAGCTACCAAGCTTGGCCATTCTATCATCCAAGACTTGAATTTGCTCACTGAGGAGATCAAAGTTGAAGTACTCGACTCCGAGAACAAGACGTTCTCGAAGTTTAATGCCTCCAGTTCAGACCAAGCCAAACTCTTGAGAGTTTTGACTGCTTTGGACTACATGTTTGAGTCTAAGGAGAAGGAAGAACACAAAGAAGTTGACGAAATTGAAGAGCTCACCGGATTATACAAGAAGCTCGCATTAGGATCATTGTGGGACGCATTGAGTGACTGCTTGAGAGTCATCGAAGAAAGTGATCACCTTGGTCATGTGACCACCATCTTGCTACCATTGATAGAAGCATTGATGGTGGTTTGTAAGCATAGCAAGGTCAAAGAGTTGCAATTGAAAGATGCCATCAAATACCAAGCAAAGAAGATTGATTTCACCAAGGAACCAATAGAAAGCTTATTCTTCTCGTTTACCGACGAACATAAGAAGATTCTCAACCAGATGGTGAGAACTAACCCTAACCTTATGAGTGGGCCTTTCGGCATGTTGGTCAGAAACCCGAAGGTTCTTGAGTTTGACAACAAAAAGAACTATTTCGACAGACGTTTGCATGATAATGTGAACGACCCCAAGGTTCTCTCGATCAACATTCGTCGTGATCAAGTATTCTTGGACAGTTACCGGGCCTTGTTTTTCAAGTCGAAGGACGAATTTAGAAACAGTAAGCTCGAGGTCAACTTCAAGGGAGAATCAGGTATCGATGCTGGTGGAGTTACTAGAGAATGGTATCAAGTTCTTTCAAGACAAATGTTTAATCCTGATTATGCTTTGTTCACGCCAGTTTCTTCAGATGAAAACACTTACCATCCAAACAGAACATCTTACATCAACCCTGAGCACTTGTCATTCTTCAAGTTCATTGGTAAGATAATTGGTAAGGCGATCTTCGACAATTGTTATCTTGACTGCCACTTCAGCAGGGCGGTATACAAGAGGATTTTGGGACGTAAAGTGTCTTTGAAGGACATGGAAAACTTGGACTTGGAGTATTTCAAGTCCTTGATGTGGATGTTACAGAATGATATAACGGATGTTATCACTGAGGACTTCCTGGTGGAAAGCGATGACTATGGAGCTAAGAAGATAGTTGATTTGATTCCTGATGGACGAAACATCTCAGTCACGGAGGAGAACAAGCACGAGTATGTTAAGTTGGTTGTTGAGTATAGACTTCAAACCTCTGTTACTGAACAAATGGACAATTTCTTGATGGGATTCCATGAAATTATTCCTAAAGATGTGGTTTCTATATTCGATGAACAAGAGCTTGAACTCTTGATCAGTGGGTTGCCAGACATTGATGTTACAGATTGGCAGAACAACACCACTTACAACAACTACTCGTTCTCTTCGCTCCAGATCCAGTGGTTCTGGAGAGCTGTGAAGTCCTTTGACAACGAAGAGAGGGCCAAGTTGCTTCAGTTTGCAACTGGAACATCCAAAGTGCCACTCAATGGGTTCAAAGAGTTAAGTGGTGCTAACGGAGTGTGCAAGTTCAGTATTCACCGTGACTACGGCAGCACCGACAGACTACCATCTTCACACACATGTTTCAATCAGATCGATCTTCCCGCTTATGAGACTTACGAGACGTTACGTGGGTCGTTGCTTCTAGCCATCACGGAGGGCCACGAAGGTTTTGGGTTGGCATGAGCCAAATTGGGACAACGGGCAAGCGGATAGCGATGTTGGGTATATAGTAGATACAGGAAGATGTTGAGCGGTGTAGAAACAGCGGTTACGGTGCAGAATTACCGTTTTGACGTGAAAAATGACTACGAGTCATCGTTTTTTGTGTAACTGTTGGGTGACTCAAATGATTCACTGAAAAATTGACTGTGCAAAATAATTTTTTCTTGAGTCAATATAAAAGCCGCTTGAGTCGTCCTTTGCATCCAAGATGAAAAAGTCATTCGACAGTGACACTGCTGCTATGAAGCACGAGGAAGTTACTCCCGAGCAATCGACGTCCATTGACATTGAAGACTCCAACAAGGAGCTCGACAGGATTTACAGGAAGCTTGACAGGCGTATTGTGCCAGCCTTATGGGTGTTGTACTTTTTGACGTCTTTTGGGTCCAGCTCGTACGGGTTGACGTTGACGATGAACGCGGAGGCCAAGCACTCGATCGTGCAGACGTTGAAGCTCACGCCTCACAACACGTCGACGGCATCGGCGCTCTACTATGTGGGGTACATCATTTTTGACGTGCCCATGAACTTGATCATGACCAAGGTGAGTCCGCAGTCGTGGCTCGCTAGAATCGTCATCACTGTGGGCTTGGTGTACTCCTGCTACACGGCGTTGTCCAACGCCAGTGGCTTGATCGCTGTTAGATTTTTTTCTGGTGTTGTTGGCGCTGGAACTTGGCCTGGAATGAGTTACTACATCTCGTTGTGGTACCCAAATGACAGACTGACCAGGAGAATTGGCTACTACTTCACTGCGACCCAGATCTCTGCTGCTGTGTCTGGTCTTGTCAACGCTGGGTTCCAGAAAATGGACGGGGCTCGAGGCTACTACGGCTGGCAGTGGATGTACATCATTTACGGGTCCATCACCGTGTTTGTTGGGTTCATCTTGTTTGTGTGGTTGCCAGATAGACCGTTCAAGGAGCACAAGGCCTGCACCGACTCCGATAACTGGTTCGTCAAGGTCTACAGGAAGTTTCTCACCCCCAGCCACCCGTTAAACGAGCAGGAGAAAGAGTTGCACCGCCAGGACATTGAGCACCGTTACGTGTCTGTGAAATGGGGGTGGAAAGACGTGTGGTTGGTGTTTTCTGATTTGAGAATGTGGCCCTTGGTCGTCATGTACTTTGGAGTCGTGGGTACAGGGTTTGGTTTGGCGGTTTTCGGAACCACCATCATCAGAGCCAACAACCCGTCGTTAAGTTCCATCAATGTGTCGTTGTTGTACGCCCCAATTTGGTTGTTTGACTTGGGCGGGATTTTGACCTTGACTCCGTTCGCTGACAAGTTTAAGAAGTTCAGACCGTTGATTTTCAGCGGTGCTTGTGTGATTATCATAGTCGGAATGATCGTGACTACATACGCCCATGGACCATGGAACCGGTACGCTGGACTTTTGATTGCCGGTTACGGTTTAGGACCAACAGTGCCAATTTGCATGTCGTGGTCGGCAGAGATTTTTGCTCCGGCCTACGGTGATGTCGGGGCAGCAGTCAGTGCAGCATTAGTGAGTGGTTTGGGTAATTTAGGTTCAGTGACTGCAACTTATGCTCTTTATTCCGGTTGGCCAGAAGACAAAGCCAGACTTTACCAGTACTCCAATATGATGCTCGTGTTGATGTTAGGTGTTAGTATCATCGCTTGTGGTGTTTGCTGGTTGATTCAGGACAAGGTTAGACAGAACCGTAAGTAAGTAAGTAAGTAATAGAATTATGTGCCCTTACCAAGTAGCAAATTCGGAGTGGCTGGGTTCCAGGATCCGACATAACCTGGCGGGATATTGAGCTCATAACCAATTGAGAAAGAAGCAACTAAGTCGGAATGACAATTTGAAGCCGTTCTACAGTGTAACTTTGTTTACTTTGTGTATGCATTTTAGTCTATCATAAATCATCAGGTTTTTTTGAATTCATTGGCGTAGGGACATTTGTTTTTCTCGATATGACCGGTTAACCATTCATCTACTGATGCAAAATTCTTGTGGCACATTCTGCAGCTGCCGCTAGATTTGTTTCGTTGATCTTTTTTAGTTCCGGTTGGGTAGGAGAAATGAATCGCCTTTAAGTGATTTTTGAATGTGTCACATCTGCTGAAAATTCCTGAATTGTGTCCGCAGTGATCACCGGTTGAATGATTTTTGTAAGGGCATTTGAACTGACCTTTATCACTTCCGGTCTCTTTCCAGTGGCATTTTATGTGTCTGAACAAATCGTTGGGTCTAGCAAAACCTCTTGAGCAAAATTTGCAAACGTGGGGTCTGGCGGTGGGTTTTAAGTGAGTAGATTTGTGGGTAGCTAAATTTGAAAAAAATAACTTGCATTCAGGACATTGCCTCTTTTTCCTGGGTTTCCATTTTGGCTGATCTTCCTCACCAGAGTCCTGCGTATCGCTCCACGATCTGCTTCTTTTGTCAGAATCTGAACCGGGACTTTCTGCCTTTTCCGACTGAGGTGATGAAACCGGTGAAATGTATACTTGCGCCGAGGGTATGGGACTGGGTGAAGGCTTCTTTGTGTAGAAATCTACCGGTGTAGAACTGGGCGGCGTGGTTGTGCATGGTTGTATTGGCTTTAGTATAGTGCCACTAGTGAATTTTTGGTTGGCTATTGGCGGCAAGTTGACTGGCAACTCAAGATGCAATGAACGAAGTGAAGGTAATTGACACGCAGATTTGGTCGTCATTGGTTGTGGTAACAAGAAACTCATGTTGCTGAGAAGAATAGTTGCAGTGGCAGTGGGATAATTACTTTATTTAAGTCGAAGCCAATTGGTTTCTTTTTCGGTATGAAAAGGTTCACTAGCTTGTCCGCTTATGTCATCAGAGCCCTCGGCGCTTACTTAAAAATGGCGCGAAAATATCGCCGTTTTAAAGCCTTGCCACATTGACGTAATGGTCGGAATTATCCATACACCTTTTGCGGGGCCCCCACCACCAACAATTTCGACCTATAGGTGTTGTTGGTGGTCGATATACAATGTAAGCATGAACCGGTACTCATTTTCTTATTCGACCGTCATACCCGATATCAAATGTACCGAACTTCAGTCAACCTTCCCCTATCTTATCCGCGGAATGGGACGGCTGAGACACCTGTTTTAACCGGATAACATGCCACACAAGATTCGATACTCTGTAGGCCGGTGACTTGAGTGGGACACTTTAAATTCTGACCGGTTTAACCGTAACTACTACTTGCACAATGTACTTTACCATCTATTACTGCATGGTAAATAATTTTTCCAATACGGCTGAGCTCGGTTACTGTGAAACCCGAGTAACCGTCCATTTGCATTTGTGGAGGATACCCCTGTCCAAACAGGAATAGGAGTCTGTAAAATTACTTAAATGTTGCGGCCTATTGACACTTCCATACATTCCGTAAACCTAAAATGGATATATACAGGATTTTGTTGTCCCGGACTTCTTACAAAATAATACTCTATATTAACTAAGCTTTCCTAGATTTTGATTTTGTAACATTGGTTTTAATTCCGGTTGATTTAGCTTCTGAATTAACCGGTTCTTGAGTTGGTTGTTGTTTGGCCTTTTTACCGGCTTTCTTGTAGACACTGATGTAGAAAGAAATGAACAAAATTAAGTAAGATGTCAAAATCAAGTAACCGTAAGCAGCAGCCAACTCACTTCCATAGCAATCACTTTTGACTCTTGGTAAGTTTGGGAAGTATGCAAATGCATAGTGTGTGTAGGTTGCAAAATAGACGAACACCAAGTCGATCAAAAACTGAATAATTTGGAATCTTGTCACCCACTCTTTCCACCAAACTCTGATGCCTCTGGCACTCAAGAAATAGTACCAGTACATAACCACATGCACGGCTAAGTTCAACGTGATTGGAACCCATTCAACTGAGGTGTTACCGACCAACTGGGTGTAACACAACAACGCGGTGGCTCCATGGTGGTACACATGCAAGAAAAGCAACTTCTTGCGCTTTAAAACAAGAAAAACGGTGTCGATCAACTCGAGGTATTTGGTCAAGTAGTTCAAGTAGTACAATGTGACCAACTTTGGTGAAAATGAATCCTTGTGACAAATGGCATCAAACAATCCTTGGTAGTACAAAATTGGTAAAATTTGCTCAATAATCAACACCAACAAAATCAACGAAACAGCGGTCAACACGATATTGTGAAGCTGAAACAACAAGTTCAACTTCAATGCTGGAATGTTGAATGTGTTGATTATAAATCTCCCGCCAAACACAATAATGTAGTAAACAACTATAACTCCAATTGCTTGGTAACCATTTGCTAAGAAAGTTTCATTGTAAATGAACTGAAAGTTTTCTGCTGGGTAACCAACAACTTTTTCAAAGACAAAACTGAATACTGGCCAAAGGTGAATTCCAAAAGGCCTTTCAATACTTGGTATGCTTACCTCTAAAAAAGACATGGTGATGATTTGAAAATGATTTTTTAAATGTTGGACGCGAAACTTAAACTTTCGGTTTGAGATTCAAAAAATCAATTGAAACAATAATGTCGTAGCCGTTCTCCTCACATGCATACATGGCTTCGTGCTCATTAGAATGCAAGAAGCGGATGTTTTCTCCCACAAGTGCCCTGTTCAAATTTGTTGACTCTAAATCTCTGATCTCAATGAAATTTTGTTCAAAAGATAATAAATATGGGTAGAATAATGCAATGTTCGTAGGATTACCTTCCCAGAATATCCCCCAATCATGTTTGGTTCTCCAACCATTTCCATTAATCAAAAACGAAAACTCTGAGTAACTCAACAAGAAATCTTTACCCAACCGGTGAATGGCAAGCGGTGTGACACTTTCCTTTTGTGTCGCAAAATCAAGCGATGGGTCAGCTTCATCCAATATCGGCTCTTTCTTGCCCTCTTCTAGCGATAAGATCTCAAACCCTTTGGTGCACCCAATACACAATTTGGTTCTTAAAAAGGATATCGAAATTGGGTCCGAAGTGAACGTGATCTCTTTGATGTCGTACTTCCTGTTTTTGTTTCTGTTCTTGTCAAATGGATTACTGGGTTCAAAAATGTTGATGGAGTGTGTGCTTCCGGTCTTGGTGGCACACACCAACAACCTTCCATCAAGAATACCTGTCTTGAAAGAGTTCACATGGCTCAAAATAAGTTTTCCACTTCTAGTGTTCTTAACGTGATCAAGCGAATCGGTGCAAGATAAGTCAAACTCGTATAAGGACTTGTCGGATAAAACAAGCAATTTGGAGTACTCAACAAGAACCTCAATTTGTGAAACATAAAGCTTGCTGAGCACAAGGGTAGGATCAGAGCACACTTTCTCGTTATTAGTGATACTGATGGTTCTCACCGTCGATACCCAAACACCAGAGTCAGTACCATAGAGTAACTTCTTGCCTCCGTAGCATGGAACAGCACAGTTGATACGGTTGTTTCCGGTGAATCTTCTGGTCTCATATTTCGACAAGGAGAAGATGTCATACTTCTCGAGCAACAGCTTTTGTTGTTGACTAATTTGTGACATGACTTGATTATGTGTAGTGAGGTCATCAGCATAAAGGGAAGTGTGTACTTGTTGGCTTCCTAATCCCATGAAATTTATCTGCAACTTGGTGTTGGGCAACGAAGGGTCGATCTTGGTTTTCGATCCAGAGTCTGATATGATTGAACCATTAGAGCGGGCAGCAAACAAGGTTCTGAAAGTAGGAATGTCGTAGCCGCTGTTGACATACAACAATGGTAAGAAAATCGGTTTTTCAAACACCTTGTACTGCTCCCTCTTATTCTGAATCTTGTGTTTGACCAACAAAAGTGCATGTTCGAAAAGGTATAAGTCAATCTTCTCATTGTCTCTCTTTCTGCTCAACGTCACTTGGTAGAGGATACGGTTGTTATAGGATAGTTTGAAGTTGAACTTGTCCTCTAATGTTTGCTTACCCAATAATCTGTGCAACACCATGATCTTATGACGATCGGTACTCTCACCAGTTTGGATATTCATTTGAACCAAAATCTTTTCGATTTGTTCTTTGGCCTTGACCAAGTTCACGTAGTCTGGTGAGTCCTCATTGGTATTCTTCAAAATTCCTCCCAACAACAATTGGTATCTAGCGGGTCTTTGCACACCTTTAATCAAGAAAGACGACAAGTTCTGTTTCCTGCTTTCGGGTCTCTTTTCAATAGCATCGAGGAAACTGGCGTATCTCATATTAACTTGCTGTTGTCTTTCATGCTCAAAACTTGCAAACACTTTGTTACCACTGTATTTGATGAAAGGATCAAATCTGTCAACAAACTGAAGGAAAACATCTGCAAAGGTCAGAATTACAGGTTTCTGTTGTTGCTGTCTTCTACTGAGGGCTTCACTCATGCTCTTAGCTAACCTCAATAACTCACTGACACCGCCAAACACCGTTCTTATGAAGGCTTCTCTTTCCCTCTCAGGGATGATGTTGTTGGCAGGATTTCTGAGAGGTAAAATGTAGAAGTCAGTCATGAACTCTAAGTCTTTGACGTAGTCTCTTTCAGTGTAGATAAACTCGTAGATCAACTCTTGTCTCATCTTCTCATGCTTGTCTAACTTATCAAGGATGGACTTAGGAACAGTCTCGTGCCACAACGACTTATTCTCATCATTGTCATGCAAGGATAATCTTGAAACTGCTCTCTTCAATCCTCCTTGGGGTTTCAAATTGAGCCTGGCTTGTTGCTCAAGACGACGTGGACATGCAATACTGTAACACAAGCGGTTACGAGAGCAAGTGGGTGAATAACAATCGGTAAGAATAGTGAAAACACCGTTTACTCCAGTGGTCAACGAAGTGTCTTCCTGTTTGATTTGATCCTCGAAAGTAGGATTATCAGGTAATGAAGGAGATGGGGGAACACTAGAACTATTGTAATGAGAGGGCAATTGTTGTTGCAAAACTTGTTGCTGAGCTAAAAATCTTAAATCAGCAGTTGAGTTCTTTTCTGAACCACTTTCCTCAAAGAACTCAAGATCATTGTAGACGTGGTTGAAAGCATACACCTCGTGAACAGAGTCCCTCAATCTATGGATGTAAGTAACGTCATGGAACAACTTTTGAGCATCTAAAGATCTTCCCAACAACAAAGCGAGGTTACGGTCATTGGTTCTGATGATGCGGCAGATGATGTCAACTGCCATTTTTCCAGTGAAGGTATCATGGTATTCTAAGCCATCTTTGGTGTTGATGGTGAGAGGAATCGACTCTTTGAACAATCTGGCTACTCTCGATAACATAGCCGGGTACACCGCAGGTTTTCTTGAGATTGTTTTCTGAGACATGAGCGTGGCTGACGACACAACTCTGTCGAGTTCCTTCTGTTGTAAGGATGCAGATGAATTGAATTTTTTGGTAGACAAAGAGGATGACAACTTTGACAACGAAGTGAAAGACCGGGACTTCGACGACAACGAGAACGTATGGTGTACTGACGAAGACGACGAGTTGCCGAATGAGGATCTGTTATTCTGAGTCGATGCTGGGATCGACTGGTAAGATTGCCGTTGTTGGATTGCAGGCATTGGTTGGTTCTGAAATTTGGAGGCCGACGAGAGCGATTTCGTTCTGGGGTCATTCCGCTGGACTGGCGACTGGTTGGTGTCGAAGCCATTAGCTTGAGGAATGTTGGGAGATGACGACACTCTGCGGCCTTCAGGTAAACTTTGAGTTTGCACACGAGGAAGACTTCCCTGTCTGTAATTTTTCACTCTTTGATGAGGTGTGCCGGCAATGACTGGCTGGTACATCTGTGGAGGTTGGCTATTGTTGTACTTTTGGAAATCCTGAGACGTTTGGCTGTTGAGCCTTCTTGTAGGGTACGTAGCCGACAGATTGGGTGGATTTCTTTCGTTGTAGGCAGAATTTTCCAGTGGTCTTTGCCGTGGCTGAGGCTGACTATAGTATGGAACGTTCAGTTGAGCCGTTGGTGGAGTTTGCTGAGGTCGTTGGTGTGTTTGTTGGTGCGGCTGTGTATGTGGTTGTGGTTGTGTTTGCGGTTGTTGATGTTGTGGTACGGACACATGGACTGGATGAAGTGGCTGCTGGTGCAACGGACTTGAGTGAATCTCGGGAATGTCCAGGTTAATGGGATAAGGAGGTTGACTTGTCACTGGTGAAGTCGACTGTTGCGGTCTTTGCCTTATTGGAGAGCCAGAGTAATTTGGGTCTAGGCTTGGGGGTTTTGGCCTTTCTCTGTGCGCTGGAGGTTCAGGCGACGAGTAAGGGCTGCTGGAGGGTCTGTCAAAGACCATCTGGGGCAAGAGGTGCTCGGGGATGTTTACCGGCTGACCCTGGTTTTGCCTTCTGTACGGGTGATTCAGAGGATACGACATGAATGCAAAGGTAACGATTGGGTTTTCTGGTTCATACAAGGAGTATCAATGATCCGTGGTACTTGTAACGAGTCACGATGGTCACCAACGGAAACCAATGGTGGGATCAGGAGCTGAAGAGATGAAAATTCCGGAAAAACGCAGGAAAAGCAGCACGACCTTATGAAATCTGCGAGAATGCTTCTTGGAGGGTTTTGACTGGGGAAATCGATTGGTTCCACTCACGCAGGCTTGATAAATCAACGATAAGTGGTTCTTCACAAACACAATGTCTGGAAAAAATGCGATGTCGCGGCCAACCGCAAGGAGCTCGCGACACTGAAACCACCAACTCATGCCGGCGTACCATTCAACTTTTTTGGGAGAGGAGGAAACCTCTAGAATTGTCGGGAACACGGCGCTCTTGCCGCTCCACACCAAGTTTAGGGGCCCTGCATACCCACCGCAGCAAGATTACGACATCGCTGAAGAGGTGCTCGACCTCTTTCGAGCCAATTCGTTCTTCAAGAACTTCGAGATCAAGGGCCCTGCCGACAGACTCTTGATCTACGGCATTCTCTACGTCAGCGAGTGTCTCACCAAATTGAACAAGGCCATAAACTTGCGGGAGGCCTCCAGAGTGTTGAACAACTTGGCCCTCGACAACTTTGCCTTGCCAGGGGAAATCGGGTTCCCCTTGAGCTCGCTCTACTTGCCGCCCACCAACAGGAACGAGCTGGACTTGTTGAGGTCGTACTTGCAGCAGTTTAGACAGGAATTGAGTGAGAGATTGTTAAAGCGAGTCTACGCTGACTCCGAGTCGACCCCCAGCAAGTTCTGGTTGGCCTTTACAAGAAGGAGGTTCATGAACAAGTCTTTATAACATCACTATACGAACGGAATCCACGTGGGCGTGGCTGCCCTGTAGCGACGGTACTGGTCGCCGTAGAACTGGGTGAGAAAGTGCTCCTCGAACCGCACGCGCCGCTGGAAGAACACCGTCAACACCACCACGCTGCCCATGAGACACACCACGTTGCACAACATCAACTGGCACCCCACCACCAAGAGGTAGAACCCCAAGTAGCTCGGGTGTCGTGCGAAGCGGTACGCGCCTGTGGTCACCAACTGGTGGTGCTCCAGCTTAGCGGTGTGGATGTAGTGGCTGAAGGCGCGTCCGCAGTGGCGCATGGCCTGCGTCCTGATGCCAATGCCGGCCCAGCTGACCACGAGTCCTAGGCCGATGGCAGAGGCATGGGCTCGTTTGTACCTTGCGTGCTCCACGAGCGACGCCAACTGCACGAGCCAGAGCTCGCGCGAGCCCCGGTTGCCAAACACCAAGAACAGGTGCGTGGTGGGGCTGTTGTAGCGGGCCGTGGCCACGAACTCCGCCGTGTGGAACAGCGCCATCGTCAACGCGTACGCCCACACGCCCGTGGTGCCACCAGTGGCATGACACAACTGCACCACGGAGATACCGGCCACGGCCCCCAAGGCGAACGCTGTGGCCACAATAACAGGCAATTTGTTGCTTGCAGCGTCGTACATCGCGCGATGCTGCGATCGGGTGATCGATGCAATGACACAATTTAAACAGTACGATCCCGCCAGAGTCGACCTCAGTGTCGTTTGCATGAAGGGATTCGTGTTGGGGTTTGTGTGTGCCGTGTGTGCCTTTTGCGTGTGGCTCCAGCCGCGTGGAGCGGTGCTTCGAGTGGGCGTCTACGTGTTCGCCGTGTGCGTGTTCCACTTGCTCGAGTTCATGTCGACCGCCGTGTGCAACACCAGCGAGACGGACGACGACTCGTTCATCTTGGGCGACAGGGAGCTCCACCTCGCCAATTTGGCGTCGCTAGTGGAGTACGTCGTCACCAGGCCGTTTGTGCCTGCGAACGGTGCGGTGTGTGCAGCCGGTTTGGCAGCCATCGTGGTGGGACAGACGTTCAGGACGGCGGCGATGGTCACCGCGGGCTCGTCGTTCAACCACTACATCCAGCGCGAGAAGAAGGTGGACCACAAACTCGTGACGAGTGGAGTGTACAGTTTGGTGAGACACCCACTGTACTTTGGGTTCTTTTGGTGGGTGGTCGGGCTTCGTCTCTGGCTCAACAGCTACGTCACGCTCGTGGTCGGAACGTACAAGCTCTGGCACTTCTTCAAGACCCGCATCAACTACGAGGAGCTCTTTCTTGTGGATTTTTTCGATAACAGATACATTGAGTACAAGCGCAAAACTAAAACTGGCATTCCATTTATATAGCTAAGGTATAGCGTGTCTATCTCAATTTAGTTCCCATGCCCTTGCCGTTGCAGTTACGGTACATCAACACGCCGTTGTCGCCGTCGACGTACTGGCACCATCTGGCAGACTTCCACAACGACTTGAACATGTTTTCGTCAGAGAACCTGTAGTGCTCGCCCATGACCTTCTGGATGGCAGCTGAGGCTTCTCTGGCGTTGTAGAATGGGATTCTAGAACAGTAGTGATGCAAAACGTGGGTCTCGATGATGTCGTGGAACAAGAATGGGCCCACAAAACCGAACTTTCTATCAATGGTTGCAGCGGCACCTCTGGCGAAGTTCCACTGTTCGGCACGGTAGTGGGGCATGCTTGGGTCGGAGTGTTGCAAGAAGGTGATGAACACTAACCAGTGGTTGACAAAGATCCATGGCACCACCCAGTTCATCATCAAGTTGAAACCACCAAACTTCTGGTACCAGGTGTAGAGCACAAGACCTTGAGTGAGAAGTCCAATGTCTGACATAACAATGTACCAGTACTGTCTCTTGGTGTCAAACAACACTGAGTTGGGGTTGAAGTGGTTCTTCTGCCATGCGTTATAGTTTTCGAGTTTCTGGCCGGAGGCGTTGACAAACAAGTGTGCAATCCAACCGCCAAACTGCTGAATGAAAAGGGTGTACATGGAGTAAATGGGGGAATCACCAACAATGTCGTCGATGTCCATGCCGCCTCTGCTCTCGACAAACTCCTCCTTGGTCTTGGGCACGAACACCATGTCCCTGGTCAAGTGGCCAGTGGACTTGTGGTGCATGGAGTGGGAGAATTTCCACGAGAAGTATGGCACCATCAAGTAACTGTGCAACAACCAGCCCACAGTGTCGTTAACCCAGCCGTAGTCGGAGAAAGCCTGGTGTCCACACTCGTGTGCCAACACCCAGAGCCCAGTGGAGGTCAACCCTTGCAAGATGGTGTAACCACACCATGCAGCGAACCTCAAATAAATGTTGGGGAGGTACTGGATGTAGTTGTTGGCGACAAATCCGGTCACCAACAAAATAGCAATATCCCTGAACACATAGTAGAACGACTCAGCGAGTCTACGTTCGTAGCAGTGGGCAGGAATGGCCTTTAAAATGTCACCAATCGAGTAGTCTGGCACGTTGAACTTGTTGCCATAAGTGTCAACAGCGGACAAATTGTCCGACAAAGTGGCCACGTTGCCTCTTTTGGTAACTGAAGAGCTGCCACTGAGTCCCGTAGTAGTGGAAGAAGAATGAACTTGACTCATCGTGAAAAAAGTGAACTGATGTTAGAAAATCAATTTGTCCTCAACCGATTTGTTTTACCCAAAAAAGAAAATGTCGCTATCGTGCTGAGTAACGAGTTATGTAACCGGGTTTTTTTGATTGGGTCGGATCTAGGGCGACCTACAAAAAGAAAATTCCCAACAGGACACGACTTTTCTACTGTCCCCGGTTGGGTTGTGCTCGCCGTGCCTTTTGTGAAATAAATAATCCGGTTGCCCCCGGTATCGGCCCCGCGCCATGAGCTTGACTCAATCTGCGTTTCATTTTTCACCTTCATCAACATGTCGACGCAAATAGAAAAGAAGCCAGTCAACTTCTCTAATATCCTTTTGGGCGCAGGTTTAAACCTTGCTGAAGTTACCACTTTGGGGCAACCTTTGGAAGTGGTTAAAACCACAATGGCTGCAAATAGATCTTTATCAATTATGCAGGCCACTAAACTCGTGTGGTCTAGAGGTGGTATCTTTGGTTTCTACCAGGGTCTTATTCCCTGGGCGTGGATCGAGGCCTCCACAAAAGGTGCTGTGCTTTTGTTCGTGTCTGCTGAAGCTGAGTACAGATACAAAGTTTTAGGTGCATCTAACTTCCTCGCTGGTATGGGTGGAGGTATCACCGGTGGTTTGGCTCAGAGTTACTTGACCATGGGATTCACCACTTGTTTGAAGACCGTGGAGATCACAAGAGCAAAGCAAGCTAACACTGGGGCTCCTCAACCATCGTCATTCCAAGTGTTCAAAGACATTTTCAGAAAAGAAGGTATTAGAGGTATCAACAAAGGTGTCAATGCTGTGGCCATCAGACAGATGACCAACTGGGGTTCAAGATTTGGATTCTCTCGTTTGGCTGAGGAGGCAATCAGAAAGATCTCAAAGAAGCCAGAGTCAGAACAATTGAACCCATTGGAGAAAATTTTGGGTTCGGTCATTGGTGGTGGTTTGAGTGCCTGGAACCAGCCTATTGAAGTCATTAGAGTGGAAATGCAGTCCAAGACCAACGATCCAAACAGACCAAAGAACTTGAGTGTCGCATCTGCTTTCAAGTACATCTACAGTCAAAATGGTATCAAAGGTTTATACAGAGGTGTCACCCCAAGAATTGGTTTGGGAGTCTGGCAAACTGTCTTCATGGTTGCATTCGGTGATATCTTCAAGAAGATGTTGAACGCCCAGGGCGCTGGTCACTAAACACTTAGAATCTCTGATGCTGTTCGCAGTATCTGGTATCTTAATAGACATTCTCATTATGAATTGTAGGGTTGCAGGTTGTGGAGTTGCATATTGTAGGGTTACATACTGTAGGGTTACATATTGTTGAACTGCACATCGTAGACCGGACTTACTTGTAAATTACAAAATCTAACTTTCACTAATTGCAAATTTCACAAAATGTAGACTCACAATCTTAATGTTAAATATATTAATTATGTCTTTGTTTTAGTCATGCCCCACTTATCGTAAACAAATAACCCAACTACTGTTAATACGATTCCAGATATCTGTGTACCAGTCAATGGTTTACCTTCAATCAAAAATGCAACAACAATAATGAAGATTCTCTTGAAAATACTGGCAATCGAGTAGTTGATCGGGGAGATAAGTCCCAAAATTTGGAATGCTAATAAACTCTGAGCAAAGTGGCTGACTCCGTTGAGGAGAATAAGAACACCTGTTCCAAAAGAAATGTTGAAAATAGATACACTGTCGTTCATCACCTCCAGGTACAAGTAAAAGGGCGTTGTGAAGAGGAACCCAATCAGCGAGCAGAAGAACAAGATGGTTAGCTTGTCAAGTTTCTTTTCCTTGAGCTTGTTGCGAGGAAGCTTGTCCTGACACACCGTGAGTCTGTTCTTTGCGAAGATGTTTTGCGATACAAAGATCATCATGGAGACGAACGAGTAAATGATTCCCTTGTTGTGTCCCTGTGTGGCACTTTTGGTGTTTGTCTTGTAGCATGAGAGCATGATCCCGCAGATGAGCGGGATGAGTGTCACATACGTGATCATTTTGTATTTCATCTTGAAAAGAAGTCGGTAGATCAACACCGTGGTGATGGGGGACAATGCTTTGATAGTGTGATTTAAAGAAACCGGAATGATAGAGGTGGCCTTGTGCGAGGTCAAGTGGCCTATGAATTGAAAAACTCCCATTGGGAGCGTGGTGTTCAAGATGAACTTGTTGGGAGTGACAAACTTTTGAATGGATGAGATTTCCTCGAGGTTAGGGAACGTTCCCGCGGGGAAGTTGGCAGCAAAACCCGCGTTGGAGTGTAGCACCATCATGAGGCATATAGCAAGCACAACGTTGAGTCCAAACTGGCACTGCGTAAGCGTCACAGGGTATGAGAATCTCATCAAGATCAATTTGGTGGAGTAGCTCGAAATCACCGACGTCAAGTACCAGCAGAAACACAAAGTGGTCACTTTGATGTCGATGGGCGGTAGCACCCGCAACGCTGAGTTGAGCCATCGGTACTGCGTTGTAGGCGTGAGAATAAAGTCGTCAGACAAGTCGAGGAAAGACGGTATAGTGTCGCTGGGCGGCGTGCTGGAGCTTGAGACTGGCGGGCTCGGGTAAGCGAACTTGGGGCTCGGCTCAAATAAGTTCTTTCGCTGTCCATTGAAGTAATTGTTGACGCTGGTGTTAGAGCCATTGTGATTGAGGCTTGTACCACTGTGAGGATTGGATTTGTAGAACCCGTTTTGATGCACTAGACTGGCCAAGTTGTTTGTGGACAAGTTAGGGTTGATCTGCGACGACTTGTACATTTTTGACGGCGCTTTGAGCGACTCAACACTTGGATTTGATGAGTACATGGGCGACTGTGCGATTGCTGGCGGTAAATCAAGTTTAAGCGAGTGACGCTCTATCAGGATGTTTGTGGTTAACGATGAAACACAAATAAACGAGTGAGTTGCAAACACAAACGCGTTCAAGATAAGCAATTAGTTAGATACAACCAAGTAAAAATAGAATTTAAGTTTAAGAGCATCGCATTACTGTTGATACCAATCACTGGAAAATTATATGCAGGTCAAGAGAAAATAGAAAAGCAATCGACAGTTGTTGAGGAAAACACGTGATAGTAATTTACTTGATGTGGTAAATTGGTTGATCGTCGGTTGCAGGTCCAATGAGATAGGTTCTAGACTGACTTTGGTGGTGCAAGTTTTGCTGGTAAAGAGCACCACACAATCTCAATTTGTTATGTTTCTGTTTGGAATGTTTCCTAATGCGGAACAGACGAAAAACCATACAGGATTGCAAATTGTGCAACTGCGAAATGTGATAGGTATTAGGCTGAAAAGAAAATGTATTGTCTTTTTGTGCCACACAAGTGTCTGTTCTACATACAAGTGATCGTTTGTTTGTGGATTGGCAGCAGCAACCAAAACAGAACTCATCAAATGCCCGATAAGTGTTAATTGCCATCACATTGGATTGGTGATATGTCTGACCGCACTTTTGTAGGTTGCAAAAACTCTTTTGCAGCCATCACTGCGTACTTACCTATAAGAGCCAGGCAACCTACACAGCACTAAACAAACCTCAACTCTCTATCCCTGCACGTAGTTCACTACAAACATCTGTTACCATGCGCACGACTACTACATTAATGTCGGTTGCTTATGGCATCATTTGCTGAGAATGGCTGCAAATGATACATCACACTATGCCTGGATTAATAGTTTCAGAAGTCTGCAAAGTCAGCCATTTCCACAATTATGAACACATACGTCTTTACGTCTCTTCATGCTCTTTACGTAGCGTCTCCTGAACTGTGCGTCTTCAACAAGAAGACAACAGAAACACATTTCGAATCCAACACAGCGAGCAACGCACACCAATCGACACCCACACAGGCAATGCAATTTGGTAAGTTCACTGCAGTGTATCTGACCTTTCTTGAGCCTACCTATTACGTAGTTAAGCTTGAACTCAAAAGTCGGTAAGGTGCACGACCCTTCAAACTACGTATCTGGAATATGTCGCTCGCTGTTAACATTATGTCAAGTATTGTCTTAAACATAGGGACGTATTTGATCAAAAGGGCGCTATCGGATGATCCTGAAGATGACACACCCGATGTGACACAGCCAGACGACGCGGATGATAACTCTGATCCAATGAAAGAGGAAATCTTCTCGTCGTGGGCCCTCTTTATCTTACTATCATTGTTGTGTGCAGCATTATGGTCGTCGTATTTTCTCCAGCAACGGCGTATCAAAGCCATCCACGAAACCGTCTTGTCCATCTTCTACGGGATGGTCGTGGGGCTCATGATCAGAATCGGGCCTGGTCACTACATTCAAGACGCTGTTAAATTCAATCCCAGCTACTTCTTCAATATCTTGTTACCGCCAATTATCTTGAATTCCGGGTACGAATTGCACCAGGCGAACTTCTTTCGGAACATTGGGTCCATTCTCACCTTTGCTATTCCCGGGACTTTCATTTCGGCGTTGGTTTTAGGGGTCATTTTGTACATTTGGACCGCATTGGGGCTCGATGGTGTCAAGTTGGAATTCGTCGACGCGTTGGCCGTGGGTGCAACTCTTTCTGCCACAGACCCAGTCACGATCTTGTCCATCTTCAACGCCTACAAGGTCGACCCAAAATTGTACACCATCATTTTTGGCGAGAGTTTGTTGAACGACGCTATTTCCATTGTTATGTTTGAAACCTGTCAGAAATTCCACGGCAAGGACGTGTACTTCTCCAGTTTCTTCGAAGGTATCGGTTTGTTCTTGATGACGTTTACCATCTCCACCATCATTGGGATTTTCATCGGTGTTATCGTGGCATTGATCTTGAAACATTCTCACATCAGAAGGTACCCTCAAATTGAGACTTGTCTTGTGCTATTGTTTGCCTACGAGTCGTACTTCTTCTCCAATGGGGCGCACATGTCGGGCATTGTGTCGTTGCTATTCTGTGGAATCACTTTGAAGCACTACGCCTACTACAATATGTCGAGAAGAACTCAAATTGCAACCAAGTACATTTTCCAGTTGCTAGCACAGTTGTCAGAGAACTTCATCTTCATCTACTTGGGGCTTTCCTTGTTCACCGAAGTGGAGTTGGTGTTCAAGCCATTGTTGATCATTGTCACGTTCATCTCCATTTGCGTCGCCAGATGGTCAGCAGTGTTCCCTTTGTCACGGTTCCTTAATTTTATGTATAGAACAAGGTTCCAGGAGTTCAACAGCAGAAACTTCGTCAACTCAGACTTGTCGGCTCAAGCTATTCCTGATGAGATCAGCCACTCCTACCAAATGATGATTTTTTGGGCAGGTTTAAGAGGAGCTGTTGGAGTAGCGTTAGCCATGGGGATCCAGGGTCAAGCAAAATCTACTTTACTCGCCACGGTTCTCGTGGTGGTCGTGCTAACAGTCATTCTTTTCGGTGGAACCACCGCTTCTATGTTGGACATCTTGGGCATCAAGATCGGTGTCGTTGACGACCACGATTCAGACGACGAGTTCGACATCGAAGCACCAAGACTTCCATTGTCAGTTAACAACAGCCACAACGACATCACTCTCGGTAATAGAAGATTCGGGGCCCCATCTGTTGTTAAAGCCCCCACCCAATTCTACCAGGACAACATCAGATCAAGAAACGAGTCGTCCGCAAGCATCAACTCCAGGAACTCAGGAAACCATGGCGACTTGTACAACGATGACGAGTCGAATATCAGTGACACTGACGACTTGATCCCTAGAGAAGAACCACCATCTGACACCCCTTCAAACAATGGAGTGTTGGGAGCCTTCCTCAGTGCAGAAGAGCATACAAAGTGGTTTACTAGATTCGACGAAGAAGTTTTGAAACCTGTATTGTTGGATAACATACCTAAAAGGGATGAACCCAACCCTTAATACTATACTACATTCTTACTGTCTTGTTGCTGAGCAATGGCCACATCAATGACCCATTTGGCCAACTTGAACGATCTTGAGGAGAGCAACAAGTCGCCAAGCTTGTAGTTGTACTTGACACAGAGTTGGAAGAACTCCTTCATAGTGAGATCATGTAATAATGTGATCAAGTGCTTAGACTTGGTGGCTTTGTCCTTACGTTGTTGCAATGTCAAGAAAACACTAGGAGGAAGGAAATCATTATAGTTGCTGCATGCTCTTATTGGTCTCTCCAAGAGGTTCAATACTTCGGAGATGTGGTTATTGGTGATAGTCAAATTTTTATCTTCTTCCACGGCATGAATGAGCAAATTGGAGATAGCAATGACAGCGTTACCATAATTGACAGGATTGATCACTCTGGACTCGGTGTCCCTCTTTAGAGTCACCCTGAACAACACTCCGAGTGATGTGGACAAGAACTGTTTATGATAGGTCTCGTACACTGATTTGGCGGTCTTAAAGGCATTATGAGCAACATCCAAGATGTAGCTGTTGGGCTTCGCCTTGTCATTGGCATCCAACTGACTGAAGAAGTTCTGCAAAGGAGCAACTACTCTTGTGTTGATGAATTTGCTCACTGCACTCTTGTTCTGTGCTGGTTCCTTGACGAGTTCCTCGTAAGGCTTCAAGTTGGAGGTATTTGATTTGGTTGCAGGACTGGAGATGAACGAGTTACCAAAAATGTCTGAATCGTTCAGCAGGATCCCTTTGGTGACATCGTCATTGACCGCTTGACTGTCCTTGATGATTTTCAAGTCGGATGCGGACCTATAGTTGATTCTTGAAGTAGTTTCTTTGATTAATAAAGCACACTCGTCAAGAATGGCCGCCCACACAAACCCACCTTTGGAATGTGCGTTGTAAATGGCAGTTCTCAACTTAGCAGCTTCCGGGTTTTGGGCGGTAGCGATGTAGGCCAATTCTTGGAATGCCGTCAATTTGCTCAATTGGTTTTCGGAGTCTGAGTTCCTCAAGCCAGACAAGAGAGTGTTGATTGGGTCTGAGCTGTAGGTACTAATTGGTTTCTTGCCATCCAAGCAGCCAATGGTAGCGTAAACTTGGTAGAAATGATTGACCAACTCCCATGAAAAGTACAACATTGCCGACAAGAACGACAAGTTTAGGAGGAGTTTGAAGGATAAATGGTAAGATGGGATGGTGGAGTCCAAGCCCATGGTCAAGATCAACAACCAATTGACTCTATAAATGATGGAGCGGACGAAATAGTACACCACTGGACCAACCAAGGACGTTACACCCGTCAACACTACTGCATTGGAGACCAAGTCCGGGATTTTTTTGAGCAAGGCGTCTCTTGGCTCGACTTTGGCCACTCCGTAGGTGAAGTGAAGTCTGTTTCTCTGGAACACCAAGTGCTGGGTGGTGTAGATGAGGGCCATTAAAAGCGGGTAAAACGAGAAGTAAGTCCATTCATCGTTGACTTTGGGTTTCTGCTCGTAGTCCTTGGACACCACGTAGTATTGGTTGGCGAGTGGGAGCTGCAACAAGAACATTGTGCTCACGAGCAACGACGAAGCAAAGTAGCATGCGAAGGTGGTCAAGAAGCTTCGTGAAAAAAGCGACGTGATTTGCAACGCGAGCGTCTTGTGGCGAGAGTACTCAACCGTCGAGTTGCTGTCTCGTGCCACCTTGACGAGGAATAGCGATAAGAAAATCACAGGAGACCGCACCAGCGTCAACAACAAGTTCCACCAGAACTCGCCGTAGGGCAATCGCAACAAAATTGAGGCAGCCACCGCAACTAGCGCATTGATGTTGTTCAAGTACTTCAACCGTTTGCTCAACACCTTGTGGAAGAGCGTGTGGTAAGACGAGATTCGCTTGACTCCAGACATCGTTGACACAAAACACAATTTATTTACAGTGATGAGTGCGAGCGAGTTTTTCAATTACCTATGTACAGTTAGCGGCCCTCGTTGACTTTGAGACGGGCTTCTCTCTTCAATTTCTCGATCTGGCCGTCGATGGTGTCCTTTACGATGTTGAGACCGGGTTGGCCCTTGAGTTCTCCGAAAGCAGAGTCTAAAATCATGTTTTCGTTAGCACTCAAGTCCACGAGCGTATGACTGTAGCCTGAGAGCTTGTTCTCGATGAGCATTTGGTTGCTGTCGAACTTTCCGACGTTGACCTCGAACGCCTCTTTCAAGGCCACCTCCAATTCCTCTTCGGTAGTTATGAAATTGCTGGCTGAATGGTACAAGTCCAACAACTGGTTGGCTTTCTCTTCTTGTTTCTCGAGCTCATGCACCTTCCTGTTGAGCGTTCTCTGCTGCTTCACTATAGCGTTCTCTTCGTCGGTTCTAGGCCTCATTATTGGGCCCTTGAGGTATGATTCGATCGTTGGTAAGGTCAATTTTGTTGCTTCAGACTCTTCAAACTGCGTGGACTCTTGTTCACGACGTTTGGCCTCTCTTTCTTTCTGCTGCTGCTTCATCACTTCTAACTTATCCAATCTCTCTTTCTCCTTGATGTAAGCTTCCTTCAAGTGAGCTCTACGAATCTCATCTCTCTTGAGTTTCCATAATTCCTCGCTGGAAAGTTTGGAGGTGTCGATGTTTTGCGGTTTTCTGTCTTCTATGGTCTTCTTGATTCTCTCCTCGACACTCACAACGGGCTTTTCTCTCATGGAACGGAAGAATTTGAACCCCTTCCTCTGTGGTAATGGAACTCCCTCAGCGTATCCCTGTTCCACTTTGGCTTCTTCCGCTATTTCTTCAGGGGTTTTGGGCTTGATGGGGTTGTGTCTGAATATAGGACGAACCCTGGGCAATATACCGGATTTCCCTCCGTATTTAAGTGCTCGTTTCCCCATGTCAAGTGTGTGAGCTGAGTCTCAACAAATATCGATTGTGAAAAATTTACTTTTCGTGTCCCGACCTCGTTTGACTGCAAAATTATACACAGTCTTCATTGCCCCAGATTTCAAATATCTTTTGCAGTAGTGCTTTCCCGATCTTCTTGTTGCCAATTTCGTCTTTGAACATGCTACTGAGTAAGTTGCCCTTTTCGCTGGCGGATTTATCCCGATTTTCCACCGCATAAAATTGTAGTAGCGACTTGGGCGTGGGAAATGCGTTCTGGATTGTGAGTGCCTTCTCGAGTGACACTCCCCTGATGCTTAGCAACATGCAGAGAAACACCTCCTTCAACGTGAGCATGTTTGTCTTCGTCATGGTCTCGGTGAAATTGGCGTACAAGTGCACACACTCGTATCGTGGTTTCGTCTCGAACTCCTGCCTGAACTGGCTCATCAACAGCCCGTACTCTTCCTGGTTGTTGATGGTCCGCGGCTTGATGACCACAAGCTTCGTCTTGTTGTTGTGGAGGTGGTCGCTGATCACTTTGGTGAGCGACGCCATGAAGCTCGTGGTGTCGTCAATCAGCTTGAACTTTCTGAGCTTGAAGTTGGACACTGTCATCGTCATCAGCTGAGCCGTTTGGATGGCCACTGCGAAGTCGGCGATCCTGGTCATATCAGTCGCTCCTTCTTCCACCAAATAGTAGTATGACTTCATCATAGACTTCAATAGACGATTCTTTTGCTCAACAAACCGACCGTCCTTGATCGAAGAAACCAAGTCGTCGAGTCGCTTGCGCTCGCAAATGGTGTTGAGAACAACTTCCTTGCCTGTCTTGGTGTGTTTGGCGATCCAGCACACGTCTCCCACCGCCAACTGTCGTACTTCACATTTCACTTTGAACAAAGAGAGTCTGTCGTGGAAGTACGTTCGCTCCTGCTGAGACCTCACTTCTCTGTTGTCAATGATGAGCACCACCTCGTACTCGTCGCTGGTCCAGATGTCGTAGGACGTCCCCATGAACACTCTGTTCTCTTTATCGTGGGCAGAGCTCGATGAAGGGTACGAGAACGACGATGGGAGCGGCGAAGACTGGAGGTCAGAGAACTGGAACTGTGCTGGCACCTTCAGTGGCCTGTCAGGAGTCACTCTGACGTTGTTGTCGAACGACATGTCCACAGCCTTGTCCACGAGCGGTGATGATTCGATGCCCTCAGATGATTTCAACAATTTGGCCATCTCAATGCCCTCCTCCGTCAAGTAGTAGAACCTGGGTGACCTGCCAGTGACCGTGACGAGCTCGTGCTTCTCCAAGCTCTTTATACTGTTCCAGGCAGAGTAGAAATCGCTGTTGTTGGGGTTCGAAATGAACGACTTGTCACAGTACGGTGTGGCGTGCTTGCAGATATCCTCTTTCTTCATGCCTGTGCGTGCCTTGTCCTTGGAGTAGAGTGCTAAGAGGATGGCGTAGCCGCCTGAGCGTTTTCTAGGCACGTAGTTCTGCTTCCTTTGTCGCTTTGGTGCTGGATTCACCACCTCTTCTGACTCCTTCTGGTCGAATCCTTGCGGTAGCGGCACCTGCTGGCTCCTGCAATGGGCCTTCAACTTGTTGGTGAGCATCTGCACCGTTTTTTCCCCCACGAACTGGATCAGTTTGAGCGTTTTGACGTCATTTATGGGCTCTTCGAAGTGTCGCATGCGATGCAATGCTTTGTTGTACAACAATGCCGACTTGGTACCTTTCCTCGTAGCGTCAATTGCCGCTTCCTCGAGCCATGCCACAAAAAGCGTCTTTACATCCAACGGGCGGTCCATTGTGTTCGCACAGTCGTGGTACCGCAGTCGCAGCACTTGTACCGCCGTTCGCACCAGTCGCACCGCGAGTCGTGCTAAGTTTAGTACCGACAGTCCGAAGTCTAGTGCCAGCAGTGGTAGATTTAGTGCCAGTAGTGCTGAGTCTAGCGCCAGTATCCCTACGGGTGGACTTGGTGTCCACGCCTACGCTGATGGTCTCGGGGCTGAACTCCCACCGACACAGTGCCAGCGACACACCGCACAACGCGCGCACGCACACGCTACAATTCTCCATGAGTCTACTCTGCGTCGCATCGATTTGTCTACGCCCATCAGATCTCATCTGAGTCGCACAAAACTATGTCTTCTTCTGGCAAAGCTAAAAGGACGATGGTGCCGCCCATCAACTTGATCTTCAAGTACTTACAGCAGCAGTCCCCCGTGACCATCTGGCTCTACGAGCAGACCCAGCTGAGAATCCAGGGGAAAATCAGAGGTTTTGATGAGTTTATGAATATCGTCATCGACGATGCCATTGAAGTGTCAACTGAAGATGGTTCGAAGGAACAGTTGGGTAGAATACTTTTGAAGGGAGATAATATAACGTTGATCTCTTCGTTGGATGTGTAATGTACAATATAAATCGTTAGTCGTGTTTGTAAATGTGAGGGATGAGTTGGATGAAGTGTTGTGGAGAAAGTGTTTGTGAACTTGACGTGTTTGTGAACTTGACGTGTTTGTGAACTTGACGTGTTTGTGAACTTGACGTGTTTGTGAACTTGACGTGTTTGTGAACTTGCGTGTTTGCAAACTAAACGTGTCTGTGAACTTTACGTGTTCGTAAACTAAACGTGTCTGTGTCTTCACGTCATAACCCATCATCCTGCCTCTGTCAACTCTCTATTCGTCTGACTCCGGTCGAGCCTAAAAGTCGAAACTGACTCGTTTCTTCTTCTTGGGGCTTGGTGTCTTGCTCACGTCAGACTCGTCTGTGTCGTCTCCGCCCTCTGAGCGTCGTTTTTCAAATCGTTTCTGGCGCTCTTCTCTCAGAACAAGCACATTGTACAGGATGATCTGCTTTCTACGTTCCACAGAGTTCAGTTGCTTGCGCACAAATGACTTGGGCCGCATGGGTTCTTCCGTATCGGCTGACAGACTTGGTTTCCGGTGCTGTTCACCTCCTTCGTCGTGACCAGTGCATTTTTCACCTGGAAAACTCGTCAGTGCACCGTCACCGCCTTGTACTTCGCCGCCGCCACGCTGTGAGCTCGCTGCGTCACCGTCTCCCTCGGCTGGCGGTATCGTAGCAGACATTTTGCATGAATAATCAGTGAAGTGCACACACCAAAACATCAATAGTGCGATTAGTCGTAGTGATTCTTTTGCAACGATGAATAACACGAGAACAGTACGAGGAATGTCCCAGAACCAGGCGCCTGTTCGGGCGTTCCAGCCAGTGCCATACACGCAAGACGAATACGAAGAAATTCAGGCCACTTTAAACAAATTTTTGGGCCCCGAGTACGTCAGCACGCGTCCTGGCGCAGGCAATCAGCGTGTTTCGTACATCGAAGGCTGGAAAGCACTTAACTTAGCCAACGAGATCTTTGGGTTCAATGGCTGGTCCTCGGAAATGGTCAATCAAACCGTGGATTTCGTCGATACTCACGGCACCAGCGGTAAAGTTCTGATGGGGATCTCAATTATCGTCAGGATAACCATCAAAGACGGAACTTACCACGAGGATATCGGGTACGGGTTCATTGAGAATGCAAAGAACAAAGCTGCAGCTTTCGAAAAGTGCAAAAAAGAAGCATTCACTGATGGCTTGAAAAGGTGTTTGAGATGCTTTGGTAACGTTTTGGGTAACTGCTTGTATGATAAGAAGCTTCATCTGAAACTCCAAAAAGTGGAGAAACAACAGACTGAGCTCGATGATTCTAACCTATACCGTGATTCTTCGTTCATGGAGAGACAAAAGCTCAGAAAGGAAATGATTTCAAAGACTAAACCTCAAAGAGTGAATATTGCACCTCCCAAGATCGAAGAGGACCCCAAGTCTAAAGCATACGCTACTCCTGCAAAAACAAATGATACCGTTGACGGTTTTGATGACTCCTTCATGTTCAGTGATGATCTTGATCACGAATTTAGCCAAAATGACGGCATTGATGATTACGATTTACAAATGATTACCAACAAAAGTAGCGGGAAACCCAGTGAAAAGGCTCCCACAGAAAACGAGCCTCCACGACCAGCTGGACCATCAGTTATTCCCACCGAGTCTCTCTTTGTCAGTGCTAGAAAAGCAAACTTGGCTCAAGAAGGTTCTACAGATTTACCACAATTCGATACCAAATTCATTTCACCAAATATTCGTCGCACAGTCGACCCTACAAAGTCAGTCCCCGTTAAAAGACCGGACCTGGACTCATCACAAACTCCATCTAAAGCTCCTCCTGTTACAATGCCTCTCAAGCCTATTGGTAAGAGGCTTATTGGCATGCCACCATCACAGAGGCCACCAATAAAAAGGTTACACAAGGATATACAACCGGAAGACGCTTCTAACAAAGAAAATCAATCATCGGTGACAGAAATGCTGAACTAGACATTCGTCCAAGTTTCGCAATTTGAATTTATCACTATGGATCCTCGAGGTCTCGCGTCAATTGATCCAATAATAAAGAATTTAGGACCATACAATGAAGTTCCTGATGAATATCTGTACGAAGTTAGCCGACAGAGTTTGAAAGACCTGAAGATCTTGGTTATTGGGGCCGGTGGTTTGGGTTGTGAAATTTTAAAGAACCTCGCCCTCACAGGATTCAAGAATATTCATGTCATCGACATGGACACCATTGACGTCTCGAACTTGAACAGGCAGTTCTTGTTTCGTTACAGTGATGTGGGCAAATCGAAGGCTGAAGTTGCCGCCGAGTTCATTAGGAAACGAATTAATGATGAAACCCTCAGCGTCACGCCGTACTTCGGCAAGATCCAAGACAAAGATAACAATTATTACAAGCAGTTCACATGCATCATTTGTGGGCTCGATAGTGTTGAAGCTAGAAGGTGGATCAATGCTACATTGATCTCATTGGTGGATGAAGAGTTGAACAATTTAATTCCCTTGATCGATGGAGGAACGGAGGGTTTCAGAGGCCAATCAAGAGTCATTTTGCCAACTTTGACCTCATGTTACGAGTGCACTTTAGACATGGTTACCCCCAAAGTGACGTACCCTGTGTGCACTATTGCCAATACTCCACGATTACCCGAACATTGCATTGAATGGGCCAACGAGATTGAATGGCCCCGGAATTTTCCTGGTACAAAGTTCGATGCTGATGATCCCGAGCAGGTTGAATGGATGTATCAAACGTCTTTGAAAAGGGCACAACTCTTCAAGATCGAAGGCGTAACGAAAGAACTTACATTAGGAGTGGTGAAAAATATTATTCCAGCAATAGCTTCAACCAATGCCATTGTAGCGGCGTCATGCTGCAATGAGGCATTTAAGTTGGTAACAAACTCAAACCCTATTCTTGACAATTACATGATGTACTCAGGCGATGACTCAATTTTCACTTACACTTACAAGCATTCTAAGAAACCTAATTGTCCCGTTTGTGGTACAGAAACAAAGCATCTCACAGCACAAAACTGGTGGACTCTTGAGAGGTTCATTGAAGAGTTGAAGCATAAACAGGAAATCCAGATGAAAAATCCGTCTTTGTCGACTGCTACGAAAAATCTTTATTTAACGAAACCTGACATTTTAGAAAAATCTACACGGCAAAATTTGGGATTAAGGTTGAACCAATTGGTATCAGAGACGGATGAAATTCTTATAACTGATCCGAACCTACCAATTTCACTCCGAGTGAAAATTAATTTCACAGGACCAAATCAGGAGCCCGACAACATAAACCTTATTTTGACGTGAAGAAATGGCAATTATTAACGAGGTTTGAAATTGTTCATTTCATTCATAAGCAATTGGTTGAATAGTTTGATATTATCAAGGTAAATGTGATGACCGGCATTTTCAATTTCAATGACATTGCTCCTGGTTGATTGGTGAAAACTATTTATTTTTTTGGAACAGATATCACCACCTTCACGATTCATCCAATCTTCTTTACCATACCACCAGGAGACTTTACAATTGAGTTTTTCTATTGGCCTCTCTATCATGGGAAGTCTAGGGTTTGCTCCAGGTTTGAGCAAGTAATTCAACATGTACTCACCTGAACCAGGAGCTTGAAATATTCCATAAGTGTATTTATGCAAAAGCTTCTTCTCGATTTCAGAGAGGTTTGCAAACCTTCTATAACTCCAGCCACTAACAAGTTTTGAACCAAACTGACCAGCAGATCTAACAAGACTGAATGGGGAAATATTTTTCTCCCAAAGAGCCTTAAAGTAAGATGGGATTGTGATTTCTTTCTTATGGTTAATGATTGCACCCGGAGAAACCATGAGCAATTTTTTACAGAAATCTGGATCAACTTTGAAGCCATAACTTGCAAGGAGGTAAGCGCCCATTGAATGGGCCATTACCAAAGTGTTTTCACGGGGGATCATCCGCTTAGTGAGCCACAGGTTGAAAGAATCGTGAAACCATTTTTCTACATGGTTCAAGTCATTTTTCTCAAGTTTGAATGGTGGCCTTGAAGAACATCCATAACCAAGTAGATCAATTGCATGAATAATCCAGTTGTCTACTTTAGAAATATCGCTGAAATTTTTAATAAAAAATCCCAAACCAGCACCATAGCCGTGAACCATAATGAGATGATTAGCATTGGAGTAGTTTTCCCTTGTTGACGGCGACGAGTAAATTGTGAACTCGTTGATTTTGTTACCGTTGCCGATGTCAACTTGTAGCACCTCCGACGTCCGACCACAAGAGTCGGCCTGCGGGTAGAACGGGAGTAGTGAGAGAAGATCATGCTGGAATTTCAACACATCGTTGCGGACAGCGTAGTCAGCCACCGATTCTTTTAACGATAGCGGGAAATTGCCAGAGAAAAGTTTATTTAGCGGCACCAGAATGGGAGGGGTGGATCGCTTGTAGTGGTTAGTTTGCTTCTTGGTCCTCAACACATTGAAAAGGTGTAGTGGGTTAAGCGAGGAGGAGCTGGTAAACCGAACGAACACTTGCGGCTTGGTTGTAAGCATAGCAACGAGTTCGCGGTGAGATTTTTTGGGTAGCACGACGGTCATGTGACCAGAGACTTGACTCGAGCAGTTCTTTGACGAATATCATATGACGTCAGTCATGTGGCGAGCCAGAATGCCGACCCAATGAAAAGCTAGTGACAGGCGTTAAGCTGACCAATCATGAAACAATAGATCGTGCGGCACCCACACCTGTAACCAATGAGAGCTACCAAATTGAGGGCTGGGCTCATGGTGAAAAATAGCCTTAGCACGCCAAGCCCATTTTTGCACGTTATCTCGAGTTTGACATAGAGGCTTAACCGAGCACCGGGAATGTCAGTGGGCGCCAGGCAGGGAAGCGACTAGCCCACCACCAAACAAAAGCCCGCTCTAAAACCTCCAGCGACCAACAGGGTGCCACCACAAGCATCGGGGCGCTCATCTTTTTCAAAGAAGGTCGGGTTTTATCAGATAAATCAGTGGGTTCGTAACACAAAAAAATTAATTGAGTTAAATTAATTTTTCACATACGAAAACATCCGTTTTCAAGGCGACACCAACCTTGACGTTTGCTTAACTTGCCAGGATCGTAGACCCATCACACTTGAGCACATCCAATAATGTTTTCACATGTCAGCCAAGGCTGTCCGACTTAGTAGGCTTTTTTTTGACAGGAGGCTCATTCTTAATTCCCTCAAAAGAATACCCAATAATGCAAAAGAAAATTTTTTACACTATTGAGCCATATAAAGGTAGACATTCCTGAGCAATTTTTTTTCTTCTTTAGCCTAATCTTTATAACTGGGGAATTGTTAATATGAGGTTAAATTCAATTTGTTTGATTTCCTTTTGTTTCGTGTGGAATTTAGTTGTTGCTGAAACCCACAAGTGGAATTTCAATGTCACTTGGGTCGACAATGTTAACCCTGATGGTACTTTCCCAAGAAGAGCTGTTGGTTTCAATGGTGAATGGCCTTTGCCAACTTTGAGAGTTAAAAAAGGTGACAGAGTTGAGTTACTCTTGTACAATGCTTTAGAAACCCAAAACACCACCTTACATTTCCACGGTATGTTCCAGCCCGGTTCTGCCCAAATGGATGGTCCTCCATTAGTTACTCAATGTCCAATTGCTCCTGGTTCCTCTTTCCTTTACAATTTCACAGTTGGTGATCAAGTCGGTACTTACTGGTACCACTCTCACACTTCTGGTCAATATGGTGATGGTATGAGAGGTGTTTTCATCATTGAAGACGATGACTTCCCTTACAAAGATGAGTACGATGAAGAACTCACTTTGACTTTGGGTGAATGGTACCACGAGGAATCTCCTGTTTTACTCGAAGCTTTTATGAACAGATACAACCCAACTGGTGCTGAACCAATTCCACAAAACTTCTTATTCAACGAAACTAGAAACAACACTTGGCATGTCGAACCAAATAAGACTTATTTGGTTCACATCGTCAACACTGGTAGATTCACTTCTCACTACATCTTTATGGAAGACCATGAATTCGAAGTGGTTGAAGTCGATGGTATTTACGTTGAAAAGAACGTAACTGAAAAACTTTATGTTACTGTTGCTCAACGTTACACTTGTTTGATCAAGACCAAGGATACTGCCGACAAGAACTATGCTTTCATGATGAATGTCGACACTGGTATGTTAGATGTTCAACCTGAGGACTTGGTAGTTAACTCTACCAATTACATTGTCTACAACCAAGAAGAATTTGACAAGGCTGCTCCTGAAGAATACTTTGTTGATGACTTGGATGACTACCTTGATGACTTCTGGTTACAACCACTTGAAAAAATTGCTCTCTATGATGAACCTGATCATGTTGTCACCGTTGACGTGCAAATGGACAACTTAGGTAATGGTATCAACTATGCTTTCTTCAACAACATTACTTACACTGTTCCAAAAGTCCCAACTCTTATGACTGTGTTATCATCTGGTGATCAAGCTTCTAACGAATTAGTGTATGGTACTAACACCCATACTATTCCACTTGCTAAAGACGAAATCGTCGATATCGTTCTCAACAATTTGGATACTGGTAAACATCCTTTCCATTTACATGGTCACGTTTTCCAATTCGTTCAAAGAGCTCCAGCTCAATGTGATGATTGTGAACCACTTGCTTACAATGCTACTGAAGCCCCAACCCCTCCAGAATATCCTGCTAGAAGAGATACTGTTTTCGTTGAACCTCAATCTTACATGGTTCTTAGATTTAAAGCAGACAACCCAGGTATTTGGATGTTCCATTGTCACATTGAATGGCATTTGGATCAAGGTTTAGCACTTATTTTTGTTGAAGCACCAGAAGAGATCCAAAAGGACCCAAGCCAACAACTTACTGACAACCATAAAGAAGTTTGTAAGACTGTTGGTGTTCCAATTGAAGGTAATGCTGCTGGTAACTCTGCTAACTTCTTAGACTTACATGGCGAAAATGTCCAAACTAAACCATTACCAGCTGGTTTCACTGCCAGAGGTATTGTTGCTTTGGTTTTCTCATGTATTGCTGGTTTCTTAGGTATTGCAGCTATTGCAGTTTATGGTTTAGCTGATATCAAGAATATTGAAGCAGACGTTGTTAAAGACTTGAACGTCGACATTAAAGATGTTGTTGACAACGAAACTATTCCAAGTGAAGAAAACTCTTCCTTAATTGAGAACACTAAAGAATCAAAGTAAATTTCTTACTGATGAAACAAGCTACTATGAATTTTGCCGATTAAATTGGTTATGGTTAAGATTGTGTGTGTAAAGTGAAATTTTCCAATTATTCGTTGCTATGATGCAGAATTCAGACTAGCTGTCTCAGATGTATGAAGTGTTATTTTGATTCCGTTTGAATTTACTCCAATTCCCCAATAATGATTGAATGGCTCGACTCTCTCACTCCCTTTCCCCAATGATTGTTTAATAAATAATTACCCGTTACTACTGTAGTTGAGTTGTGTTTGTCTACGCTGATTGTGCTGGTTGCAGTGGTTGCAGGATATGAACCATGAGTTTGTGACCTGAGTTTACGTTTGTGTGTTTGTGACCAGCACATTTGTGATCACTGCTTTGACGTGTTTGCAATCCCAGTAACTCACCACGTATTTCTCCTCTGTGCTCAGTCGTCCACGTGTTTGTACTCTACTAAATTTCCCTTGTTTGTACTCGCTGCGGTATCGTTTGGACTGATCTACTTCCACTTCCTCTCACTTTCGCGACCTCTAGTGCCATGTTTGAAGCTGTCTATATTGCCGACAACAGCCACAACTTGGTGTACGAGTTCCTTCTAAACCTCTCGTCTCCAAGCTTCAGCTCGTTGCTTGCTATCATCAACAATCGCCAACAAGATGGACAACTATTGATTGAAATTAACGACAAGTACTCAGTCTACTTGTTCAGTGTCACTAATATCACTATATACACCTTGTGCTCAAGCGACGTCAACCCGATGCTCCCGTACGTGTTTATCAACCGCCTTGTGGAAACAATGTATGACTACTTTGGGGTGCCGCTAGCAATTCCCAAAATTGAATCCAATAACGACACTTTGACGCTTTTAATCAACCAAATGTTGGACAACGGTATACCAAATATCACAGACTTCAATCAGCTACGTGACCTCGTGCCATTCAAGAGCTTTTTGTCGCAACTTTTGAGCAAAACTAACGATTTAGCCACCCTAAATCAACAGCCAGTCTCCACAAAAGAGCCAGAAATCAGTGATATACCTTGGAGACGTACTAATGTCAAGCATACCAACAATGAGATGTACGTTGACCTTACTGAGACCATCAGCGTCATTCTCAAAGTGTCCAACAAGACTTCTGCTCTCATACAGTCATCAAAACAATTTGACTCAGCATTTTACTCTTCTGCCGGTTCAAGTTTAACAAAGAACCTCGTGCCCGTTAGTGGAGAAATCAGGGGAAGAGTCAACTTTACTAGCAAACTTACAGGAGTGCCATACTTGCAGATGGTGCTTCAACTTGGGGGTGTCAAGCTCAGTGCCCCAAGTTTTCATAGATGCATTAAGCTCGATAAGTGGCTAGACAACCCTGGCAACTTATCGTTCATACCTCCTGACGGCAAGTGTACACTCATGGACTATAGCATTGATTTGAATCAGTACAAGAAGAAGGACGTTCAGAGCATGTTGGGTTTAATCAATGTTGACTACAACTGTGGGCTAGGAATCAACCGAAATGAATTCGAGATCAAGTTGTTTGTGCAACAGGCCAAGAATGTGTCGAAGATAGAGACGATAACGGTGGAGATCCATACCAATGAGAAGGATGTGGTTAGCATCAAGAGTAATAGAATAACCAATGGAGACTTCTCGTTCAAGGGCAACAAGAAAGGGGAGTGGAACATACGAAATGTGGCTACCAACTCTACGGCGGTGTTGCATGGCACCATAATCACAGAAGAAGAGTCAGGTCAGGAACAAGACTCGGAACCAAGACTCGTGAAACCATCATATTTGAGAGTTTCCTATACGCACAAAGGTACGATACCCAGTGGGATCAAAGTGGACAGTCTCAAGATCATCAGTGCCAAGGGCCTTGGAGAAGCTGTCAAGCCTTACAAGGGAGTCAAGTACATCACCAAAGCCCAAGACTACATCATTAGATCTTAGAACCAACGACCCCAGAGTCTACAAGCTGCACGTAACTCCAACTTGGTTTATTCAACTCGTTACAAACGTACTAGAAGTTAATAAAATTCACTAATGCTAATTAATCTGACTTCTTACTCTTAGCTTTTTTCTTTTCTGCTTCTTTCAACAACACTTTGGCAATGAAAAGCGACACTCCAGCACCGGCAATGAGTAGCAATGCAATAGGCAACTTGATTGCCCAGTCCCGTGGGAGGAACAAACTGTGAAGTGGGCTAGACTCGTCAACGAACGGTAAAACTAGCACCCAAATTGAATAGTATGAAAAGACAGCAATGGCAACACCGAGCATGGCAAAACCTATGAGTTGATCGACGGACTTTTGTTAGTATTGAGTGGTGGTGAATCGGCCACTTACCATTGTGAGATTTACGTGTCAGAATTGCGAAACTGACTAAAGTAATAGCCATGTAGTAAAAGCGTGCTTTAGTGATACTCTTTGAGCGTCGATGGTGGAGTTGTGGTACGAGAGTGCCTGTGTGGTTAGTGTGACATCACCACTACAGTAACTACAAGTGAACAGATCTTACTCGGATTGGTTTTGTGATCATGTTCATCAAAAGATTAACAAACTTGTGATTTTTACATTTTGCAAACTTAACATTTGCCACTTCAGTAGACCGTTGCTCCTGCACTACATACACCAAGCACAGCACTCAAGTCTTCACTGCCTAACCTCGTAGGCTCACTACTGACTCGTACAAAATCTGTGTGCGCATGCTCGCTCCACAATGTTCAACAAGCTCAAACTGAAGAAGCCGTCGTTATCGCTCAATTCTGTTTCCAACGCCATAAAGAACTCGAGCTCTTCGAACTTGCTGCCTGAAATCGATTCGAAGTCACTACAATTGCATCTAGCCTCCCAATATGGTATAAAAAATCACTCGATATTAGCAATGGCTGTGGATCCAGTGCAATCGCTACTCGCTTTGTCCACCACCGACAACGCAGTCCATGTTCTTGGCCAAAACACCGTGGAAGTGGTGTTTGAGTTCAACTCTCCTTCCCCAATTGTCCAGTTACGCTTCGTCAAAGGTGTTTACTTAGTTGCGTTATCCTCTACCTCCAGCATCACTGTGTTGTCCCTCCACTCAAAGAGTATCCTTGGGACGTTCCTGCCTCCTGGACTGGTGTCTGTAATCACGCTGGACCCATCACTCGACTGGCTAATTATAGGTCTCGCTAACGGTCAACTCGTTTTCTATGATGTCGACAGATTGGCCCTCACTCCCATGAGAATAGACAACCTCCAAAAGAGAGTGCTCCCCAAGGAGAAGCTCTCGCCAGTGCTCAACGTGCAATGGCATCCAAGAGATATTGGTTCCATACTCGTCACTTACTCTCACTGCACAGTGTTGTACTCTCTCACTTCAGGTGACATCAGAACAGCTCTCGTATATCTGATAGCAAAGGGAGCCAAAGGGTTTGATCGGTCTCTAGCAATCTCCACCAAAGGCAAGAAAAAGTTGTTTGGCTCACCAAAAGAGATCATTGTCGAAATGACTGAAGCTCAATTTCACCCTAATGGTTTACACGTGGTGACTGTTCACATTGACGGGACCTTAGCATTTTGGGACGCTAACGATGGTACCCTTTTGGAAGCTAGAACACTCTCTGAAACTGGCTTGCATAAGCCAGGAACAATTTTGGACCAACAGCCAGAGTTTCACCCCGTCTCCCATGTCAGATGGGTTTGTGGAGAGGATCCCGAAGTGACCCAATTAATAGTGGCTGGTGGTGATGCCCAAAATAAGAATGCTGTTCAAATCCTTGACTTTGGCTTAACTCTCAAGTATAGCATAACTTCCCATGAAAAACAGGGTGCATTCTATGCTAACCCTTCGATGGGCCAGAGAATAGTACCTGTTTGGTTCAACCAAAATGATTCAAATGAACCGGAATTCATCGCTAGGATATTGCCAATCCCAGCAGATACTCGGCCATACTTTGATGGGTGCCATGATCCAATGTATCTTCTACTCCGTACCAACCTTGGATCCATTCACATTGTTTCTTACTCAGCCAATGGTCAAGCATCTCCAGACTTCGACTTGGGTAAAGTCTTGTTACCACCTTCATTAGCATTCATCCACCCACCTTCATCTTTCATCGAGGTAACAAGCGTCAGAAGAATTGACTGGTACAGCGTCCAATCTACAAGAGTAGCGTCGGGAGTGCAGTCAAAGTCAGTGGTTTTCTTAAAGGGAGGAGCTGGCGTCAGCAGCAACTCTCTCAGAAGTGTGGGCCAGAATGACGGGTTCAAGACGATTTTGGTCACTGGCCATGAAGGTGGTATCGTCAGATTACTTGACATCTCCAAGGGAGAAGTCAATGAAACAGAAGGCTTGATCCAAGTTAGCTTGAAGGAAACTCTTCTTCCAGATCAGCACAACAACACAGTCACTGCAGTTTCATGTGCTTTTGAAGGTAGAGATTTGGCTGTTGGGTTGAAGAATGGTGATGTTGTTCTTTGTAAATTCGGAAAATTGCCAGATAGATCGGGTAGAGGGGCTACAGGCTCATACAATGACTGCCCCGTACAACACTCCAATGGCAATGCAAAGATCTTCGACATCAAATACCGTATTCGTGGATCTTTTGCAACATCATCCACCTTCCTTCCGATGTATTTGTTGAAGCTTGACCAAGAAGACGAAATATCGGTGTTGAAGTCTTGTAATGTTGGGTTCACCGCAATTGCATACAAGTCTGGAAGATTAGTCGTATGTGATGTGGGTCGTGGTCCAGCAGTAATCTTCAATAATGAATCTCTTCAGAGCTTCGTACCAAGTACCAATGTCCAGCTCTATGCAACAAGCATGGAGTTTGCTATCATGGAGTACGGCCATGACGGATACTCTTCGTTGTTGTTGATAGTAGGGACAAATGGTGGGGGTAATCTTCTCTACTTCAAGATCTTGCCATTGCCCAATGGTGGTTTCCAAGTTGCTTTTGCCGACAAGACTATTGGGTTGTCATACCGCTCCAACGACAAACTGGATCAATGTTTGAACAAAGTCATTCCAATCAATGCCAACCTGGGACATCCAGCTGCACCATCTGCCGACTTGTTTGCCAAATTAGGTCAAGGTGCAATCATACCAGGGTATGTTATAACTGTGTCCAGCAGAGATATCAGGGTACTCAAGCCTCCAAAGCAAAAGTTGTCTCACAAAGTTGTGGATGATGTACTCTACGCATCGAACGTCATAAACGTCCAGAACAAAGGAGTCGCATTAGCATCGATGATGAGCTCTGGTTTCTTGAGGGTCAGCACGATCCCAGCTCTTCAGGATGTGGCTGATGTAAGGGTAGACAAAGATGTTGAGGCTAAGCTCAAGAAGGACGAGGGTCATTCGAATCTCGTGCAGTCAATGATCTTGTATACTGGAGAATTGTTCTTCAGGAATGGGGCATCAGAGTTGTTTAGTGTCATTCCTACCGTGAGAGACTCCAAGTTAAGAAAGAAACAAGAACATGAAACCGATCTTCTTTTTAATGAGAATGCCATTATACCACCACGTCCTGTTGTGAGTGCTCTTCAATGGGCTAAAGGTACAAGCGTGGTGAGTCCACAAGACTTATCCAGCTTGATAGCGGGTCCCAACAGGAAACCAGCCAAACATCCTGAGAGTCAGCTTGCGTACAACATCAGCCCTGAGGCCAACCCCAGCCAGAATTACGGAGGGTACGGCGACACACTGGCTCGTCAACAGAAAGACTACAAAGACCCAGTAAGGAAAGGACAAGCAGGCGCAAGGTACAACTTAGGCGGGAATGGGTTTATGAGATCTCTTCAAACGGGAATCGAGTCAGTTGAAGAGTCAATCAATGGGTACGCCAATCAAATGAGTGATGCTGTTAATGACACGGTGGAAGGACTGAAGAAGCAGATATACACTGCCGCGTTCAAGAGTAAGTTTGGTCTTTGAACAACCACTACTGATAGTTGACGTGTACTGCTCTAAACAATAACAATCATAACATCGCGGTCTCACCTCAGTGAAACAAGAGAAGTGTGCGTGCGTCTTTGTAGCAAGCATGGCGGAGTATTCACCAACCAATCCGAAGAAGGCACTCAGACCCATATCACCGAATAGAGCCCCAAACAGAGTTGGAAAATTGAATTTTCTCCAAAACGATTCAATTGATGATCACTTTGACTCAATTCACAACTCGAACAAAGAGGTACAACAACAATTGCTCAACATTGAGTTGCTCTCCAAGCAGACAAAAGTCGATTTGGACCAGTTGATCGACAGACTGAAAAACAATCATGCAAACCTCAACAAATTACTCGAGAGTGTAGTGCAGTATTCCAACGACAAGTTGACGGAGCTGTTGGCTACAAAGGATGATTTGGGTCAATTGCTCGAGAAAGCTAACGCAGGCCAAGATAGAGTGTTCCAAGAACCCCTTCATAAAGTGGTAGAATCACTTGACACATTAAAAAGAGAACAAGTTACGCGAGATGTGCTCCAAAAATGGATGGACCAGATGAAAGAGTCACACAACAAGAGCTCCAACGACGTGCGAGCTCATATAGAGTCCACCAAAGTCAATTCTGCGGATATAGTGGATCCTATTGTTGCAGAATTAAAGGCTGTCAAATTAGACAGTAAATCTCAGGCTTTGCTAGAAGAGATTCTATTTAAGATGAACAGAGAAGGCTCGTCATACATCGAGCAAGAGCACTTTCAGAACAATACCGCCAGAGACTTGAAAGATATCCTATTGAGAGTTGATGCGAAGAATGGTATAGACGCAGAAGACATTCAGAGATTGAATGAGCCAGTCACCAGCGAAATCCAAGAGCTCAAGCGAATAGTGCAAGAACAAAATGCCAAACTACAAGCTCTCACTGACCAAATCGACAAGCAACATACAGTGCAGACATTGGAGACCAAGCTTGACGCTTTGCAATCCAAGTACGAGACTTTGACTCAAGTGTACCAGCAGAAGTACCAAGAGCTAAAGGGACTACGCGAAGAGTTTATTTGCTTCAAGCAACAAGCTCAAGAGGTTTCCGAAGACGTGGAAAACAAACTCACCAAGGCTAAACTCAACAACATTGAGCAGTTGCATGAATCCAACTTAAACAATATAACCAAGAAATTCAGGACTGGAATGAACTACAAGAGGGTGGTGAGCTCGCCTCTTGTGGATCCCCCTACCAACAACTCTGATGACGACACTTTTTAATAATGCACTATTTACAAGAAGATATGAACTCTTTGTCGTCCATGAACGGTCTCAATACCTGTGGGATTTCCACACGGTTATGGAGAGGATCATAGAACTGTTCTATTATGGCGACGATAACTCGAGGGACTGCCATGCATGTTCCATTCAATGTGTGAACGTAATGAAGTTTTTTGGAGTTGTCCATGTGACGAATCCCCAATCTTCTGGCCTGGTATTCACCGCAATTGGAACTACTTGTTAGTTCCCCCCAGTTCTGGCGACCAGGCATCCATGCTTCTATATCGTACTTCTGCATGGCCGGTGCTCCCAAGTCAGTAGTGGGCATATTGAGTACTTTTGCTTTGAGGCCCAAACGCTGAATGATCCTGGTTTGGAAGCGTCTCAACTGCTGCAACTCGTCTTCTGACTTATCGCTGGTGGTGAAATGGAACAATTCAACTTTAGTGAACTCATGAACTCTGTATAAACCTTTTGTATCTTTACCTCTTGCGCCAGCTTCAGCTCTGAATGAACGTGACACGCCCACATACTTGAGCGGGAACTGCTGCTCTGGTGCAAACTGTGATGAAGAGTGAAGAGCCCCCAATGGGATCTCTGCTGTTCCTATAAGTGAAAGACCATCGTTGGCCAACTCGTAGACCTGCTGTTCACCATTCTGGTCCTTTGGCTTGAAACCACATGCGTTGATGACCTCGTTCTTCACTATACTGGGGGGTATGGCCATGATGTAACCAGCTTTTCTGGCTTCAGAGAGGGCGTACTGGACCAAAGCTTGTTCGAGCAAAGCACCATCACCAAGGAGGTAGTACCACGACGACCCTGATACTCGTGAGGCGGTTCCAAACTCCATTATCCCCATTGACTCTCCTATAGTCTTGTGATCGTGGTCTGACCGAGGCAACACAGTCTCTGCGTCTTCCACTGAACTACAGTTGATGAACTCCACAGGCACTTCTGTTTCTGGATCCTCAGGCACGTCTGGCAGCAAGAGATTCGGCAAGCTTTCAGCGGCTCTGTAGATCTCACCACTGACTTGTTGGCGAGACAGTTCAAGAGTCTTCAACTGGTCTTTTATAGTCTTCAAAGTGTTGACGATATCGTCGTTTCTGCCATTCTTCAACTGCTGACCCAAGAGACTACGCTTATGTTTCAAATCATTGATCTCGCTGCTCATGGCCACCTCTTTGTCACGGTTTGCAACTATAAAATCGAGCCCATCAGTGGAAACTCGTCTTCTGGTCAACAGGTCCCGATACAAATGCTCATTAGCCACTATCCCTTTGATGTCCAAGTTCGGCTTGCTCAAGACGTTGGAGTTTCTCGCTAGAGAGTACCGTCTTACTAGTCGGCTCACTAACATAGTTTGATTTTTCGCAATTCCTATAGACAAGATAAAATATAATTAAAGCCTCTCTTCTTGGAGAGAAGCACCGCTCTTCATTATTTCGTAACCCCAGAACCCCACGATGTTCAACACTCCGACTCTCCATCCGTTGAAGAGCCTGAGATTCTTGAATTTGCGCCACAAAGTCGTGACAGTTCCTTGGTCGTCATTCTCGCTGGAAAGACCACTATTGAACTCCACTATAAGATCTCTGTCCGGGTTGTCGATGGTAACAACACGTTCTGGGTCTTCACTGTGCGATTTAGACCGGAGAAGGAACCGTACTTGTTCCTTTCTTAGTAAGTTTTCCACTGGTAACTTGATGAAAAATTCCATAATCAGAAGTACAAGATTGGAAACAGTGTAAAGCACCGGTGACGAATTCGACTCAATATTGAACCGTATGAACAAGATGTATGGAGCAGACTTGCGGAACACACTAGTAGCAAATTGGTGTAACAAAGTGAGGAATGTGATCGTAGGTGGTGGTTTAACAAGAAGTGACAATGGGTAATTGAGTATCGATTGTCTCACTGAGCGTGAACTCATAGGAATTGGATCTTCAATGGTTGAGTCCAAATCTGAGTCTTCCTCGATCAGAGGTCTGTTGAACTGGGTTATCATGAGACGCACTTTGATCAAGTCTAGAGGCATAAGAATTAATCCAGTAATGACACATGCCAGCACCGATAAACATAGCGATCGCAAAGGTTCAGTCAGGTGAGTCAAGTCCAAGAAGAAAGGATCAGGAATCCGTAAGAATGGGGATACAAACCCGGTTATCCATGCTTCAATTGTATGAGAAAGAGTCTGATGGAGGAATTGAGCGTTGAGACCTCTAAAAAGGGCAGCAGGACCATCTTTGGTCACCAAAGCGGTCATTATGTCAATTGTGTGTAAGGATATTGGCTGGATCTTTGTTTTCTTCCTGGCCGTCCTCTTTGATTTTGCAGGAGACTTTGGTCTGACACTCTTGAGTTCAGTGGAAGACTGGAAGTAGTTTACTTCTTCTTCAGAGTCGGACTCTGGATTGAGTTCGCTGGAGTCATCAATAAGTCTGTTGACCTTCGCAGGTTTATGTTGCTTGGTGAAATTGAACGTACCTACTTGAAGCACGAGTCTAGTGATCTCGAGTGGTTGGAGTGAGATAACTTTGAGGTAATTCTTGAAGAAATTCCACACTAAATTCTTAAAGAGTTGCAGCATGTTGTTGGTGTCAAAGTACTCCAGGAACTCCAAGTCATAGACATAGTCTTTGTCTAATTCCGTGGGTCTTGCATTAAAGCCCTTTATACCCAAAGAACTATTCATTGTTGGAGTTGCCAAAGAAGCATTCAAAGGTTCACCAGTCTTTGTGTTGATGAGCCCAATACCAGGTCGGTATATCACCAGGTATCCCGCATCGAATGACCCTGGATCGTAGTATGGACGTAAATTACTGGTATCCATAATATTAGCTGATGCGGATGCGACTTGCTATTTTATTTACTATACAGTTACACAGTTACAATTATTGAGATTGTGACTTCAGCCTCTCGATCAAAAACTCTCCTAACCATTTGAGTGGATCTTGAGGTTTCTCGTTGCCCACTTGTTTAAGGCCCTCTAGTAGATGTTTCGTTAAGTGTTTATTGAGGTATTGTCTCACAGACGACCCACCAACTATTTCGTACATGGGACCTTCTGGTTCCTCTGGTTCTTCTGATATCTTTTGACGTTTTGCAGGAGCTGGTGACTCTCTCGGCGTACCATTCGTGGACTCCGATTTGATGGCCACGGCAGGCTCAATTGGTTCCTGCTTTACAGTATCGTTGGTGTCCATAAACAGGAAAATCAAGTTTCGCACTTTATGGATCCATTTAACGAAGTTCAAGAGGACGCTTGGTCACAAATAAATAGTCTTGAAGATCATATCAAGAGACTGAATGTTACCGCAGATACTAAACTTGACTTTGATAACAATTTACAAGAGTTAGAAGAAACAATTAATGATTTGAATGAGGCATTGAAAGTGTCAGAAGCTTCACCACAGCAGTTTTCTTTGACGCCGCAAGATATAAGTTCAAGACACAGTGTGTTACAACTGCTTGAAGCCAAGAAGAACTCAATACGTGAGGCATGGACTGCTAAGATCAACGAAAGGAGTCAGCGACCCGTGACAACCATGTCAAATAGGATCTCCCAGGATACTGAGAACCCGTTTGAGCAAGAGAGTAATCGTATTGATAATGAATTCAATCAGTACCAACAACAAGAGATAATTAGAGATCAAGACGTCCAACTAGATCTGATCCACCAAACCATGCATAACTTGAATCAACAAGCCATGATAATGGGATCAGAGTTAGAAGAACAAGGTTACATGTTGGATGAACTAGACCAAGATCTAGACAACGTTGACAAAAAACTACTGAGAGGCATGAAGAGAATCAATATCTTCATCGAAAGAAACAGAGAAAGGGCAAGTGATTGGTGTATAGGTATACTTGTTGTTGTCCTATGCATCTTGTTGGTAGTAATCATAATAGCTTAGAGCTAATAGCTTTAAAACTTAGTTAAGCTTTGCTGACTGTTGTTAGTAAATTACTCAGACAATAAAAATAAGGTAGCTTGGTTTTTTCCACACCGACAGAATGTCTCGAGCCAAATGCACTCAGAGTCATCATAATAATTTACATACTGAGTTAAAGTTGGAATAATGAAAACCTGAAAATTTTTCCCTTTTATACTTGAGAATTCAAAAATTTACCCGGCCACATTTCACTGCGATTCGATACTACTCACATGGACGGCAAGTACAAATACAGGGTTGAAATCCAACAAATGATGTTCGTTTCAGGGGAAGCCAATGATCAGCCCCCTGAAACGACGTCATTAATTGAGGATATCGTCAAGGGTCAAGTCATAGATATCTTGGTTGAGGCTACAAAGACCGCTGGTCTCAGAGGTACCAAGTCCATTGCTGCTGAAGATATGATCTTCCTTATCAGACACGATAAGGCCAAGGTCAATCGTCTTAGAACGTACCTCTCGTGGAAGGATGTGCGTAAAAATGCTAAAGATCAAGAGAGTGGTGGCCCAGAGTCGCTTATGGAAAATGACCCACCAGCTGCTGGCCCCACGACGCAGGCTAACGACTCCACAAAGATGCTCTCAAAGTACAAGAAGTCCAAAATAAGGCTTCCCTGGGAGCTTCAGTTCATGTTCTCAGAGCAGCATCTCGAGACCCCAGAGGAAGCAGAGCAAATTGATGATGACGAGAAAGCTGCCACGCTAGCGTCTTTGAAGAGATTGAAGATGGCTGATGACAGAACGAGAAACATGACTAAAGAAGAATACGTTCACTGGTCTGAATGTAGACAAGCCTCATTCACTTTCAGGAAAGCTAAAAGGTTCAGAGAATGGGCCCAAATATCTCAATTGTGTGATTCGAGACCTAATGATGACGTTATTGACATTCTTGGGTTCTTAACTTTTGAAATGGTATGTTCACTCACAGAGCAGGCCATGGAAGTGAAAAATTTGGAAGAGAAATTACTCCAAAAACTGAATAAGAACAACACTGATAATGCCATCGAGTCCAGTAAGAGAAAGAGGAAATACTTGTTCGACAAACCGAACAACTCCTCAAGACCAATTTTACCCTATCATGTTGAAGAGGCCTGGAGGAAACTACAAGCAATGGACTTCCGTAACAAATCGCTCAGGGCTTACGAAGGTGGAATGATCAAAACGAAGGCCAAACTCATTTAATGCGTGCTTTTATTATCAATGAACTTTAGACGTCAATTGTCCAAGTAATGCTGTATGGTTGTTGAAAGTCTCTCCATCTCAATTTATTTTTGATGGCAGGATCACTGCTATTGAGAATCTGTTGCAACTCGGACCAGTACCGACAGAACGGCGCCACGTCCATGAAAAACAGATGATCATCAAGATATGTGCACAATGATCCTTCGGGAATACCTGTTGGTTCAGGCTGCCAAGGCTTAGCTGACTCAACTGATCGTGAACTTCTCACTGTGTCTCTTATGTCAAAGAGTTCTTGGATATGCGTGGGCAATGGCCTGGAACGAGATGCTATGAATATAGTAGTGACATTTCTCAAGTTTTTGGTTGCTTCATGAGTTGGCGGTGCTGGGTCTGACTTGAGGAAAAATTCGAGTAACTGCCTTTCATGAGGCATTAGTGGCTGTCGAAGCAGATGCGATTCGTCAATGTAATTAATGTCAATAAACTCATTCTCAATGGTTTCGTGCTCAACATGAGTGAACGAGTTGGACTCTATCACATCACCAAGCGACATAATATCAAGTGATTTCTGAAGCGACTCCACTGTCTCCTCGTTTGGCGGTATTGTTGTGGTTTCTGTTAAAGTAATGTCATGTATCTGTTTGCAAGAGTCTTCGTGATGATCTGGACCATTTGGAGCCACACAGATCATTTGACAGGAAAGTAGTAGTTTTCTTATATCAGTGTGGTTCTGAGAAAGAAGTTGGTCAAGCACCTCATTATCCAAATTGAAATGCTTACTGAAACAACATGCCCAGATGAACCTTTTCATTGTACTGATATCACGGGTGCATTCTTGGTTTAAGTCAATAACGGCGTCTTCCTCCAACGCATGATTCAATATTTGTTTGGGAATGACCGAAATATCAGTGCAAGTAATTATGATAGGCCGTCTAGAAATATCAAGTACTTCTTGTACTGCCACCCAGAAGGTTCTATCCTGCTCAAACAAGATATCACAGTCCTCAAGTAGAACAACACCTTGTTTGAATTCACCTTCGTTGGTCTTATGAAGCAGATGAGTGGTACAGAGTTCTTTGAGTGTTCCTGCGATCGCTCTTCTTGATCTAACTTGACCAGCATTCATTTCGTGAATGTATCCATCAATCTCATTCATGGCTGCATACACAGAAGACGACTTACCTGAACCTGTCTTCCCGTGAATGATAAGTATTGGTGTGAAAATCTCCTCGTCTGTGTCTGAGTTGTAACCATCAGGGACAATGAAATTGTCAGTCAGGGAGAAGACATACTTCTTTCTAATCAGCTTTTTCTTAGCGTCTCTGGATCCGTTGAAGCTTTGATTCTTTAACCTGGCAAAAGCATTGAGGAGCCAGTGGCTTAGTTTACACTTATTGGACTCCAGAATCAACAAGGCACTGGTACTCTTTGGCTGGAACTGAATGGGCCACAATGTCTGTTGATTATCTGGTACCAGCTCTTGTTCATAGATGTACTTGAACAAAGGACTCTCGAGGTCACAAGTAGATTTGAAGAGATCATCATATGCCTGGGAAGTCATGATGCGTGTAGTTACTTCAATGTGTTGATTGAGTTGAGGCAACTCTGGTGAGAGTAGATCGAAGGGACCATCGATAGGTTCAATATGAGTTTTCTGTCGAGGGACAAAATATTTGGCAAAAGCTGGTGTATGCTGGTCGTCTGTGTCGTCTTTCACATGTAGTTCTGCCTTGGGAATGACAGGCGGATCGAGTCGCTTTAGTTTCTGGAGCGGTGTTAGCGTCAACTTGTTCGATGCCGAACTCTTCATCATAGACTCAAATACAGAATTCCTAGGCTTGGCTTTGGTAAAGTCATGACCAGCAGTGACTTCCTTCAACCTTGTGTTGTCGATCTTGAGTGTCACTGGATGGTGGAAGTCGCTGAATTTCCCCTTGGCTCTGGAGAACTTGACATTGGATCTGGCCTTCAATGGGTTATCGTACCGTTTGAAGAACTCCAAGGCTTCCTTGTCAACTTTCAAAGTGACCAAGTACTTGGGTTTCTGATGTCGAAGCAAGTCTTTCATTGAAACCTTCTTTTGGTTCTGAAACATTCGTGATTCAAGTGCAGTGATATCCTCTATAGCTTCTGCTTCTTGAAGTCGTTTCACGGATGCCTCTACGGCCTTTGTGGCTGCAAGTCTTCGTGGTCGAGATAGCACGTCGGCCAAATTGACTAGTTTGCCAGACTCGTAGACCTTCTTCTCGAGTTCTTTCAATTCTGGCAACACTTCAGGCTTCTTCTTCCCACTCAACAAGTTCATTAGCGTCTCTTGCGTGGTGCTGTTGTTGATGTCGTCGTTCTTTGGTGTCACAGCACCCGCAGACTCGGTCATGAATTCTTCAAGGTCTTTGTACTCCATGTTTCGATTCTCCTGTGACGTGTAGATGTCGCTGTCGATGAGTGTGGGTTCTTCAGTGGCATCAGACAGGAGCACAACCACCTCGTCGTCCACTCGCACGGGGCGTCGTAGTAGTTGATCAATACTGCTCTGGCCTGCCATACGCGTAAATTTCGCAATGGGGTTTCTGCTTTCTCTTAAACCCAAGCCCCAGAAGCAAAAGGTTCAAGCAAGGAAAGCCCTCCAGTTCGAGCCCGAATCCGATGGCGAAGACAAAAAGGAAATCGATACCTACGACGGGAAAGAGGAAAAGTCACAGTTGGTAATACGACCTGAAAAATTGACTAAATCGCTTGTAGCTGCTGGGAAGACTACACCGAAAACGGCACGCAGCACCACAAACAGTACTGGAAACAACACCAAAGTGGACACTCACACCAAATCTGCCATTAACTCTCTCAACGGTGTACGTGACAGCGGTCTCGTGATACCTATGACCGGTAGCGACCATGAGTCTGACTCAGAGGAAGCCAAATTCGATATCCCAGTCGAAGAATTCGGTGCAGCCATGCTCCGAGGAATGGGCTGGAAACCAACGAAGTCAGTGCTGCCCAAAATCAACGTAGACAACCGCAAAAGAGGATTACTCTTGGGAATAGGTGCTCAGAACATTGAAGACAACAACGTATCTCAAGAACTTTTGGGCTCAAATGTTAAGTTTAGTATCCCGGTGGTAAAGAGAAAGAGACTCAACCAATAAACAGATTGAACTGTTGAACTGAATAAACTAATGATTTATTGAACTATAAATAATGCAAGTTGGACAAGTTAGACAATAACTCCAAGTCCGAGCAAGAGGAGCTGACTGGCAAGTGAGTGTGACCACAAGGAGGATTTCTCGCTGATGATACGCTTCTCATCCAGCTTGACAATCTTGAGTAAATCCTCATACACATCACTGACTATGACGTCAAAGATCTTAGCTTTAGTAAGATTCTCAATATGATGAAGCTCGCTAAGCTTTTCAATGACAGTTGTCTTGACTATAATTGGTGACATATGATCAGCATCTAGACTGTTGATGTATGCGATAATTGATTTCAAATCATGCAAGGTAATGAAAGGAACATTCCCAGTATTCGCCAATGGGAGATCCTTGGGAAGTGTTGCTTTCAAATTCGTGAATTTAATTTTGGTGTTAACGATAACGTACTCCTTTGAGCCATCATCATTATCCAAATTATTGGGGTCGTTATTCATGTTAAAAGTTTCGTAAATGGCTTGTAATGCGCCCTTCATCAATCTGGTGTGTTCTTTAGTGACTGACTCATCATTCTGGATTTCTAAAGTTTTATCTCTGGTAACTTTCGATAAATCATCAAGGAACGTTGAAAAGATCAGACTTATACGGTTGTACTCACTTTCAAATATAGATAAGTTTTCGTCTTCAGTGGGTAATCTTATATCGGCTGTTATTTCGGCTTTTCCATTCAAAATCCAGTTGAACTTCAGTCTGGGGTTGATCTTTGATAATGTCCCCATATCGATTCCGTCGATTTTGAACCTAGTGAACTTTTCGTCATTTGTAGCTGCTTGTCTTTTGTGAATGGTGAACATGGAGTCGTTAATTGCTCCCGAGACATTATTAGCATTGAAGAAATCAATCAACATTGTTTCTCCCTTCAACTTAGGCAATTCACAGCTGAAAATCGAAAATTTGAGTGGCTCATCGAAATGAGAGTCAAGAACTTCAATGTAAGAATCATTGATAGTAACAGAGTTCAATTCATAGTTGGGATCAATCTTGAACTTTCTGTTCTTGGTAATAATTTCTTCTTGATCCGTTATATCGTACTGGAAATGCACGTTATCATTGTACCTTCTGAACACAACAGTTGGTTCTGACTCCGAATCAGTTTTAGGGTCAATAGGGCTGCCTGTTCGTAATATCTTCCCGTTAAGTCCATTGATGATCAAGTCATTGATCAAACCTTTGCCTTCGTACCACTTGTGGAAAGACAAGGAGAGACTTATGGACTTGATCGAACATTCAAACGACAAATGGGCGTCCTCGCTAGTGTCTGCGGAAACCACATGAACTTCATCAAAGATGAGTTGCCCGTCTTGGAAACGAGGAAGTGCTTTACCCTTTTCAAACACGAGCTTGACGCCTAGTCCATGCGATAAGAGTGAGCTGGTGAGGAAACCTACAACACTATTTTCTGTTTTTAGTGCTCCAGATGGTTTTTCCCCGGATTCTTCAGATTTCTCATCGGAACCGAAATATTTCAAGAAACGGTTTTTCACGCTGTCAAAAGTATGCACGGAGTAGAGTAGTGCTAGTCCAAACGTTGTAGTACCCAATACGATCCATAGCACGTTACCCATGACGAGCCATGAGGCAAAAGCCGATAAGTCATCGAGTGAGTATGGTTTATTGTCCCTTTTGAGAGGCCATTTTATATGAATGAAAAGTCTAGACAACGGCCCCTTCGCTTGGGCGAGTAGTTTTGTCTTTGTGGGTCTGGGGGAGGAGTCTGACGAAGTGGTGGCCGCGTACCGAATGTTCTTACTGGTGGCCGGGGTGCTAAAAGTGGCCGCAAACAGTTCCGGACAAACGATGCTGTTCCCACATGTGCCGACAACGTTCTGCCAAGCCGCTGTGGTCCAATGAAGTTGCGTAACATTAAGAGTCTTTGTGGCAAGCTAATGAGATGGAATTTTATTGCTTGATTTTTGGTGAGACACTCGAGTGAGACTTCGCTTAACACCAGCCACTCACATTACTTTATATACAGTTGGAGGTGAAGTCACAATTTTTCACCAATGATCTCCATGGCCTTGTAGTCGCCTTTGCGGAGTTCTTCAATGTCCAAAGCGTCTGCGAGACACACCCATGGATCACGAGTACCTCCCCATTTTAGTATGCTTTCCTTGTACTTTTCACCAGCAGCAGGACTCCAGGGATCTGCAGCGAAGAGGCCATCCCACACGCGTTCTGCAATGGCTCGGTCCAAGAGATACGAGTAGTAGACGGCGCCGTACGAGAAAAGATGTGGGAACCGCCCGTGCCATGTACTGGAGTCATCAACAAATACCTGGAGTTGTCTCTCAAGTGTATGGTAAATGTCAGTGGAATCAAATGCGTTGTAATCGTTTGCAATGGCTTGCATGATCTCCGAATTGTGCAATTTTTGATCGAGTAATGCCATCTTACTTTGCATGTACTTCTCACTTTCCTCCAACACCACTTTATCTTGTTGGTACTGCTTGAAAACTTCTTCTGGAAGCCCCTCTCCAGTCTGGTGATGTTTGGCGATCTTGCATAACACTCTAGGATCATGACTAAACGATTCCATGAGCACAGAAGGTAATTCAACAAAGTCTGTGTGACATCGAGTTCCCGATAAGTTCTGCAAATCTGTTCTGCCTATCATCGAGTGCATTGCGTGGCCCATCTCGTGGAATACAGTATCCACTTGTTCCAAGGTGAGAAGCGTAGGGTGGTCCTTATAGGGCTTCAGAAAATTGCACACTAATGAAATAACTGGTAGTTGGCAAGTGCCAGATTGATCAAGTGGAGCTTCTTTGCCAATCTGTTGGGGAGATTCCGTGCCAATAGAAGTATTTAATCTTCTAGAACAAACAATAGTGAAATGTGAAGGAAATGCTTTTGGGGACCAAAAATCTATGTACAAGAGTCCCATGGTTTTTTGTTGTTTCATATCGAAAACTTCTAATTTTCGGACTTGATTGTTGTCCCATGTTTCACCATTTTCGGTTTTAACAGGGATCAATTTGACACTGTAGAGCTTTTCAAACAACTTACCAAGTCCCGCCATTATTGTACCCACTGATAAAAACTGTTTGATGTATTCTGGATTCAATGAGCTTTTTTGATTAGCTTGTTGTGCCTGTTGCACCAAATAGTCTCTGTCCCAAGGCTTAACTTCCCGTAGTACTTGTTTGTCTGAGTTGGACAAGTCTGCGTTCTTTTTGTATTTGTAGAGACTTCTTATTTCATCAACGACACCATGCTTCTTCTCTAGTAGAGTCTTTTGGATATTTTCCAAGAACGCCACGACGTTCTCCGGCTTTTTAGCCATTTTATGCTCCAACTGGTAATGAGCAAAAGACTCATATCCTAACATCTTTGCGAGTATGGCTCTTAACTTGATAAACTCATTCAAGTCAGTGAGCTGCTGTTTGGTAGAGTTATGCAATGCTACCCATACTTTCTTCCTGATTGACTCAACGGAGCAAGATGTCAAGATATGATAAGGGACCTCTCCTGCCAAGGGAATCAGTATGGTTTTCCCTCTACCATGTCTGCTGACCGGAGCTTTGAATTGGTAGCCGTAAATGACCTTTTTCATGTCTTGGTCATTGATCTGTTCGAACTCTGCTTTATCGATTTCACACCAATACGACTCTAAATTGTGAATCTCGTTACTGAATTGAGACCCCAAAAGAGAAATTTGCTGGGTCAACAGCACAAAGTGGTTCCTGATATCATCGTCCATGTGGATTCCGGACCTCTCGAAATCCTGCTTGAGGTACTCGCCTACCTGGACTTCTTCTTGGGTCAACTTCAGGGTGACTGACTTATCGTTCAACACTTCTTTCAAACTGGCGTAGAGTTGGACGTTGGTATTGAGCTGGTTCATGTACTCGAACATAATCTCGTGCGTTTGCTGAGCAGCGTCTACCCAGGACTGTCTGGGGTGACACACTCTGATGAACTCTGCAAGGTCTATAACTCGGCAGAGAATGTCACTTAGCTGGTCGAGCTTGCGTATGTATGTGAGTTTGCCCTCTTGCGACGTTTGTACGTCCTCTAGCATCGACAGCACAAGTTGCTTGGCCAGTTGGAGCGACTGTTTTGAGAATTCAACGAGCCCATCTGGAGTTTTGAGGTAGTTATTGTTGAACAAGCCGGACGATGTCGAAGATGAGAACCCCAAGAACGAGCCTCTGTGATTATTGAAAGCCTTGAAGAAGCTGCTGTCGTCAAACAAGTCCTTTATAGACGGCGTAGAGTCCGCATTTTGGGACTTAAAAGCCAGAGAACTGAACTTCAGTGTCGGCACGACGGGGTAGAGACGATGCGCCGCATGGGGAGCCCATTTTCGTAGACTCTTGGTCGTAAGCATCAGCAGGTGGTGTGCAAAGAGTGAGAATATCTATAAAAAAACCCTGCACATAATATCAAAGGTTAAACATGATGAGGACCCCCGGGTTCACCAGGAACTAGTAGTGCACAAGTCTAACAATTGGTGGCACAGGAGTCATGTAGATCACGTAGCATTGTTGCTGCAGCTTGCAGAGACGCGTGCTGTAGTTTGGCAATCACACCACATTGACACATAGTTAGCAGTTACATCATATTATTTGGGATGTTCTCAAAACAGAAAGTTTCCGCATTATAGGACACAGTGTACAGTTAGTGCTACATCAATAGCATCATCCAAAGAGAAGGTTGAAGCGATAACAATCGAACTCCTCATTGAAGCAATTCATCCAAGACATTTTCGGACTTTTGCAGTGTCGTTTATCGCCCGGATCATTATAGTTGCCATTGGAGTATGTCAACTCCCACACCTAAAACTCCCGTGATGGGTCCAACGCCAATACCACCAGGCTCAATTAAACGCTCTGCTCGTGACTACCAGTTTGGTACCACCATAGGTGAAGGTTCGTATTCTACAGTTTATTCAGCAGTGGACGTCCACAACAACAAAACCTACGCAATTAAAGTGCTCTCAAAGAGACACATCGTCAAAGAAGACAAAATCAAGTATGTCAACATCGAGAAAACCACTCTCCATCGTTTGGGGTTGCAGCATCCAGGAATCGTCCAGCTTTACTACACTTTCCAAGACGACCTGAATTTGTTCTTCGTATTGGACTTTGCCGAGTACGGTGAGCTCCTCTCCATCATCAGAAAGTTTGGTTCCCTCAGTGAAACCGTCTCCAACTTCTACATGTGTCAAATCATCGATGCTGTCAAATTTATACATCTGAAGGGTGTCATCCATAGAGACTTGAAACCTGAAAATATATTGGTGGGCTACGATTTCAACTTGAAAATAACAGACTTTGGTGCTGCTAAGCTCTTGGGATGCACGAACGACTCCACTGGTGAAGCAATCGATTACAATGGTATTAGCAATGAATCAGGGAAAAACTCAGAATCAGACTCAAGGAACGCTTCATTCGTGGGAACTGCAGAGTATGTTGCACCAGAACTACTCAAGCACAATTCCTGTGGATTTGAATCGGACATTTGGGCTTTGGGTTGTATCTTGTACCAATTCTTCTATGGTACACCTCCATTCAAAGGTCAAACAGAGTACTTGACATTTGAGAAGATCATAAGTGTGGATTTCGCTTACAAACCTAACTCACCTCTACCAGAGGGTGTTACTCATATTATAGATAATGTCTTGTTGGCTGATCCGCTGAAAAGATTTACTCTTCGAGAGATACAAGCTTGTGATTGGTTTCTGTCTGTTGCTTGGAATGACCCCAAATTTATTTGGGGGAGGAAAGTCCCAAGATTCGAGCCTTATGATCCTAACAATAAGAATGGCTCATTACAGACCCCATCAAAATATGGCCCTGCTTTCAAGTCAGGTTCCAACAGAAACATGAATAAATCAAGCTCATATCACCAACTACAGTCACAAATTAGGAGTTACTATAACCTTATCCCCTTGATGGGGTCAAGTAAAGCGTACCAGCCTGCCACAAAGATCAAAAGAGTACCGCCCACCATTAGTAATCCGCCTAATATGTCAAACACTTCATCATTTTTACCAACACCTACGAAATCACCTATAATGCCCCCGCTGGCTCAATTGCCAGCCCAACGTCCCATGCCACCTCAGAGCCCCTTGATGTCCAAACCTCATCAACCACAACCCAGAGCCCTTGCAGCTCCAGAGTTGGAGAACGTTGGACTAAGCCCAAGATTTAATCGAGCTGGATCTACAAACTCAAGTAACAACGGCTTCTCACAGAGCAGTGTCAGTCGTCCACAAAGCAATAACACCCAGTCTCAAAGCTCTTCTATAGCTTCCAAGACCAATCAACAAAAGAAACCAGCACCATACACATTACCCAACACTGCTTCGCTGCTCAATTTGAATCCTGCGAGTGCCGCAGCAGCAGCTGTTGGAAATCTTTCGATCAAGGAAACGATTCCTACTAGACCACCACCTCCAGCTAGCGCTCTTAGTGCAGCCTCACTTACTTCATTGAGTAAAGCCAGTAAAGCACAAGACAAAGGGAAGGAAGCAAAGCCTAAATCTCAAGGAGAGTGTAAGATTAAATTCAAAGAGATTTCAGAGATACTTCAGCCCCACGAGAAGATCTTGAAGCTAGATACTATTTTAAAATCAGAGATGAGTGGGAAGTACAGAGAAGATATACAAACACTAGATGATAGCCAGATAGAAGGATTAATATTCAAGCACAAGAGAAGTTTGACAGCCAATGCAATGCCTGTGGTCACAGTGATCACCAACTTAGCACGAGTGTTCTTCATTGACGGACAATTAAACGTGATGATGATCGACTTGAAAGCTAACCAGGGGACTGACTACTCCATGTACGACTATGAGTTTGAAAGCATTGCTGTTGACAGCGATGATGACGAAGATACTCATGGAGAAGAAGTGTTTGGGTACCTTATACTTGAGCTTGTGAGGGAAGGAGGTGATTTGATCTTTTTGAAAAGGATCAGCCCTAATGAGAAACCTAAGCTCACGAACGATGTGATTGTGGTTGATAAAGCTGGCAAGCAAGTCAAACTAGGAGTTCATTATGGATGGATTGACTGCCTATTGATAGCCAAGAACATGGTACTGAAGCAGACCAAGCCACAAGAAAGGAAACAATCAACTAAAACCAAGCTGAAGAAACCAGCCACCAAAAGTGCTCCAAAGACCATAACCACAGATTCCAACGGGAAGAAAACATCAAGCTTTGCATATGCAGCAGCTGCTGCTGCCCATAAGTAGAATTAGACTACATAACACAAGAATAATCATGATATAATCATAATGGTACAATATTTACATGGTCCTAACTTTATCGTTAAATGCTTTCATCCAGTCCTTAAACTCACATTTTTCATTGAATACATTGACAGTTTGTGCTCTTATTATGCTTTCAATGGTTTCCTCGTTCTTGACCCAATTTTCAATGGTCTCGATCTGTACAAACTTCTCTTGTAGCGACTGTTGATAAGCTATGAATGCGTAAGGGTCAGTCTTGATATCAAACAGGGGTTGGGCCACTGATTTTGCCGGGGTTTCGACATCTTTCCTCAACCCTTCGGTGTAGTCTTTGCAGAACATGATGACTTCTTGTCGTGCTTTCCATTGGGGGACAATCTTGCGATTGAAGAAACTGTTACAGTCACTTCTTTTGATCTCATTTAAATGGGGGCGAATTGTATCATCAGTGGCGATTCTTGAAAGCGTCAAGAAAGCTCGAATCCTTGATGAATTGACACAGTTGTCTCCTGTCAAGAGTTGCTTGGGTGCATTACCGTCACTTATTGTTGTGTTATCTGGCTTTATAGTCCACATCATTAGTGTGCGAATAATTATCGTGATTGTCACAACTCTTTGATCATAATGGAGTTCATCGATACTTCAGGGAACTCATTTGCGTACAAGTACGCTTTCAGTCTTACCATTGCTGAACATCTTCGAATTCTTCTGCATTTAGAATCTTTAGATTCGGGTTTTCACACTCTGAACCCCCACCCAATAGATTTCATTCACTACTTGAAGCTGACGTCGACGTATTTCTTGCCAGCAGTGGCTAAATTGCTCCGCAATGACGACATATCTTCAACAAATAACTGGGGACTGCCCACAAAGGCCTTGTCTTACAATTTATTCGGGTTGCTATTGGGCACAGATGAAGCTTCACCTCGTTCAACTCAACAAATACTAGACGACGTCACTCACGATGTCGAATACCCTTACCAAGTGTGGCGTAGAGAAAACGATTTGGCTGCTTACCTTTACCCTATCTTAAAACTGAGCTTCCTGTCGGTGTTGAAAGCTCACTCTGAAATACCTCCAGACACAAAATTGTCACATCTTGTGGCCCTGTATCTCGTACAACTCCAAAAATTGTGGCAGAACGACCCCTCCGTACAGCCTTTTGTGCCTTCGGTCACCCACTTGGTGGAAAAGTTGGCTCCTAACGATGATCTCTCAGCATTGCTAGAAGAAGTTTATGAAAAATTCACCGACGCCCTCCAACAGCATCTCGAACTCCTGCTTAGTAGAAGGGGCTCACTCAATGATAACAAGAAGTTGATCGCATCATTACGGGAGAAGGGAAATAACCTCATGGTCAACAATTCGTATGCCCAAGCCATTCAAGTCTACACTAATGCCATTGATTTTGCTAGTGGCCCCACCATAAACCAGCTTCCACAACTCCTTGTAAATAGATCCATTGCATACATTGGCTTGAGCTGTTTCCCAGAAGCTATAGAAGGTTTAAATCATGCTGTGTCACTCGATAGAACTTTCTCACCAGGTTGGATTCAATTGGGATACGCTCAATTGTATATGGGGAACAGTCTTGTGGCTCTTAGGTGCTATGTCACTGCTTTTGCATGTATGACAGGAAGAATACTCCCGTTCAATTTCCCTCAGAATCAAGATTTGATTGCTGAATACAAGCAAAATTGCATCCAGTCTATACTACCACAATTTGTTCGCCAATTGTTGAAGAGTTTCAGACTTGTCGAACAGAGAACAGTGCAGCAGAGATTCGATCCTCTCGTTATCAAGGAAACAAAGAATAGTCTCTTGGAGATTTTGGACGAAATCAGAGAGTCTTTCTTACCTGAAGACAAGAGTGCATGTGATTACCCACTGGCAGGAGACGAAGCAACTAGATCATTGGCAGAGCGAGTCAATAGATCCAGACCTGCTATACTTACACATGAGGTGGCACAAAACATAGTAGCTGGAGGTGGAGATCCTCAAGAGGGAGCTAATGGAAGGAGAAGTGCAATGATTGCAGTTGAAGCGATCAGATCGCCCGGAATTCCAACGACTGCTACTCCTGCTCCACCTGCGCCCGCCGCATTGGCAGCCGCGGCGGCAGCGGCCTCAGCGGCGGCTTCAGCTTCAGCAGGAGTGCAAGCTGGCACTAGACCGCAACTCACGTCTCGGAGACAAGTCAGACGCTCAGAGTATCCCGCCGCAACAAACTACGACAGTGCTAGAAGGGCATTAAATGCTATGGGTGAGCATATGGAGGCTGGTACAGCCACTGGAAGGACTGGCAGTGATGCTGGTGTCAGTGAGCGTCCATCCACCTTTAGTCCTGAACCTGCACCAAATGTTGTCAGAGAGGCTTTGGGTGGGATTCTACCTGGGTTCCTTACTGAAGGTCTCACCAATGTGTTGAGTCAGTCGTTTGGTGGTAATGGAGGAACAGGAGAACTGGTTTTTGCAGCTGGAGCCAACAGCCACAATCCAACAGCATCTCGACCAAATTTGGCCAGAAATGAATCCAACCAACGCTCTTCCAATGAAGACGAAGATATGTCACCCCAGGACTTGGATTAACAACACTTATACCAATACATGAGTTGTAGAATACGAAATCTGTGTCGTAGTCTGTCACGTGATCCATAATGTATCTAGGAAATCCAATTTACTGCGACAGTCAAACAGTTGCAACATGGCGGGACTTGAACAATCATTATTTCAGTTGAAGTTTACGGCAAAGCAACTCAACAGACAAGCCACCAAGGCTGCCAAAGAGGAGCTCACCGAGAAAGCCAAAGTTAAGAAAGCCATGACTCAAGGTAACAACGATATTGCTCAACTATACGCTCAGAACGCCATCCGTAAGGCCAATGAGAGAGTAAACTTGTTGCGGTTGTCCAGTCGTATTGATGCTGTTGCCCTGAGAGTACAGACTGCCGTGACCATGAGATCTGTCACTGGAAACATGACTCAAGTCATTCGAGGTATGGACAAAGCTCTACAGACGATGAATTTGGAAAGGATATCGATGGTTATGGACAAGTTTGAGAACCAGTTCGAAGACTTGGATGCGTCTACTAACTACTATGAAACCACCACTAATAGCGTGAATGCGTTATCAACCCCACAAGAGCAAGTGGACGAGTTAATGAGTCAAATCGCTGATGAAGCAGGCATAGAAATGAAGCAAGGTTTGAATGAGACCAAAGTAGAAATCTCATCACCAACAGTGTCCAACATGACTGAGGAAAAGGAAGACCAGTTGGCTGAAAGGTTAAGAGCATTAAGAAGCTGATCAGGATCAGCAAAATTTAATGAATAGAATTGCAATCAGTCTGATTTGTAGATGTTGTAGTGCTAAGCAGATCCAGCGGGACTCAGAGGGCAGTATGACTCACTAGGACTCAGTTGATGTTGAGAGTACTGATCCCAGTGTCAGTATCCTCCCATAAATCGCTTTCCAGATCTGACCCCAAGCTCAGGTTGGTATAATCGGAGTCTGAGTCCTCGTCGGTCATATCACCTGTGATAGCACGATTATCGGGGCCAACCAATGTCCACTTACTCTGTGGGTGAACATTCTCTGAAGCATCTTGCTCGTTAAAGTAGAATTCTCCTCTGTTCCCTCTGAACATGGTGGAAAGCTGGTCCTTGAGCTTCATGTTGAAGTCAAGTGATATTGATACCAATGAGTCGGGTAGGTGTCTGAAAAGATCAGGATCTTCAATTTGGTTGCCATAAAGATTCAAGTGCTTTAATTTCAATGTGGAAAGGTTGTCGTTGATTTTGCTCAACTCACAGCTGCTAATCTCTAGTAATTCCAAACCAGTGGGAAACCTGATTGCATTCAAATCGACCCCTCGACATGACCCGATTATCAAAGCTTCCAATCCAGCAGGAAACTCAAGTTTGTCTATATTGGAGATGTCTCTGATATTATGGAGCTCCAACAGTAACAAGTTCGGAGGAAGTGAAAGTTGTGAGCCGTCTAAAGCTGGCAAGCTGGTTAAAGCCAAACTTTTTAGCGGCGTGGGAAACTTATCAGTCCATGTAATGTTGACCGTTGGACATAAGTTCAAGTTTAAGAACTGGAGTTGACGAGGCAATTGAGTGAGATCCACTGATACTTCAGAAGCAAAAGACCATGTTTGCGTCAACACTAAGAAGATCAAGTTTTCTAACAGTTGTAGTCCCTCGTAATCTTCGAGGTACAACAAGTCTTCCAACGTTAGATACTGCAAAGATGGTGGTAGTTTCAAGTTACCCAAGGAGTGGAAAGAAGCGCATCCCATTATAAGCAAACCTTTCAAGCGTTTGCAGTTGCTGAGATCTAGTTTGACAAATGGTGATTCAACTTCCAAGCTCACATAAGCGCTCTGGATAACGAGGTACTCTAGTCTCTCTGGTAAATTGAGTGTGTATGTGTTATCTAGGCACAACAGACCAACAAGGTGGAGTTCACGAAGAGATGACGGCAAGAAACCCAATTCTGCTGCACGAATTTCAACACCATCAAGGCTCAATTTTTTGAGAGTAGGGAACCGATACTTGACAGTTCTCCAATGAGGAACTGTGCATCTTTTCAACGATAACTCTTCAACATTGCAGCCGGTATCGACTGGGAAAAAGCTTGAACTTTTGAGCCTGAATTTTTGACTGGTGGGGCCATGAAAGCTGTAGTGAAAAGATGCTGATTTGCATTGCAATTGCACCTGACAGTCTTGTGGTAAGACGAACTGGTCTTCTCTACGAATGGCACCAAAATTGAAACTCAAATGGTTGAATCTCTCGAGTAACCGCAGATGGTTTCTGATTAGATCAAAGAGAAACTCTTTATCGTGGATCTCCAATGAATTGTAGTTGAAGCGATGGTGGTTGTTTTCACAGAATCTTACGAACTGGTCCACGGAGTCGAATCTTACTACCATTGAAGGTTTACTGAGTTTACCGATGAAAAATCCGAGTGGATTAGTGTTTTCACCAGCTTCAAGCTGTCCATACGGAGGCACGACGGTGTCATTGTGAGCTCTTTTGAGCCTGATGGTGCTGTAGTAACGGTTGAAGCACTTGTGGCTCAATTGCGGCACGTCAAAGAAGTTTGGAAGTGAACTCTGGGGCAATAGATCGATGATTTTATCCCACACTTCAGGAGGAAAGTTCATTATTGACAGTGAGAGAATTGAGTCACCACAAACTAAAGGTAAATGGAGATTCAACGCGGTTCGAACGCGTGAAACAATACTGACTCATCTCCATTGTGCCATTTGCGATGGCATCCCCCATACCCAGTTACCGATTTAGGCAGGGATCGGTGAATTGACCGGTTTCCATGATGTTTACGGAGAACTAGGTGTCAATTGAGTTGCAAACTACTGTGGTGGAATCTGTGACATGTTTAAGGGCCCGGATCGGGAATCCTTGGCCATTTGCAATTAATAATTCCGCCGCGGATCCGGAGCAACCAATCAAACTATATAAAGAAGTCATTACGCATTTATCCCAAGTCGAATTGATAATGCTTTCTAGAACACTTAAAATTTCCAATGGAATCAGACCATTTAGTGGCACAATTGGTTCAATTAGAACCAAAGTCACCTTACCAGATTTGGACTGGGACTACGGTGCTTTAGAGCCACACATTTCTGGTCAAATTAATGAACTCCACTACACAAAACATCATCAAACTTATGTCAACGGTTACAACCAAGCAATTGAACAACACGCTGAAGCCGCTGCCAAGGGTGAAGTCAAAAAAACCATTGAGCTCGTCAAGAATATCAATTTCCACGGTGGTGGTTACACTAACCACTGCTTGTTCTGGAAGAATTTGAGTCCTTCTAAGGAATACGGTGGTCAACCCCCATCTGAGCAATCAGAATTGGCCAAGAGAATCACCGAACAATACGGATCTCTTGACAAATTGATCTCCATCACCAACTCTAAGCTCGCAGGTATCCAAGGTTCAGGTTGGGCTTTCATTGTCAAGAACAAAGAAAACGGTGGTCAACTTGATGTTGTGACTACTTACAATCAAGACACTGTTCATGGTCCATTAGTGCCATTGGTGGCTATTGACGCTTGGGAACATGCTTACTACTTGCAATACCAAAACGTCAAAGCTGATTACTTCAAAGCTATTTGGAACGTTATCAACTGGAAAGAAGCTGAGAAGAGATACTTGGTCAACTAAGTTTGTTTTGGTTGTAGCTAAATAGTTTAACATATAAACTCTATGACTAAAATGTAGCAAGTCCAAGTAAACTAGCAGCATTCTTTGCATCGATTGTGCTGTCTGGTAATGGTGTATTTTGTTGTTGAATTTCAATCTGTTGGTCTCTGATTTCTTTCTCTTTGTTCAACGATCTGAACGTTCTAGAAGACCATGAATCTCCATTGTTTGACTGTGACTGGGTCAAATTATGTTTCAAATTCGTGAGATTCTCCCGGTTCAACCTGGATAATCCACCCTTCTCATCAACTATACGAATATCTAATCTGATATTCTCCAAATGCTTGAGAATCTTTCGATGATGCTCGACTTTGTTCAATGTGTAGTTTTTGAGGAGTTGCTTGAATTTGAGTTCGGTGTGACTTATGACCTCTTCCCTCTCAATTAGCATTTCACCTGTGATCCTTTTAACTTGTAGATCAAGAGACTCTTCTGCCTTGGTGGCATACTCCAAAGATCTGATGGTCTCGTCAACTCTTATAGGATCTAAAGAAGATTTGTTTTTAACTTTATTGGCCAGCAAATGTTTAGCTCTAGTTTGTTGTTGAGCTTGTATATGTTCTCTCATAATAAGGTGACGATTAGTCAATGCCTCTTTTATTTCATAAAAATCATTAATTAGAATGAGAATTCCGTCCCCTAATGATCCCATCCCATTGTACAGCTCCATTAAAATCAAATCAGCTTCGATCAGTTTTAATTTCGATAATTTTTCCCACATGTTCTTCATTCCTGGATGAATAACTTCAAATTGCGAGAGGTTATTAAGCTTTTGTGATAATTCACTAACAGCTGTTGCTAATTGTCTCTCTGATTTTGAATTTTTGTCAAGCAATTTGTATAACTTTTGGCAAGTCAAATATGAATTTTTAATCAATGGTCTAAAATCTGCAAGTTCTTGATATGGGTCATAAGGTGGTGCTAATTGTTTCAAAGTTTTACGAACAATACCACTAGCCACTGCCATTTTACGATTTGAGTTAATCACAGAATAACCAAAATCATTCTCCACAAAATATACAAACTCTTCATCCCTAACAAGAATCGGGTTCAGTGTTACTCGCGTAAACCACTCTTGCCACACAAATAGCAATTGCTTCTTTTCATCTTCTCCATTATGAGGGTAAGATGTCATTGCTGGGGGGATTTGAGGCACAAAACACTCCAAATTTGATATCGTCAAGTACTTGTTGAACTTGATGACCTCATTATAAGTTCTTCTGACTTCTTTGTACTCCTTCTGGCGATATCGTGGTAAATTGACCACGTAAACATCAAATTTTAGTATAGGGTTGCCGGGTTTATTCTTTTCTATACCCGTGAGCTTGATCGTAAGCGAATACTTCTGAGAAAATCGTTCAGGGATGAGTTTCTGAAGCTCTTGCTTTGAAATGGTGCCTGATTGTTGGGGTTCTTCTTGTGGTTCGGCCTCAGGAGGCGCTTGTGGTTCAGGTTCAGTGGCAATTGTGGGCATGGGAGGAATTGTTGCACTTAAGGAGCTCGCTGCTGTGGTGGAAGGTTCTGCGAAAGGATTATTGTCTTCGAATCCGTCAGGATCATAAGGAACAGCCGACGACATTAGATACAGATTGAGCGAGCGTTGGCGACATTTATTATGATTACTGATAGCGATGTCGTGTGTTGGCACTAGACACTAATTGACCCCAATAGCAACAAAAACTGAATGGTGACATCATCGAACAACGCACGACAGTCACTGGGCATCCTGGCCTCCAACTAGTGAATTGTGGAAACAGACCCTATGATCAAGACGACATTGTCGCGGCATCTATAACATAATTTTTTGAGATGAGATAAAAATCTCAAAATGGTTGCACCAACTGCAATTAAGAATCTAGAAACGCCCGTGCAAGCTGTGCCTGCAGATGCCCCTGAAGAGGATGAAGATATGATAGATGTGAATAGCGTGCCCGTTGCTGGGTCTGAAGAAACACCAAAAGGGAAGGAATCACAAGGAGTAGTGTTTGATCAGTCAGGTAAACCCAAATTTTCAGCGGCTTCCAGAACTGGAATGAAGGTGAAACTTGAGTCTAGAAAAGTAGCTGTTCCACCACATAGAATGACACCTTTAAAGCATACATGGTCCAAGATTTATCCGCCATTAGTCGATCATTTGAAACTTCAAGTGAGGATGAATTTAAGGACAAAGACTGTAGAATTGAGAACAAACGCCAACACCACGGACCCAGGCGCATTACAGAAAGGAGCAGATTTTGTCAAGACATTCACATTGGGATTCGACGTTGATGACGCTATTGCATTATTAAGACTTGATGATTTGTATATCGAGACATTTGAGATCAAAGATGTGAAAACATTAACAGGAGACCATTTGTCCAGAGCAATCGGTAGAATTGCTGGTAAAGATGGTAAAACCAAATTTGCAATCGAAAACGCAACAAGAACCAGAATTGTCTTAGCAGATTCAAAAATTCACATTTTAGGTGGATTCACTCATATAAGAATGGCAAGAGAAGCAGTTGTTTCATTGATTTTAGGTTCACCACCAGGTAAAGTTTATGGGAACTTGCGTACGGTTGCATCGAGAATGAAGGAACGTTATTAATGATTGTAGTTATAGTTTTTTTATTTCAATAAATAAATTGAATAGTAATAGAACTGTCAATTTTGATGGAATTTCAGTCGAATTTTACGAACATTCAATCGTACATTCAATCGAACATTTATCGAGTATTTACATGGTGTTCTCATCTATATGTCTTGCAACAAGTCACACTTGAAATCATCAACTAGGTCAGTCTTTTGGAATAAATGTGGTTTTAACTTCTCAACTGTCATCTCTTTCTTCATTGCATAAGCATCCTCTCCGTCTTGATAGTACGATTTCTCGATCGATGTCACCTCAAATTGCAATGTGTCCCTGTACAAATGCAAAGCAGCTCTATTAGATTTTCTTACGTGCAAAGAAACGTACTTAGCGTTAAACGTTTCACACAATGCAAAAAGTGATTGGCGCATTAATTTGTCGGCCAACCCCATTCTTCTATACGTTCTCATCACCGACAATGATGTTATATGACCGTGAGGAGTTTTATCATCAGCTTCTGGGTCATCTTCCATCTTTGCCAACACGTACCCGACAATTTTCTCTCCGTTTTTGATATAAGCAGGATCTCCCTTGGGGTCTGTGATCGTTAAACTGTCTTTATCAATCTCATCGTCCCAATCTTCGATATCGTCATACGTTGTGGCCACAAAACTGGCTTGAGGCCACGATAAAATGTGATACATGTAATATTTCGCCAAGTAGTTTTCTGGCAAGTTGTGCAAGTTTGCATTTTGAATCGCTTGTATGTCGTGGATTGTAGCTTGACGGATTATAACACCCATTTTACGCTAGGTGGTGTGGAAACAGTTGAAGGTGAAAAATGCGCATGTCGCATGTCGTCGTTTATTATGTGGTGAATCTGGCTTGTTCGTTGACAATAACTTGTTCGTCAAATTTAACAAGGAACACTGTTCGTAAAGGGAACCCTTCTTTCGGTATAGAATGAGCTGTAACATTGGCAGGAAATCCAGCAGAATCAAGGGCTCCTTCGATTATACCACCCATGAACGCTGCACAATTCAAGTTCCCATAGTCCTTGGGCACATTTATGAACTTGGACACAACCGGCAAGTTATCTATGATCATATACTCGTTGTTGACGTCTTGTGATTTTTCTAGCTCGTTAGCGGCCTTGCCAAACATCACTTTCCACATTGAACTGTGTATAAATTGTAGTATCTCCACTATTCTTACCTCTCGCTTGCTGTACTTGACACCCTCGCGTAGTTTGACTAGTTCAAGAAACCTCTGGCCCAATTGGTACCCTAAACCATTGAGTCTGTTCTCGAGGTCCTGGATTCCCTTGGACTTCTTATGAGAATAGTTGACCATCTCGCAGAACAAGAACAGTAGTGAGCTGAGATTGATCTCCATGGTCTTCTTGTTGACGTTGTTGTCGTATATGGATTTGACGGGTGACACAGATGTTGTTCTCCTGTTGAATAAGATGTTTGACGTCTCGGCTGTAATTTCATTAGATGATGGCCCAACTGCAGGATTGTACCCGAACCCTGATTTGGATGTGCCATTGATTGTCATCTTGTTCATCGATGACGCTATCGATGGCAGTATAATGTCGTTATCTGCCATGGTCAAGTCTGAACAAATGTCGCGGTGTTTTTGCTGCAAAATGATTCTAAACAAAAGACGTAATTGTAAGTATAACCAGAATTGACTCGTAGTCTAACAACAAAGACACAAGGAAACAGACTCGTGGGGCCTCTAAGAAGAAACTTGCAACCCCAACGGCTAAAAGTAAACAGAAAAATCTTAAAGTCCGCCTTCAGATCCCTGGCAACGATGATCGAATAGTAGAACCTAACGAATTCTCAGTTGACGAGCTAAAGAACGTGTTTAGTAAAGCTCAAGCAACCAAGCCTGTCAAAGGAACAGTGAAGAAAGTAGTAAAACTGGCTCCATGTAGAGTCAAACCACCAGAGCCAAATAAAAAGAGTAAGGTATTTGTAATTCAACTGAACCTTGTAAAATCAGCACCATTAGAGAGTAAAGCAGATGACTCAGAAGAAGTTTCAGCACCTGTCAAGGAACCGATCACAACAAAGTCAACTACAAGGAGTAAAGTCAAGGCTAAAGTGTCCCAAGGATTGAAGTCTACAAGGACTCAAACGGCTTCAAAACCAAGAACCAGTAAAAAGGCCGAAACTTCAGTCACTACTGCCAGCCAACATGTAGGTGAGTCCAACAAAGCAACTAGTAAAAGTAGAAGCCTACAATCAATCAGTTTAAAACTGGAGAAGAAACAACCTACAAAAGGTCCTCTTAGTGCTAACACTTCTCCTACTGGGTCCCCAGGTGGTTCCCGTGCTATGCCTTCTCATAGATTCCCAATTTGTGTGCCAGTCCCTTCCACAAATGAGCCAAGAGCTGTAGCCCAAGAGCTTACAAAGAGCACTCACACAACTACGAAAAAGTCTAGAACCAAACCTTGCCTCAGACCATCAACTACAACGCCAATCATTCCATCTTTCAAGCCATGCTTTATCACTATTAACATTTCTACAACGAATGAACCGTTCGTCGTTCACAAGTTTCAGGAGATACCACCAATGGAGCGCAGCGGACTCACGCACAAGCAGCTCAACAGCCTCTGTACTCCTGGTGCTGACCCTATGGATCTTCTTGTCAGATAAATCGATGTGTCAACTGCACGTTCTCGAAAGTGAAAAATCTCACTCACTGGCTCATGGTATAAATGCTTAAAAGGTTTCTTTACACAACTCCACGGGTACTTCAACGCGTCGAATCGCCACCGGTGAAACCCAAACCTCTCAATAAGAAGTTGACACGACAAGAAAAGATTGACAAAGCAAACAAAAGAATTCACAGTAAGCTTTACCACCTCGATAACCAATTTGATTTATTCAATGAAAGCGTCACAAAAGTGCTAGATTTAGGCTATGTTCCTGGAAACTGGCTTTACTATGCAAAGAACAAGTTGTGCTCAGTACACGGGATAGAAGAGACGAAAATGAAAGATAAACTCTACTTATTAGGGTACGATATTTTATTTGGCACACCGCCAATGGGCACTTCAGCCATACAGGGAAACATCTATTCAAAAGCATCACAAGAATCCATAGCGAACCATTTCAAGGACTACGCTCTACGATTCAAGATAAAGCTGGCACCTATAGAGCAAGACTTTCAGAACTCGTACTTTGTCAAAGAGCAGTCTGATTCCTCAATAGAGAACCAGCTCAATGAGTTGGAAAGTAAGTTCACAGGGCTTGAATTGGAGGAACAAGGTTTGGACTACAAGCCGCATCTAATCATGAGTGATTTATCGGCACCGTTTCTTCAAGATAGAGGATTCTTCAACAACACCAACACCAAGCCTTACCTCAGGTTTTCCAACAATGCTACCTTGAACAGACCATTGCTAGAAAGGGCTAAAGCATCTTTTGATTTGGCAGACGCTTGTGTGGTGCTATGTTGTGATCTTCTTCGTAAAGATGGGACTCTCTTGCTAAGACTACAACAAGTCGATAACGACGATGCCGAATACGAAGTTTTACTTAGGCGACTTGAAAGACTTTTCCATTCAGTGGTGCCCTACTCTTTCCAAACAGATCCCGATATACCCCTGGCAGAAGTTTTCTTTATTTGCAAAAACAAAAAGGAAGACTTCGCCGACAAAAAACTCATCTTCATGAAATAGTTACGACTTCTATTGCACATTATACAAAGTAGAATTGTATCATAATTCTCTTATGCCAGTTTCTTTTCGTTATCCTCTTCCTCAACTTCATCCTCCTCAACCACAGCCTCGACTTGAGTTTCGACTTCAGCTTCAGGTTCCTTGGTTTCAAGATCAACAAGAGTTTCTTTATCGCCATTAGCTTCTCCATTAATTTTGCTGTCCAAAGTGATATTCAATAGTCTTTCACTAATGTTAGACTTGTTCAAAGAGTCCAATTTTTGCTTCCATGACTGAATTGACTTGCTCACTTCACCCTCATCTCCTTTGTAATTAACCCCCAAGAAAGCAGCTTCAGGGAATCTCTCACTCTTTTGTAACAAACTCAAACATTTGTCCTTATTGCCAGTTAACCACCAAGCTTGCCAAGCGATGTTATACTTACCTTTCAGCTCACATTGCTCGGCTAATTTGACCAATTGTGCTTTATTGTTTGCAGAAGATAACAACAATAATAATGAAGGGTAATCATTGGCAAACCAGAAACACTCTTGTGCTAATTTGATATTCCATTGCTTCAACGATAAGTCTCCTAATGTCTTCCACTTAGATGCATTAGTTGATGCAGTTGATGGGTTTTCTTTTTGATAACTGTCAAGTAAGTTGTAAGCTTGCTTCAAATCGTTCTTTGAGAGACAGATTTTGAATTTGGAGTCAAAGTCTGTAGACAAAACAAATGATAATGAAAGGTATCCAAGTTTCTCAAAGAACCTGGATAATTGATTTAATTCTGTCTTACTGAATTTTTGTAATAAGTTTGCGTACTCTTCAGATAAATTGTCAATGGTGACAGTTGATAAATCTGGTATTTCATCACCAGTCTCTTCATCCATGACATTCTCTGTAGCAAACTGCTCTAAGTCACCTCTCATGACTAAGGTTTGTAATTCAAGAACTTCAGAGTTCACAAACCATGACACAACATTGAAAGATTTGTCTATCAAGTACAATTTTCCTTCGGTTCCAGCCTTGTAACCGATTATGTAGTATTTGTGATCAAAGTGACCCAAATTTATCACTTCTCCACCAACAAAGTAATTTAATCTGTTTGTTGATGCAGTAGTGTAGACGAAGACATCACCAATGAATTTTCCAGATAATATTGATTCTGTAGTTGGTAAAGTGTATAAGACATCGAAAGATGCTTCACATCCTTCTTCTGGATCCAATTGATTGGTGTTCAAAGCTTCCTCAAATAATTCATGATTATAACTCAAGAAGTAAGTTTCTTCATTATTCTTTCCAGAAGAATTGTTCTCTCCACCAGATGGAGATGTCACGATAGCCAATAACTCCCCATTGTCGGACCATAAAACTTCGACAATATCATCCTCGATGTCGACTCTTCTGACTAACTTACCACTCTCCCAATCATAGAAGGAAATACAGCCATCCAGCTTGACACCTAACAATGAACCAGGAAAGATCTTGTCAGCTTGATATAACAAGTCGACTGTCAAATGTTCCTGGAAATTTCTGAAGATTTTAACAGTCAATCCACTTTCTCTAGTAGCAAAGGCACAAGTATTGGAGAAATCATGAGTGTTCCACGCAAAGTCCAAAGCTTTACCGTAAGTTTTTGATCTCCAAGCCAATGCAGTATAGACGATGTACTCTCCATCGCCACAAACAGCAACGAATCTTCCATTTGGAGAATGTTTCAAAGATTGTGGGTAAATTTCCACTGAGCCTAATTCTCTTGACTGCAAACTGATTTCCTCACCATCTTTTAAACCTTCTGTAGCATTAGGTTTGAGTATAGATTGATAAACTTCTGAGTTTTTGGCATAAATCAATTTATTGTTTGAGTCCATGGAGTATAAAGGTTCTTCATTTCCAACTTTGATAACAACTGAACCCGAGTCACAACCAGCACCAATTAAATTTGATTTTGGTAACAAGCCCACACACCAAACTCTTTCTAAACCATAATTGAGAGATTTCTCTAATTTAAAAGTGTTAGCGTTCCAGAATTTGATTGAACCATCTTCCGAACCAGAAATGATTAATGGTAATTCTGGGTGGAAAACTGCAAAAGACACGTTAGCTAAATGACCTTCTAAAGTTGCCACACAAGATTTAGTTTGATAATCCCAGATTTTGATAGTTTTGTCGTCAGAACAAGTGATTAAGTAAGGTTTATCAGATTGAGGGTAGTAATCCACAAAATTAACGCCTTTTTGGTCATGAGCAACCAAAGTGAAATTTGGAACAGGAGAACCTAAAGACCAAATCTTGACAGTTCTATCTAAACAACCAGAAGCAAAAGTATTAGGATCTTTAGGGTTAAAAGTTACAGACATGATATAGTGTTGATGGCCTTCAAAAGTTTGTTCTAATCTCCAATCACTTTCCCAATTCCATAATTTGATAGTTAAATCATCAGAAGATGTCAATACATATGGTTTTGTTGGATGAACTGAAATAGCTCTGATATAATCTGGATGAGCTTCGAATTGAGTAACTTTTTCACCAGTATTATAGTTGTAGACACGAACCTGGAAGTCATCAGCACCAACAATGATCCAATTCTTACGAGCAATGAATTTACCAGCTCTAACGGGTAGATCAGTCACTTGAATTGATTTGATCAACGAATTGGTAGCGTAAGACCAAATTTCAACTTTACCATTATACAAAGTTGTCAAAATCCATGGTTCGGAGGGATGGAAATCGATTCCCTTAACACGCTCGGAACGTGCCGAAAACAGTTTAACAACATCCAATTTCATCACGTTGCAAAAGATGTCGTTGAGCGATAATGTGTTGTTCAATTGATCGAACGCTAAATAAAATGAGCGCGACACAGTGCGTGTCGCCCAATGTCGTGTCTATACATTAGTCTTAGTAAACTGCTTCAACAGTGTTTCGCCTTGTATCTCTGTACCGTCTCTCCAACGACTCGAGCTGGTGCGTGTACTTCATCCACTGGGTGACGAAATTTCCATTAGAGAATTTTGCTGCACACTTAGCGCCAGCTTCCCTCATTTGGCTGAGTCTAGTGTCGTCAATTAGTTCTCTGTCTGTAATGAATAGCTTAATGAGTAATTGGCTCAAACTTGGATAGCTGACAATACTTGGAACCTCTGCTACTGCATTGGGGAACCTTAAAAACTCGTCTTGACTCTCCTGAATCGACGCATCGAAGTCTGGGTCGGTCTCACTCTTGAAGAAAAACCCTGTATCATTGTACCATTTGCAAGTTGGTTCTTCAGTAGTGTTGGACACTATATCAAGCAATGGGCCTGCGGATGCATGCACTATAGGAACAACTCCACTGGCCATGTACTCAACCACTCCAATACCAAAGTGTTCGTTCCACATGGAGTTGAGACCAAATTTGGCAGTTGATAATTGCTGCTTCACGTCTTCATAAGGACGTCCAACAACAAACTCCACATAGTCCTCCAATGAGAGATCGTCCACCTCTTCTTTCAACTCATCAAGAGTTGCGGTATCCTGTGGATCACGACATGACCCTAAAAACACAATTGTAGGTAATGATTTGACTGAACCTTTGGATTGCTTGTACTGTTTCAAGAACTTGGCGTACTCTTCTAAAATAAGGGTATGACGTTTTTCAGGTCTGAATTGAGCAATGTAAATCATCTTGTTGTTTCTTTCTTGACTAACTTTATCCATTAACTCAGTGCCGCAAGGTGGGTATAATCTCTCGATTGACAGACCGAGGGCTTCATTGTACTTCCAAATTTTCTTCATGTGGTTGGTTGTCCACGTGCCATTAGTCAAAGTGAGGTCAACTCTAGAACCTAATAGCACATAAACGTAATAAAGAATAGACCAGTAAACCAATTTGAAAATTTCCTTTGCGTCCCTGATAGAAGGTCTGATCTTTCTGAGTGTGGAGAAGTGAAAGTTCTGGTATTTCAATTTGTTGAACATGTCTTGCTGGAGAATTGGGTAATGAACGTAAGCAGCAATGGGAATTTTCAATATAACACTAACCAAAAAATAACTGCCTGGTAAACCAATTGTATCAACCCAGACGTCAGGCGATAACTCTATCATTGCTTCCAATGACAAGAGGACTGAACCAATCAATTGGCCGATCAAAGTAAAATATTTCCAGAAAGAGGAATCAATGAGTCTGGCAAAGCGTCTTAAGTAAATGAACACAATTCTTTTATGATCCAAGCCACTAATCTGGAATTTCTTCTCGACATTGTTTAATATCTCGATGGGTTCAACGTTGTTAGTGGTGTAAATAACTGTGATATTTCTGTCACTAGCCAATAAAGTTGCCTGCACTGCTTGCCAAAGAACTCTTTCACCTCCCCCGCCATTGTTGGCATACGGATGAAAGAACCCATACAAGATTTTCCTGCGAGTGTCGTTGGGGTCTCTATTCTTCATGGAGTCAATGAAGGTGTTATCGACATTCTGTTTATCTTCATCATAAATTTTCAATTTGTTGTTGAGGTAATTCGTGTAGAAGGCTGGTTGCTTAGAAGCACCAATCAATCTCTTCCTGTAGCTTGACCTTTTCAGGCCGACTTTCAAGTAAATTGGCGTTGGATACTCGATGACTTGTTTGATTTTGTCGGTCCAATTGTGAGGTGGGACCAAGAAGAATCGAGGTAAAGCAACCGTGAAGATTTGTGATACCGTGTACACCACGGTGACCACAATAATCAAGAGAATCAACATGTTGAGTTAAAACAAGTTAGTGATCTGTGGAGGTTTCCGATGTCGCTCGGAATTTTCCAGGTCGTGAGATGCCTGATAAGATAAGACAAAGTGTCTTGGACAAAGTGTCTTGTCGAATTGGATGGTAGTGTATTGCAGACTTCGACTGTAGCTGTAACCAGGAAGAGATAAGCAAGACAAACTGAACAATGTCGCTTAAATCGCTTGTCTACTTTAATATGTCTAAATTGGGCTAAGAGAATGGTAGAAGTTAATTGAGAGAGGCCGAAGTGTAGTTCAATTGTTGAGTGTGCTCCAGGTGTTGTGTTTGAAACCAATGGGGTCATCAATTGTGTCAGAATCAGTGATCTACAACGCTAAATTCGGCTTGTGGGGCTCTGAAACTTTAGATTTACTAAACCTGGTACTGTAGGTGTCCCATGCGTGTCTTATTGTTAGGGCTAGTGTGGCAATTATGTCTTATCTCGGCTTTACGTTAAAGTTTGAACTTCGGAGAATCAGGAGTTGTTGAACTTTATTGTGAAGCCTAAATCAGAGAGTCAGCCTGCAGTTCAAGCACGACATCCTGAGTACATTGGTTGGGGTTTATTCTAGTAGGTGCTGTTGGTGGTATCAGTGGTAATTAGGAAGCACGTTCACACCAATCCGTTCGATTTTTGATCGAATACAGCCGGAACTTCAAACCCCATAGCTCGTATCACGGAACCCCCAACTGACCACAATTACTAGCCACACACCAATCAAACTACATTCTGACCGACCCAGTGGTATTAATTAGGTTTCCTAATTGAGTTAAATTTTCGCCCTAACGCGTTCTCATCTAAAGGAAGTAATTTATCTTTTCCTACATTGCTAGCATAAAGTATTATTTCATTCTATGGGAAACCTTTAGTCAATAGTTATTTACAGTTTGTTTAAATATCAGTTGAAGTAACATCTCAAGCTTTGTTTCTATTTTTGCATTAATTAATAACCTTCAATTTGAGGTTTGCACAATCAATATCTGCTACAATAATGAATACTTTGAAAGAGAGTAACACAATAACATCCCCAGCTCCTAATGATATAGATATTTCATCTTCCCAGGATGTTGCTACCGTTATGAGTTCAAAAAATCGACCCCCATTAAAGAAGGAAGATTTGGAAAAGATAGCCCAGCAATTAAAGAAGAAACTTTCCAAGGCTTCAATCACTGCCAAACAATCTTTAAGTCCAACAACTTCAAAAGTGGCTTCTAATTTATCTTCTTCAAGCCCTTTGAAAACCTACATGCTCAAAAATGTTCTTCCCCCATCAGGCTCCCCTAATAGACTTAACTTATTGAGTTCAAGTCCTAATCAACTTTACTCGCCTAATGGTAAATCTCCCACACAGATGAGAACTTCTGCTGCTTCAATGATGTTATCCCCTCCAACTAGAGGTAATAAATTGTCTCCTAATGACCTTAATGATTCACCAACAAAAATTAAATCAACGGCTTCATCACCATTAAAGGATGAACCCACTATGATCTTACAAGAAGTTACGACTCCCACAAAGAATAGTTTAAAGCCTTCACCTCCATTATCGGCGAACGCAACAGGTCAATTGAAGAATGTGCAAACAACTCCAACATTACCCAAAAGACAACTTGCAACTAATTCTGCAACTAATAGTATACTTAAAACCCCAACACAGGGGAAACCAGGCTCTTACAATGATGATGAAGGTGCAGATTTACTAATGTACTTGGCTACATCTCCATCACCTGCAAAATCTCTTATGCCAAATACACCAAGATTGATGGGTGGATCAAGCAATACAAATCCTGATTCATTATCACAATTCCCACATGTATCAGCACCCAATTCACTGTTTGCAAATCACAAACAGAATGGCACACCATCATCAAATTCTTTTATTGCACCACCACCACCATTGACACCAAAACATCATATTAGTGTAAATGCTAGAACACCACAAAACAAGTTGACCCCATCAGTCAACCTTTTTAATAACGGTTTAGGAGTCCCTGGAGTTGGTTCATCAGGTTTACCGTCTTCTGGTTTAGCACTTACACCTGCTGGGTTCAATATGAATGATTATGTTAATTTCTTTACACCATCGCCAGGAGCTGCAATGGCAGCAGGTGCTGCAGGAAGAAATTTCCTCAAGACACCAGAGTTCAATACTTACCTTGCAAATGGTGGAGCAAGTGCATTGGCTGCAAATCAGAGTAGTAACGGTACGAGTAATCAAAGGGTTGATGGTAAAATGATTAATTTTGATAGAGTTGGTTTATTCAAAAATTCAGAGTCAAAGGATTAAATTGTTAATTGGTTCATTTCATGTAAAGTAGATTTCGTTTATAGTTAAAAAAACATCTTCAGCAAAAGTGTCGTGGTGTCATGAAATGTCAAAAATATGGTTTTTGCAACTTCATCTCACAATCGCACTATAAAAATTTTATGAGTGAGGTTAAAGAGATTGAGCAGAAAGTTGAGGCCGTTGAGATCAATGATCAAGAGCCAATCGAAGATGCTGTAGAAGATGCTGGAGATTCCAAGAAGAAAAAGAAGAAGAAGTCAAGCAAGAAGAAGAAGAAGCTTGCTCCAATTGCTAATTCCTACCCTGATGGAATCTACCCTGAAGGTCAATGGATGGAGTACCCATTGGAGGTTAACAACTACCGAGTGACTTCAGAGGAAAAGCGTCACTTGGATAGAGAACAGAATAACAAATGGGAAGATTTCAGAAAAGCAGCTGAAATTCACAGAAGAGTTCGTCATAAAGCAAAATCTAATATTAAGCCTGGCATGACCATGACAGAAATAGCTGATTTGATTGAGAACTCTGTGAGGGCCTACGCGGGCACAGAAGACAAGTTACAAGCTGGTATTGGGTTCCCAACCGGCTTATCAGTAAACCATGTTGCTGCTCACTATACTCCCAACGCAGGTGATAAGGTTGTTTTAAATTATGAGGATGTCATGAAAGTTGATATTGGTGTGCATGTGAACGGTAGAATTGTGGATTCAGCTTTCACATTGACTTTTGATGATAAATACGACAATTTACTTACAGCAGTGAGAGAAGCTACGTACACTGGTATTAAAGAAGCAGGTATTGATGTGAGATTGAACGATATTGGTGAAGCCATTCAAGAAGTTATGGAATCTTATGAGCTTGAATTAAACGGTAAAACATACCCTATCAAATGTATTAGGAACTTGAATGGTCACAATATTTTCCCATACAGTATTCATGGAGACAAATCCGTGCCAATTGTTGCCAATGGGGATATGACCAAGATGGAGGAGGGAGAGACTTTTGCTATAGAGACATTCGGATCAACAGGTAAAGGGTACGTTATCGGCGAAGGAGAGTGTTCTCATTACTCGTTGAATACTGAAGGTGATTTCCATATACCATCCGAAGGTGCACGTAAATTGAGAGACGTTATTCAAGAGAATTTTGGAACATTGCCTTGGTGCAGAAGGTATTTGGACAGAGTTGGCCAAGACAAGTATCTACTTGCATTAAACCAATTAGTAAGAGCAGGTGTTGTTAACGATTATCCACCACTTGTTGATATTAAAGGAAGCTACACGGCCCAATTCGAGCACACGATTTTATTGCATCCACACAAGAAGGAAGTTGTTAGTAAAGGAGATGATTACTAGACAATGAACGTTAGTTGTAAAATCACAGCCTAGAGACATGGGACGACATGCGACATTTTTGGGTCGCACTCCGGTGCCCTCTTTAGTTCAAAGAACAACTCATATTTAGCGCAATACATTCAACTGTTGAAATAACTAAACAATAAAATGGAAATCAGTCCTGCAAATTTGGAATTCAAAGGTATGTTTTATTTTACCGAAGTAATGATGAACTTCTCATTTGGTCACACGACGAAACCACTGAAATTTTGTGCTCGTCAAAGGATCTCATCAATACATTACAACCAACAACAATCAAACTAACAATAAAGGCGATTTCTCAAAGGCTAGTACTGAGTACTTGACATTGACAAACACTTCAAGTGCACCACTTGCTTTCAAAGTCAAAACCACCGCTCCAAAATTATATTGTGTCAGACCAAATGCTAGTATAATCCAACCAGGTGAATCACTGAAAGTGTCAATTATTTTACAGTCTTTTAGTCAACCCTTACCTGCTAGTTACAAGTGCAAAGACAAGTTTTTGATTTTATCATTACCATGTCCTGAGGATGCTGATGTTAGTAAGGTTGCTGAATTATGGCCAACATTAGAGGCAGAAAACAAATCGAAAGCTGTCTCAAAGAAATTGAGAGTCAATTATATCATCGAAGACACAAATGAAATTGTGGAAGACACTGAACCAGTGAGTGAAAGCGCTACCAATGGAGCTGCAACTGGTGCTCAACTAGGCACTACTTCAGAAACTATTGCTAATATCAAGAAAGTAGTACATCAAGAACCAGAAGATGAGAAGGAATTGGACGAGTCAATTCATAAGATTAGTCAGTTGTCAAAGAAGTTAGATCAAGCTGAGAAAGAACCAGAGCCAATAACTGAATCATCAAACGCTGCTGCCACCAATGTCGCAAAAGCTTTTGAACCATTTGCAGGGATTTCTTTACCTACAACTGTAGTATTGATGCTTGCTGCTTTCCTCATTGGTTGGTTAATATTTTAAACATGATATCCTGTTCCTCTAGTGGTGACCTTTTGTAATTTTTGTAGACGACATTTCTCGCAATTAGTGTCACCCATGTCAGGACCAGCGACAATTAGATCGGGGACTATTAACCTTTTGAATACCATAATAGGTGCAGGTATACTTGCTATGCCCTATGGTTTGAAAAGCAATGGGTTCATTTTCGGTTTAATTTTAATTGTGTTCTCTTCATTGACTTCATCATTTGGTTTGTATTTACAGACCAAAGTTTCAAAATATACCGATCAACAAACGTCAGTTTCATTCTTTAGCTTATCACAGATCACGTACCCCTCTTTATCTATTATATTTGATTCGGCAATCGCCATAAAGTGTTTTGGAGTTGGGGTGAGTTACTTGGTGATCATTGGTGATTTAATGCCAAAGATAATGGAAAGTTTGAACGTCAATGGGACATCATTCTTGATGGCTAGAAACTTCTGGATCACTGTTTTCATGGCAGGCATTGTCATACCTTTGTCGTACCTCAAAAAGCTCGATTCGCTCAAGTACACCTCAGTTGTAGCATTGTTTTCAGTAGGGTACTTGATAGTTTTGGTGGTTAGTCATTTATTCATTACCAAACCAGAGTTACCACCTCATATTGATTGGATTGGACCAATTTCCATAAGACAGACCCTTGCAAGTTTACCAGTTTTCATCTTTGCCTACACATGTCACCAGAATATGTTTGCAATTATCAATGAGTTGCAGCCTCATGATAAAGATGGCAGTAAAACTAGACAGTCCAACGCAATCATAAGGAATTCAATTGCAACTGCTTGCGTCTCATACATCATTGTTGGAGTAACTGGTTACTTAACATTTGGTAATATTGTCACTGGAAACATTATCACCATGTACCCCAAAGACTCAATACTGACTTTGATTGGAAGACTTTGTATTGTTATAATGGTCAGTTTGTCGTATCCATTACAATGTCATCCATGCAGAGGATCAGTTAATCATGTTATATTCTTTATTACTCAAGGTATGGATACTTCAAAAGCCAAACGTCAAGGCCCTGAAAACAACACGTTATTGGACGATCATGATAGTACACAAGAATCGATTGATCAATCGTTCATTTCTACAACCCCAATGGAAGGAGCTCACGATATGTCAGGACATGATCCAGTGGTTGTTCCATTAACCACTAAAAAATTTTATTACATCACCACTGGGATAATAGTTTTAAGTTATTTGGTTGCAATTTCGGTCAGTTCGTTAGAGCATGTTTTAGCATTTGTTGGCTCAACTGGCTCAACATCAATTTCATTCATTTTACCAGGATTATTCGGTTACATGTTGATTAAACCAATCAATGGTGCAACAGAATTGACTCAACTTGAAAAATTCTGCAAGTATGGAGGATTAGCTTTGAGTATTTGGGGTGTTTTGGTCATGATTGTATGTTTATCAGCTACGATATTTTTAGGTGCAACTCACTAGGTGAATTGAGTTTTGTGAGTCACAGCGGCACCCACAGCGGCACCACAACGGCCGACTCAACGGCCGGTTTTTCCCATTTCCCATGATGGTAGCCAAGAATGGAAATTAATCACCGTTGAGCTATTTATCACCCATTTACGAGTGTATCCACATTTAAATTATCTCAATTAGGGCACATTTTTCCAGCCACTTACAAGTTGTGTAAATAATAAAAACAATATTACTCAATTTAAGGTTATTTACAAGATCAAATCTTTCTTCTCCCAGCCATGAGCTTTATGCGTTTTCAAATCATTACGTGGTTGTGGTTTGTCAGTTTCTTCAATTTGTAATGCAAATGGATTTCTGTCAGTCTTTTGATCCAAATTTGCGAGTGTATGGTTCACTTCTCTGTGTTTAGCTTCATCAGCTCTAATTGTTAAAATTAAATCTCTGATTGAGGAGTCCTTATTTAGGTTGGTAAAATACTCAACGGCAATCTCGGGGATCTTCATGTCATTGAATTTTTCAAGCTTACCGTTTTCTAAATCTTGTAAGCAATGAGTGTAAGTGCTAACAGCTTCCTCTTCAAGGTATCCAACAAATCTGTGACACATCTTGGGGAAGAATAAATAATTGAAGAAGAATAAATTACAGAAAACTCCTTGTCCGAAGAAGATAAATATCTTGGTGAACCAAGATGGCTGTCCTAATTTAATGAAAGTCAAAAGATGAATTCTCTCATTATAAGCTTCATCGAGTAATGTTTCGATCCAAGCTTTGTCTCTTTTCAATAATCTCATTGAATGCAAGTGTCTAATGAAAGCTGCTGTCATACCTGGCACACCAGCAACTGACTCCAAAAAGATAAACCTTGTCAACCATTTAGACTCTGTCATCTCGAACCTTGTACCTTTAAATTCATCTGGGTGATGTGGTTTCTTGTAGCCAGTGAAGAAGTCAAAAGTCCTTCTCAAAAACTTAACTCCTCCCAATGCTACTTTATCAGTATAAGAAGCAGGATCCCTATGATCGAACCCCATCTTTTCACAGTCTTCGAGCGGCATGTCTGGATGAGGGAACATGGGGTGTGAGATAAACTTTGCATCGTTATTGTTGAGGTTAGGGTCCTGAACAACTTTAGTTGAGATATCGAGCAATGGTCTCGTTGAGTTGAACCTAATAAAAGTCCTGGATAATGAAGTTTTAAACATTGTGGTAATTAATTGTAGTTATTCCCTCCAGTTAAATACCTCCCTTAATCAGTCCCGAATGTTGCCGCTTGGTATTACTGCAAAAAATGAAATAATAACTCGCTTCCAGCGTCGTCCCAATTTGGAAAGGGCTGACCCTCAGGGAATTAACCACCGTCAGGTCGTGTCCGCTACCAGCATGGAGTTTTACGTTAGCTTCGTAATAACTCGGAACCTTAAAATACACTTGAACTATTGGGAGTTGCCTGGTGGTGATTCGTGACGTTGGGAATTGTGTCACTGTTCAGTATTATTAATCCTCTTCGTTGCGGCATTAAATTAACCAAGTTGAGAAGCAGCGAGAGTCCTCAGGAGGTGGTTGTTGTTGACGCTTAGACTTCCTGCAGAGGCCAGCCACATTAGGACCATTCTTGTGCATCCTTGCACGCTCCTAGTTTGAGCAAGACAGTAGTGGTCAAATGACCGTATGGAACAGATACAGGTAGTGTGCTTCACCATATGCTCTTCACAGCCGACAAGGCTCTTGATGTTGGTCGTTCTTGTGACGTTGGTACTCCAAGGTTGATCACTTATCCACAGGGCGGTATCAGAGGACTCTTGATTGAGTGGGATTTGTACTCCAAACTCCAAAACTTGATAGTTGGTGCTGAATTGGCACTAAGTGAATGAATTCCGGAGCTTTGAACGTCAACGAGCAATCACCAAAAGAGAAGAGTCACCTGTGTCTGATTTGGTTGGTGCCCATCACGGTTTACGACTCAGTCCGATCTTGTCCCTAGCGGTTCGCGAGACTGCAAGTTCAGTAAATATACAGACGTAGAAAGGCACCAAATTTGAATTGTTGCAAGCCACACTACCTAACTCAACTCAGACACTCCACAATCGCCAATTGCAATGATGTCAGTATTGAGTCACGCTAGTTGTTGCATACTTGTGAAATACCATCGATCGTGCCCCACACAACAAACACAATGGTGCCTCGAACTAATGAGTTTTACACAGGAATGTCATTCAGCGACGATGTTTGTTTATTTTCATACAGGAAATAAAATTTGTGCGATTTGTGCAGGTAAAGTTTTTAACTTTGATACACTTGTTCTAAACAACGTCTAGACCAACTGATTAAATTAACGTGTATTAAGTTCAAAAACCACTACTTGTTTGCAACAAACTTGTAACAACTTAACTTTTATCAAATATCGCGAATCAAAACTTTTAAATCAATGCCATTAAAATTATCAGGATTGTTCTCTGATCCGTTCGCTATTGCAACAATCAGTTTTGGAATAATCACATGGGTGGTTGCAATAGCTGGAGCTGCTGCCTCAAATCAAGATAGTTTCCCCAGATTCACTTGGTGGGGGTTGGTGTACGAAGCTTTGATGATCTTACTTATACTCCTTCTTTATTTGTACAGTATCGTTGAATTGTATAAATTTACATTGGTGGGTTTACTTTCTGTGGCGTTTGTTTACACGTCCAATTCAACAAACAGTTTGATTTACAACTCAAATAGTTCACCAAATTTATGTTGTGCTGCTGGGTGTATGTTACTTTCAATGGTCAATTTGACTTGGATCATTTATTTTGGTGGACACCCGGAATCACCAACTAATCAGTTCATTGATTCATTCTCAATCAGAAATCATAATCATAACCATTTGAATGATGGTAATCAAACAAATAAAGTGCAACACAATTTAGTGGACGACGATAACGACTTCAAGAACTATGGTACTCCAATGAGCGATCGTGGTGAAAGGTTCCAAGACAACAACTTGAGGCAATCTCAGTTGACCACCAATAACAAATCAACAACTCCATACATGTCATCATCACAGCTAAACGGTTTAGAGAATTTCTCGTCGTCAGATATTAACAATAATCGTGATTTGACTCAAAACAAGAGAGCGACCGTCTACAATGATAATGACGCATCACAGCCAGTGATGACCTTCAGGTATAAAGCCAAGGCTTTGTACAGTTACGATGCCAATCCTGACGATATCAATGAAATTTCATTCGTCAAGGACGAAATTTTGGAGGTTGATGATATTGATGGTAAGTGGTGGCAAGCAAAGAGGTCGAATGGTCAAATTGGTATTTGTCCTTCGAATTACGTCAAGTTGTTAGATTAGTTGTATCATATTGTATTTAGAGGTTGGATTTTTTGTAGACAGGAAACTTGTGGCAACCTTGGTGGTTTTCCTTATTTAAACCCTCCAGCCGCCCCAAGTCGACAATTTCACTGTCTGCACAAACATGCCTCGCCTACGGGTAATTAATTATCCGACTCAGCACATCGTTATCGGAACGATGAATTGGCGAATTCCTGCATCAAGTTATGTTGAATATATTTAAATTGAGTGGGTGAACTCGATTCCTCATAATGCCTGAAAAATACACAGGATTCGCTGTTACCGACACTTCCAAGTGGTCAGAGCCAACTAGGCTCGAGTATGCGCCAAGAACATTCAAGGCAAAAGATGTGGAAATCAAAGTCGATTTCTGTGGGATCTGTGGATCTGACGTTCATACTCTCACTGGAGGCTGGGAAAAGCCTTCTTTGCCTGCAGTTGTAGGACACGAGATCATTGGAACCATCACCAAAGTGGGATCTGAGGTGAGCAGCTTCAAAGTTGGTGACAGAGTGGGACTTGGTGCTCAATGTGATGCTTGCTTCAACTGTAAAGCCTGTAAAATTGGTGAAGAAACTTACTGTGAACATATCATCAACACTTATCAGGCCAATGTCAATGGCGAGATATCAATGGGTGGCTATGCAAACTACACTATCGCTAATGAGTACTTTGTATTTCATCTCCCCAAGGAGTTGGATAACCCAGAAAGTGCCCCTTTATTATGTGCTGGTATCACAGTGTTCGCTCCATTGAAAAGAGCCATCTCAAAGCCTGGTCAGAAAGTTGGTGTAATGGGAATTGGTGGTTTGGGCCATTTGGGAGTTCAATTTGCCAAAGCTTTGGGTGCTGAGGTTTACGCTTTTTCCAGAGGTACTGCTAAAAAAGAGGATTGTTTCAAATTAGGTGCCTCTCATTACATTGATACCACCGTGAAAGGCTGGGCCGAGCCATTGAAGTATGAGCTCGATTTTATATTGTGTTGTGCCAATTCTAATCAAGGTTTCAGTGGTGATTACTTTTCTTGCTTGAAAGTGCACGGTAAATTTGTTTCTGTTGGATTGCCTGAACAACCATTCACGCTTTCAGCCATGAACTTCCTTGGTAACGGCTCGTCATTCGGTGCATCTCATCTCGGTAACAGGCAAGAAATGATAGAAATGTTGGAAATAGCTGCTAAAGAAAATGTTAGACCCTGGTGTACTAAACTCCCAATTTCACAGGAAAATGTTAAGCGTGGATTAGAAATGACATACAACAATCAAGCAAGGTACAGAGTTACATTGACTGACTACGATAAAGCATTCGACTGAAGCATCCGACTAGATAATAAATGACTGAAAGCACTCATGTAGACATTCTTAAGTAACTTTTTACTGGAGTCACCTTTTTACTAGGGAGTCATCTCATGATTATGACAAGGACATAGCTTACTGACCATAACTGTGGTCTCGGCTGTTGCGCTTGAATAGTCTGTAAGTTGAGCCTTCGTTATCGTAAATGTGTCAAGCCTAATCAGGATAAATTTTTCCTTGCTTTTTGCAGCAATTTGTTTCGTCATTATTATTACATAGTTGGCATATTAATCCTCTTCAAAGAGGTTTAGTGGTGACCAGTCGTAATCGACGTATCTCTTGGTGAACCTGTCACTAATTCTATTGATAGTATCGACATCTTCCGGTTGCAAGTCAACAATATGGAGGTTTTGGTGGACTCGATCTGGATTGACTGATTTAGGTAAGGGAATAATGTTCCTTGCTACTAACCAACTAATAGCAATAGTTGAAGGAGAAACATCATACTTGTCACTCAATTCGATTAAAGTGTCATCTTTGATCAATGGTGAGCCATTTGAACCTAATGGTGAGTAAGCTTGTAAATGAATATCGTTACCCAAACAAAACTTGTTCAACTCAAACTGTGGTAAATAGGGATGGCATTCAACTTGGTTAACAACTGGTGTCATGTCGACTTTAGTGGATGAAATCAATCTCTTTAAGTTCTTCACTGAGAAGTTCGATACACCAATTGATTTAGTCAATCCCGACTTGACGAGTCCTTGCATTTGCACGTACCCGTCAACAAAGTCCCAGTCAGCTATAATGTCTCTCTTACCATTTTCGAGCATGGGGACTCTTTTTGGCAGTCCCTCTGGGTTCAACAATAATGGGTAGTGCAACAAATACAAATCAACGTAATCTAATTGCAACTTGTTCAATGAATCCTTGATTGCAGCAGCAGGCTCGTGTGATTGGTTGGCCCAGACTTTGGTGGTAACAAAAAGCTGGTCTCTATCGACTCCAGAATCTTTGATCGCTCTGCCAATTGCTTCTTCATTACCGTAAGCAGCTGCAGTATCGATGTGGTTATAGCCAATTTCAATGGCATGTCTCACGCTTCTGTAAACTTCTTCGTCTGATGATTTCCAAGTACCTAAACCAAGAGTTGGTATGATGTTACCATCATTGAAAGTGAGAGTTTTGCAGCATCTTTTGTTAGTAGCAGAATATGCAAATATTGTGAGACATACTTGACAGATGACATTGTCGGTACAGTTTGAGACAACTCTGGGGATATTTATAGTTCCAAGTGCAATTCGTTTGGATTGGCTTTGACGTCATATTGAAATTCTACTGTCTATTTTTTAGTGAATGGGTTATGAAACGTGTTGTGGTACAACTCTTGCTCAATTAACAAATAGGCTACTATATTATAGTTGGAAGCAACTAAACTGCATCGATGCTTCATTTAAGTTTAGTGAAACAAGAGTTTATTTGCAACTATGAAAAATGATTTTTTGCGCAACACTATGCTCCTACTGAAAATTGGGTTACCACGGTTCAAATCTCGAGCTATTAGACTATACAGTAGCATTGACAAGTCACATGGTAATGGTGGTTCATATTTACAAGATTCGTTCGATAAAAATATTCCAACAGTACCGTTAGCATTTGATTTACATCAGCCAGAAACGTCACAAGAATCTACCAAGAGTCCATTATTCTTTTTGCACGGAATCTTTGGCTCAAAGACTAATAATAGAACGGTAGCCAAACAACTTGCTAATAAGCTAAATCGAGATGTTTATTGTCTAGATTTGCGTAATTTTGGGCAATCACCACATGATGCTAGACTTGACTATCCAGCATTAGCAGCAGATGTTGAAGCATTCATTGATGAACGGAAATTTCCTTCTGATTCTAAACCAATTATCATTGGTCACTCGATGGGGGCCAAAGCCACCATGGCACTAGCACTTCGAAGGCCAGATCTACCAAAAATGATTGTTTCTGTTGATAACGCACCAGTTGATCTCAGTGGAGGAATATCCGTGTTTTCCAAGTACATTGGAGCGATAAGGAAAGCAATTGAACAGTACAAATACACCAGTATCAAGGATGTGGATGCTGAACTTGCCAAAGTTGAACCAAATCAAACTGTGAGACAATTCTTGCTAACAAATCTTAATAGAGGTAAAAAAGATGACATTATCACTTCCAAAATCCCTTTACAATTCATAAATAATGCCATAGTTGGAGGCAAAATCGCAAGTTGGCCCTTTGACTCCAATATTTCTCGTTGGTCTAGAGGTCCAGCTCTCTTTATCAGAGGTACAAAATCTGCTTATGTGCCAGATGAAGTTTTACCAGAAATTGGCAAGTACTTTCCTAATTTTGAAGTCAGAGACGTTGAATCGGGCCACTGGGTCATAAGTGAAAAGCCACAAGAGTTTATGGATATTCTTACGGATTTCATTGATAGGCACGAGGATGAATATTAGAATTTTAACTATTAGATTAGCAATAAACGGAACAATCGGTTATTTGTCACTGACTTTCACTTTGCCTTGACCTACGTAATCCTCATACACGTCGAACCTCCTTTGATAGTTGACAGGGATACCTTCTCTGGCCTTTGGCAACAACTCTTTGTCTAATTCAGCATAAATGATTTCTTCACCTTCACCTGCTTCAGCAATGATGTTACCACTAGGATCTGCTACAAGGGAGTGTCCATATGCTTGGTACCCGCCGTTGTTAGGGTCCCTGGCAGGACTACACAAAACGGTGAACAATTGGTTATCAACGGCTCGAGATCTTGCGAGTAAGTGCCAGTGTAAAGGTCCTGTAGTGGTGTTAAAAGCTCCTGGATAGAACATAGCAAACGAATTGTTGGGAGATCTAGCAGCAATTGATGCTAATTCAGGAAATCTTATATCGTAGCAGATACCTAAACCAACATTACCATAATCACCAAGCTTGAAAACTGTGGCTTTCTCTCCAGCACTTAAAGTGATTGACTCCTTGAAAGTGATTCCATTTGGAATGTCGATATCGAACAAATGAACCTTTCTGTGTTTGGCAATGATGTCTCCTGTTGGAGAGAAAGTAAGTGAAGTGTTGTAGATTTTGTTGTCGCTTGGATCTAATTCCGGAATTGATCCACCAACAACATATATTCCGTGTTGCTTGGCCAAACCTGCCAACAACTTTGTCGTCTCTCCGTCGGGGATTTGTTCAGCGTAGTTTCTAAACTGGTCAACAGCGTAAGGGGAATTGAAACATTCTGGGAGCATAACTAAATCAATGGAACCAATCTTTGATTGTGTAACTGCATCTGAGATAAATTTGGTCACTTTACTCAAGTTGGCAGCTTTATCCTTGCCTGCAGCGATTTGAATGAGTGCCACTTTAATTGACTTTGTCAATGGCGCTTTCAAAACAGACATGGTGAGTAATAGTAATTTGAGAGCGGAATATTTCCATTTTATCTTTTGCAATATCGACACTGAGCCACACGTAATGTCAGAACTACGAAAACTTGATACGACACCAAATTAGGTGTCAGTTTTCTCCAGTGTTAAACGAATTGGATTTACCTACAGAATTGACTGGTTCTTAGCCCATTTGGCTCGGCTGTAGGTACAATGTGACCCCAGCTGTGTACGCTTCCGATTCAGTCTCTTCCTGACTCGTGGGATGGTACCAGTAGACCTTCTTTTTCAGCAGAGAACTACACACTAACGTAAATAAAGATCAGCTTTAGTGATCCAATCCTGTAATTAATCATACAGCCTTGCCCTTCTATTACTCTATCTCAACATAGTCTAGCCACTCACGCTTTTGAGGGTTGAACAACGGTGTCAGGGTACTTGGTTGTCTCTTTCAACCATTTCAAATGGGAAACAAAAACATCCTTACAAAATTTAGCATTCTCTTCCTCGAACTTCTTGACATAGCTCAAATACCCTCCCATATACTCTGAGTCTTTCGTTACTGTTTGCTCGTCAATAGCTGCACCTGAGTCATCGTAGTAGTTTTGACAGATTCCTTGAGTAAAAAACTGCAAGACTCTCAAATCAAGATCATAACCAATGTTCTCGTTAACACTGCCGTACATCCTGATATGATCACCCGACTCCTTGTAAACTAACTCCCTATTGTTAACAAGCCATCCAGGATAGAACTTGGGGTAAGACAAGTGCATGAAAAGATAATTTAAACCCTCAGTTGTTGTCTCAGACTTAACTGGATCAAAGTGTCCAAGAGCTTTTGACTTGAAAGATTTTTCCTCTTTATGATGATATCCTACCCATGAGAATCCTTTCTTGGTTTGGAAGTAAGGTTCACCGACCACGTGGGCAGCAGCTATGAATGTCTCTTTGTCACCTTCGCCTGCTGAACCTTGAGTCATCAAAGGATAATAGTATTGAGGTCCAAACAGATTGTAATATAATGCCAACAACAAAGTTTTCAAATGTTTTGTCCTGTTGACTATGAGTTGTCCAGTCTCTGAGGTAGGATCTGGAAGAGTGCCTTCGAAAGTATGATAAAAAGCATCTTTAAATGTGTACTCCAGTAAGGGTTTGAGCTCTTTGCCTGCCTTTTCAGCTTGTTTACGATCATAATTGTTGTAGTAGAGTTTGTTCTCTTTCACCTCAACTCCTGCAATATCAAAGAACTTGGGGTTGGTGGTTCTGGCCCATGCATCAGGCCAGAGAATAAGACCTGTTCTGTCGTACAACTCTGAGTCCAAGACATACTCAGGATCTCTAACAGGGAAATCATCAGAATCCAAATAAATAACGTTTTCAAATTTTGAAGTTAAGATTGCCAACATTTTGTATTGATAACCTCCAATACCAAAATCTGCTTTGAGTTGATCTGCTAATTTGTTGTTGAAAACATTACATTTAGCATTGTAACGAGCCAAAACTTTTTCACAGAAATCAGCTTCGTATTCCTCTTCACGTGGAATGAATAACTCAATAGGTAACTTGCTCCCCACAGCTCTTATTTGTTTTATAACCAAGTATGATAACCAAGAATACTGACCACCACCAATCAACACAATACCTCTTGAACCCTCATAGTCTTTCCATTCGGGGTCAGTCTTCAAAACATTACCAAATGTCGATAAACCAATTTCATCAATCATTTTCTTGATGAAAACGTCGACGTACCCTTTATGCGATTTTTTCAAGTCTGCAACTGTGGAATCAGGTATATCCAACACATTCTCCAAGTATTCTTTACCAAAGAGGAAATCGTCGTTCGAAGCAAACTTTTCTTCAGCTTTTTCTGTCTTGTATTTACCTTTGAAACCCGGTGATTTTGGTTTATAGAGATGCAAGTCATTAAAAAAGACAGTGTAGTCACGAATGGACTTCACCGCATCATCACTGAGCAGACTTCCGCCTGTGTTAGCTTGTTCGTTCTCTTCTTGGGGTTCAGCAACGTTTCCAGGCCCACCTGGGGTGAAAGAAGCAGGCTTATATACAGGTGGTGCTGAATTAGAGTCAGAACTTGGTACCTTCGGTACTAACTCGGTGGTACTCCCCATTTTAAGTGTGTGATCACAATCAAGATGATCACCGTTATCAACACGGGGATCTTGTGACGCATCAACCGACCCGTTACCATATTCAATACTAAAAAAAAGAACACCCGCGACTATTTTCGCAACAAAAACATTCTAAAATGTTTACTAAAGGTGTACCTTATGCGGCTTTAACTATCAATTTTTGATTTGATGAAGATGCTGGATGTCTTAAGCGTTTTAACCTAGCATGGCTACCAGTGTGCAGTAACCATCAGTGTGTTCTTGTTCTCTTTAAACCACAATTGCGTAACTAGTCGTCACCTACGTCATGGTTTTGTGACATTCACGTTATGGCGGTCCAGAACACATCGAGTTTGCAAAATGTTGCATTCACTACACTTTGGTCCTGCTGCCATCACCATGGAAGACCAATTGTTTGTCTGCATTTCATGTTTTTTCATGTTCCACAACCACCCGCGTTCTGGCAACAATTAGTAATTTAGGATAAAGCTGTTCAAACCCACCACCCATGATACTTAGGTCCATCAACCGTAATATAAAGTATCCCAAACGAAAAATGTCATTACTACTGCTTCCCAAATCATCAAGCTTCACCGAATCCTTGACCCCAGATATCACCATTCCCTCTCCAGATGTAGCAATCAAGAATGAAAAAAATGTGGTCCACCAGCCTCGTATCCTTGAAGCTGGTGCTTTTTCCTACACCCTTCCTCAAGACAGACACGAGTATAAGTACTTGAGCTCAAGCCCTCAAGCATTGAAAGATTTGGGTCTCGATGCCAGTGAAGTTGAATCACAGTCTTACAAGGATATAGTCAGTGGAAAGTTTTTTCTTGTTCCACTGAAGCTCAAAGATGCTGGTTTCCCATTCCCATACTCGCAAGCTTATGCTGGTTGGCAGTTTGGTCAATTTGCCGGTCAGTTGGGCGACGGAAGAGTAGTCAATCTCTTTGAAGTACCTAAACTAACCAAAGATTCAAAAAACAGAGGCAAGTATGAAATTCAACTCAAAGGAGCTGGTCTTACTCCCTTTTCTCGTTTTGCTGATGGTAAAGCAGTCTTGAGATCATCCATTCGAGAGTATATTATTTCTGAACATCTCAATGCTATTGGTATTCCTACAACTAGAGCATTAGCTCTCACATACCTACCAAAAACATTTGCTCAAAGGCACGGTGCAGAAAAGTGTGCTATAGTGGCCAGATTTGCTGAGCTGTGGGTAAGACTTGGAACATTCGACTTGTACAGGTACAGAGGTGATAGAAAAGGTATCAGAGCTCTTTCTGATTATGTCATTGACCATTTGTTCACCCTTGAGGATCAACAATTTCCTTTCTTCAACGATCTCTTGCTGTCTCGAGACGATTTTTTTCAATCCTCTTCCAAAACTCTCGGAGTGTTGACAAAGTACGACAAGATGTTCTATGAGGTAGTCGTGAGAAACGCCTCCAACACTGCCAAGTGGCAAACTTATGGGTTCCTCAATGGGGTGCTTAATACTGACAACACCTCGATCTTGGGTCTATCCATTGATTATGGTCCTTTCTCAATTATGGATAAGTTCAATCCTAACTACACACCCAATTCGGAAGACCACGAGGGTAGATACAGTTACCGCAACACTCCCACTGCCATGTGGTGGAATTTGACAAGGTTTGGTGAGAATTTGGCTGAGCTTGTGGGTGCAGGTTCAGATCTTTTGACCAATGAAGAGTTCGTGAATGGCATCCAACCAAATTGGGAAGAAGACATCATCAAGCGTGCGACGAAAATCATCGAGATTGGGGGAGATATCTACACCTACGCCTTCACTAAGCTGTATGTTGAAGGCTTTTTTAACAGATTAGGCTTATCAACAAAATTAATCAACCAGAAAGAACCCAACGACCAGAATAAAGAATTGGTTGAGCCACTTTTACACATGCTCGAGAAGTTGCAGTGTGACTTCAATAAGTTTTTCGTGTTGCTTCAATCTATTGAGTTCAACAGCGACTCGTTGGATGCTTCCAAAATCAGTGAAGTTCTTTTGTCGTCGACGACATCTGAAGTGTACACTAAAGAGGAACTCTCGGGGATTTTATCAGACTGGTTGCAAACTTACCAAAGGTATCTACAAAAGTCTGAGCTGTTGAACACTGAAAGGACTAAAGTTGCAGCCCAATTTAATCCTTTATTTTTACCACGCAATTGGATTCTTGATGAAGTTATCTCAGCTACACAAGAGTCAGGTGGTGAAGATTTGGCTTATCTTCATAAGCTTGAAAAAATGTGCTTCAATCCATACGACAAATCTAAATGGGGTAGCGAGTTGAAAGAACTCGAAGAAAAATGGATGGCTCAAGGAGACGTTGATGAAAGTCATTCCATGCTACAATGCAGTTGCTCGAGTTGATTAGGCAAGAATCATTTTTATTTCGTTATCATACTAAACATTAAAGGCTTTTTGAGCATCCTTGTAACCTTTGTCGAAGGCTTCCTTAGCTTGCTTTTGGACAGAAGGGTGCAATTCAGAGATTTTATCATCCAACTGCTGGTTGCCAGTAGTGAAACCACCCAAAGATTTTCCTGAAGAACCGTGAGTGTCTGAAGTGGTATAGTTGGAAGTACCGTGACCTGAAGAACCGTGGGTGTCTGAGGTAGTATAGTTGGAAGTTCCATGGCTTGAAGCGTTGTGGCCAGAGTCAGTGTGGTGAGATCCGTAAGCAGCACCACCAACACCACCTAAGGCTCCTCCAGTCGCATTGGTACCGGAATGAGTACCAGAGGTGTGATGAGAACCGGTTCCCGAGTGTTGGCCAGGAGCTTGCTGAGTACTTTGGCCATATGAGTCGGTACCAGTCTTGGTAGTGGTTCCGTGGGAGTCATGGCCTTGAGAAGTCTTACCATAGGAGTCAATTCCACTGTGTCCAGTTGAGCCGTGAGTATCTTTGGTCGAACTGTGTCCAGTCGTACCGTAAGCATCCTTACCTGATGAGCCATAGGTATCTTTACCATAAGAGTCACCATGGGAACCAGTGCTTCCATAAGCACCTGCACCAGCTGTTCCAGCACCTACACCAGCAGCACCGGTACCTGCGGCGCTAGAGCCATGAGTTGCACCAGTACCAGTTCCAGAACCAGTACCAGCGGCGGTGTTGGAGCCACCAGCGTATTTCGATCCAATTCCCTTTTCAGTACCTGAGAGGTTTTCTCTGCCCACAGCTTGACCACCTCTTTTATCCAAGTCGTCAGCGTACTTGGCGGCATTTTCTTTAGTGAAGTTACCATCTTTGTACTGTTTGTGAGTTTCTCCAGAGAGTGTCTCACCTCCCACAGCTTTACCACCCTGTTTGTCCAAATTTTCGATGTCTTTGTGGTCTTTGTTGTTTCCAAATTTACTTGATATTTTGTCAGCTAAACCCATGTTGATTTATTCAATTGATACTCCTACAACATAATTGGGGTCCTTATATACTTAGTGGGTACTTGCTGGGTTATTAACCCTGATAAAATTTAGTTGCGAAATGATGATCCACTTGGTTGCGATGGAACACTTTTAACTGTGGTAATTTCAAAACACAAAGTTGCCTAGCTACAGTCAGGGTGAATGAGGGTGCATAATTGTGAGCTCTTTACCAATCAAAGTAAAATGATGTAATGTACCTGTGAAAAGTATATTTAGATGGAATAAATTAATTAGTTGACAATTGAAATGGGTACCTTAAAATCAATTACGTGATTGTTTGCAAGGACAATAAACAATCTGATGTAATAAAATCTAGCCATAAAGCAAGATTGGAAATCTGGTACAAGTGTGAATTGATCAAATGCATTACCTGATGCATTTGAATCCACAGTTTTGAGGGCAAGGTCTTTTAAATTCAATTTCACTGTGAAATTATTGGTGTGCTCCACTTCTCCCTTGACCCATTGAAGATCTGATTTGAGGCAAGGCTTCCCGTCCTTCTCAAATTTAAGATTCTCAACTTGTAGATTATTACACTTATCCTTTATATTGGCAAGTGCCAGTATGTCACGGATTAGACTTTTTTCAACTTTGAGGTTGTTGAGGTCAATTTTTTTGGAAACATTGTAAATTCTTTGTGCTTTCTGTTTGAAAACTTCCCGAATATTGTAACTGAAGTTGTCCTTGTCTTTATAGATCGACTCAATGACTGAAGAAACTGGTTTGTTCTTGAATATAAGATCATGATTGAACTCAATTGGTATTGGTTGCTTATCATGTAGTATAGTTAAACATACAAAGTCACACATTACATTCTTAATTACTGGCACTTTGGATATTCCACCAGTAGCAAGTACTGAAAGATTAATTGGAATTTTTAATTCGTACTTGGATGTGTCAACTTCATAAGTTCTAAATTTTTTAGGTGAAACATATTTGAATTCGTAAACAGTTTTTGGACTGGTTAATTTTATGAATATTGGTTTAGAATTCTTTACTATACCTAATTTTTTGATACTCAATTCTTGGATCAACTCGTAAACTTCTTCCTTTGGTGTTTTCTTATCACTGGACTGAACATACAATTGACTTATTTTTACCTGTTCACCTTCTTCAGACTTTATTTGTTGTTCCACCTTTTCCACGAGTTTGCCAAAATCAGCAAAGTTTCCTTCTTTTGTCATTTTGCATAGAGCTTCCCCAAGGGCAATTTTTTCATCAATTCGTTGCAATAAATTGCTATGTAACAATGTTTGGAAGGTTTTATGATTCAACGATAGTGGTTCATTTTGTTGTAAAATCCGTATACATTCCATTGATTCTTTAAGGATAACATACTCGTCACCTTTCCAGTTGAACACTTTTGCATCTCTTTTATTGTCGATATTGAAATCATAATTTGAACCTTTACCAATAAATCTTGCTCTTACACCATATTCAATACCAGCATCAACGAATGAGAAATCTTTTATAGTTGAGTCTGCACCAATTGTGGGTGGTAATTTAACATGAGTTGCAAGGTTATAACTTGAACATTGACTGTCAAGTAATTTTTCTGGGATTTTGAAGGAGAAGAACCGTTTATAAACTCGATTTGGTTTAATGAGCCTATCTTTGAAGTTCAAAAAGGTATTATCATACGGGTCAGTTGCTGATTCACAACAACTTGGAGGCTCTTCTGTATCTGTTACCAAACGATTGATTGAAGCATAATTATAACTACCAGAAAAATCGAACATTTCTAGGAATCTTTTGTAATGCTTTTGATTAGATTTAGTTGACCAAAATCTTCCTTCGAAGATCAAGTAGAACATTTGGAAAGGGATAGTTTTAGTGCTGGTATTTTCTATGAGGATGTAACCATTTATAAAGTCACCTTGCTTGTATTCAAAATTTGAAGGGTCAATTAACTGTGGAGCTTCGCCTAAAAGACAAATACTTTTGGTGAAGTTAACATCAATTTTTATAGCACTGGAATAGTAATTGTCGGTGGATGTCATATTATTCAACCGATCAACATTGTCCAATATAGTTGACTGCCATTGATTAGCAGAATCATCAAAGTAAACTGGATTATTACTAACTTGATTTGAATCAGTGCCATCAATTGTTGAGCTAAATGAAGACAAATTATCTACACTAGAAGATGAGTTATCAAGAGAAGCCACATAGGTTGGTGGCTGTTGTAAATTATTTCCCGGAGGATCTAGATATAGACCTTGAAACATTGAATATGATGGTAATATATTCCACACCGGTAGTTCATTAGGAAATTTACCAATATCTTCATTACTATTGGTTTTGTCCGAGTAGTTGTGTTCCATTGAAAATAAATTTTTTATTGCAGCTGTGACATTTATATTTAAATACTTGGATTAGTCATTGAGTCAAATACGAACAGCGGAATTTCAAAATTACGAAAACGGCAGTTCTGCAGATTGCAAAAAACCATTAGTAATATGAACTGACTCACCTCAACAACACTAAATGGTTCATTTGTAAAGTTCAGTTTGTTCATCTGTGACAATTTATTTGCATTTTAGATGTTAACTGTTTTTTCAGGTTAGGGATGATGGAGGTGAATCCACGCCGTTCAACGGCGCGACTGTGCGGTTTTTAGAACATTTCCGCATCTTTGATATCGCCAAATCCACACACCATATTATCAAAACCATCAGCAAATGGTGAGTCATGGAAATTCTCCAAATAACTCTTCTTGTCATTGGTATAATTGTGCAATGGCAATCCACTTGACATTGACATTTCGTAGTCTCTTGGAAAAATTTCATCGGTGAGCGAATCATGGAGCACATCGCACGACTCATCTGGGGTAATTGAGTCAAAAGTTATATTTTTCCAATTGTAGCCTGACTCCAAATTATTGTTGATGGAGTAGAGAAACGAGTTTTTTGTGATGTCAGGGGTAATTTCAGTATGAATATCAGCGTCATTAGCATCGTTATCAGCGTCGTGGCCAGCATCAACATCATCATCATTATAAATGGATGAGAAAGAACTCGATGAGCTTTTCCTAGTTGAAAAACTTTGTGGGGTGTTGTGGTCAATTTGAGCAATAAATGAATCATAGTACACGTCATCTGGAGTTGAACCATTCTCAATTTCAGTTTCAACTTCGACAGGTTTCTTGTAAACTTTTCTAACAATAGTCCTTCTAACTTTTGTCCTTCTTTTCTTCTTGTAATCTCTCTTGATTGGACCTTCATTAAACGAGCAATTACCATTATTTGATTTTCGACAGTTTAAACAAGGAACACCATCGTCTAGGATACAACAAGTTTTACGTCTGCGACAAAAATCGCATGGACGTTGACTTCTTGATTTATAAGGTCTAGGAGTTATTGTACTGACATCATGAGTTGTTAAAGAAGTGAATTCTTCATCGGTTACTTTTGTTTTACTCCTTGTTGCTCTCATAATTAAATAAGTAGAAAACATCAACGATAAGTATAAGTCGATACAAAATGAAAACTAACATGGTTAATTGCGCTTGGCAGTTTAAGTATTGATTCATTTAGTAATTATTTCCACATGTGTACATATGTGGCAAGAGATTGGCATAATCACAAAACAAGCAATTCGTCTAAAGTTTTATCACACAAAATGTCACTTTATAGTTAATCATTAATGAAGCTGGTCAGGTCTAACACATTAGTAAAAGTCCAAGATTGAGTGTGGTATCATAATCAGTTATTAAAATTCTTCCTTAAATCAGATAATGTAGATAAGTTAATTAAAAATCATCATTTAATACCCACAAGTGATACATACCATTACACAGTGTGATGAAAATTTTGTTTCCAGGGAAAATTTTTTTGCACTTGACAATGGTTTTTCGCACTAACAATAAATTACCCTGAACGCATCAATTGAGGAAAGTGTTAGTGTTTGTAGTTTAGTATTGATACTGCAATTGAATGTAGATCAGCAACTTTAGGTAAATAGAATCCTAAAGGGTCCAGCCATTTTTGCTGGTTTGTTATTTCTCAAATTGACTGTGGTTAACCCTAATATGGTAAGGGGAACCAATCATACCACTCGTCGATCTTTACCCGCATGTAGAATTAGTCTTTATTACCACTCCGGATCCCCGATAAGGCGTATCACAGGGTTTTTCTTATTTTTCAGTCCGGGCTTATAAATACCTTGTCGTTCCCTTGATGAACTAATGACATTTTTACACAGTTTTTTCAGTTTGGCATTCAATTACACACAGTCTGTAATTTTTTACATTAATATCGGGATAATTCTACCATTTTTGCTAGTGTTCTTTGTTGAATTGGCCGTGTTTTCATGCTACAAAACCTTCAATATCCTCAATAATAGAATCAACTGTTTCACTTACAAATGGCCATTCAAACTCAAATTCAATGATTTAAGTTACTAGAAACGGGCTTCTTGTCACTGTTATTTATTAGCACGAAAACAGACACTATTGTGTGGGACACTTTGAGGGGCCGTCTGGTTTTCGTTATCACTGCGTTTGTGCAGTTGTTTTACGCAACTTGCATTTATGCACTTAACCTGCATTATCCCTCAGCCGAATCGCTACATGAGAACGTGCATGTTAAGCGATGATGGCTAGAGCATTAGTTTATTAGGTAATACATTTGTTTATCGTTAGTTGTTACTGTGCAACTAATACTTGCACTATCTTGCTATCGTAGCGGTTATGACGTAGTTGAACCAAGAAGCCCAGATTTGTTCCTCTCACATAGCCACCGCTCATACTGTGATTCACTGTTGCAATAACTGCCAGGAAAACTTTGTTTTCTTGCCTAAACACTCCATGTTTCTTATCTATGTGGCTGGACTTGGACTAGAGCACCGCTGGTGTTTACCAATAAGATGATCGTCTACTGAAGATCCTCTCCACTGATATCGCTAGCCCGAAGTTTACGCCAAACTTGCTGTGTCAAGGACCCAGTGCGATAAGGAAACGAAGAGCTCACAACAATTTTCAATCATCGCCTTAGGTCAATTGGTTTTACGCCTCAGCTGAATTCCTGTAGCAATGATGGCAAATCCAAGGGGCTCGGAAGCAACATAGCTGTTGTGGGGTCTGGAGTTATCCACTTGTTTCAAATTTTGAGGGTTCAGCCAGTAAATGCCGATCGCACTCTAGCCAGGTCCACCTCTGCTGGAAGTCCAGCTCCCAGACTCTCACAGTCCAGCTCTCACCAACCACTTCTCAAGTGCCAATCAGGCTTCCGGCGTGAGGGACCAGCCAGCCTTCAGCTGGTGTGCTGGTGCAAGACCAAACATTGAGGGCCAGTAAGACTCTACCGCCCATGAGATGCTAGTCATGGACACGTAGTCCAGTTACCACCTGGTTCTCGACCACCATCAGCTCAGTAATAACTCCCAGCGCTAACCTTGTTCACATCTGACCTCGCTTAAACTCTAATCAGCCGTGTAAGCTCTGTCCAACAGTACCATTAACCACCATATCTTACTCATGACAACCGTAGACTATTTCATTGCCTTCAGTTGCAATTTGTCAGTTAGCACTCCCGCCAAATAGGTACATTTGCACTGCAAAAAAACACTCTTCGCACGTTATGAGTGGACTTTACGACGATGACTACGAGGACTACGATTCTCTTGACGAAGTATTCAACGAAGATATGTTGAACAACGAGGAGTATGATCATTTGTACGCTGTGTTACCAGTACTACAGCTGGAATTACAGAACTACAATGACTCAATCCCTGAAGACGTCTTAAAAGAGGTATTGTATCAAAATGAATTTGACGTAGAATACTCAGTCGAACAGTTGAAAGAGGAATTCCCACCTAAGAAGAAGAAAGGTATGTATCAAGTTAGTCCCATTATCAAGTTTAGTGTATTGAACTGGTTGCGATTCTAACGCTCGCTTTAACATATGTCGAAACTAGCAGCGTTAGCAAAAGCAAGACGTCAAGCCAATCAGAACGATGTGTCAGGTGGTAATAAGCTGGTGGATATCTTGAATAGATTAGGGGATGTGCATACTACTCCAGTTAAACCACTGGTACCGAGAAAACTTGCATTCAAAAGACCAAAAGAAGTTGAGTCACCAATAATACCCAAACCTGAATCTCCTTCACCACACCTACCGACAAAACAAGTAGACCCAATCAAACTACTATCTTGCAAAGTCGAGTATGACGTATCTCGTCTAACATCCACACCACAAAATGCATTTTCTCTATTACTTGTACATAACCCTGGCACCAAGAAACGCAAACTTGATGATGAAATGTTTGATCTCATTACTAACCACGAATTCACAGCCGACACAGTGAAAAAATCTGCAGCAAACTTCAAAAGTCCAAGCCCTGATGATAGAGTTCCCGATGCTCAAAAGAACTCTGTTGAACAAGGTATGAAAAAATTGACTATAAACTCGCCAAAACCAGTTGCCAAGATTGATGTCAAGTCTGAATTGTCCAAGTCAAAATTGTTCACCAAGCAACACAAGTCTTTTGTGGTTATTGGCCATGTAGACGCTGGAAAGTCTACTCTCATGGGACGTCTCTTACTTGACCTCAATATTGTTGACATTAAGACCGTAAACAGATTGGTCAAAGAATCTGAGAAGCTTGGTAAAGGTTCATTTGCTTTAGCTTGGGTCATGGATCAAACTTCGGAAGAAAGAGCTAGAGGTGTAACTGTTGATATTTGTGCTACCAACTTTGATACTCCAACCACTAGATTCACTGCAATTGATGCCCCCGGCCACAAGGATTTCGTGCCACAAATGATCAGTGGTGTCTGTCAAGCTGACTTTGCCCTTTTGATCATTGATGCCATCACGGGTGAGTTCGAATCAGGATTTCAACTTGATGGACAAACTAAAGAACACACAATATTAGCCAAAAGTCTTGGTGTAAGCCAAATTTGTTGCGTTATCAACAAACTAGACAAGGAAAATTGGTCACAAGATAGATTCGATTACATTAAAGGTGAATTGTTGACATTTTTGACAGACAGCATTGGATTTGACGAATCTCAGATTCAGTTCATACCAATATCTGGATTGACCGGTAATAACGTTGTGAAGAGAGATGAATCTGTGACAGCTCTTGACTGGTACAAAGGTCCTAAATTAATAGACTATCTTGAGAACGTTGAAATTCCAAAAGCAGACTACGATTCAATTTCAAAAGAGGATTTTAACTTGGTGATTAACGAAATCGATGATGTTTCTTCCCAGGATTTCATTATTAAGGGTAAAGTTATATCTGGTTTGATCCAATCAGGTGAAAATGTCAAGTTTTCTCCGGTTGATGAAATCTTGAAAATCAACTCTATTAGTATTCATGGAAAGCCAGTAAGTTTTGCTCTTGCTGGTGAGATTGCTGAATTCAAGTTCAGTAAGAAGAATTTCAAGGAAAAACTCAACTTTGACAATGTTATGGTAGGAGATATTGTGCTGAGTGTTGACTCTTCAGTCGAATCGGTAACCAAGTTCCAATGTCAATTGAGTTTATTCAATTTGACGAAACCTTTGCTTGTTGGTACACCATTTGTGTTGTTCAGAAACAACTTCAACTTACCAGCACGTTTGTCTAAAATTGTTTCGATTGAAAACTCACAGAAGAAAAAGAAGCATTTAATTTCCAACCAGTCTGCCCTCGTCGAAGTTGAAATTAAAAGTGATAGACGTTTACCAATAACGAAGTTCGAAGATAATGAATTCTTGGGCAAAGTTGTCATTAGAAGAGAGGGTGTCACAATCGGGGCAGGAACTGTTCGTGAATTAATATGAGATGTAATCTACAAATAATAGCAAGAATCCCAAAATGATACAAGTCATGATGATAAGATTTGAACCTCTTTTGTTCTTGTTGGTGGCATTTGTTAAGTTTTTGTTACCCATTCTAAGATCAACATTGATATGGTCTTGATTATCAATGAGATTCAAAATCTGATTTGACTGGTTCTCTATCTGTGAAGTGATTTCACTCTGTAGATTGATTATATCCACCATTGAAGTGTGTAGCTTTTCTACTTGCTTTAGTTGGTTGGTTTTACTTTCCAAGAACTGTTTGTTCTCGGTTTCGTATTCTTGAATTTGTTCTTGAGTTAGTTCAGACTCAAACTGTGTTACATCGTTGATCGAGGCGTCAAAGTTAACGTCGAGGTCCAAATCTTCATCGATGTTTTGGAAGTTGAGTAGATTGAGTTGCTTCTCCTTGTGAAACCGTTTGCGTTGGAGTTGTTCAAAAGTTTTGTTGGTTGCGTTAGTAGCATCATTAAGGAATCGCAAAATTTGAGTCCTATGTGAGCTCACCGAGAGGAAATAGAGTTCCTTTGCGTCTTCCTCTTCATCTCCAAATATGCTACCGATCCAATGGGTATTTTTGGTTAATTTTGACTCTCTTTGCTTTTCGTAAGCTTGAAGAAGCTTGAGTTTCTCATACAAGGCGTGAATTTTAATCTGGAAATCTTCGTCGAGCTTGTTCTTGTTATCCATAGAGAAGACCGGCTTCTGGTACGGATCGTCGTAATTCACTGATAAGTAGTCCTGCTTGATCTCAGTCATGAAAAGGTTGAGGCCAACTAAGTGAGTATACAAGTCCTTGCATTCATCGTAGAACGTGTCAGAAGTGGTGTATTTGGGCTTTGGTGGTTGTTTCGTCTGTGATGTTTGATTCTTGCCCTTGAGTTCACCATCAACGATCTCAACACACTGGTTGAAAATAGGTGTCAAGTCCATGAAAAATGAGAAATCACTAAAAGACGTGATGTTGTCAAGGTGCAACAAAAAATCTCACTGGTGAGACAACACCGTTGATTCTACAGTAAGGTTCGTCATAGAAAACATAATCATTAAGTATTCAAATACTCTACACATTTACAGAAACCAACCTCATCTTTCCAGCCATCAAGCTCCACGGTAACGAACTTTGAGTCGTAGAGAATATTCCACCTACCAATGTACTTCTTCCCATTGGGGTTCTCGTGTTCGTAATTGTACTCTCTTCTCTCCTTCGGGGAAGCAGACATATAAAACTTGAAATCTGGTGCTCCTGGATAGAGAATATTGTCACCAATTACGAGAGTTCCTGGTGCAATCAAGTTCATACTTTCCAAGACTCTGACATCTGGTACATACAAGTCCTTCCAGTGATCCACAAACACAGCATCAAAAGTTTTAAATGGATTTGCACCTCTATTGGTAGCGTCAGTGAATTCCACTAACAGTTTAGCCGCTGGGCCAACAATTATTTCAACTGTTTCAGTCAATTGAGCTAAATCAACCAACTTTTGTGCCAATTGAGCAAATTCAGGATTTACTTCAAAACTGAAGAACTTACCTTCACGTTCTGCCAACAATTGACCAAACAAAAGGGCAGAGTATCCCACGTATCCCCCAAGTTCTGCCATTACTTTAAGATCGAGTTTTTCAAGCTCTTCCACAATACGAGCTCCCTTGGTTTTCCCAATCACCATAAAGGAAGCATCGTAGTTATCAATTAAGTCTAAGATCTTTTGAGGTTTACCTCTAAGCTCATCCAATTCTTGACTGAAAATGTAATCAATTAATTCCTGTTCTTTTCCCATTGCGAGTTGAATGATATAAATATTAGTAGTTTATATAATCTGGGGAAAATTCCGATCCGGAAACTCGGTAAAGGCATCACGAGTTTTTTGTGAAAACCTCTGGAGTCAATAAGGAAAACTTTTGAGTTAAAATAATGAAGGGTCACAATTGTAACATTACAAGTAGACTGCACACACAAAAGTAAGAACCAATACTTGTCTTTGCACCAAGATTGTTGCAGCCATCGCGAACATGACTTCCTCTCAAGACACAAATGAGAGACAGAAAAGAGTCGCAGAGCTCAAGCGACGGGCGCGTGAAGGTCTAGCCCATAACAAAGAACAGTTGTCTCTCGAGAGAAGGCGACAAAAGGATGCGAGTCATTCTATAAAAGCAGACGAAACGGCAGAAGACATTAAAGACATAAACCCTTCTGAGGCTACTGACCCAAAACAGAAGCTACTCAACTATACTATAGAAGAAACAGAAAGATGGAATGAGAGTCAGCGTCAGAAATCGTTGAATAAATCAGAGTCAGGGTTCCACAATAACAATCAAATGGCATCTATGACCTACAAAAAAGAACTTGCCAATTTCAAAGTTGACAAAGAAGCGTACAAAAGGCATATGACAATTAACTCCACACATGACTTCGACTTCACCCCTACAGACAAAGCAAAGGCTGAATTGGTGGCAGCCATCAGAGAGTCAGACGAAAGAAAACTGAAAAAACGGAAAAATAACGATGACTCAATTTATATCAACGATAAGAATCGTCAATTTAACCAAAAACTTCAACGTGATTACGATAAGCTGTCAAGTAAATAGATCTTCGAGTAATAATACTGTAATGGCCAGTCTGTGTGTCACGTGATGTGTTTACCCTCAAAATCGCACTAAACTTTTTCACTGTCGATACTCGATTCCCTCTCGTACAATATCAAGATTGATCGTGCATCATAATGGTAAAGCGAGAACAAGAGGAAGAAGAAAGAGAGATTCGAAATGATGACTCGCCCAACAACTCTGAGGAAGAAGGAGATGATGTAATGGACTCTTCTGAAGAAGATGATGATGACGACGACGAGGAAGCCATCAAGAAAGTTCGTGAAGGTTTCATCGTAGATGATGATGAAGAAGATGACGATGGCCTTAAGAAGAAGAGGAAAAAACATAAAAGAAGAAGAAAGGAAGAAGATCTCGCTTTGGATGAAGATGATTTAGAGTTGTTAATGGAGAACTCAGGTCAAAAACCAAAACGTACTGAAGGACAATTCAAACGTTTGAAAAGAGCTCAAGTTGAGTCTGAACCTTCTGAGCCTTCAACTACGGGGCCTACAAAACCTGCTTTGACTGATTTCTTCTCTGATGACGAAAATCAAGAAGAAGGTGATGATAATGATAATCGTGTTGATGAAGAAAGAAATATCTTGGATGAATTCGAGGATTTCATCGAGGAAGATGAGTTCTCTGATGAAGATGAGGCAAAAAGACATAAGGCTGAGAAAGAACGTCAAAGAGCTAGAAGAACGCCTCGTCTTGATACTACCAAATTATCTATTGTTGACAGAGAAAGTTTACAACAATTGTTCGAAGTGTTCGGTGATGGTGACACTTATGATTGGGCTCTAGAAGCTCAAGAGATCGAAGATGAAGGTAACGCTGAAAGTGCTGAACCAACAACCCTTGGTGAAGTTTTCGAACATGCAGAATTAAAAGAGAGAATGTTAACGGAAGAAGACAATATGATCAGAATCATTGATGTCCCTGAAAGATATCAAAAGTACCGTTCTACATTGAAGTATATTGATTTGAATGACACTGAATTAGAAAGAGAGAAACTCTGGATTGCAAATCTCATGTTCTTAGAAAAACAAGGAAACTTAGACTCAAACCTCGAACAACCATTCAAAAATGCGGTCGGCAAAGTGGTAGAATTTGTTTCAAAAGAAGCTTACGAAGTTCCATTCATCTGGACTCACCGTCGTGATTTCTTACTATTTCTGGAGGAGGTAACCAATGCAGATGGCTCAGTTGGTGAGAACGTACATCGTTTATTGATCGAGGATGACTTGTGGAGAATTGTTAAGTTGGACATTGAATACCATTCTTTGTACGAGAAGAGGTTAAATGTTGAAAAACTTGTCGAAGCATTGCAACTCGATGATGATTTGGTCAAAGACATTGCCTCATTAGACACAATGGTTGCAATTCAGGACATACAAGACTACTTGCAATTTACTTACTCCGCAGAGATAAGAAATTTAAGTAAGCCATCTAATGAAGATCAAGATGATGTTACTCAAGATCTCAAAGCTACCAAGAAGCAATCCAAGTACGCTATATATGAGAGAATCAAGGAGAATGTTCTTTTTGATGCTATCCAAGGTTACGGTATAACAGCTAAACAATTTGGTGAAAACCTTCAAGATCAGAGTACCAAGAAGTTCGAGGTTCCTTATAGAATTCATGCCACTGATGATCCCCTCGAGTCACCAGAAGATATTATTGAAAGAATATGTGAAGATGATGAGGTACTCTACAAGGACCCAAAGAATGCTCAAAGTGCTGTCAGAAAATACTATTCAGAGTCTATCTTCCATGATCCAAGGATAAGGCATGAAGTCAGAACCACATACAAAGACTTTGCATCTGTCAGTGTGGTGGTGACGGAGAAGGGTAAAGCCATCATTGACGGTCATAGCCCTTACAGTGATATCAAATATGCTATGAATCGATCTCCTGCTGATCTCGTTCGTCATCCTGATGTTATGTTGAGAATGCTTGAAGCAGAAGCCCAGGGTTTGCTTGTGATCAAGATTGAAACAAAGGACTATGATAGATGGTTTGAGTGTATCTTCAACTGTTTGAAATCTGATGGTTTGTCTGACATTTCCGAAAACTGGAACAAAGAAAGAGAGCACGTCTTGAAGATGGCATTCTCTAAATTGACTTCAATGATTTCATCGAACACCAAAGAAGATTTGAGGAACGAATGTGAAAGGTTGGTTGTTGCAGAAGTCCGTAAAAGCTTCTTGTCTCGTATGGACCAAGCTCCTTACACACCATTTGGTTTCGATAAAGGTACAAAACCTTCCGTTCTCGCATTGAGTTTTGGTAAGGGTGACTACGATAGTGCAGTCGTAGGTGTGTTTGTCAAAGATTCGGGTAAGGTTACAGATTACTTCAAATCTGATTACAATCCAAGTAAGGACAGAGAGACTGAAGAAATGTTTGGTGGACAAGTCAAGTCTTTCATTGATAAGACATTGAACGGAACACCTCCAGATGTCATTGCCATTTCCGGCTACAATGCTAACAGTAGAAGACTATTCGATGCCGTGACTAACTTAATTGAAAAGCATAATATAACTGTCAACACAGACGATCTTGTTGATGTTGAAGATCCACCATTAGTGAAAGTCATATGGGTTCAAGATGAGACTGCTAGATTGTATCAGAACTCGGAACGTGCCAGGATTGAGCTTTCCGATAAAGCTACCTTGGTCAAATATACTGTTGGTTTGGCTAGATATGTTCAAAACCCCCTTTTGGAGTATATTTCTCTAGGGGAAGACATACTCTCATTGTCATTCCACGAGAACCAGAAGCTTCTTTCCAATGACGTTCTTCTTGAAGCCTTTGAGTCTGCTTTCGTTGATGTAGTCAACATGGTAGGTGTCGAGATCAATGAAGCTGTTAGAGATACTTATATTGGTCAGCTCTTACCATATGTGGCCGGTTTAGGACCACGTAAAGCTTCTGGTTTAGCACGTAACATCAACACAAAGCTCGGTGGTTCTTTAGCTACCAGAAGTGAGTTGGTTGAGCATGAATTGACCACTGGTAACATTTTCATCAACTGTTCATCCTTCTTATATATTCCATATGAGGAAGGTACTGCTGTTACTGATGGATCTGTCGAATTATTAGATGCCACGAGAATTCACCCAGAGGATTACGATTTGGCTCGTAAGATGGCTGCTGATGCTTTAGATTTGGACGAAGAAGACATGGCATCAATTGAAGAGAATGGAGGTATTATTCACCAATTGATGCAAGAAGGAGTCAATAAAGTCGACGATCTTAATCTTACTGCCTATGGTAAAGAATTGGAGTCCAAATTCGGTAAGAAGAAGTTCGCCACTTTGCAGAGTATTAAAGAGGAATTGGTCAATAACTATGAAGAATTAAGACGTTCGTTCCATATTTTGGAAACTGGTGAAGTTTTTCAAATGTTGACAGGTGAGACCACGAAATCTTTTACCAGAAACACTATTGTCCCTGTCACAGTTACCAGGGTTGGCAGAAATTTCAGAGACTTCCAAGCCTCCAGTATCAAATTTCTCAAGGTTGTGACATCATCATTAATCCAAGGTCAAATTGAAGAGAGATCTATACCTCCTGATACTGAAATTGTGCAGGGACAGGTTATACAAGCAGTGGTTATGGAAGCTTTCTATGATACATTCTCTGCTAACTTCAGTATGCTTGAGCATGACATCAAGAGAGCATCTGAGCCAAGATTTCACAAGGATCCTAGTAAATGGAACTTCACGGCTGAAGAAGCAGACAAACAAAAAGAACTCGCAAAGGAACGAGTCAAACTTGCTAAGACGAGAAATATCCAACATCCATTGTATCATAATTTCAATCATAAGCAGGCAGAGGAGTTTTTAGCACCTCAAGCTGTTGGAGATTGTGTTCTTCGTCCATCATCAAGAGGTCCTAACTATCTTACTGTTACTTGGAAGGTGGGTAACAATCTCTTCCAACATCTCGTCATAGAAGAGAGACAACATGGAACATTCAAAGAGTACATTGTTGAGAACAAAAAATATGCTGATTTGGATCAATTAATTTTCCAGCATGTCCAAGCTATAGCTAAAAAAGTTGATGAAATGTGTCGTCATCCAAAATTCCGTGAAGGTACTTTATCAGAGGTTAATGAATGGTTAGACTCTTATACTAAGGCTAATCCTAAAAATAGTGCATACGTTTTCTGTTTTGATCATAAAGCTCCAGGTTGGTTTTTGCTTCTATTCAAAGTCAATGTCAACACGCCGATCACTACATGGCATGTTAAAACTGAAAGTGATGGCTACAGATTGAAGGGTTTCTCTTACCCTAATATGCTTCGTTTATGTAATGGGTTTAAACAAACTTATAAGAGTCAAGCTAAAAATTTGGCTGATAAATCAAGAAGAGCTACAAATGGTAACTCTCAAACTAATTATGGGGGTTACAGTTATTAGTTTATTTCATGTACTTTATTGTCATTGTATCAATATATTTCAAGCGAACTTTTTATAGCCAACTCTCACTCTTGATCTGAAACTATCGCCATCAACATAACAACCCATGAGCCAACGCTTTCCTCCGTTCTCATCAGAAAACTCTAGTCTTGAATGCAATGTTCTCCTGTTATCAAAGATCACGCACGTTCCCTGGGGCATTTTTATTTGATAGTGATTCGTTGGGTCGTTGATGAAATCCTCAAACAACTGAATGCCACGAATGAAGTCAACAAATAGGAAATGATCAGCTGTTTCTGAAGCAGAAGTGTGAGCCAACTCGTGCGCTGAACCTGAACTCTTTTTGACTATACCTAATTCATATGGCCCTTGAAATGGAGGTGAGTAGTTCACTTCTTTTATGTACTTGGCACCGTTAGATGGGTCGATATGGTAATCGTCCTCCACGATCAATGGTCTCTGGTAGTAGTAGTGTTCGTTGTTGTTGTCATAATGAAAGGTTATGGGAACTTGAGTAAGAGCCAAGTAAGCCTCGGGATCTTGTTCACGGATCAGACTAGCTGCAGCAAACGAATCACAAAAGATGTTATCTCCTCCCAAAGTAGAATTGTTGATAGCATGGAGTAATTGTAACCCGGGAGGGGATTCGTAATAGCACAAATCCATATGTAATGGTAAAAAAGTATTAGTGTAAGCAATGTTTATAGCTTTTTCGACATTTTTAACATCGAATAATGTTCCATAGAACGTCTTTTTGATGTAGCCAAATCTTTCAGCCAATTTGGCTACCGGCCATTTCGAACTATTTTCCTCGGTCATAGTATCACCAACCTCGGCCACTGGGTCTGGGATGCTGTCGACAAAAGCCAACCCATATTTGTTCAATGCCACCAATGCTTTGAAGAATGTCTTGTCGTCCTTCAAGTAGTTTTGGTAGTCAACATGCAAAGAATCTAGATTTTTCAGGATCAATGCTTCATCCCAAATGATATTCTTCTCTGAAATGAAAGTGTCTTTTCTTCTGGAGAGTCTATTGGAATATTTCATCAAGAAACTTGAAGGATACTTTGAATTGTGTTCTTTTCCGTTCTGTTCCCAAGTTACTTCCAATACTTCTTCGTTTGTTTCAGGGTCTATAACAAATTTTGGAGCTTTTTGAAGTTTTAAATTCCGTGAAATTTCCCCAGTAGTGAAAAGCTTCTGCAGTGAATGCTTGTCTATAGAGTTGGGGGCTGTGCATGCATCACGTAAGAAAACATTGCTGAATTGCACAATATTCTCGTCATGGTCCCTGATGGAAATATAATCATCGTCGAACTTTTCAACCGAGAGCTTGTTCTTACCTATTGCCGTAGCCAAACTACGTCTTGAGTGACTTGGCGCTAGACTCAATAAAGCAAATCTTGGATTTCTAACTGCTCGATGTACAAATGGAATCATAGCTTACCCCAGAAAATCAGCAATGTGCGAAATTTTACTGGAGATTATTTGGCCAGGGTGCGTACAAATTTAGTGCGTGTAAATCATACCACCCATTTCAAAGTAGTGTATTTCCCGGACGTGCTTTCCAGTTTAACCTTAAGATTAAAGTTAGTGAAGCCAAAGCCAAAAAAAAATAAAATCGGCTGGTGACACCCGCGAGATTCGAACTCGCGCCTCCGGAGAGACCAGGACCTTACCCTGGCGCCTTAGACCAACTCGGCCAGAGTGCCAGATAAATCCGATTCTGATTATTTTGCTCGCTGACTCGCTATGCTGTGCGGTGCGCAGTAGTGACAGTTTGACGCTAATCTATTACTATTTGTGTTCTCTTACATCGAATTATTATTCCATGTAAATATCAGCTCGTTTGGGTACTTTAAAATTATTGTGCAATAAAAAATTTCTGTCCCAATCAAGACACTTTTCGCAGCCACTAAGTGTGGCTATTAGCGGTATCAAGCAGCATAGAAGCTTTCTATGACTGAAGTATGCACGTGTGTGTGATATCTTAGTCTCAAGTAAGCTTTTCCCAAGAGGTTGGCTCAAGATTTGTGATTTTTGTTTTTTGCAAATGTGGATTCTTTTTTAGTAGTTAGATTGAAGTAAAATTTGCCAAAAAGATAATTATCAATAAAACTCATGAAATGGCAAAGACGGTTCAGTATCGACTGCATCTACAATGCACTAGAGTACATTAGACCAATGCTCTTTACTCCTGAAAATCACTTCAAGAGGTTTCGCTACACTTCAAGACGCCATTTTAAATATTCATAAACTTCGTATTTAACTCGAAGATCAGCTCTATTTCACATTCAATCTAGTTTACATGGTCACGTATGCACATGTATCTATCATCGTGGCTTAATCACAATGTGAAAAGTCCTGTTCTCTTCTTACCGAATGGGTACACAAGCAAAGCTGCTGCGAATAACCCAACACTAATTCCAACCGCAACTTCGACCATCGCTGATCCAAAACTCAATGCACCACCACCATCGTCCCTAGGAGCAGAGGTGGAGTTCCTCGTGATTTGGTCTGCAGCTTGAATACCAGCCAATAAAGAACTCTGACTAGCTATACCCGAAGGAACTTGCACAAAAATTCCAGGAAGCATAGCACTAACAGCTAAACCTTTACCAATTCTGGAATAAAGATTGCCTAAAATTCCAATAATGAAAGCTCCAATACATGAGGTAAACTCACTGACATCCTTGAAATGGGTACTTGCAAAGTAACTTCCCACGTAGCCCGTACTTGAGATGACTATCATGATTGGCAATTGTCTGAAGGAGGCTTGGTTGATGAGCCCCAAACATGTGGAAAATGCTGGAATGAAAAGAATTCTCCACTTAGGGTCAACACTGTGACTTGCTGAGCAAGTCGTTTGGGATGTACTATTTCTGTCAACCCATCCGTACAATGCTGCACCTAAAGTAATACCAAATCCGAGGAACAATGAATAAATAATGGCATAGAACATTCGAACAGATCCAGCCACTAAGTTACGAGATTGCAACTCCAATGAACCACATAAAATGATATAACCAGGAAGAATCAATGCAAGTGAACCTTGCGCAATGGCAGCAAAACAGAATAAATCACCACCCCTGATGGACCCTATAGCTCTAGCAATGAATGATACAACAATAGATGCTGTCACTTCAAAAACTGAAGAGTACAAGTTCGACATGGAGGATACAAAAAACTGCAAGTAGCCAACACAGAGTCCGACCCCAAAACAAATTGGTACATCTAACCATCCACCACCAAAAGCGAATGGTGCCACCATAGAAGATCCTAAACCATAGAATAACACACACAACCATGGCGCATAATTGTTTCTTGAGCTCAATAATCTGTCCAACTTGATCGAGGCTTCTTCCACTCCTATTAAATCATGAACCACTGCTTTGTATAACTTATGACTCTCTGATAACTTGGAGAGGTTCAAACCCTGTTGACATTTTACCAAGTGAACTTCCGATGTTCTTGTAGCAGCATCACCGAATGCAATAATCATACAACCAGGTAAGTAAATGAATTGACCATCAATTTCTAACACTCTACTGGTCATTATCATGTACTCCTCCAATCTGTGAGTAGGAGCACCGAAAAGCATCAATGCTTTGCACATACGAAGAATGAATCTTTGTCTTTGCAAGACCTCGGAGATGTGGACGGTGATTCTGAGTTGTTCTTTCTTTCTATTTTGTCTAGACTTCTTCAACTTTCTGGTAACCTTCTCCGTCATGTCTGATGCAGTAACTTTTCGAGGGACTTTAGGTTTAGCATTTTGAAATGAGGGAATGTTGGGATCTGATTTGAATGTTCCGTCATCATCCTCATCATTGTCAGAATTTTCCACTGTGTTCAAACCTGATTCAGTACCAGCCTTGTGAAATTTGTTCTTACCAGGAAATTTGTGGTAGACTTTTTTACCACTATTCTTGAAGCCCTCTTTGAACTTAGCAAAGTCTAAGTTGGAGTTAGTTCTTCTCTCACCTAACTCTTCTAAGCCATCTCTCGGGTTGCCTTCAAACAAGCTTGAAGAGGACCTTTCTGCTTGTGGATTTTGATACAATTTCAAGAGTGACGAAAGAACACCAGCCTGCACTTGTTTTGGGGGTGCAATCTCATCAGCTGAGTTGTTATCAAGAAGTAAATTGTCATTGTAGTCACTGTTGACAGCGCCTCTAAGGAACAAATCAGGATTGGGTGCATAAAATCCCTCATGTTGGTTAGATTCTTCATCTTGATGGGTATTTTCATGATCATCATTAGATTTAACCATAGTATCACTGGAAGACTCTTCTGCATGAGCAAGATGAGGAAGATCTGAGACCCCTTCCTGCAAGTGTTGAGGCACATGCACGTTAATTAAATTCATAGCTTCATCATTGAGTTGAGCGAAATTCAACCTCTTGAGTTCAATATCATTCCCATCGGTTCCAACTTCATCTTCTTCATCTATTCTTTCAGGTCTGTGGAATGCTCCAGGTGTCATCCCACCCCCACTTAACGCATTCATGGACCCACCATTTTCCAAGACCCTTCCTATAAATGTGTCTGAGTCACTAGGGCGGCCCTCAGGATATGCTTGATCTTGTAAGCTCAATTTATTGAGTATATCCTTGAACAAGCCACCACCTGATGTCCTTGTGTCGGAGGACAGTATAGAGTTTGATCTTGGTTGATCAGTTATATCCACTTCATGACGCAGGTGCAGACCTCGTGAGGACCCCGACAAAATTGAACCTTTCCTGAAGGGGAATTTTGATCTGGAAGTCTTTGAAGTTTTTGAATCGTTACTGGTTGTTGATTTTTGTGATCTTAACTCGTGTGAAAGAGCTTTATCAAGTCTTTCTAATGCAGTTGGGGATTTTGGAGACTGAATTTCATCATCTGAGTCTGTATCTTCTAAATGTGATGGGTTTGAGTCTGCCGCTTGAATGTCATCTTGGTCTATTATATCATCATCGTCTTCTTGAGGTACTGCTTGAGCACCAAATTGAAATTTAGGAAGTGAAGGGTCTACCGCCACGCCATCATCATCATCATCCGACGAAGGTACCGAGGAATCAGCGCTAATGTAAGACTGACGTGGTGACAGTTCAGGAAATCTTACTGACTTGTTAGTAACAAGCTTCTTACCTGCTTTATAGAGATTAGTTGATGATTTATTCCTTTTATGCTTCTTGTACAGATCTAGACTTGGGAGGTGAATGTTTGATTTGAAATCATGTTCATCTTCTGAACTTGAATCATGTGGTGCCATTGTAAAGTCTATAAAAATGATGAGATCAACGCCTGCTTTAACTGTTACAGATTTAAATGCATATATACCGGATTAAAATTTTTTGGTTGCGATATTCACTGACGTAATGACACTGCTAAGTTTTACAAGACTTGCTAAAGGAGTTTGGCTAGTTGCTAAAGGGGGATTTATTACGCGTTACTTGACTATAAATAAAAATGACGTTTCTTTTATATTCATTTTTCACTAGTATCAATCAGTGTTCGTTCGCTACCTAAACTGATTCTTCCCACTGTACTCCACACCATTCTTCTATGTAAGCCACATGATGTTCATCAAAATTCTCAGGAGGCATGTAGTCTTCAATATCTGTGCCAACAATTATTGTTCCCCAACTCATACCGTTAATTATGCTTATATCTTCTTCGGCCTCAAGGTCCATAATTGCTTTTGGCATTAACTGTAACTCAAATTGTCTTTGTGAAGATGGGTTATATGCTGGTTTAGGAATACTGAATTGCGTTCTGTTGTTGAATACCTTGGCAACTTCGTCTTTACCACTGTATAAGAGTGGTTTACCACCCAAATCGTACCGTAAAACTTGCGTAGGATTGTGTTGCACTGTGTTGGAGAAGTTCTCGAAAACTTTGTCTTCTAGCATGCTGGTAATTTTGGAAACCTGTGGATCCTGTGCGGTCTTACTACTTGAATTTGTGACTGGCAAGTCATCATCTTCCCCATCAGTAGTATTCTCATTAATCATGTGACGGTACTTTTCGAGTTCCGGCTCCAAAGTCACCTTCTTAAACTTCTCCTTGTCCACATAAAGCAAATATCCTGAGAAGCGAGGAAGTTCTTCATCAAGTTTCGGTGGTTTTAATGGTTTTGGTGCATTTTCTGCTGCAACTGATGCAAATGTCTTGCTTTCTTTCGTAGACTCAACCCGAGTTGGGTTGAAACTATCACTACCACCAAATGGGTTACTGAACGGATTAGCACCAAATGGGTTCTCGCTCTTGTCACTCTTTTCAGTCTTAAACAAGTCCTTTGTGAGTTCAATATTCAATTTCTTCTTGTTCTCCAACTTCAACTTCTGGTCCAATTCCTTTTGTAATGCTTCTTCTTGTTCTTTTTTCAAACTAGCTATCTTGAAAGGATCTTTACTTATACCTCTGATCGCTTTGACACTTCCCTTCTTACCAGAACACTGGGTACTCTTACACCCAAAGATGTAAATCACTCTATCGTAGAACTTCCCGTCAAAAGGTGAGAAAGCCTGCAAGTACATGGCCATCTTGCTCTTACAATTGTCACATGAAACTAATCTTTCATCTGGTTTAGATTCTGGATGAAGCCAAAATGGACTGCCACCAAGAAACGAGTCCTCAATTGTTGGCTGAGCTTCTTCGATCGCAGCCTCATCATTCAATGGAACATCCACGAATCCCAAGTATACACTAGTGTTGGTAGTCTCATTCAAAGATTCATCGTCTGATGAGTATTCCTCTAATGACATTAGAATTTATTTCGCTCGATGAGCATCGCTTGTATTTACATTTCTATAGTTTATACCTATTTACAAGAATCTTGGATGACTAATCTCTTCATATGCTTCGACCTTATCACCAGCTTCAAATTTCTCCCAGTTGTCGAACGAAATTCCACATTCAGTTCCCTTTTTGGCCTCACTAATATCGTCCTTAACATGCTTAAGCGACGACAACGTTCCTGTGTAGATGACCTTACCCTTTCTTATCACTTTCACTTTAGAAGATCTCTTGAGTGTACCATTAGTGACTTTACAACCAGCAATCTTGTATTTACGTTTTTGTTTAGTTGCCAATTGGAAAACGTCTTGGACATCAATCTCACTGAGAATCTTGGTTTCAATACGTGGTGGTAACTGTGCACTCAACTCTTCTGTGACTTCTTCAATCAACCGGTAAATGATATTATGCTCTTTGATTTCAATGCCATTCTTGTCAGCACGGGACTGTGTTGCCTTGGGTACTTTGACATTGAAACACACAATTTTTGCATCTAACGCCACAGCCATATCAACATCTGAGTCAGTTGGAGGACCTGCTTCGAATGAGACAATAGTAGCTTTGACCTCTTCATTGCCTAATCCTTCGAGATTTTCTTTGATAGCTTCTGCTGACCCATAAACGTCAGATTTGACAATGTACTTGAGTACTTTACACTCTTGTTTGTCCTGGAACTCTTTCTTCAAATCTTCATCAGTGAACCCTTGAAGCTTTAATTCGTTGATTTTCTCTTGCTTCTCTAACTCTTCTATTTCAGTTTGTCTCTTTTCGTTAATCGAGGCAATATCTTTACCAGCTGAGATTTGCTTCTCTCTAGTAATACGATTACCACATACCTTCTTAGCAATCTGTTCGTTTTTACCTTGGATAATTTGATCACCAGCTTCAGGAAGTTCTTTCCAGCCCCAGACTTGTATTGGAGTCGAGGGTCCAGCACTCTTGACCGGTTTACCATTTTCATCTTTCATACCTCTTATCTTACAGTAAGTGTGTCCTGCAACAATGATATCTCCTGCTTTAACTGTACCACGAGTTATCAAAACTGTAGCAATAGGCCCCATTCCTTTTGCAATCTCCGACTCTATAACCCAACCTTCTGCTGCCACTCCAGATGGCTCAGCTTTAAAATCACTCACTTCACTCAATGCGATAACTGCTTCCTCTAATTTGTCCATGTTCTTACCCGTTTTACCACTAACCTGAACAGTCATTGTATCTCCCCCATAATCTTCAATATCAATTTCATGTCTCGATAAGTCGGCTAGCACTTTGTCAACTTTTACACCTGGTAAATCACACTTATTGATGGCGACTATTATTGGTACATTAGCCTTCTTTGCGTGCTTTATAGCTTCTTTAGTTTGTGGCATCACTGAATCATCAGCTGCCACCACTAAAATAACGATATCAGTGATATTTGCACCTCTTTCTCTCATTTTCAAGAATGCTGCATGTCCTGGCGTATCAAGAAAAGTGATTGTCTTTTTAGAAATTGGTGTCTTGACAGAGAATGCACCAATATGTTGTGTGATACCACCAAACTCTTTATCAACAATGGAGGATTTTCTTAAATAGTCCAAAATTGTAGTTTTACCATGATCAACATGTCCCATAATTGTCACTATGGGAGCTCTAGGTTTCAACTTAGATTCGTCCTTGATTGGCTCAGGGAAAAGGTCCAAACCAGTGTCATCATTCATATTGATTTCATAACCATATTCATCAGCAATTAAAGACACATTCTCCTTGTCCAAAATATAATTGTGTCTCATATTTTCGTAGCCCATATCTTCTAAACTCTTCAATAACTTATTTAATGGTACACCCAAAATGGCTGCAAGGTTGGAAACTGAAATGAACGTTGGCACCGAGATCTTGATCTTCTCTTGAGGAGTTTCAGGCTTTCTGGCTCTAGTGGGCTTGGATGTGGGTTTAGGTGGAGCCATTTGGCTCTTTTGCTTGTTCCTTAGAGCTTCTCTAGCTTTATTGTACTCTGCTTCTCTAGATCTGGCGTCTTGTTTGGGAGGAGGGCTTTGAGGTTTGCTATTATGTTTTGGGGGTTGCTTCGGCCTGCTGTTTGTGGGTTGAGGGTTTGTGCCAGTTGGTTTATTTGGTTTTGACACCGGTTGACTGAACTTTACAGCAAATCTATTGGGTTTGCCAGTATTCAGACCAAACTTAGACACACCTCCACTTACCTTGGGTAAGTTACGAAGGAAATCAGAATAATTCCTTCGAGGTAGAATCAGAACTATTTGACCAACTTGTGATATCATGATTTCTTACCTGAAAAATTTTGTGTGCGATAGATGCAAAATATGTATAGCTAAATACGTTGATAATAATTCAACAATAACTAAAATCACCATCGGAAGTTATATAACCGAATGATTTACTTTCATTCAAAGTTTGAATTAATTTATCAATTTCTTCAAAGTTTGTGTCGTCAATAGCGAATTTTCTATGTCTGCTTGACATAATATGGTCCTCAAAATTATCATACTTGATACGACAATTTTCACAGTAACCTGGTCGTGAGTCTCTATCCTTTTCTTTATCATCACTGGTTTTCTGTTTTTGTTTCTTCATGAATATTCTTCTCTTAAGATTGTTAAGATTTTTTGATGGTACTTGTGAAATTGTAGGTCCTAATCCATTACCCGGGAAATTTCCTGAATCAATTGACATTTGCACAGCATTTGACGTTCCGTTAAATCCAGATGCTGCCACTTCAAAAAATCTCGAATTGGAGTTATTAGTAGGAATGCATGATGAGTCTCTAACAAGACTAGGTTTGGGATATTTAAACCCAAGCTCGATACCAGCAAATTCGTCTTCTTCTAATGTGTCTGCACTCAACGGGTCTTGCTCTGTAGCTTGTTGTTCTTCATCAATAGTAGCTTCCTTCTCATCTGTATCCCCTTTATGACTTGTAGTACTATCATCAACATCATCAGTACTTAAATTAACCGTTGATAGTCTTGATTTCTTGTTTTTAATATTATTGATCAAGTCATAAGCAGTTTTCTTTAGAAGTTTTCTATAGTTTTCCGTTTCTTCAAACTTTTTGAGTCTTCTGGCTCGTTTCCTGTCCAGATTATCTGTGTCAGGTATGAATGGGCATTTACCATCTTGGGTTAAATGAAATGTAGGATAAGAATCATCGAGCCATTCTCTTACGGCAATTGGGCGTACTTTCTGTGCCAAGTCATAAACGTAAAGGTACTTATGTTCAAAGTAATGCAAATCATCTCGTCTAGCATTTGGGTCTTTATCAGTGGACCCAAAAATCTTTTCTTCCTTCAACAAATTTAGAAGATCACCATTAGTGTAATTAGCGGCATTATTGAATTGGCTGTTGTTGGTCAAATTATCGAGATCAGTTATCCCCAAGTTTTTCAAGAATCTGAACACTTTATCGAAGTTCCACACTTTGATTTTGGATTGAGAGGCATCGTAAAATATATCATTTGAATTGTACTTTGAAGATGATGAGTACAGACGCCTGCTAACAATAATTGATACATCTTTATCAAAAAATGGGACGATCATACTGCCAATGTATTTGAATGCTTTTTGAGCTTTTTTCTGCTCCAATTGATGATTCTTGTTATTAGGATCGACACCTTGAGTATCGAAATATATTACACTACTTTTCATGATTTTTCTCCAGCTTGAACGCCATTGTTGTAGTTCTTCACCCACTAGGCGTGTATGAATAGCCGATTTCGACGATGGTTTATCAGTTATTAATTTATTTGCAAGATTTGGTTTGTTTTGGAGAAGATTTGGGACTGGAACTTTAGTTAAAGCAGTTTTTTGCTTCTTATGAACGGGTGATGGAATATTGGCACTCGTTTCCTTGAGTGCCACTCTTGAGTGGTTAGGTCTTTTCCTAGACGCTTCCATATCTCATCAAGGTTGGAAGATGTTGTTACGAGAAACGCGTTTATTTCCTCACGACCACCAAAATTAACCAGACGCAGTAATTTTACTTTTGTGAGTGTCAGTTTGTAACGTTATGCTACAACTGAAACAAATTTCACATGTATTGAGTCAAGGTCTTGAACCCATTGAGTTAAAGTCGACTGATTCTAATACTTCTGTCATTCAACCAATTTCAGTTTCGCTTTTGTCACATAACGGGGTTCCTTTAAGCACAGTCAGTTGTTCAAAGCTTCAGGAGAATAACTTGACGACTGATAATGTTAAGATTTACTCACTCTTGGGAGTAAATTTCTTTAAGTCCCAGCAGAATGACGACTGGTGTCTCCTTGAAATCGACAATAACTTATCAGTGATTCTCAGGAAATTGGCTTATCAAGACAAAGAAGAAGTTGAGGACATTATGTATGTGACCATTCTTTACGATAGGTCAATGTCACATACTTTAGCCAAAGTGAGAGTTGATGCACTTGCACTGGCATTAAGTGAAGGTTTGGTGGGATTTAGATGATGTCTAATAATAGCAAATCAACACCGCAAGATTTAGAGAGCCACTCGGTGACTGAAGTAGCAGGAAGCTAAATGAACTCCGATAAGAAGGGACGCTCACAGAAGACAGGTTTAAACCCCGAGTCATGAAGACTACAGAATCACATTGAGTTAACACCTTTGTGCAGCAATTGAACCTTGTTAGGTTATTCAACTATGAACGCAACATGTTTTAATATCTGCAACTGTATGTTGATCTGGGATGACCATGGGCCAATAAATAAGCGTACTCGCCTTTACCACAAAACACTATAATCTAATTGTGCCCTGTTGGTGTATGTGACATGAATGTGGCAATTAAAGGGTGTCACAAGTACAAACAAAGTTGGAGCAAACAGATGATTATATGATCACAAACACACTGCATTGTAAACACAAATTCAGGGAATTACAACCAATAGAATTCTAATCAGTATGTATTACATTGTATCTTATGCTATGTCGTAAACTTGTTACCTATGCATGACTCACTTACCAAGGAGTTCAACATCATTCTCTTCTTCGTCTTCATCAACATCTTCTTGTTCATCCATCAAACTTTCCTCGTCGAAACTTTCTTCTTCACTGTCATACCAAAAATCTTCATCAACGGGATCTTGTTCACCTTCTTTATCATGATTACGATTATGGAAAGCGTATAATTCCAGTTCAGGTATTTTGAAATCTTCAGGGATATCCTTCTTTGACTTTTCCACTTCTTGTAAAACTTTCTTTTGGTAAGCTTCAGGATTTTTCCTGAATTCAACTGAAGCATCGATGTTTGCTGGCGAAGAAATATTTGGATCTTCTAATAATGAAACGATGGATATCAAAACACTCTCAACCGTTTGAGCAGGAGTCCAAGTTTCATTTTCTGGTTCATCAGATGTTGGATCACCTCCTTGGTGTAAAATCGAGATACATAAACGACCGTCTTTATAAACATTTGGGTGGTATATAGCAGGAGTAAAACGGAATGTTGGTGGCGAAAATGGGAAGTCTGATGGGAATCTCATTTGTCCCTTGAAATAACCTCCATGATACATGGAATCTTTATTAAGGACTATAATACCAATATTCCAGAGGAAGATATTATCATCATCAAGTTCAATATGGAATGATGGAATCCCTTTCTTTGGATCTGTTAAATCCTTAAATTGTCGTTGCAAAATAGCAGCAGCCGACTTTGAACTCATTATTATTGTAGTTATAAAAATATGATAATTACTAACACAGAAAAGTTGTGGTTTTCACTTTAGTGTTTATTTCTTTTTGCGAAGTTTGTGTAATGTTGGCTTGGGTTACGATAAAGTCAGGTGCCGTTCATCCTTTGATTGCAGCATATTAATCACATCCCAATAGTCTTGACAACTATTATTGGCGATGGGGAGTCGTCGTCACTGAAGCAAAGATCTTCATACCACAACTGAAAATCGTTCTCTCCACTTGAAAACGGCAATGACCTTGGAGATGATCTCTACATGCCAAACAAACTTTGTGGATCTTTTGTTGATCAGAAACCTGTTCGGTTATCGGTCGCTTTCCTCCTCTCATGTCATGAAAGTGCCAATGCAATCGACATATCGATGGGTTTTGACCGGTGTATCGATCTAAGCGAGTCGATGCTCGGTGATAATGAATCACCGATGACTAGAGCCTCTTGGAGTCTTGCACTGCAATGTAACATTTGAGTTGGAGTGCTTCATGAAACCATCAACAAGTTCATTGAGTTCTTGATTGGCTTTTCTTCTACTGTTAGTACGAGATGCCTGGTTTTCGGGTGTCGCTGTATTCTCGAAAGAAGTTCGTCAAAGTTAACGCCGCTCTTCCTTGGCTCTAATGATGTACTGAATTCAGCAGAAGACCCTCTAGAAGAAGCTTCTACTAGTGCATGGATACTGAAATCCGACTTGTTGATTCCCAGATTGTGATCAATATGGCATGGACTCCATACTTCGTAGTGAAGTCTTCGTAGTGAAGTCTTTGTAGCTCGGACATCGCTGAACTGTTCAAATTTCAAATGTTGCTGGCACAACTGGCTTTAAAGCCCATAAGACCAGCAAGCGTGGGAATTGCCTGGGCCATTTGTCGGAAATGTCTATACGTGCCAATGCATGACACGTTAGCATCACACTTCACGAAGTTTGAAGTAGTGAAATCCATCCCAGCATACAGGACGCATCTCTTGATCAAGTCATGAAGGAACGCAGTGGACTTTTCTACTAATGAACCCTCTTTGACCAGTGAGTTGTGAATTGATGGTGGAAGTCCATGCATAGAAAACATGAGAGGCCACAAAATCTTCAGTCTTTCCCCGACTTGCTGGTCTAGTTCTAGTCCTGTCATCAGCTCCTATGAATTGGTATTTTTTCTTCGTATCAGTGGAAAGCTCCACTTCGAAGCTAAAAATTTGACTGTCCAAGTGCTTCTTGATCTGACCGTACTCGACAAAATCATCAAGTTGCACCGACGGTTCACAGCAGCTTCATTGGGAGTCATGTTATCACCCCGTATACTCTCATTTAGGTATTATTTCAGATTAGTATGTGCTGGTGCTGACGTTGTAGATGTATAAGCGATATGAGGGTTTCATGCATTCTGTTGCAGAGAGGAACTCACAGGTGGGAATCAAATGATTGTAGTTGTGTAATAAATCTATTTAACTTTTGTCTCTTCTTTCTGGAATTGTGACTCTTGTGGAAGATTAATTCATTCATTCAGCTCATTGGGGTCTCATTCTGATGTTGGTTTACTTTGACAATTCTGAGCTGCAGAGGTTCGTTTGATCATGAGCTAAATCCTGGAGGTACGCTTCTGCATCGACGTCTATGTTACCTGATTAGCCACCTTGGTGAGTATCTCTCCGGTTTTTGTCCGCTGGAACAGATTTGTGAGTGACAACGAGCTTGGCATTAGAGCCACAGGGAGTTTGGATGAGGTCTTCCTTACACGTACTGTATCTTCCTGAAGCTAATAAGTCTTTTTCCTCATATAGATTTGCAACAAGGTGATACTTTAAAAGAAATGTGAAAAGGGGAACTGAGTCTTAAAAGTCTCAAACACTCACACAGTATTCGTTACAAGTGATGTGGAACTGTGTTGAATAACAATCACACCGTTTCTAGAGTGTTGTATGGGAAACTGTTTGTGAAGTCCTATGTATGGTCGTGGACTGGCGCAAGCCCTACCGCGTCTCTGTTAAACGAAAGCCTTACGCTCCAATCGAAAAATCTTCACACGGAGGTGGCACGAACATTAGAAATTTCCAACCTACCTGCAGATTTCTTGGTTGCCTTCACTAATGGAGGCTGGCTCAAACGAGTTCTGACTCATAACTCGTTCCCGAAAAATACATCTCGGAACTATGGCTACTTTGAAGGGTATAGTTTTCATGTTAAAACGATTTCACTCTAGTACGAGGCCCTGTCAAGAACCCGTCAATCGTTTTAGAAGTATATTGGGAGTGTAATTTTGGAGTGCTCAGCTGGTTCAAATAGACAAACTGCTGGCGTATGTTTATGCAGGCCAAGAATTTACAGGGAAAACTGCACTACCGGGATTCAGGGAACACAACCTTCTACATCAGTATATCCAGCTATGTGCTCAACATTCTTGCAGCTAGTGACGTATGAAATGTGCCAACACCACTGCGCAGTTGGCGATTTTAGTTTGTTTAAATTCAGTTGAAGAATTCGTACTCACAACCAACCACGAGAACAAATTTTCCACCAAAGCCTAAATTCTCACGAACTTGATGAAGTGTTCACACAAAGAAACCCCTGGACACCAAGACTACAGTACAAATGTTTCTACAGGAAAACAAAAACAGTTATGAATCAATTAACGAAGCAATGAACCATGAATCATGAAAACTGAAAAATAGATTTAAACGAAAATTAAATGAATTCGAAGACAATTCTAACTTTGCTCAGAACAAAGTAAACAAGATAACCAAGAAGGACACGAAAGAAGACACCAATAAGGTGGAACCTGATCCCTCGATTGGTTCGGGAACTGGTGGGGTATTATTGCTACCACTTGGTTGACCACCATTATTTTGCTGGTTACCATTAGAGCTATTACCTGAAGCTTTTTCAGGTTGTCCACCTGGATGAGAGCCTGCTGGACCAGGTGGTGGCACACATACTATCACTACTGCTGGGTTAGTTCCCGAAGCAACTTGGGTCTTTGTAACAGTCTCAGTGAGTGTAGCAATAGTTGAGGTAACAGTGCTATGCTCATTAGATGGTGGTACACAAATTACTTCCACTACACGTGTAGCTCCAGATGATCCAGTTTCAGTGACAGTCTTTGTTAAAGTCTCTGTGAGTGTGCTGATGGTCGATGTTATTTTCGAACTAGGTGGAACATGGACCACTTCTGATGGTGGATTGGATCCGCTTGCTGGAAATGACTCAGTGAAAGTACCGGTGACCGTAGCATCAGTGGTTGTGGTAGTATATGTTGATCCTGGTGGAACATGGACAACCTCTGATGGTGGATTGGATCCACTTGCTGGGAATGACTCAGTAAAAGTACCAGTGACCGTAGCATCAGTGGTTGTGGTAGTGTATGTTGATCCTGGTGGAACATGGACCACTTCTGATGGTGGATTGGATCCACTTGCTGGGAATGACTCAGTGAAAGTACCAGTGACCGTAGCATCAGTGGTTGTGGTAGTGTATGTTGATCCTGGTGGAACATGGACCACTTCTGATGGTGGATTGGATCCACTTGCTGGAAATGACTCAGTGAAAGTACCGGTGACCGTAGCATCAGTGGTTGTGGTAGTATATGTTGATCCTGGTGGAACATGGACAACCTCTGATGGTGGATTGGATCCACTTGCTGGGAATGACTCAGTAAAAGTACCAGTGACCGTAGCATCAGTGGTTGTGGTAGTATATGTTGATCCTGGTGGAACATGGACAACCTCTGATGGTGGATTGGATCCACTTGCTGGGAATGACTCAGTAAAAGTACCAGTGACCGTAGCATCAGTGGTTGTGGTAGTGTATGTTGATCCTGGTGGAACATGGACAACCTCTGATGGTGGATTGGATCCACTTGCTGGGAATGACTCGGTGAAAGTACCAGTGACCGTAGCATCAGTGGTTGTGGTAGTGTATGTTGATCCTGGTGGAACATGGACCACTTCTGATGGTGGATTGGATCCACTTGCTGGGAATGACTCAGTAAAAGTACCAGTGACCGTAGCATCAGTGGTTGTGGTAGTGTATGTTGATTCTGGTGGAACATGGACAACCTCTGATGGTGGGTTGGATCCACTTGCTGGGAATGACTCAGTAAAAGTACCAGTGACCGTAGCATCAGTAGTGGTCGAAGTCACAGTGGTAAGTGGTGGTTCGTGGACGATTTCAGTAGCAGGATCGGAACCACTTGCTGAAATAACTTCAGTGTATGGAACACTAATAGTTGAGTCAGTTGTGGTTGTGCTAACCGTTGTTGGAGGTGGAACATGCACCACCTCTGATGGAGGATGAGTTCCACTTCTAGAAAATTCTTCAGTATATGGAGCAGTGATTGTGGTCTCGGTGATGGTATAAGTTTGTGGGACACAGTAACCCTCGTCTGGAATAGCTTGGCCAGCTGCACTATAAACATTGTTCCAAATACGAGTCACTTCTCCGCCAGGGGGTCTGAAAGCAATATCAAGAGTGTATCTTCTGGCGATGTTTGTGTAAAGCATTCTCATAGGATAGTACATTCCAGCTTCCAAAGTCACGGTAATAGATCTGGCTTCACCAACATTCAAGTCAGATACCAAAGGGTTAGGTGGTATGTAGCCACCAATTGGTTCACCAGTACAACAGTCAAAAGCAGCATCATCGAACCACCAGGTAAAGGTATCATCGACAAAATAGATGATGAGTTCGTAATCTCCAGAAGTTTCAGCATAGAAGTAACCTTGATATTCGATACCAAAAGACCATACGTCAATATTGGTACCATAAATTGGACGCATGACTGGAGGTGTTGAACCTGGTGGGAGTGTAACATTGAAGAATAAATCAGTGACCCCATCAATAGAGGCCACAGGAGTGAGGTCTGCCATTTGGTCCGGTTCAGTGATACTATCACCTAAGTTTGGTGGTGCAAAAAAGTCAACATGGAAACCTTGACTCAAGCCTTCACGAGAAAGCACACAAGCAGCTTCAACTGAATTGAAATAAACAGCAGCGACTGCAAGCTGGAGAAGCTTTTTGGTGCCAATCATTACTGGCCATGTGATGGATCTTCCTATTTATTTATACACCAAGAAAAGCTGTGCCATTGGTGAGATAGGTCCTGGTCAAGAGGAAAAATCAATAATCAATTTACCAGGTTGAGCATCTGCAATGTAGTTGACGCCAAAGTACGTCACTGTAACCAGAGTGGCAATTTAAGAGCTCCTGATCGTGATAATTTCATCGTCCAATTTGTAGTTGTGGTAAACGCATTTGTTATGCAAGTGGTGTTAATTGGTTTTATTTGGCGTTTCAGTTGTTGGATGATTTCACCCTGTATGAATTCTTGATCGTTAGAGCCCTGAAAGCTGATATGAATTTTCTTTCATGGTGTGTTCGTAATGTTCGTAGATGAGATATAATTTTGGTTCACACTTCCGTTTTTTTGTGAAGCTGGAAGTTTCAAGTTATGTCGAACAGCAATAGAGTATCTCGAAAGAGCCATGGCTCAGCCAACATATGATACTCATAGTTAGTTCATAGGTGCTTGGTGCATGTAACTCTTTTTCACTTCAATAAATTAAATCCACTTTACACACTCCATTCATTTTGGAACTGGGATTCCGTTTCCGTGCCCTAAATCTGCTGTAATACCGAGTACTATCGTAATGAAAAAGTTATTGTTTAGTATTTCAGCTTGAGAAGGTATTTCTTGAAAAAAATCGAAATTGTCCTAGATTAGGAAGCAACTAGGTGCTAATAAGATTTTAGACTTTTGGTTAGTTATGGCGTCACTAATCTTTCTAAAGAAGTCAATAGGCATAATTATTTTTCATGCCAATCACGGAAAGCCAGTAGAGACTACCACAGCAGTTGCTTGGCTCCTACCCGCCAAAACTATAATTTAAACACTCATCTTGAACAAAGATTGGTTTGCGATTACTAATTGGGCAAAAAGAGCTGGTCAAGCTATTGTTGAATCTGCATATGCATATCCTCAGATAAGACTTTCGGCTATTTCCATGCACACCCATTACGAGTTTTTATTAGGTTGAAGACTTTGCAAAGCATTTCGTTTGGTTATGGTTATTGTGGCTGACCTCAAATAATTGACCCATGCAGAAACGGGCGTGTTCTTCAATCTGCAGTTTGAATCAAGTTCAAATAACTAGTTGACATAAGTGACAATAGTAACAGACTTTTATTGCCGATAACGTTCAAGTCACTGAGGCGACATAAACAATTTATTGCGAAAATCTGGTAGACATTTCTGCTTGAATTTGGCTACCAGAAACGATCCATGGAAGTGATGCGAACTCGACTTTTTTGATCTCGAAATAGATATATAATTACCCTAATTGGGTATGCAATGTCTTTTAAACGACCTAAATAAAGTTCAGCATTTTCATAATTCAGGGCTCACTCAACAGACTTGCAAAGCACTATTCCGATTGTCCCAACTTTGAATTTTTTAATTGGTCCAAAAAAAAGTCTATTGTCAGTTTATTTCGCAAAATACGACTAGGATTATGAACCAGGCTTCATCATCTAGAGTTAAAATTTGAACCGCTGTAGATTAACCTCGCCCAACCGTACTCGGGACGAGCAAATCCAGGCTCGTATCTTGCCTAGTCATTAGTAATTGCTTGCTCAAAAAAGATGAAAAAACCGAAAAAGAATCTTTTTGTTGATAAAATTCCACCCACTCAACCCCTATTGTTTCCAATAAACCGACTATCTACCACGAATTAGGACTTGTAGGACAATAGGCTAATTTAGTAGCTGGGAAGGGCAAGTGATCAAGAGTAACGATGGTAAATTGGTGTAAAAACTCAACTCAAAATACGATCAGACTTTCCAAGGCAGTGATTGACATTGCTACGGCTCGAAATTACCCTTTGGAGCCTGCAGTTATTTTCAAAATTATGATTATGTTGTATATTGACTAATTTCAGAACAATCCTTGGGTTCACAAAAAAGCAGAGGCGAGTTTACCGTTTACCACTTTAGTCTGCAAAAATTTAAATTAATCTTTCGGGTTCTTGCTCAAAAGTGTAACAATCTGGATTGAATTCTTGCGCTAGGATTTATTTTTAAGTGCCTGGAATTTCTGTTGTAATTATAGCAGGAAAATTACCAGAATCATCAACACGAGTTATTGGTTTTTTTTCACGAGTTATGAATTAATCTCACCATATTGTTCTCGTTTCACATGTACTGAAACTATCACTGACCACCAATGGCCAGTAAGGAAGATTTTTACTTGGCTGGACAAAGCAGAGGAATACCAAAAAGGAAATATAGGAAGCTCGTGTTATGCCTTGCATCTGGTAAACTAGATATTAGTCACTCTGCTCTTTTGTTCTAGACTTCATTGACAATCTTATTGATTGGGCAAGTGGTAACCTGCATGTCTTCAACTTTTGATATTACTCGTGAATACCTTGCAACACCTTCTGGGACTGTTAGCAAGCCATCTTTGTGGTCTCCAGGTATCAACTCGCATCAAAATGGATTACAACAAAGAATCTAAACATAGGGAAGGACCCCAGATCCAATCACTTGTGGCGGGAAACGAGTAACAAAACAATGCTTGCTCAAGATGAAATAAGTAAAATGGGTAAAAAAAGTCACACCAATAAAAGTTTGATACACCTGGAACAGGTTCTATGCTTGGCTTTGGGACCTGAGAAGTGTTGCTGCTGGTATTTGCATTTCTCTCATCTTGCTGGCCACTGTGAGTGTTCAAGATTCAGTCCCTGTGGTTTTACGTTTGAAATTGTATGGTGCAAACACTCGAACCCCTGACATCTTTGTTTGAGCTATGAGTTCTGGATAATAACTATGAATGAAGTGACTGTCGAAATTAGAGTACGTGTGCGATGGTTCTACAACGATTTTTTCACTTATTGAAAATTTTTGAATTTGCAATAGTGAATATCGTTTTAAAAGTCTCTTTGAGTGTCCTGATGCTGTTTAGATACTCGAGTTGGAGACGTACTTTCACTTCATGCGTGTATCAGAGTAAATGGAACAGTCATGATGCTTGAGTATTGATGATTCTTGGATTAAGGAAAAGTTCTTCATCGAGGACAGGTTAATCAATCACACCCTCCACATTTTCTATGATTCAAATCTTCAGTGAGAGCCACGCTCAAGAAAGGTAATTTCTGTAGGCATCGGTGTAAAGCTTTTCTTTCGTTGTTAAACAGAAAATTTCCTTTACGTAGTCTTAATCTTTTGCGTGATATAAGGATACTCATAGAGTTGCATGGTTGTTCTTGATTGGCCCACCATCACTTCATCAAGGCCAAGTCTCGATATCGGCTCCCTTTATTTTCACCCCTTGAGGGAAACTGAACGAAACAACGTTCTTAAGTTGAGACCACTTTTGGTGCCAACCATCTCGATTCGAACGCTGAAACACCAGTCATTCTGTGACACAAGTTGACTTTAAAATTCTGATCCTTGTCTCTCACACGGACTGGAGTTGTGTTGGATGAGTATCCTTGATTTTTACACCTTTGATTTCAATCCAAACATTTTTTGCATAAATCTCAAACCCTCTATCCTCTATCAATCAGCATCTGTAATGAAGATTACTAGCCCTACACCATGTTCTCAGTGGAAGACAGTAATTAGTGCAAAAAGGATCTGAATTTCAATTTTTTTGTCAGTACTGTAAAAATCGCATTTCATCAAATCTTCAAGTGGAAAAGACAAATTACAGGAAAAATCATTACACTTTCAGAATGGAGTTGTATTTTGACTTCTCAAACTGAAAAAACATACTGAAACATTTTGAATTTTCAATGTTTGCTAGCTTTCATACTTGGAGGGAATTTGTACAAAATATCAAGAAATGCTCAGTATTGAGAGTCAAGATTACTGATGCTTTTGAGGCTTCAAAAGAATAAAAAAAATTCAAATCATTGAAACATCAAATTTTTCGATTAAATCACAGATAGTACACAGGTTCTACTCCACAGCGAGACTCAATTGCTTCACTCTAAAGAAACATGTTGACAATCACCGTTCAGTGAGCATCCACGCTATGATAAAAATCATGAAGTCTGCCAGGAACTTGCAGAACCACCGACCGCTTCAGTTAGTATTGATGAGATGCAGATACAAATTTCAGAGTCAATACGGTAAAAGTTGGAAAAGATATCACCAGAAATTCGTTCTCTCGGTCTCAACCAAACCTCCAGTTTTTTTTCATAACCTAGATGCATAATTGTGTCTACACGCGTTGGTGTCAGTTTGAACTCGTACAATAATGATACCAGTATCGCAAAGTAAACAAACAGGCACTGAAGGGCAAAATGTAGATCAACGTACTGAAAACTGTGTGTTCACTCAGAATAACTCGGTTGCACTTGACAGAGAAATATGATTGGATCACGAACCCGGTCTCTTCCCGCAGATCTGGTGATTAAAAAATGCACAGAAGCAATCAGTTGCGCAGGGGAATCGCATGTCCATTTCGACAAATCCAATATTATGCCATCATCCTCTGTGACCAACATAGACAGCAAAGCTTACAATGTGTCCAAACCGGATAACTTCGTCTATAAAGTAGGTGATATAATGTCTTGAAAGTGTTGAGTCTAAATCACGTGTTCAAAAGAATGTCTGCACGAGAGCTATTCAAGTTTTATCTTGTGAACTGAAACCATTTGTGATAAAAACCCACCAAAGTGACAAGTTTTTTGATACAAGTGTCAATTATTGAATGCTTAAGTTCAATAGTGGATGACAACGATGCTCAGTTTCCCGTTTGGTGAATTAATCAAATTGTTCTTGTATCCTATTGCTTGTGAGGTACAACTGATTGCAATTGCTAACAGCTCCACAGATACAAAAGTGCATAGAGCCTCCATTTAATGAAACTCACTTCTAAATGATTCGACTTTATTTCTTTTGTTGAGGGTCTATTCGAAGAGTTGGTGAAACATGAAGTTTATCATCTGTGTTTCTTCCTGGGTCGACCATATTATCAAGCAATTCTGATGTTGCTAACAGGTAGATTGTTACACGTGAACGCCAAATGACTGAACTTCCTCCTGAATTTCGAAATTCCATTAACTTGTAAGTAATTGTTGGTATAAGGTACCAAAACATCAGTGTTGGACTTGATGAACTGATCAAACATCTGATGCTCGTCCACGTTTAGCCCACTTAGATTCCAATACTCCCATGTGAGTCGTTCGAACTCTTCAAATTGTTCAGCTCCAAGCTGCTTCCGAAGCTGGTTATCATTGTAAACCTGATTGGATTTGTCAAATAACCTCAACTTCTTGAGCCCTTTAGGTAGGCACGTGAATATCTTACTTAGCATCTGCTTACATGTGTCGGCGTTAACAAGTTCAAAAGTCAAATCAGCATCCCTCAAAGGAATTTCCTGCTTATCAATAAACTCTAATGTCTGTTCTAAATTGTGATGCTGACATGCGAGACAGTCATGGGTAGGTTTCATCTCGAGCCCAACTAGATTGTGGCAGTGAGGTATCAAGTTCTGTATCAAACTGGTTCTAGTTGGACTGTGTGGTTGATGTGAATGACTAAACTCTCTAACATGGAGTTTGAGCACAGTTAAATTCGTTAAATCAAAACTATCTTGTAAAATTTGACCCACTTCTAGACCTAAATTATCAATGAACCCATCAAGGCCAAGTTTACTGAGTTTAGTGTATCTTTCAACGTGGTGTTGCTTCTGATATTGATTCAAAGCACTCAAAAAATCACACCAAACTGCACACTCTGGGTGTGCATTAGACTCATTCAAGTTCCCTATACTTCCATCGAGCTTCTCCACAAATTCCAACGACTCTAAGTTATCAATGATGTTATTTTCAGCCAAACAAACTGCTAAATGGGGCATGCTTCGGGTTGTGTGCTCATAGTAAATCATTAGTTCTTTCAATTCAGGAAGATGCAAGTCTAAAGGCCCCGCAATAGTTTCTGGAGCACTTACACATAGTCTTCGAAGTGACTTTGTGTGGTGAGAACCCAAGGTACTAAGAGTGCTGATGTTGAGTGAACTGCTCAGAAACTCCGACAAAAACGTGTGAGTGACCAATTGCTTAGTCCGCTCCAATAGCTCTGGATTCAATTTCTGGTTTGAGCCAAAAAAGACTATTGAGCGAACCCACTGACTTACTTTATGACTTTTTTGTAATGTTTCAACAAGTTTCGGAAGCCTCAGATAAGGAATTATAGTACAATTCAAAGGCATAGGTAGTCTGCTTGCTGCCTCCATGACAGATTTGTCAACGACACATATTTTCTCGTACATTTTCGTCATTGACGGGAGATAAAACAATCGACTTGTTCGACACACATTCAAGAGGTCTTGGGTATTGAGGTACAGGAAAATCAATTGGAGTATGAAAATTGGTAGTAACTCGAAATCGTTCTTCTTTATTTGTGTGATATCATAGTACGCTGACGGTCTGAAGTTACTTGACCTTCTTCGAGGTGTGTTTGGTTTCATTGGTGAAATTCGTCGTGTGGAGGTTCACTGATAAGGACGATTACGTCATTATCATTTACCATCCTCACGTGAGACATGAAGACAATGTGTTGAGGTTTAAGGCAAACGAGTTCGGTGCCAGTTCTGCTGCAGGTGGGTGATTGTGACCGTTGGTTGACACAAGAAGAGTTGATTTGTGGTAGGTCGGTGCCATATGGTCTTGTTTCCAAATCCGACAACGAAAGTTAGACCATCACAGAAAGTGGTGCCCACCATTCTCATCTACTGATGCTCTACAGAATTGGCTTTGGCTTTACTCTGCCGTCGCCAGAATTACTGTGTCTAGCTGCAACAGTCAGTGTGACAAATTGTCGTGTGCGCCCCCGTCATGAATTATTCTCGCACACACGCCGATTAGACGCCAGCCATGAACAACAACGGCTCTACAACTTCATTGGCCAAGTCAAAGAACTCGTCTACTTCCAACTTGAGCACTGTCAGTAATATTGATCCGTTCTATGGATTATCTTTCACTGTTGGAGTGGCTGAAAACAAAAATACACCTTTCAGGTCAAAAATGGAGGACGTTCACACCTATGTAGCTAATTTTGCTGAGAGAATTGACTGGGGATACTTTGCTATCTTCGATGGACATGCTGGTAAGCAAACAGCACGTTGGTGCGGCAACAATCTACACACTTTGTTAGAACAAGAGATCATTTCAAACGAAGAGAAGATATCGAATGGTTTAAAATCAGTGGGTATGAAAGACCACCTCTACAATACATTCATTAAAGCAGATGAACTAATAGAGAAGGAAGGAAATGGTAGCTCAGGGTGTACAGCGGCAGTAGTTGTATTAAATTGGGAGTCAGTTGACAACGAACTGTCGCAAAAGAGAATGTTGTATACTGCTAATGTTGGTGACCTGAGAATAGTGTTATTACGTGATGGTAACCCTTATAGATTGAGTTACGATCACAAAGCCACAGATTCACGTGAAGTGAATCGAATCAAAGAAAGTGGTGGCCTCGTTCTAAAAAATCGTGTCAATGGTATACTAGCAGTTACTCGTTCATTGGGTGATACTTATATGAAAGACTTGGTGGTGGGGAAACCTTTCACTACAGCAACAGAATTAACTGATAAAGATCAATTCATGATTTTAGCTTGTGATGGCCTTTGGGACGTTATATCAGATTCAAAAGCTTGTCAAATTGTCCAGGAGCATTTCAAATCAAATTCAGAACCTGAATCAGCTGCTAAAAAACTTTGCCAAATAGCAATGGACAATTCTACAACTGACAATATCACTGTCATGGTTGTAAAATTTGAACCTTCAATATTTGAGGATTAGCCTCTAATGATCAAGATTGCAATTGCAATTTCACTTTAACGAATTATGATTCCCTCTTCATATAATAATAGATTAATTTTCCAAAACAACTTCTTTAACTTCTTCATCATCTTGTTCAATAATCGTTTCCGCTTTGACCTTTGGCTTATACAACCTCAATGCCAAACTTGATAACACAACCGATACTGATGAAGCCGCCATAGCTGCACTCGCCCAAACAGGACTCAATCTAGAGTTCTTGTAAGGATAAATAACCCCTGCAGCTATTGGTATGCCAATCATATTATAGATTAAGGCCCAGCCAAAATTAAACTTGACTCTTCTGAAAACCACTTTTGCTAAGTCAAATACTGTAAGCAAACAGGTAAGAGGGTGAGTCTTGTTCAAGAGAATGAAATCACTTGATGTTACAGCTAAATCTGCCCCTGAAGATAATGCAATCCCGATATCTGCACTGGCTAATGCTGGTGCATCATTAATCCCATCTCCAACCATGGCAACCACTTGACCTGGTCTATCAAATTTAATAGCCTTGACTTTTTCTTGCTTGTCCTCAGGTAACACTTCTGCCACTATATGAGATTCTGGGATGCCAATATCCTTTCCAATTTCAAGTGCAGTGATTTTATTGTCACCAGTAATCATCCAGCACTCAATACTTAGTTTGTCCTGCAAGTACTTGATAACAGATTTGGTCTCGTTTCTAATCTGATCTCTGCATGCCATTATAAGACTCAAGTGAAACTTGTCGTCGTTGTATTTGGACACGTTCTTCAAAGCAACCAAAACAACTGACTTCTTTTCACTTTTCCACTTGTTCAAAACTTGAGTCTGCTCTCTTGTGACTGTCACTTGGAAATCCTTGATAAGAGCTTCATTTCCAAGAATTGCCAGTGAGGGTCCTCTTTCATGCCATGAAGAGTCATCAATATCTGACAATACAACATCTCCTTTCAAGCCTTTACCTGGAATATTCTCAACTTGTGGAATCTTGTTGCTGGTGAGTTTTAAGGCTTTGCTTTGAATGCAATATTCACTAAACTTCTTGACAGCCTCTGCAAGCGGATGCTTCGAGCTCAATTCGAGATCTCTCGCAAGTTGAAGACTGAACATTATTTCCTTCAAGTCTCTGTCAACAAATGCATAGTCCGTAACTTTGAGTTGACCATAAGTCAATGTTCCTGTTTTGTCAAAGCATACCACTTTGGTCCTTGCAGCATCTTGGAAGGCAGCACCTCCACGTTTGACAAGAACACCGTATTTTGCTGCCAAACTTGAACCAACAAATAACGCTGTTGGCGCTGCTAATCCAATCCCACATGGACAAGCAATAACAAAAACGGCAATAGCAAATTCTAGCGACCACATACCCCAACCCCCAATGTCAATATCAAGGTAGGAGTCGGGCAATGAGCCGGAAAGACTTAATGATAACCAAATAATGAAGGTTACAATTGCAACAAGAACAATTAAGGGAACAAAATATCCAGTAAGAGTGTCAGCGAGTCGTTCAATGGGAGCTTTTCGGATTTGACCCTCTCTCACTGTGTTCAAAATTTGATCGATCAAAGAGTCGCTTTCCAAGCTCAAAACTTTGGCAACCAAAGCGTTATTACCAACGTTCACAGTTCCAGAAAAAACCTGATGACCTGGACCATGCTTGACTGGTGTAGACTCACCGGTAAGAGCAGACTCGTCAAATTCTGAAGTGTTTTCTATGATCACACAATCAACTGGTGGTGATTCACCTGGGGAGATTCTGATCAAGTCATCAAGTTCAAGGAATTCGACATCGACAATGGTTTCCTCGTCATTATTGTCTTCATCACCACCTGACTTGGTTATGAGGGTTGCTTCATTGACCTTGATATCACACAATCCCGAGACGGCATCTGCAGTTTTACTCTTCGAGATTGCTTCAAGTAGCCTTCCAATGAGAAGGAAGAATGACAAGAATACGACAGAATCAAAGTAGGTGGTATGGAATGCCATGTGTGAATTTGGTTCTTGACGTGAGCTAAGAATCAAAAGAACAATACTAGCAAAATAAGAAACAGAAGTTCCAAGACACATTAACAAATTCATAGAACCGAACTTCAATAATCTTCTCCTAAAAGAATTCTTGTGGAGCCAGAGAGACTTCACCTCGAGAAAGGCTTTTCTGTGGAAAACATCAGCTGCAAAGAAGTAGACAGGAGTACTTAAAAAGAATAAGATCCAGGTATTCCTTGAAACGTTTCCTGTCCAAAGAGGCTCTTCCACCCACATTCTGAAAGAGTCATCAGATGGAAGAAGGGACATTGCCACAATACCAAAGACAAAAGTTGGTATAGCAAAAATTGTCGCTATGATCAACCTTCTGATCAATGCTCTTAGCTCCTTTCTCCTCAATTTTCTTACCTTCTCATCCACCGTTATTGAGTGTGAAATCGTACATTTGAAACTTCCTTCCTTGTCATAGTCAATTTTGTACCCAGTGGACGAATCTGAGTCGGCCCTGATGTGATTGAGGTCCTTCAAAATTCTTCTTAGCGTGATATTATTCTCCTGGTTGGGGATATATGTGAACTGAATGAAAGGGTTTTGTAATGTTGAATCTGCTTCTATCACAACTGCTTCACCAAACTTTGTGAGATAGTTATTAACTATTTCGGGGCAATGTGCACAGAACATACCTTCAATGCTCAATTTGATGCTTCTGGATTGCTTCTTAACTGAGTTGTAGTTGATCTTGTCCTTACTTAGAACCTCGAAATCAAAACCACAATCTTCAACTGTCTCTTTCAACTTGGACAAGTTATCGTCTGAGCCTTCCATGATGAAAACACCAGTTTTAGTGACAACATTGATGTTACAGTCCAACAAAAATGGGAGTTCCTTGACTGCACTCGAAATGGAGTTTCCACATGCTGCACAAGATATTCCAGCTATAGCTGCTGTGATCTTAGTATTGATGGTTCTTTCCACTGGAAGCACTTCGAGTAGGTTGCACGAGAATCCAACATCATTAATAGCTGTCATGATCTTGTTGATGATATGTTTGTTTGGCACAATTACCACAGCTATGTTTTTAACCAAGTTAACTGAGTAGTTGGGTTTGTCATCTTCGTCTGTGAGTTTCAAGCTGTTATCAGAGAATGCAGTTTGAATTGCATGATCGACTGAATTAGCACATGAAGCACATGACATACCACCAATTGCAAAAAGCGCCCTGAACTCTTGACTTTGCTTCTCCACAACCGTCTCGAACGACTCATCAGAGGAGTAATTTTTTGCTAACTCTTCTTTACACTTACTGCAGTGTTCCACATGTCTCTTATGAGCGAGACTCTGTTTGAGTTTTGTGAGACCAGTCAAGTTATTCAACTTCGATTCAGGAACAACAATTGAGTTTGTAGACAAATGCTGTTCCAAATCTGAATTAGTTTGATTTATATCAAGCACCTCAAAACCAGCCAGTTTGAATCTCTTGACCACCGCTTTGACGAATGAGTCAGTGGAGAGATTGTATCTTGGATCTGAGGCGACGTCAGAGATAATAACTTCATCACCTTCAACCTTGAAACAAGCGACGTTTTCCTGTTTGTTCTCGGACAATTTGAAATCACCACCAAGAATGCGGTTAATTGTTCGATGACAATCATCGCAATGAATATTTGCTAAGTGAATTCTTAGTTGATCAAGTTTTGCATCCATGTTGAAAAACTTAACAAATGCGGCTGGTTGCGACTCTTATATAGAGTTGAGAGATTTGTGCCAAATGAGTGAATTGTGCCAAATACGAATTTCCCAATCGGGGTCTAAGTGTGATGAGTGTCCCATAAGAACAAAGTTACAGGGACAAAACAACCAAGTAAAAGACCACAAAACCTTTCTGATATAGTGTGAAAGAACAACGATGTTATTATGAACTCCAAGTACCAAGTAGCTAGTAGAAAGATCATGACATAAAGAGCTATTTTCTTGCCTGTTTTGGCGATCTGTGAAGGGCAATTATTTCCAGTCACTCTTAGCGATTGTAGTTGTTGCAAGCACAAGAGACTCATAGACACAATCAAATAGTAGTGTCCAGATATGTCGTAGACACTGATCCAATTTTGACACGAGGTTTGGGGGGAAACTTGATCTGAGCAGTAACCACCAAGCGCCAGATCAACTCTTCTCACTATTGAAGGACCGAAAAACCAGCCATTGACCATGAAAGCACACACTGTATTCAACACATAGTTGCGCAAGAGGTTATGTGACTCTTGATGACTCCAGATTGAAGGGTAATACTGAACACAACACCCAAGATACACAACCGTGAACCAAACATAGCCATATGACTCTACAAAGTACTTATTTATGAAATTGTTCAACCACAGGCTCAATATGATATCCTGGTGATGACGTAAAACGTACCATGATGGTATACAGAGCAAGTACGTCAAAGTATAAACACCTATGCTTATTGGTACTGTACTTGTGATTATGCTCATTATCAATTTTGTTATTTTGCCATTATGTAATTTATCGATGGGTCTCACGTGAAATTATCCAACCAGAATGATTATAAACTAATTTGATTAGTTATACAAATTCATGTTGAGGTTGTTGAACAAGTCACTGAGTGTAACTAAGTTATCAAAACTATCAAAATGTGGTCTGTCATTTAGTGGACTATCAGTTGCATATTTCACTACTTGCAACAAACTTTCAAAGCCAGCAACTACTCTGCCAGTAAGTTCAAACCCTCCATTACAATTCCCTTGTTTGGACAGACTCGAGAAGAAGAACCAAGACCTTGCAGACTCTTGCTTTACTGAAAATGTCAATTCTCTTGAAAGTGGTCCTGAGCCTTCTTACTCCAAAGTCAAGACTGGCTTCCACTTATTCAAATCTGAAAAACCTATATTTTTCGATTTTGGCGGCTACTTGCCTGAGTACGAGATCGCCTACGAAACATGGGGGAAATTGGCCCCAAATAAGAATAATATAATTCTTGTTCACACAGGATTATCTGCATCTTCTCATGCCAAATCACAACCACAGAACACCAAGCCTGGCTGGTGGGAAAATTTCATTGGGCCCGGTGCTTACTTGGACACAGACAAGTACTTCGTGGTGTGCACTAATGTGCTTGGTGGTTGCTATGGGTCAACTGGTCCCTCTTCAAAAGATCCTGCTGACGATGCTCACTATGGAACAAGATTTCCTATTATCACCGTCAACGATATGGTCAGGGCACAAAGAGAGTTGATAAGGCATGAATTCGGCGCCGAAAAGATCTATGCTTCTATTGGAGCTTCAATGGGTGGTATGCAATCTCTAGCATACGCCTATGAGTTCCCAGATGAAGTTGAAAAAATCGTGTCTATTAGTGGATGTGCCAGATCACATCCCTACTCCATTGCGTTACGTCACACTCAAAGACAGGTTCTTATGAGTGATCCCAATTGGAACAGAGGATTCTACTACGACAAAGTACCCCCACACGTTGGCATGAAGCTCGCCAGAGAAATTGCTACAGTCACCTACAGATCTGGACCTGAATGGGAGTACAGATTCGGTAGAAACAGAGCAGATGACTCCAAGTCCCCAGCATTGTGTCCTGACTTCCTTGTGGAGACGTATTTGGATCACGCTGGTGAAAAATTCTGCCTAGAGTATGACGCAAACTCGCTCTTATACGTGCTGAAGGCTATGGATTTGTTTGATTTAAGTTACAGCTCAAGACGGAAGGCTCTCGCCACTAGGAACAGAACAGAACAAGAGTACCATAACAGTGAACAACCAGCAGAAACTCTGAGTGTTCCTAAAACACCATATCAAGAGAGGGTTTCATCTGCCACCGTGAAACCGGAAGAAGCATTGAAAGACCTCGAAAAGGGTGTCGAAAGGATTGCCCACAAGGACGTGCTTGTCGTTGGAGTTGAGTCAGATATTTTGTTTCCTGTATGGCAGCAACGGGAGATTGCTAAAGTACTCAAATCTCATAAGGATCATGGAGATATCAGGTATTTCGAGTTAGGCACGGATATTTCCAACTATGGCCACGATACGTTCTTGTTGAGCTTGGACCATATTGGAGCACCGATTAAGGACTTTTTGAGTTAGTTATTTACGAGTAATGTATATTATATAATTGTTCCATGATGTGGGTCTAACTCAACACCGAATTTTCTAGCGATTGAGTAGATATTGTCTCTTATGGTTGCCACAACAATCTTTGCGAGACCTTGATTTCTCTTCTTTCTTCCATCAGTTTCAACGTGGTGAGGTAAGTAACTTTCCATAGCGCTCAAACTGACAAAGAGACTGAATGGCACCAACCACACACAAATTCCAAAGAACGAGCAAACTTCCAAGAATGTTGGGATCTTTGGTGCTTCATAGTCGGGTTTGATTCTTTCCTCCAATGGTGGAATGTAAGGATGATGGAAATGATTGAACCAAAGCATATGGTTAGCCACCACCAAAACACATGAGAGCAAAAATATTGGTGAGGTTAAATGCACGTATGGGAACTTATTGAGATTCTGGAGATACAAATAGTATGAAGCAATGGAAAACAATGATATCTTTATGGGGAATTTGTCAAATATCATCAAAAGCAAAAATGTTACCATTATTCCGTAAATGAGTTTCTTTAAGAATCGCTTTGTAGGTTCAGTATGCTCTTCTACCAACTCAGAAATATAGTACAATGCCGAAGCAATGGCTAAGACAAGGAAAGCAAATCCCACCACTGCTCCAATATAAGATAGTAGTTGAAGAAACATATTCACAATACAATAGCGCGTCATAATTTTGTGTTTGTATGCAACAACTCATTAATCATAAATATCTATAGGAGGAATCCGATCAGTATTATAAAACCAATTACCCCCATCTAATTCTCTTTGTAACCAATCACATGGGAATAATACCAAATGGCCTTGAATTTCATTCAAAATTCGCTCAGCAGTATCTCTCTCGAAAACTCTTTGACCTAAGGCAAGCTTTCTTCTAGCACCTTGAGGACGTCTTCTTCTCCTTCTCTTCTGAATGGTTTCAGGCACTCTTTCACCAACGACTTCATTGAATTTTTCTTCAGATTCATTGGAATTAGTTTCTCCAGTTTCTCCAGTTTCGCCCTTGTCACCTTGATCACCTTGTCCTTGTCCTTGTGGCACTTCACTTGGAGGTACACCAAGAAGTCCCACATCACCATTCAACTTATTAATATTGATAGTGGTGTTGCGTCTCACATAGCCTTGTGGTCCATCACTATCGCTCTCAGAATCTGATGATGAACTGTCGGTGAATAATCCACGCTCCTTTCTGGTTTTGGATTCTTCTTGCTGTGCCATCATAAAAGCTCGCTGTAACTTGGAGAATGTCTTGTAATCTTTCCAACTACTAACAGTATCGTCAGGCTGGGTGTGGAAAATCATTCTGAATAGCTCAGTATTACGTCTAGCATGCTCAAACCACAAATCTTCGTAGAAATCTTCGTGAACTGGATCCTCAAAACAGTATGGATCAACGAATGTAGTAAAGTTCAGTATTTGCGGTGGGTTCACTTCACTGATTAAATTTTGGACTCCTTGCTCCGTTAATGATATAATTGGAATATCCTCTGCCCCTGCTTCTGGTTGTTCAGAGTATATCATCTTCAGAATCTCTTCGTCTTCAGGGTCTTGATGTAGTCCGGCATCAACTGACGGTTCTGCAGCCTTGACAGTTTGCGCTTCCACCCCAGAGGTTGATCCTTTGTTTTCAGTAGCTTTATTGTCAACAGAACCTTGAGGCAAGTTTGGTACATCAACACTAGTTGATTTTGCTGACTTGCTGGGATTCTGACCTTCCAACGGTTTCATACCAGCTTGAACACGCTTTTTGGATTCCTCTTCGATTTGATCCTTTTGAATGGCAGAAAGCCTCTGCAAGTAAGAAACTTTCTTTAATAAGAGGTACCTTTCTTTGTTTCTTTCACTAATAATCCTTTCAGATTCTTCATCCATCTCCTCGTGCATAGCATAATCATCAGACTCTAAAAATTCAAGTATGCTATTACCATCTGGTAAGAATAAGCCATGTGGGTTGTTCTGCATCACCTTGTGAGAAAGATTCTTGAGAAACCTTCCACTATTCAATCTTGCTCTCTTAGCCAATTGAGACTTGTACTTATCCAAACCATTTCCTGACACATCTAATTTATGTTGTTCATTGTGTTGGACTCTAGCGTCGTAAGAATGCTTCTTTTTGTCTCTTATACCCTTATTAGATTCATGGGCCCCTGTTCTGTTGTTGAAAGAAACGGGTAGAGATAATGGTGCTGGAACGTTGTCCTGTCTCTCCAACTCATCAATGTCTTTCATGGGTGTCGACTTTGGAACAAGTTTTGAGTTTCTATTTTTTTGATAATTGTGCCATCTGAAAGTACCGTTCTCAGTCCCGAATATATCTCTAGACGCCAATTCGACCACTGCTGATAGAATTTGATTTTCCTTATCTTTGAATGCGTTGGTACATGCATCCAAGCCTTCTTCGCTCCGAGCGAACTCATCAAATCTTCTGAACCTCCTTTCCACAATATCCACAAGATCGACATTGACACCAAGATGTTCTCTCATCAATCTGATTCTCAATGAATGGGCAAACTTACCAGCCATATAAGGTTCACCGTCCATCTTTGTACGAACCATTTCTTTGTCTCTGACCACTGCTGCAATTTCGGAGTCTCTCACACCTCTCATAGATCTTTCGTTGATGTTGGCACTTCCAATAATCGCAATTCGGTCATCCACAATCATAGTCTTTGCGTGGATGTATAACTGTTCAGTAACCAAGCTTCTGTCAGGACCAATTCTTCCCCATTTCCTTAAAGAGAAGAACTGAATATAGTCTTCGGGATTGATTCCATACTTTTTCAACTTGGCAAAAATGGATGTCAGACCTCTAGAGATGGACATGAATTGACATTGCATGATAACTCTCACTGAAGATCCGTCTGGTTTATCGACTTGTGATTCAAAACCAGGCATCAAGGGGATGACAATCACCGCTCTCCAATTCTCACCATTCTTATGAGCCTTGATGATTCTATCAACTAAAGCATCACCAATTCTATTCTCAATTTCGTTACCGTCAATAAAACATGATGTCACGAAAAATTGGTTCTCAATGTAGACCATGTGTTCTGATGTCTCGATAAGTTTAAGGTAGGCATTTTGAATGCTTTGTTCATGTTCTTTTAATCCCAAAGACCAGTTACCCGAAGATCTGAGTAATTGAACTTCACATGATCCACCAAGCTTCATAAATCTCTCTTCTTCTTCTTCAGTGAAATCAGACGGAGGTGTGAGTATCGGCGTAAATCTGCTGGGTCTTTTTTGTCTTAGAAGGTAATTCCACCTTTGAACAAAATGCCTGGATAAATCACGAGCAACCTTACCTGAAGTAAGCATATGAATATCATGCCAGGGCATACGAGGAACTATATCCCTGTCATACATACTCTCATATGGTTTATCCAAGTTAGAGAAATCTTTGACTCTCGGGTTTGAGTAATCTTTACCTGGAAAGATTTGAAAATTGACATAGTCATGCTCCGTTGGCATCTTGTTTTGATTTTTATCCAATGAATCAAAGTTTATCTTTGAGTCATCCGCAAGAACATGATCAGGGGTATCGAACCTACCATAACATAAATCGATACCACCTAAGAAAGCAACTGTCTGATCAACAATACAGAGTTTCTCGTGATGTGCCCAGAAGAAGGTATTCTGGAGGAGCTGGTTTGGAGATCTGATAACATGAATATTCTCTTCATGAAGAGATAAGAGTGAGTGCTTAGTGTAAAGAGAATCTGTTGCTACTGTTGAGCCCACATTTCTGTACACAATAACGAAGATTTTCACACCTTGCTTGGCCTTTCTCTGTAATAGCCTATCAATTCTCCACTGCTGATTACCATTAGCAGGTCTTCTTAAGTATAATTCTGGTGATAACCACCAATCGTGTATGTAAACAACATCTTTAGCCATCTCTATAGCTGAAGACACTGCCCAGAAGTAATCTCTACCATCAACAAACCATTGCGCAAAGCAGTTATCTCTGACTGGTGCAAAGGAGTCAAATCTATGACGCTTTGACCACACGGTAGATGATTTCATTTCATAAAGAGATCTCAACCACAACTTTTGTTGCTTTTCAGATTTAGGTATAATGACCAACTTTCTCTCTGAATTTTCCAAGGTTATCTTCAAATGCTTGAAAACATGATGACCGTCACTTGTAGAGTCATCCATGAACTTCTGAGCAATCGACGAATCATCATAGTCTGATTCTTCCTCCTCTCTGGTAATCCCCTCTCCTCTATAGCTGATTCGGAACCTCGAATCAACGAGAAAAACTTCCAAGGGCAGGGTTGACTTAATATCAGATACATACATGATGTATGAATTTCTTACCAAGAGCCACTTTTCCAGTCTTCTGTCAATCATGCCTTTCAAATCGTTAGCTTTAAAGTGACCAACTCTCCAACCTTGTGATTTAGCTGTACCCCCAATATGCACCAAACCCTGCTTGCCAATATAACCAGTTTCGTAGCTTAGTAATGACGAGATTGGAGAGATCTCAAAGAAAAGGAACATTCTGTTAGATTGTGGTTTCAATGCAACTAGCTTCATCAAATCATGCAAGTAGCTCTCGACTTGGTTGATATATTCCTGGTTTTTCAAAATTTTGGCTCTCATTTGCTCAGGAGAATTCTCTTCGCCAGACGCTATTGACGAAACTCTTGAGAGACGAGCTCTTAAACTGGCAAGTTGTCTGAAAGTTTGATTGCTGAAAAGGGAAATGGAGTCACTTGAAGGTCTTCTAGGACGAATCAGACTGTCATCACCATCAACATCATCAATGCGATCGTTGCTTGTTATTGTCGGAGCATTTGTGGTTGCAGGAGGAGTCTGCACTGGGCCTTCTAAAACTTCATGTAGATTAGGACCAGGAGGATCCACTGTGCTTTTCCTTCGATTTCTGGATTTATAGCTCCCATCGTTACTCCTCAATGGTGGTATGGGATATTTTGGAAGCTCCGAGAATTTGTTTCCTACAACTTCTTTTCTCCAGTTCTCGAATTTGAAACGTGAATGAAGGTACAAGAGATCTTTTGCTGTTCTTTCAACTGACCATCTTAATCTTTGAGGTCCCACCCCATACTCCAACTCAATTCTGAATTTTCTGTTTTTTGTATAGATGGTGTTGGAGATATCAATAATTTTGAAACCCAATAGGGATAACAACAAAGGAGCTCTCGAGATTCCATGCTCATCAACAAGAAGACAAGATGCCACTAGACTGATAGCCGGTGCACCAAAAGACAAAGCACCGACCAATTGCCTTGCACGTTCTCCTGTGTAAACTTCATTATCAACGAGAACATCTTCAGGAGGAGCGACATCACCTTTCTTCTCCTTTTCTTTGCCTCTTTTGCGGAAGAAAGGGAATGATCTCTTCTGCCTGTCTGAGGTATTTGATTGGTCAGTCATATTAGTCCCTCTCCCACCAAACACATTTGGTAAGAAAGTTGTGAAAGATTGCCCTTGACGTACGTTTGGTTTAGCGGGTGGTTCATTTTGATGGTCAATTGCACTCGATTTAGGATCTTCTTGTTCGTCTTCGTCATCTGAGTATCTCAGTTCGTTTCTGTCACCGTCTATAGTAAAGAAGAACGAGTTACCCACAATATTTTCATCATTATTTTTAGACTTGATTGATGACGCTTTTGGTTCAACATTCGACGAGAACGAAGTTCGAGATACAGAAGAATAGATTCTATCATAATCTTGTTCTCTTAAAGGTTTTGAGTCGTTTTCTTTTGTTGAGTTCAAAGAAGATTCTTTCTTCTGGTCATTTACATCACCATTTTGTGTAGGAATTTTCTCGCTTTTATTATCATTACCAGTGTTGGACTCATCATGTCGCTCAAGATCATCATCAGGTGAAGAAATAAGCCCGAGGTTCTTTAACATTACTTGGACAATCAAGAGTGAAAAGTGAGTTTGCGAAATGTACAAATGAGGCTAATAGTTCGCAGCTCCAGGGACAAATAACATAAAATAAAAATCAACATTGCTAGTTAAAAATATCTGTATTTAATCTTACTTTATGACCTAACCAAAGAGCATGAACAGTGTGATCTTTCAAATCACCTTTATCAGAATGAGGGTGAATCAACACTGATAGCTTACCATGATGCATTTGGTAGTAGGCTAGAAGTCTAGTGAAAACTACTGGGTCCCGCACGTCAACTTCAAACATTGTGATCGGGTGAGGTCCCACTGGCTTATCCCAAAATTTGTAGACCCCTACTTGGCCCTTTTCAATCTCATTAGCGAACTCCTTCGTGACCTTTTCCCTTAACTCCCAAGCAGCTTTACGCTCAGATTCTCCATTCCAATAAGTGTGTATATCATAGGATTTGATACCTTCATAGAATTGTCCTGTCATTAAATTGCAAAAGTTGCGGGTAAACTATTTATACCCACTGTGGTGTCATTAGTAATATTACTAACGATTTACAATTTATCGTCATCAACATCTATGTTCTCCAATCCGATGTTGACATAGGATTCATCACTGTCGGTGGGTTGGTTAGAAACTGTAGCTTCAAGATTCCTGAGTCGTTGTAATCTAATGGCTTTACTACGCTTCAATTGCCATTGCGAATACATTGAGCACCCATAAACTGCTAAACCACTGCCAGCAAGGTTACTCAAAATATCATATACATCACTAATTCGTTCAGGGTTAATAAGACCCTGAACGTACTCCAGAATTATCCCAGCTCCGAAAGTACACACCCCCAACGTGATGTACCGGAGCATCTTAAGGTGTTTGTTGTGGGTGTCAAACAAAAAGTAGAACTCAACTGTCATTATCATGAAAGTGAAGAAGTGAACCACTTTATCATACTTCAATTGCACCAGAGAAAATCCCAAATAACATACCAAAACTGCTGAAATGGCAAATACTTGTCGATGTTAGTAGATGAATCGTTTATCCAACTCTGTGAACTTACGAATGGCCACAGGAATTCTAATAGTTATCATATGAATTACGATGGATCACCCACATGCTGCGAAACTTTTGTGGATGTCTTTGTGTATTGCAAGACTACCACAATGCCGCATACGACTCCGGCTGCAGTTTATCAGGACTATCGCCACTGTAACACAGCGGCCTCACAGTGAAACCAGCATTCTTTTGAACCCACTAAAGATAGCTAATCATTATCGTCCAGAATATTATGAAGGACCAACAGGGCAGAAACACGACAGAGCTCATCGCTTGTTCCATAATGCACATTTCAAGCTCGAGAAAGTCGCAGGGAACTATGCTGATGTAGCAGATCTTAAGCCGCTACCAGAAGTACTCTTCTTGGGCCACACAAACGTTGGAAAATCTTCACTTATAGACACATTGCTTGTTGGAGACTCATCATTGAAACGACAACTGGTATCACAAGACCATCTTCCCAGAGTTGGTAAGCGAGAGGGTTTCACCAAGACTCTAAATTTTTATAACGTGGCCCACAAGTTCAGATTAGTTGATAGTCCTGGATATGGTCGATTTGGAGTCGAAGAACACGGAGAAATGGTGATTTCGTATATTCAAAACAGTCCGAACCTTCGACGGGTATTTCTACTTCTTGACAGTGTCAACGGGATTAGAGAGGAGGACTTACAATTAATGAATTTACTCGTTGACAATGGTACACCATTCGAGATTGTGTTCACTAAAGTTGACTTGTTGATTTCCAAGTTAGCAAAGATGAAGAAACTCAAGCCGAAGGATAAAAACCTCTCGACAAAAGTAACTCAAATCAATGAACTCATTATCAAACATTACGATAAACTCATAAAGGAACACCACCTCAATAATCTTGGGTTTTCACCACATCTCGTGTTCACGAATGTGGAGAAAGCATCCACAATCAAGCAGAAATATGGATTCAAAGAGATTAGGATCCTTATAATGGAAAGTTGTAACTTACTTGATTAATCCTTGTATATATGTAACCTACTGGTTTATGATAATGGTACAAATAGGCATTAGAATCTGCCACGGCCACCGAAGCCACCTCTACCACCTCTAGCTCCACCACGACCTCCGCCAAAGCCTCCACGTCCACCACCACGGCCTCCACCGAAACCACCACGACCACGAGGTGCAAAACCTCCTCTGCCACCACGGCCACCGAAGCCTCCTCTGCCACCACGAGAGCCTCCAGCACTCTTTGGTTTCTTTGGTTTAGGACCAAAATCTTTAGGCTTTGGCAAGAATCTTTCCAATGGTAACAATTTATCAGGACCTATGAAAAATTTATCACCAGTTTTGAAAGAATCAGCTTGAACACCCTCAGATGGTTTTATAGTGAAGAAGACTTCGTTGAGAGGTCCAAGAATTTCATCAACTTTACCAACTTGAGTCTTGTTTTCTAAATATATTGGAGCATTGAAGTATGGAATTTTTGGGTTAATTGAACGACAAACAATATCACCTTCACAAGATTGCATAAATGATCCCATCTCTAAAACTGTGTCTGGAGGACCTTGTTGAAATTGGGAAGGTCCGGTTCTACCACCGCGACCTCCTCTGAAACCTCCTCTGCCTCTGTTCATTGTAAGATAAATTTTTCTCACTGAAAAATTCACCTCAACTCATCGACTGCGACATCACAACAATGTCGTCAAATGTCGGACATCTGACTCCTATTAATGCTTCCAGAACTTAGGTTTGAATGAACTAGATTGGAGCATATCAGTTAGGCTTGGACATCGCCACGGTTGACGTTGTCTTAACTTTCTGAACCCCTATGATAAAGTCGTGTCTTTGTTCATGTTCACATATAACTCTCATTTTCTCAGTCCTCCCACGGCAATGAGTGTTGCAAACAGTATGTACAAAAACCAATCACCTGTACTAACGCAAGCCCCAACAACGTTCAAAGTTGGATTAACATCCGATGAAAAACGACTTTACTCGCAACTCTTTAAAGCTTTAGACCCAGATGGAACAGGAATTATCACTGGTGACAAGGCAAGATCAACATTTGAAAAATCTGGATTGCCTCCAGCAATTCTTGGTGAAATTTGGCAATTAGCTGATCGTAACAATTTAGGATTCTTAACCCAATTTGGTTTCTGTTACGCTATGAGATTAATTGGTCATACTCAATCAGGTCAAGCTCCAACACCAACTTTAGCAGACTCTCCTGGTCCATTACCAAAATTTGCTAATTTCACAGTTCCCCCAACTTTACAACCTCAATCTACAAGCAACTCATTCATGCAATCCCAACCAAGCTCAATTGTTCCCCAAAATACAACAACATTTCAATCACAACCTCAAGACCCAATTCCTCCGGTGTCCCCCGCAGACTATAAAAAATTCAGTGAATTGTTCATTAGAACCGTGGGATCTTCTTCGGGAACTTTACCTGGAAGTGCTGCTAGAGATATCTTCTTAAAGGCCAAACTCCCAACTCCAACTTTAGGACAAATCTGGAATTTGGTCGACACCGAGAATTTGGGTAGATTGAGTCTTCCTGTTTTCGTAGTTGCTATGCACTTGATTCAAGGTTTACTCAGTGGTACCATCAAACAATTACCACCTTTTTTATCTGATAATATTTGGCGTTCGGTCCAAGCTGGTCCTTTGGAATCTCAAAACAGTGGCTCTCGTCAATCTTCTTATGCGTCAGTGACTTCCCAGCAAACTACCCAGTACACTCCATCTCCTCAAACTCAACGTTATCCTTCTCAGCAGAAAGATGTACCAATAGGTGAATGGGTTGCAACTCCAGCCATGAAACAGCAATACGATTCTATTTTCAATAATCTTGATAAACAAAAGACGGGAACTTTGAATCCCGATCAAGTGGCATCGTTCTTGATGACGTCAAAACTTAATCAAAATGATTTAGCTGCTATTTGGGACTTATCAGATATTCAGAATACTGGTGTATTCACAAAACTTGAATTTGCTATTGCCCTTTTCTTGGTCAACAAAAGGTTGGCAGGTGTACCTTTACCAAACATAGTTCCAGATACTCTCTTGAACTCTTTGAATCAGGCTGCTACTCAAAATGAACTTCCACCAACTTCACCAGTCAAGCAAATAGAAGAGAGAAAACCTCTTCAGCAACAAAAGACTGCCATCGACGACTTAGCTGATGTTTTCGGGACTAGTACACCTCCTGTATCAACACCTTCTGCTACTATATCGCCCCAAAAACCGATGCTTGAGTCTAGAGCTTCTAGCAGTGATCTTACATCTAACGATTTACCCAAAGTTCGTAAGAACCTCACATCGTCCTTTAAGCCTACCTCCAGTTTCGGTCAAAGCTTGATGCACCAAGAAGTGTCTACTCCTACTCACGAACATAGTTTATTAGGTGACGATGTTGACAAACAAGCGGTTTCTCAGTCACCTGTCCCCCCAGTCAATCATCAACCTACACCCCCACCACAGCCCCAGGCGCAGGCACAATCCACACAGCAACAAGAACCTGCAAAGGCTCCAAAGACTGTCAATTATGACGCTTTGAGAACCGTTCCTCCTCCACCAAGAAAATCAACTGGATTCTCATCTCAGCCAGTTCAATCACCTGTGTTAGGCGAGAGAAATGTGACTAGTCTGTCACTTGGGTCTCCTGCACCTAACTTCTCTTCCAATCAGGACTTGTTGGCCGACCCTGAGATATCTGGCCAGCTTTCACAAGCTACTTCTGATATTGCCAATATTTCCAATCAAGTCAAATCATTGACAACTCAAACCTCTGAGTTGCACGAGAAGAAGGGCAGAGCAGAACAAGAGCTAACCAGAATTTTAGCTACGAAGAAAGAGATTGAAAGCAAGCTCAAACAATTGAAAGCCTCATACGAAAACGAAGTCCAGCAATTCCAGGAAGTTGAAACTAGACTCAACCAAGCCAAGGAAGAAGCGGAAGCTTTAAGGTCTGAATCTTCCATTGCTGAGGCTAAGTTCAATCATGTTACTGGCGAGTTAAATGAGAAACAGGTAGAGATGGAATCTTTACAAAAAGAAAATAGCTCTTTGAAGGAGAAATTGGGTTATGTGAATGCTGAAATTGCTGAAGCTGAAAAGCAGTTCCAGACGTTGAATGATGAGAATTCATCACTTCGTAACCAGTTGAACGTCAAGAAATCGCAGGTTCAAGTTGTACTCGTGAGGAAGGAAGAGTTGCAATCTCAATTAGCCGAGATCGAAGTTTCAAACAAAAAACTTCAAGAAGATATCAATAGAGCTGCTCAGGAACAGTATGAGGCTGAAGAGAAGAATCGTCTTTTGGAATCAAAAGTTCAAGAAGCAAAGAACTTCAAGCCAACAGAACCTCCAAAGCCTAAGAGCTCATCTTCTGGAGCTGCTGCCGGTTTGGTGGGTGCTGCCGGTGCTGCTGTTGGTGCTCTCGCTGGTGGTGCACTTGCTGCAGCTTCTCACTTGACTCTGACTGGAGATGAAGAATCCGAAGAGTTTCCAGATTTCCTGAGTGGACTGAAAGAAGTCGCCTCAATTGCTCCAGGTCCTGATGGTATCTCTGGTTCTGGTGTGCCCTCTTCAGACGAGCCAAGTCCGGTGAGAATCAATGACACACCAAACGTCGCTGATATAGTGGATGAAGTTAAGGAAAAACCAAGTGCAGATATGACAGGTATGGACGATTTAGATCAAGTTGATAATCAAACCGTCGAGGATAATGAGACATTACAGGAAGGTGGTAAGAAACTGATAACTTTAGATGACAATTTTGAGGATGCTACCAATGCCACCACCACTTCTTCAGTGACTACTGATAAGAATGCAGAAGGTGAGACTCCTGTTACTTCACCAAGTAATTCTGAATTCCAATTTGCTCAATCAGGTAATCCAACTATTGTTGGAGGAATGGTGGGCATGCCTGGTGTATTAGTTGGAGTTCAAAGAACTGAATCATTGACTTCTAGTGTACAAAACAATGCTGCATTATCCGTTCGTGATGATAATATCGAAGTCAGCGACCGTGAAACCCTCGGTAATGATGATTCACTTACTGGAAGCACCGATGCACCTAATGAGGATGTCAAAGATAATCTCGAAAGTGACAAGATATCTTCAGGAGTTGAATCATTCGAGATGGTTAATGCTGATGAAGCCAAAGAAGGTCAAATTTTGTCGAAAGAAAAAGAATCAACCCCACAGACTTCTGAGGGTGTGACAAGCGATTCATTTGTTGTAAAGAACCCAATAGGGTCTACCAATGTTGACGAAGAATTCCCTCCCATCAGAGAGCTTGACTATGATGAGAGTGATTCTTCTGACGATGCTCAAGATGAATTCGATGATGCTAACGATCAATTACCAAGTGAGACAGCAGTTGAAGAATCTAAAGGATCAGTTGACGAATTCGACGGGGCATTTGATGATTTAGAACCAGCAAAAGTTGAACAAGGAGAACAAGAGAAAGACTTGTTTGACGAGTTCGATGATCTCGAAGGTGCTAAAGTTGAAGATACTAGTGTGGATGACTTTGGGCAACAGAATTACTTTTCCAATGATTTCAGTACTTCTAACATGCCGGATTTCACCCAACTGGAAGAACCTAAAACTGAGGCAAACGATGAATGGGAGCAACTCTTTGCTGGTTTTGGTAATGCACAACCTGTTGCAGTTAGTGAACCACAACAACCTTCACCTTTCCCACCAAGTTTCGAACAGAGCGAGACTGGTAAAAATCATGAACTTATCCAAGAATTAGTTGGAATGGGTTTTGATGAAAAGACAGCTATTGACGCATTGGAGAGAGAGCACTGGGATCTTCAAAATGCTACAAATTTTTTGCTCGATAATGCTTAGATAAAATAATATGATGTTGAATTTTGAATTGAATAATCGTAATACATAAAGAGATTGAAAGATTTTTAATTAATGGATAAAGCATTCTCTAAAGCAGCAGCGACATCACCAACATCGTACTCTTCATTGTTCAAATCTTTTAAGTCTTCAACTGGTCTTTCAGCTTGTGGAGTAATTCTGAAAGCATGTCTTGAAACAGGAGTATCCCAGTCAATGATTGCTGAGTGAACCACAACTCTATTGTCCCAAACAACCACAGAATCTTTTTCCCATTTAGCTCTCAACTGGAGATCGTGTGAGGATTCAATGTGTTTGTATAAGAAGTCAAGAATTGCATCAGATTCTTGAGCTTTTAATTCAATGATATTTCTGGCGAATGGACGATTCAAATAGATGTATTTCTCTTTGGTAGCAGGGTGAGTTCTGATTAAAGGATGAATATTTGAAACTGGTTTTCTTCTTTCAATGCCACCTAAACCACGAGAGTTGGTTGCTTGATCTTCAGATGTGTGTAAGACATGCAAACCAGCTAATCTTTTTTGCATTTCTGGAGATAATCTGTTGTAGGCTTCAACAACATCAGCAAAGATAGTGTCACCGCCAGATTCTGGGCCTTCTAACACAGAGAAGAAAGTGGTTCCTGGAGGTTGTAATTCATAAGAGACATCTGAGTGCCAACTAACAGCGTTAGTTCTTTGAGAGAAGACTCTTTCAAATTCGCCTTCGTCAGCACGACGATAGGTTATGTGTAACTCTGGATGATCCTTTGGAGCACCAGAAGTTGGATGAATGTGTAAACGACCAAAGTGTTTACCATAATCCACAGCGAATTGAGGTCCATGTTTAGCAAAATCTTGATCTCTGAAAATTACCACACCTCTTTGAGCAACGTACAAAGCCAATTCATCTTTTCCATTAGAGTCTAATTGAGATAATTGAACACCAGTAACTTCGCTACCAAGTTTTGGGGTTACTTTTTTCAAGACGAAGTCTCCATCTTTTGGAAACAAATTTGGAAGACTTGGGTCAGCTCTTGCACCTGGCTCGATATGTTTAAAGAACTTTAATGGTGGGAATTTCTGTTGAGGATCCCAGGTTGGTAAGAAATCTGGATAGTGGGATGCATCTCTATTTGCCTTGTTAACAACTAAAACTCCATCTTTCTCGATTTCATCAGTTTCAGCATTGAAGTGAATATCATAGTTTCCAGAACGAGCAACGTTACTCATTTTATTATCTATAATTACAAGCGAGAATAATCATTACTTTTATACACTATAAAAATTGCAGCCACCACAGTTATCGTAACTAAATACCCACCGGGCCGGCTCACTCAAGTCACGTGGAAACGTTGAATCCCATAAAATACGGTGTTTGGTTACCTGATTTGGTAGCGAGACAGCGTATGTACAGGATTCGGTTCGGATAGCATGTGATTTTAGCTAGTTTTAACTGTGTAATTACTGTGGCATTGGCGATTAATGGTTCGATGTAACCGTAAATATTAACTAGCGGCGGTTCGGACGATATTTTATAAGGGGCCCTGATTTTTGATTGGTGGAGGATTAGTGTTTTATGATCCGGGGCAATTTAAAGGTTTCCAAGCAAAAGTCACCTACTATTTAGGGCAATTGTTAAGCTCAACATTTTGTTGTGTTGATGTGTTGATGCCTTAGCGAACTGTAATTAGCACTTGTGCGGTGAATGGTGTAGTTGTAGGTGGTGAAAGGTGCAGTATAAGTTGAAAACGCTCAACGGTCTTGAAAGGTTCTGCAGATTCTATTTTGTTGCAAAAACATATTTTATGCATAAATCATGCTGAACCAACTTTGTCTCATCTGTCACTTTACTTTCAGTCACCGTACTTTACTTTTTGTCACATTGCTAACTTGTTGCTTTACTTCTTTTCGCCTCGCTTTTATCACTTCTTGCATCTGCCTCGAACTCACTCTACAACTCTTCATAATAACCGTTCCTTTCCTATACCCATAATATACACTATAATTAGTTAGCCAATTGACGCAATGACTTATCGTTGTTGATAGATGTAACAATGAACTTTGCTTGACTTGAGTTCTTTGATATCATCTCGAATGCAGACCCCTTCTTCTTGTTAAACCTGAATGAAGAATCAAGTGGCGGTAATTGTATGAATTTCACATCATGATCTTCTTGTGGTGCTTGAACTGGTGATTGTGCTGGTGATGGATAACTTGTAGCAATTGGAGTCATTGGTGATCTAGGACTTGAAACTGTTGATTCACTGTAACAACTTGAAACATCATCATCGATTCTTTCCACAATAGGAATAGTTTGAGCATCAACAGTTTCAGGCCAGCAACATTGTAAGAAATTTCTTGTGCATGCTTGACACTTCCCGTCAACTTTATCTTCATCACACTTCTTCTTTCTTTTACGACATGTCAAACAACCAGTTTTGGTTCTCTTTTTAGTGTTTGGATTGCTGACACATTTTTTGGTGATCTTTCCTTTTTTGGCACTTAAAGGTTTATCTGATCGTATTGATAAATTTAAAACTTGTTGATATTGTTTGTAGTTTGTCATGACACGTTATACGTTGGTGTTTGTAAAGATTTTTCATGGGATTAATGGTTTATATAGATTTATGATGACGAATGGTATAGTTTCTGAAAATGGCAACCTATCTCGAGAGATAGCGCGCTTTCAGTCAAAATCCAGGTCTCACTTGCCATTTACAAAAATAATCTCGTTCTCAACTTCTGTTTAGGATTTTTATCTCGATGCCTCTTAGTCATCAGGTATTACTCACTTTATGTTAGCCGACTTGCCCAATACAGTAACTAAGGTTGGTTGGCTGCAACTTTTCATTCGCTATACTCCTAATGTGTAAAGAAACTGTCAAGAAACTTCCGAGAATAGTTGAGAACTTATTTGACTGCAGTATCCACATTCGTCAGTTTTCCGTTTTGACTGTTTGACAGGTGCTCACCTCGATGTATCAACTACATATCTCCCCACTATAGCTCTCTTCTCCATTTCTTGATAAATTCTGGGAAGTTCACTAAGTCCAGCAACTTTAATAGGAGACTTCACCAAACCTCTAGCGAAAAACTCGAGTGCTTCTCTCGTATCTGCTTTGTTACCCACAAATGAACCACGAATATTCAAACTCCTAGAAACGGTATTGAAAATCGGTGCTCTTAAATCACCAGTTGGTGGTAGACCTACCAAAACAACTGTCCCTGCTGTTTTCACATATTCAAGTGACAGTTGAATTGCATCTCTTGAATCTGATAAATTAATTACTGCACTTGCACCATCTTTTGTAATCTTTCTGATCCCTCCTGCAATGTCAGGAACTTTCGTGAAATCTAAGAATTCGTCACCTCCAAGTTTATGAAACATTTGACACTTATCTTCACCACCATCAATACCAATAACTAAGAATCCCATTGCTTTAGCGTATTGAACTGCTAAAGTACCTAAACCTCCACCTGCTCCAGAAATAGCAACCCATTGACCAGGGCGTAAATTTGCAGTTTTCAATGCTTTATAAGCAGTTATACCAGCACAAAGAATGGGAGCGGTTGATGCTAAGTCAACATTTTCAGGAAGTTTAGGGGCATGAAAAGCATCTGCTGTAGCATATTGCTGAAATGATCCATCAGTATTACAACCAGCAGCAACCTTGTGATCACAATATGAATGTAATCCATCTTCACAGGCATTGCATTCCATACAAGTGCCATTGATCAATTGAAGTCCGGCATAATCACCAATTTTCCACCCTTTAGCATTTGCACCCACAGCTACAACGACCCCAACACCTTCATGACCTCCAATCAACGGCAATTTGGTTGGAATGTTCCAGTCTCCCTTGTAAGTAGTCAAATCACTGTGACACACACCGGAGTATTTGATGTTGATGAGAATTTCGTGGGGTTTGGGAACTGGTACTGGGACATCCTTATACAAAAGAGGCCCACCAAAAGTGTCAAATACCACAGCTTTTTGCGTGGTAGGAATTGAAACGTTGGTGTACCTTCTCAAAGATACAATCAAAGATTTCTGTCTAGTAAACATTTGAAGAGGTTAAGAGTTTACTCCATAATTTAGTGATAACGTTTGAGTCCCGCATCCCCTCGAAAAATATCCTAATGCGGTGATACCCCTTGACCAAGGAATCGCGTGACTAAACTAAGAGAGTGACTTTCGGGGTTAAGTCTGGTCAGCCTTTGTTAAGCCAACACAATAAGTTTGTGATTGTGGTCAACTCAATAGTGACCACTGATTACTGTGGTGCTAAATGCTCATTTGCACGACCGTCAATAAAAAATCTCACGCACTGAAAAACCTTCTTCACAATGCCAGTCAAAGCTATTGCCAAAGGGTCAGTGGCCAGAAACGGAATAGGAGCTTATGTCAGACCTTGCTACAAGATAGGTATCAACTTCTGTAACTGGGGAGGTTCTTCTCAAGGTGTGAGAGACCTTATAACGAAGGGCACCATTAACCAAGTGAGTGAAAAAAACCAACAAGTGTACTTTGAAGTCAAACAAAGGTCAGGTCACCCTACTATTGATTTCCATTACAATAACAACAAAGTTGAACAAGTTGATGTTCGTAATAAGAAACCTTCAGAACTTTTAAAAGTTATAAACGACTACAGCCAAAGAAGCGGAAATGAATTGTTCAAATGGAATCACAAAGTATTGTCACAAAACGAATCTGTTAGAGGAATCTGGTCACCATTGCATACTCATAAAGACCATAGATTCAACATTTAACCTAGATTATCTTCATGTATATATAAATAATAATTAAACTTCCATTACTTTATTCACTATAAACCCATTATTTGATTAGAATTCTTCGAAACCTTCTTCTCTCTCAACTTCTATTTCACCACTGTCATTCGGCACTTTGTGAATTTGGTTTCTCCAGAATCCATCTTCGCCCAAAACTTCTTTAACTGTAAGTCTATAATTTCCAATTTTTGGTAAAATTTTGGCCCAAACGAGGTAGTAAGCAAAACCAATAGCGAAAACACCCCAAGTAACAACTGGATGAATCCAGTATGGTAAACTTTCGTAAACAGATTGTCCTCCTGTTGGTGGAATGTATGGTGCAACAATCAAATAGAATGAACTTATCGTGAAAAAGATTATCACTGGAACTGTTGCTTTGATAGGAGGGTTCCATGTAATTTTACCCTTGTGTGATTGATAATGAAGGTACAACAAACCAATACCAACAACAGTATTAACCACATTCAATGGGTATGAAATCAAATTGATCACGAAATTGTATGCATCACCAGGTGGAGGTGCTAACATAGTAACAATACAAACAATCCAATGTTGCATTAAACCAACAAATGGAGTGTTGAAAGGTTTGGATGTGGCGAAGAAATTTGAGAATGGTAAACTTCCTTCTCTTCCTAATTGTTGAATGATTCTACCTTGAGAGAAAATGACAGACAAGACATTACCCAAGGCAGATAAAGCCACAAAGACAGAAGAAGCCTTTTCAGCTGATTCACCAAATGCAAATAAGAAAAATTTTGCTGCTAAGATTCTTCCAGACTTACCAATTTCTTCTTTTGGAACAACAGCAAAGTAAGCAATATTAGTGAACATATAAAGAACAACAAGAACAATGAAAGCAGAAGGAGCAGCGAATTTCAAAGCTCTTTTTGGATTTTTAGCTTCACCTAAAGCATAGTTGGCATTTGAGTAACCAACATAAGACCAAATCACATTGTATAATGCATTAACCACACCAAAACCTGTAGGTGCTGGACCATCGAAAGCGTTAGAGAAATTTCCTGGTGAAACAAAATCATTTGTCTTGATACCACCACCTAATGCAACCCAACCAGTAACGACTATGAAAAGAACAATAGCAACTTTGAAAATACCCAAGAAATTAGCCACATAAAGTCCAGCTCTAACGGAAATACCATTGATTAAGAAAGCAAAAGTGATAACCCCCAAACCAATACCTCTTGAATTCCATTGAGTTACTTCTTTACCAGCTGCATTTAATAAATACTCACCAACAACGATACTGTTACCAGCAGCCCAACCCAAGAAGAAAACATAAGAAGCGTACATACTAGTTACTAAGAATCTTGGTTTACGATAAACGTATTCAAGGTAATTCTTTTCACCACCGTTTCTTGGAATTGCAGAACCAAATTCCATATAAACTAATAAACCAGTAAAAGCAATGAGTGAGCCTGCAACCCACATCATTAAACTTGTACCAACTGAGCCCGATAATTCAAAAATTGTTGAACCAAGAGAGAACACACCGGAACCGATCATTCTGTTCAAGCATAAAAACGTAATAGAAACTATACCAATTTGCTTTTCATTTCTATCAGTTTGAACCACAGCATCGAATGAACCATTATCAACAGTTATGACATCTTCACTTGATTCTCTTGTTGATTTATCGTAATCATCAGTCTCGACTTTCAAACTCATGCTGATTAAGAGAGCGAATGTAGTGACTTTTATAGAATGAGTTTTCTTTTTTATGCAAAATCACAAATCACTATGAAGCATCTAAACCGGATTTTCTTGTTGCAAAAACGATGCATAAGGACCCCAAAAGGGTAAGGTGTTTCCTCGGATTAACTTGAATATTTTAAAGTAATCGCACGTGACCCACATAGTTAATCAAGTCGGATATCATAAATTATACGGCGAATTACTTTTAAGAAAAAGTGCCTTAGTGAATTTTTTTTTTGACAGGTCATTTGAAGACAATGTAAGTGATTGAGGCGATTACTGATTTCACATCCACAGTTTTTATTTCTTGATTTACACTTAGTACAAATGGTGGCTTTAAAAATGCCGCTCAATTTTTAACTCCATTAACTTGCTTTTGAGATTTACATGATGGTCCCTAGTGATGTCAGTTGGTTTTCAAAGTGCACTACCAGCTAGCAACAATTTTTTAGCAACTTTGTGACTTTGTAACTTTGTCAATTGTTCATTGATGTCTCCGACAACGAAGAAGATTAAGTTAGAATTACCCCAATTCAGTAGTAGATACTATAAGGAACTAAGTGACAAGAAAATCTTGAAGTATCTCAAAGATGCTAACAAACCAATTAATCAGTTGAAAACTGTGGACCCTATTTCCAAGACAACTGGTAAAGGCGTTGTTCATATTTTTAATAGTGATCTACGTTTAAGAAATAATCATGGCTTATCAGTAGCCAGCCAAATCAGCTCAAATTCCAACGTTCCTTTGATTGGAGTTTACGTTCATTGTGTGGAGGAAATTTTCAGCCATTCAATTGGTAAATTTCAACTACAGTTCAAACTTGATGCTTTAAAGAATTTACAGGCAGATCTCAAGAAGCTCAATATACCGTTAGTTATACTCGATGTGGAGAAGAAGTCCGATTTAACTAACGCAATTTTTGATTTCCTCGACCAGCACGGCATCAAGTGCTTTACTGGTAATATAAGATACGAAATCGATGAATTGAGAGACTTCATAAAGCTAACCAAGGAATCTAAAGCCAAGGGGATATCATTTCATGCCCTTCATGATACTTGTGTGGTGAAACCTGGGGTCTTAACTTCTGGTAAGGGGACTCAATACTCTATTTTCACCCCTTGGTACAAAGCATGGGTCAAACATGTGCAGTCGTGGGATGAAATTCCTGATTACCCTGCTCCAATCAAGAATGAAGATACTAAGCTGATCGCTGAATTGTTTGACTGCCCAATCCCAGAACCTGTGAAGGAGAAAAAACTAGATAAACAACAACTAAAAACTTACAGAGAACTCTATCACCCAAATGAAGAAGCGGCCTTCAAACAAATGTTGGACTACATCAAGTCAGATAGAATCCAGGAATACGATGAAATGAGAAATATCTTGTACCATGAAGACTGCTGTTCTCATTTGAGTTGTCACTTGACCAATGGAACACTCTCTTCAAGAACAATCATCATTGAATTACTCAACAATGGTATCATCAAGAGATTGGATGGAGGCGATGCCAATGTCATTCAATGGTTAAGACAGGTGGCCTGGAGAGACTTTTATAAACACGTTTTAGCTAATTGGCCTCATACAGGTATGTTCAAACCATTCCATTTGGAGTTCACTACTGTCAAGTGGGAGTACAACAAGGACCATTTTGAAGCTTGGTGTAACGGTCAAACTGGCTACCCTATCGTTGATGCTTGTATGAGACAATTAAACCAAACAGGTTACATGCCCAACAGGGGACGTATGATTGTTGCCAGTTTCCTTGCAAAACACTTAATGATAGACTGGCGGTATGGTGAAAGGTATTTCATGGAAACTTTGGTCGACGGTGATTACTCTTCGAATAATGGCGGTTGGGGTTTCAGTTCAAGTACCGGGGTTGACCCACAACCATATTTCAGAATCTTCAATCCTTATCTTCAATCTGAGAGGTTCGACTCTAATGGTGACTACATTCGTAAGTGGGTCCCAGAATTGAAAAGTTTAAAAGGTAAAGCTGTTCATAAACCTTACGATCACACTGATGAAGATTTGAATTACCCCAAACCAATTGTGGAACATAAATCTGCAAGAGAAAGAGCTTTAAAAAGATACAGTGATGCAAAATATTAATTTTATGTATTTACCTTTAGATTGCCTTCTTAATTAACGACTCAGCAAGTTTCAAACCATCTTCTGAACCAACTAAGTATACATAATTGGCATTATCACTTTGAGATCTAGGTACCATAATGAAAGTTCCAGATTTTTTCTTGATTTCCCTGATTTTACGTCCTTGCGGTCCAACAATCTTTGAAAACGATGAAGGATTTGGCGAATAGTACCAACCATTGAAGTCACTCTTTTTGATCAAGTCTAATTTTTCGTTAATCAATTCAAGTACTTTGTCAACTTGTTCTTGGTCACCTTTTAATCTCCATGGAATTGTGGCTTCATCCACCACAATAGTTGAAGGCACAACTGTGAATTTAGCCTGGGTATTATCTTGTGGGGAAGCTTCTTGCGGTGGAGTTGGAATTCCTCTGTTAGATAACTTGGATGCCTTTCTATTGAATGCAGTTCCATGACTAACTTCAACATTATAGTCGTCTCTAATCATTCTGAAAATTCCTCCTCTTTCTGAGAGCAAACTATGATAAGCCTCTGGAACTTCAACAACGTCATTCCAATCGTCTTTAGTTAATTCATCCAACTTAGGTTTCACCTTCTCAATTTGATCAGGCAATCCAACAATTTTAATTGTGGTTGAATCTTCTTTTGGTCTTGGAATCTCAAGTGTGACATTGAATTCTTCTTCAATGGAGTGACGAATTGATCCATTAGGACCGATGATCATACGATGCTTTTCCTTTGGTAATTCATACTCTTCAACAACAGAGTCCTCTTTGAATTTGACAATTTCCTTGATTTGCTCGATAATCTTATTGACAATTTGCTTAGGACCCTGTGAGACAACTTCACTAGAACCACTTCCTTCGTTAGGAATGGACAACAATCTGTGGTATTGTTGGCTTGATAAGTCATCTCCACCAGCTTTAGAGACTATGGTTCTCATCTTAGAACCACCTTGACCAATTAAATCACGGTGGTATCTTGGATCCACCTCAATTGTAACTGAAACGAAATTTTCAACTTCTTTGACAATGTCATTGATCTTAGCTGTTGCATCTTTCAAAGCTGCTCTGGAGCCAGTCAAAGTAAGCTCAACAATACCAGAGTCAGTCTCTTTAGCAGTGTCTCTGCTAAATCTATATTCCACACCAGTACCATCGGCAATATCTCTGATTGTTTCACCGGATTTACCAATGACTCTGGCAACTGCTTTGACGGGAATCTCAATCACTTCTTCGAAACCGTTATCCTTTTCAAATTTATATAACTCGTTCAATTCCTCTTCAGCTTTAGCGACATTCTTAGAAGCACCTCTAATAGTAACTTCATCCTTGTTTTTAGGACTGTCTTGGGAGTTCTCCTTCGATGAAGGAAATCTAATCCTAACATTGTATTTGTCTTGTAACCTGTTAATGTAGATACCATTTGGACCGATCAATCTTCTATGATAGTGGTTCTCGATTTTAAGCCTAGTCAAGGTTTCATCAGCCCATTTCTTGGTCAATGAAACAATCTTGGACTTACAAGCCTCAACATTTCTCTTTACACCGACCAAGCTGATGTCAGTTTTAGCACCCTTTTCACTTGAATCTTCCTCATCGACGATATCGATTCTAACACCAAATTCGTCTCTCAATGAATTCAAAAATTGACCGTTTTTACCGATCAATCTAGACAATGCAATAGAGGGAATAGCCACCACAGTGGTGTATTTGTCTTGAAATTCTTGGGCATCTTCTAACACAGCCTCCACCAACTTTCTGACTGTGCCAACGTGAGGTTTGATACCGTGAACAATGACCTGGTCTTTTGAGTCACCACCGAATTTGATGACAACTGAATCAGGTTCAACTTCACTCAAAATAGAGTTCAAGGTAGTGCTATTGTCACCAATGATGTACTTGTGGTGAGAAGCAGGGATAGCCAAAGATTCAGTTTGTAAAGAAGATTTCAATTCACGCAATGAATCAAGAGCTTCGTTGACTTTAATGAAACCTTCTTCTTGCTTTGAAGTATCTTCGAAGTCAAATTCATCCTTTTCAGATACATTATTGTTGGAAAACAAAACGACTCTGTTGTTCAAAATAACGGGACTAACCTTGTAAGATTTTGCGACGGATTCAACAACAGATGGTACTTTTGGTAACAAAAACTCGTCAATATCTTCAATAACTTTAGTATCAGCTGGAACAAGTGAGTTAACAGTGGAGACAATTGCTTTTTTGGCTGACTTCAAAGACTCCTCATCAGAGAGTTTAGCGACCACTTCAATTGGAATTGTAAGGTTATCAAGGTCTTGCAAGTATTCAAGTGATGGAGCGTTGATAATGACATCATTTTGCTTGGAAATTGTTTCGAAGACACCATTCGAACCCAATAAGTAAGCAACAGCCTTGACATGATCCAAGTTACCTTTGTGAGCTTTTGACATGTCTAAGACTTCAACCTTGAATTGAGAAGTATGTTGTCTGGCCTTATCCTTAGCGATATTGAGACGGTTCTTTTGACCAATGAACTTGACATTAGTTTCACCTTCTTCTGGTAACTTAATGAGAACATTTTCCTCTTCCATAATGGTGTCAATTGGCAAGAATTGGTGCTTAATTTTAGGAATTGGGACCTCATCAATAGTGATAGTGGCAGCTACTTGATCCAATTGAGATTTGATTTCTTCCTTAGCTTGCAATACAGCATCTCTGTCACCAATAATACTGATAGTGTTGGAAGAGGACTTGTAGTCTGGAATAGCTATATCCAATTGACTGAAACTATCAACAATTGATTCTAAAGCAGCAGCAGCGAAAGGTTTGATAATTTCTTCAACTGGAAGTTTAAGAGACAAATTCTTAGTTTCATCCTTAACGATTTGTAAGATTTTAGCTCTGGCTAATTTACAACTCTCGACATCACCTTCAATAGTAACAATGACAATCAGGTTAAAGATATCAGAAGCATCTGAAGATGGATCAACAATTTGTTCGTCGTGACCAATATCAACTTTGACATCGTATTCTTGAACGATTGGTCTCAAGTATTTACCACCCGGGCCAATAATTCTTGATCTTAATTTCGAAGGAACTGAGAAAGACACTTTGACAGGTTTAGTTAATTTCTTAATGACCAACCTTTTAGCCAATTTAACATCTTGAGGTTTACCAGTAATTAAGAAAGTTCTCTTTTTAGTATGTTGAGAAGTGGTACATTCAATATTAGTCTTTGTATCAGCTTTAACTGATGTCAAAATTTTAATAAATTCTGGTCTAGTTGTATTCAATTGATCTTCAGCGTCTAAAGAAAAAGCTTCCTGGATAGTTGAAGATTTGAAGGAACCATTTGAAGACCTTGGAGCTGGAGAAGTTGAAGGACCAGGAGATTTCATTGAAGGACCCCAAGAAGTAGTTGAAGAAGAACCATTACCAGATGATTTTAAACCACCTAAAGCAGGAAAAGCACTTTCATCATTGATTGAAGGAATAGAGTTGGTCATTGATGAATTGGTTTCTGCAGTAGAGAAGTCGTCTTCTGGTTCAGATTTATCAAATTGATCAATAAACTGACCGTTAACACGAGCAGCAATGATTTCAGCAGGAGTAAGCATAATTGAAGAGTTTAGACAATGGGCAATACACAAGGGCAGCAACAGTAAACGGGTAGATTAATCTTTATAAAGAAAAGCTCAAACTTGTATAACTTCCTTTAAATAAATTTAGTTCAAGTAGATCAATTCTTGAAAAAAAAAGAGATTAGGTTCCACGTAGCGTTTTCACTGCGGATTAAATCATTGTTAATTTTATTGTCGCAAAAAAAATTACCATTGTGACGAATTAAATAGTTTCATAAATAAGTTGTCTCACTTGATATTCCTCATTAGCATCTTCAATATCTTGCCAATTACCAATAAAATCATCTCCTCTAACAATTCCAGGTAATGTTTTACCTTTGGAATATCTTCTCCAAATTTTCTTAGCTTCTTCGTCAACTCCGAGATCACGGGATGTGAATTTGATTTCATTGGCCCTTAAAATTGTCATCAAACGATTGGTCTTATGAACGATTTGCATACCACCTGCTAATGATGTGAAAAGGTAAACCGGTTGACTTTCTAAATGTTTTCTCAAATCTTCTGGTGAAATTTCATCGAAATCAATTTCCTCCTCTAAATCTTGTGATGGTTCCACAGTGGTATCAACTTTGGTATTGACTTCCTTGCTCTCGGAGAGTTCATTGATGTTTACTTCAGGTTCAACCTCTTGGCCTTCCTGATCTTCACCTATCGTTGTGGTTGATATCTTATCTTTCGCTTCGAGTTCATCTTGGGGGACAATTTCCTGCAGCTCTGTAGCTTTCTCGATATCAGCTGGTTCTACTTCGTTCTCGCCAGTTTCGTCAGCCTCTGCCTTGGCATCAGCATCAGTGTCAACAGCCTCAGTATCAGCAGTTTCAGCCTCAGCATCAGCCTTGACTTCAACATGGTCAGCTTCAGCTACCTCTGATTCCACGGGATCTTCACCCTTCTCCTCTACGTCTTTCTTGCCATCATCAGCCTGATCCTCAGAAATACTTAATTTCGTGATATCAGGCTTATCTTCCACCTCGACTTGACCCTCGATCAAGTTCTTCTCCTTCTCAAGCTCAGCTGAAGCTTCTTCAATTTCTGTTATTTCCTCCTTAATTTGAGGCTCGTTCTCCTTAACATCTTGTGTTTTCACTGCTTCCTCATGAGCTATTTCCTGATCTTGCTTAACAGTTTCTGGTTCTTCTGGTGTGTCTAACTCCGTTTCAGTCTCAGTTTCTGTCTCCTTTTCTTCTTTTGGGGTTGCCTCTGAGTCAGCATTTGGTTTCAGCAGTAACACTTTCTCAACCATACTATCTAAACCATCGATCGTCGAGTAAGGGTCCTCATTGATCAATGCACCTTCTCTGTACAACTCACTTGGGTTAGCATCATTTTTCTCATTGTAGTTTGCTGGTTGTCTTGATCTAGACCTGGAAATATTCCGTAAGTAGTTGACAGCAGAAGCAGATCTGTTGGAGTAGCTATCAATAGAAATTTGTGGGGAATCCACATTGAAATTTGTGTAGTCACCAGTAGTGACGAGGGAGGCTTCACTCTTCATGAAAGAAGAAGAGGCAGAGCTTTCAGGGAAAATACCTTCTTCAGCTGCCGCAATTGATTCTCCCATAGTAGGTCTAGTACGTCTTGATTGTCTACCAGAATCATCTTCTTCAGGAGTTTCCAAATCAGCTGGTAACTCATACTTGGAAGGGTCCAATTCATGGGTATTCTTATACGAGTCACCTCTAGCCAAATGAGGTCTTAAACTTGAACTGGACCTTGCAGCTCTATTGGCTGAAGGTGACCTATCATAACGAGATCTCGAAGTTGAATCACGTCTGACATCCTTTTGGAAGTAAGGAGAATGGAACCCTTCTGGGCCTCTTGAACTACGATTATCCAACAACGGAAGAGGCTTGATTGAACCTGGTGGTTGTTGAAATGCCCTGTTTTCCTTTGTGAAATCCACAGATCTTCTGTGGGGGTCTTCCTGTTTGATCTTATCAAGCAAATCGGTGTGATCCTGGATCAGATTCTCCAATTGGTAATCAGAAAGGTTAGGGTTGGAGTAGTCCTGCTGACTCTGTTGATAGAAGGAAGATCTGGTGACAGAAGTTTGAGGGTTAGAGTCGGAAGATGACTCTTGAACCACAGCATCCTCAGTCTTTTCTGGATGATCCACAGGCTCTGCAGAAACTGGAGATTGGGGTTCATCAACTGATTCAACGGTTTTGGTGGGGGACTCTGTAACTGACTCAACATCAGCCTTAATTGGCTCAGAGGGCTCAGAGGCCTCAGGATCATTGGAGATAAATCTGATATCATCTTTGACATTACCCTTATCATCCAAGAACTTATCAAAGTCTTCTTCGGAACCAAGGAGAGCACCTTCATTGATCAAATCATCCAAACTGGCTGATATCGCCTCGTTCAACCCCATTTTAGCAAAGTTGACAGGAGTTTTCTTATACTTTTCCGGGTGAATGTAGTTATTATGGGCTGAGTCATCAGCTGAACGAATAGACGAACCAACCAATGAAGGTTCTTGTAATTGTTCTGCTTTTTCTAATTGCTGTTCGAAATCCATTTCAATTGCACTGATAATAAAATCCTGTATTTACGACTCGCTATAATCGTAATCAAAAACTCACAAAAAATAATTGGATCCCGTGAGCAGAAACGATAAACGTAATGACAGCTACTCCACCATATACTTGTAAGATTGAACCAAAAGTTGAAATTGTTCAATTTGATGGACTTGGATTCAAAACTCTTTTGTGGAAAGCTCCTGAATCGATTGAATACAAAGGACGTGTTGTTATTGTTCATGGGTTTAGTGAAGATTCTAATGTCTATTTAGAGTTCGGGGACAGATTATGTGAAAGAGGGTTTGACGTTTTCTACTTTGATCAGCGTGGTGCAGGAGAAACTTCAAAACCAAAAGATATCGGTAAAACTAACGAGAAATTTGTCTTTAAAGACTTAGATTTTATTATTAAAAAGAATTTAGAGGACAAAAGATTACCTGAAGAAAAGATTAGTTTAATTGGTCACTCAATGGGTGGTGGAATCGTTCTTAATTATGGAATAAGAGGTAAATACAGAAATTCAATCAAAGCTATAATTGCTAGCGCTCCTTTAGTTCGCTTAGATCCAAGTACTGACCCAAACATCATCATGAAAGCTGCAAGTGCAATTTGCTATCGTATCTTGCCAAATTTCCGTTTAGATGCTGGTTTGAATTTCAATTACATCACTAACAACAAGAAATGGCTGGACTACATTAAAAACTCCAAGTCGAAATTTTGGATTACAAGTAGTCTCCATCACGACATGATGGCAAGAGGTGAAATGTTAACCAAACCTGAATTTGTCGCCAGATTTAACCCTGATATTTCGTTACTTGTCATGCACAGTCCACTGGATAAAATTAACTCATACAAAGCCTCCAAGACTTTTTATGATTTGGTCAACGACAATGTCAATAAGGAATTTCTTACCATTGAAGGTGCTCAACATGCTTTGTTAATTGAAGTTGACGATGTTGTTGATCGTGTTTTAGCTAAAGTCGAGTCCACCATTACTGGAAAAAATTAATTGATGTATTATGAATGTATGTTACTAATCCAATAAAGTATCTCAAAGTGTCAAAGTGTCAACTAGCACCACGCCATTGCAGCAACACTTCAACACCATACATATAGCGGACCCTTTACAATTAGGGGACGTGGCTCTACCGTTCAAAAGTAGTCGGGTGATGGATTCAGATTATATTGACTGCGATCATGAATGCACTAACCAAATGGGATACACAATTAAACAAAAGATTGATATTTGCTTGAAAGCAGAAGCTAATCCTCACATGACCCAAGCGGACTTGGCAGAATGGGCTCAACAACAATACAAATCTGTTAAAAAACCGTCGCAAACGACAATTTCTAGAATATTGAGTTCAAAGAACGACTTGATCGCTAGTCAAGAGACTGATTTTCAATTAGTGAGAAGACGTAAACAAACGAACCCCATTTTGAGAAAAATCTTGACCGAGTGGGTGACCCAGGCAATTTGGGAAAACATGCCTATGACTACACCCATCATCCAGTCGACTGCAAATTCGATTTGGACCAGATTACCAAATGAGTACAAAGTTGGTAATGGAGTTTTCAACCAGAAATGGTGCAATCATTTCCTCAAGAAATTGTGTATCAACTTAACTGGGGATGAACAAGATATTGCTAACAACCCAATGGGACATAAATTGAACAAAGTGTGGAACCTTGATGAGAAGGTTGAGTTGAAAAATTATCTTCAACAATTAATAACCCGAGAAGGATACAAACCCCAGGATATATTTACTATGGATGAGTTCCAGTTGTTCTATTCATTACCGTTAGATCAAATTTTTGATATAAACTCTATAGACAAAGGTCTCAAGCAGTCTAATTCTTCAACTGAGAACTCCCTTACCATCCTACTCGGTACCAACATTGATGGCTCAGAAAAACTCACACCACTCATCGTGGGTAAAAACGATAAATTTGACGTCTCCTTCAGTTCACATAAAAGTATGAAACATGGTAATAATGCTAATGTTCAAGTTCTAATGAACAAATTAACAGAAATCTACAACATCTTCTACAAAAACAACATTAATAAGTGGATCACTTCATCAATGTTTCAAAACTATTTGTTGACTCTTGACCATAAACTTGAAAGCACTTCTCCCGGCAGAAAAATCCTAATACTTGCAGATGACTCATCAAGTCATAGAATATTAAATCTTAAGTTCAAAAACATAAGGTTATGCTACCTCAAAAACAATACCAACCACAAGTCTCCGTTCAACTCTTTGTATAATGGTGTGAATTTTGACTATTTGCCAATGAGTTTTGGTATAGTCAACGAGTTTAAAGTCCTCTATAGACTTCAACAATATTTGGAAATGATAAACATACAGCGACAATACTCCAATAGAACAAACAATAACTCAGTTATTCAACCAGATCAATTGAATATGATAAAGTTTGATGAGACGCAAACTGCTGACTCACCAGCTGATGCCTTATCAGAATCCGATTACTCTGTACCACTAATCAAAGCTATTGAATGGATAAAAAGATCATGGGACTCAATCTCTAAAGAGAAAATTATTGCCTCCTGGCAAAGAACTCACCTCATCAACTTTTCGAAAGTGTGGCCTATCGATTCCCCACTGGGTGACTATTCTTCGCTCTATGAACTATTGGAGTCGACCAAGACCACTGATCTTTCCAAGAGCTACAACAAATTGAGTGAAGTTATGACATATTTGAATGTGGTGATACCGTGGGAGATAGATGAGTTGCTTGGACTTGTCAATGAGAGGGGCAAGGTCACATTGAATTACGTGTCAATTGAAGAGATCATTGGCAGTTGTCTACTGGAGTCTGATGACCATAGAGGTGAAGATATCCAAGAGTCCAGTGAACATGAAGCAAAGAAAGATCTCGGAGAGAGTGAATTTTCTGATGCTTGGGTAATGAATGAGATGTTGGGTCAATCAGATATAAACGGTAGCATCATGGCACCTGAAACGAAACTGAAGGACAAGATTGGTGACATAAACGATGCAGTTCCAATGAGCGAGACAGTTGCCCCCAACCCCATGGATTTGAACTACAACGCTAGTTACAACTCACCGAATTCCAACACCATGACTATAGGAGCATTGTTAGCAGCGGCAGATGAACAACTCAATAAAGAAGAAGCATTAGCTAACCAAGGACTTTACAATAACGCTGATGTGTTAGTGCCATTAACAGCATCATCCAACCCATTGGGAGATTTCCAATCAGCACCACCATCAGTTTCAGCCAAACCACTAAGTGACTCTCGCAAACATTACCTTCAAACCGAACATCGACCCTCTAACAAAAGATCTCTCTTTCGGTTGCCGTCAGACAGTTCTAGAGACAATAGTCCCCCATTAAATGACTCATTACCGTCATCAGCATCACCCAACCCCACTACTATCAACGAAAGATTTTTTGCAAGAGGGCTTCAATCTGGTGTGACATTCAGGTCATCATCGTACAGTAATCTCTCAAATTATGGTAAGACAGTTGGACAGAAAGAACTCATAAAACTGCTTAATAGAGTGATCGAAGGAGCTCATACCCTTCGATTCTCCTCCAGCACAATTAACGAATTACGACTCAACTTAAAGGAACTACAAACTCAACACGAGCTTAAATCCAAACACATGCCCTGACATAATATAGACTATATACAATTCATTGGTGGTAACGGAAGCTTACTCTTCAGCGATTCCAAGTTCTTTAGCTTTCTCTTCCAACCTTTTCCTCTTTTCAGCTCTTGCTCTTTTGATTCTAGCGATTTCAGCTTGAATTTCATGAGGCTCCTTCGGAATCTGGTTGAGTGTAGCAGGATCAGGCCAGAACCCTGGCAAGTTGAATTTATCATCGGAGTCCACACCAACGTATGTCATCACTAAAATTGGGGTGAAGAGGTAGAAGCCAAACTGCGGTTAGTAAAGGGATTTTGACGAGTATGAAACACTCCATGATTCATACCACCATCAGTTACTCAAAACATACCTTCGCTGTCTCCAACTGCGTTCTTGTGAACTTTGGAATGAACCTTGCAAACATCGTAAGTGTGATCAGTTGATTTTTCGCGCTAACCACACCTCATGAGTTATACGGCCATAGAACCTGATATCATAGAAAACGACACTCCTACAGCTAATAACCAGCAGCTGTCGGGTCCCGTATCTTCTAACCCTGAAGAATGGACATGGGTTCAAAAAATCAAACAATCGTCACACCCATTGGCCCTTGTGTTCTATATGTTTTTCAGGTTAGCACCGATATTCGTCTACCTCTTTGGAAACTTCTTCATTGGATTCGTGGTACAGAAGAATAGATTTATTTTGCATTTCATAACACTTATTCTTTTAGTGACAGCAGATTTCTGGAACCTCAAAAACATCGCTGGTAGATTGTTGGTCGGGTTGAGATGGTGGAATGAAATTAGCCAAATTGACCACACTGGTGAGTTCGAGAACGTTTGGGTCTTTGAAACAGCTGATCCAAATCGTTATATCAATCCAATCGACTCAAAAGTCTTTTGGCTTTTGTTGTACATTCAACCAACAGTGTGGGCAGTACTAGGTTTCCTCGCTGTGTTGAAATTCCAATTCTTGTACTTGATACTTATCTTCATTACAATATCACTCTCGTTGACTAATGCTGTGGCGTTCACTAGATGTGATAAATTCAGTAAAGCCAACGACGTGGCATCAAGCCTTTTCTCAAGTGCTACCACCAACTTATTTTCAAGATTCAACCCATTCCAAAGATCCTAGAAGTCTTCTCTCAGCATGTATAACACATCGTTATCATCAATCCAATGACTTGCTCTAGTTTTAATAGTACCTTCTTTGAGTCGTCTAACAAATTCAGATTTCCTTGAACTATAACAAGTGAAAGTATCCTGGACATTCTGATGTGCATCTAAAGAGTTTGTTGCTGACATCTGATTTTCCTTGTCTTCCTCAAGATTTGGAATATCATCAATCTCTTTCAACAATTGGCTTATCTCATGGGAGTCTCTCCTGTTAACTTTATTCACCAAAACTTTGATCTTTGATAGGATTTTTGATTGAATTGTGATCATCTTGGTACTTTCAGAACTTATCAATTGTTTATTGTTTCTTTTGTGGTTTGTACTCAATCAAATAATGATTCAACATCTCAAGATGACGCATCTTTGTAGCCATATCCTGGAATGGCCTCGTAGAGTCAACTTTCTCTGTGAATATGGTTCCACTCAACAACTTGGGATTCCTGAAATCATTGGTGTCGTTGTAAACAAGAATTGTGTCGAATCTCTTTTTCAATTCCTCTAACTGTGAGTCTTTGACATTGATCTCAAGTCCCGCAAGCAACTGGGACTTATAGAGATGTGATATCCTGTCGGAGCTATTGTACACTATCTTCAAGATCAATTGGTTCAACAAAATATTGATGTCGTTGTTTTCTGAGATCTTAGTCACCGACTGTCTCAAGCCTTCAATCTTGACATCGTGCGGTATCCGCTTAATGATTGATATTGGATCATAAAATGGGTTTGACTGGTCATCTGCTCCCTCAATTAGAGCTTTGATAAATCTTGGTTTCTCCATGGAGTAATCAAGTAGAATATTCCATGCTTCCCTGTCGTTCTGATGCTTAGCAAAATTAATGGCAATGTCTGGATCATCTATCTCGTTGATTATCAACCTGATTGCCTTTTTGTTTTCACCAATCTTGCCTAACAAGTAAACTAACTCTTCAAAAAATTGGTTATCTTCACATAATCTGATGGCCTTATCAATGTCATAATCACTATGCTTCATCAAAAAGGGTAGTAATTTACCTCTGTTGTATTGAGTGAACAATTTTATCCTTTCGTCACCAAAGGAGGTGACCAAGAAATCATCTACGTCTTTCAACTTCTCAAGGTATAAGTAATTGATGAGTCCTAAATGGTTTCTTTTCATGAGGTCCACAATCGTATGGGGATTGATTTCGTGTCTCTTCTCCACCAAGACATCGATTATGTCGCCCAACTTGTACGATAAAGTTTCTAAGGGCAATGTGGCAAACTCGTCATTGTCAAACCTCAATGGAATGATTTCAGGTAGATCATCAATGAATGTTGTGAGAAGATGATTCTCTGATAGGAATGCAACGATGTTAGGGTCTCTCAAGTGGATCAAATGAGGAATTGCTTTGTGGGGTTCTCCTGTTTTAACATACAAATCCACTAGACAGCGTCTTAAATTTACTAGAGATTGTGCTGACTCAAGGGTCTGCTCAATTAGCTGTTGAGCTTTTTTAGGGTCATAGAGCTCGATATCCCAAGTCCTGATCAAATCATAAAAGGTGTTTATATCATTGGTAATCCAAAAGGCAAGAATTTCGTCATAAATGTTCGATGGGAGTGCAAGTTTTGGAGTTATTGGAATTATAGTGGTTAGCAAGTCAATGTGATTAGATTTGATAAATATGGTGCACCAAGTTTCCCATTGCCGCTGAACTTCAGTCACAAAATCTTCATCATACTCCTGTGAGCTACCGGTCGTACTTCTTTCAGACCTACTGGTCATTATTGTACTCTTGGTGTCTCCCTCTGGTAGTCTGTGATCATTCAAAAAGAGAATTGTCGACAAGAATACACTAGCATCTTCCCATTCATCTCCTTGCACTAGATTATCCACATGCTGAACTCCAAGATTCAACCTTTGAAGCGGAGTTAAGAGGTGTTCACTAATGTCCCAAGCTTCCTTGAAACGGTTTCGGTCAACGAACCATTGTAGGCGGTCTGTCAATTGAACTTCCTGAGCAATAACACCATCTTTGGCACTGACAATGAAGTACCTAGTTCCCTCAAGGCCCATGTGACGTCCAAGAGTGTAATCATTAAGACCCAAACCTTCGATGTTACGAAGGCCGATCTCTTCCTCAAAGTCCACTTCACCAGTTAAGGAATTGATTAATTTTAGGTCAGGATAATTGTATTCTACTGTCCCGTCTTCATTGCTTGGAGGCTCATATGATAGTACCATCCAATAGTCATCTTTGAAGCTTGAAAGACCAGCAATCAAGCTGTCCAACTTGTAGACATGTTCCACCTCCACACTTTTCTCTTGGACTGAAGTGAACGAGAATGTTGCGGCAGAGGGTAGAATTCTTGACTTATTCGACGCTGTAGCTGACTCATTCTTGTTGGTGGCAGTGAGTGAAACCCTTAGGGACCAAATGTAATTGGCCCAGCCAATTAATATTCTATCTGTCTCTAAGAAATGGACTCTAGGCCAGTAAAGATCACTTCTTGGTGCATCTTCTGGCTTTTCTATAACTTTGATCACCAGACGTGCAGTAGTGTGATAAAAAGTAATTCCCTTATCATTCATCCAAATCAAAAGATCATCAATCGTTTGCAAAGACACAATTGGCCCATTATTTTCATCAAGGACCACATCAGATCTTTGACCAAGCCAGTTTTTGCTTGAAAACAACACTTTGCCTGCCATTCCACCACTTGCGAAACTTCTTGTCTTAGCATAATTTGCATCCAAAACAACTGCATGTACTGGTCGTTTAAAATCGAATGCAACGATATCCTTTTCATCCTTTAGCGACCCAATTACTACTGTACCGTCCATTGAGCCTGTTGCGAAGAATTGTCCATCTGTGTAGATGGCAAGTACAGAAGCTCTATGCGCTTTGAAGGTCCTCACAGTTTCAAAATTGGAGGCAGTGATATGAATAATCCCTGAATGGGTTGCAAACAAGAAATAGTTCTCATGGAATGTACATGTAGACACTGGATCTTTGACAAAGAAGTTGGGAGGGAGACCGTTAAGACGAGAGTACTTCAATTTTGGTGGTTCTTCAACGTTTATGTCACTCTCTTCGTCACTGCCGTAAGTTGTTTCAAATGTGGTATCACCCACTGTGTCATAGTCGTTGTCATCCACACTGCTGGCATGTGAAGCCCTGTCGTTAGCGTCAGGCTCACTGTCAGACATTTGTGCGAACTGGGATCTGAATTCTCACTATGGCTGTAGCTGGTAACGGGGTATTAGTGCAGTGTGATCCATCTATTCGGGCCTTGATTCTACAGATAGATTCTCAAAGGCATGATATCGTTATTGATGAGCTTGATGATACGCATCTATTGATTCAACCCGATAAAGTTCAGTATGTGAAGAACGAACTCAATCTGATGCTACTGAAAAACATTTACGACCCCTTCAACGATGAAGCTGATCACTAGTCTATCGAATAGACCTACAAATATGCTGTATGAGGTAATGAAATACCAATGATGTTTATTTTTGTTCTGAAGCGGCTTCTAACTCTTCGTCAAATTTGAGTAACGGCTTAATGTCCTGGAGATTATTCTTCAAGGAATCGTCATTGAGCGAAGTATCCACCAAATTGCTGACAAAGTTGACAAAAATCTCAGGTTCCATTATGACACTTATTTGGTTAAGAGAGTTTTTCTTTGTCAATTCTTCACTCAAATTACTATAGTAAGTCTCGTAAAAAGAGATAAGGATGTTTGCTAAAGTCCGAAGCAATGAGTCGAGAATGTTGAAATCATTCATATAAAGAACAATTTGACTTTTGAAGTTTGGAAGACTTTCAGTTAAGTTGACTTTAAACTGCTCAAAGTTGAGCTGAAAATTATCTCCTTTGTTCAATGGTTCGATGATAGTGTTGAGAAACTCACTCAACAATTCATTGATGATGTTATTCATCTCCAGCTCGATTTCGAGTTTAGCGTCTATCATGTTGTTGATGACTTTAGGAACTGTTCTTCGTATTATATCGAAAATCCCCTTCTGGTTTAGGTTGACAAGAATTTCACCATTTCTGAAAAGGCTGTATAACTCATTCAATCCACTAGTAAAGTCTAATGTGGTTTCTGTCCTGATATACTGGATGTCGAAGTTGCTCAATTGGTACTTCAAGATCACCAAATTCTTGAGATAGTACAACTTGGCATCTATTTTCCCTAAATGCAACACGCATAAGTTGTAAGCATTGGTCTTCAAGATCTCAATACAGCTGTGGACAATGTAATGAGCAAGATCATCAAACACCACAGAATTGACCAACTCATAAATGTTAGATAATATAGTTAATGCTTTACCCAATGGTAAGTACAAATCTTCAAACAAATTCTCCTCAAAGTCTTCGTTCAATGCGTTGTCATGTGTGACCCTCTTGTTCCCAATTTTCAAATCTTCAGGCGTGGGTTTGTAGGGAATCAATTTGTTGTCCACGTAAAGTTGAATTTTGAAAATTAATCTGTTTTGAACGTCGTTGGATACTGACTCGAAAACCTCTCCGAAATCAACCTGTGTTTCTTCGAGCTCAAATTCATAATACTGCTGGAGTAAATTGGTAACTTGACACAATGCCGAGATGTTCGTTTCTTTAAGTATTTTTTGCCTAATGCTGTCGTAGAATGGATCAATGCAATCTTTCAAGAAGCTGTAAAGGTCAACACTCAAGGATTCCGTCATTTTTTGTGTGGCATCAATGAAGAACATCTTTTTGAAGAGGTCAAACTCTCTGATGATAACCTTCTTTAAGAAGGAAATATTATCTTGAGTGAATTGGACTAAATTAGTTGCGTTGGCCTCATTCAAGTTGCTAGCAATGTATGGAACCAAGTAACTCAGTCTTATGGAGAAGTAAGTGTTCAATATCTCGGTTAAGAATCCATTGTATTCTACCTCACCACTGACCTCAACTCTCTTTCTTATCTCCCAAATCAAATTAGGGAAGTAATAGAACTCACCCCTGGTTTGGTCAAGATAAGTTTCAAACTCACTGTAAATAAGAATAGACGTTAATTCTGGGTCTGTGCCTTTAGATCTGATCGTATTATTCAACAACTTCAAGTTATTTTTCAAGAAATCTTTGATCAATGTCAAGCACCTTGTCAAGCATTGTCTGAACTTGATCTTGAACTTTTCATTTTCTTTAAAGTCTGGATTTTGTTTTAAAAAGTCGAGGGAAACATTCAAGCTGTCCAATATCTCGTTGAATTTAGAGTACTTTATGAGTTTAGAACTGTTAGGCATCGACAACTTTCTGGTGATCTCATCTAGTTTTTCAAAGTTTTTTAGCACATTGTTAATAGCTGTGACTCTCTCATTTAGTCCATTGGTGTTGGCGATCAAAGCTAAACTCTTGGTATTGAAATCATCAGTTTGTTCGTTAATGTGAACGTTTTTGTCGAGTATGTCCTTCAATTGATCGATGATTTGGTTGTTATCATGTATAAATGCTTTTAACTGCTGATTATTGACGTCTATAGTTTTTTGAAAAGTGATAACGTTGGCTTGATCAAGCTCACCTAGTTTCAACTGACTTTCGAAGCTCGGAAGTAGTCCCAAATCAAAATTGCTCAGAATGTACCTGTTCCATACATGATCTAGTTCGTGTTCTTGGAGAGGATGAAGCAAGTGATCGCCATTGGTTGCTTTATTGTCGGATAAATCTTTACTAAAATTGAGCTCGGATTTACTTTTAGGCAAAGTTTTATGAGCTTGTTCCACGATTATTGGGTTTGGACTAGAAATTCCATTGGGTTCTTCGTGGAACTCAGGCAAGTCCAGCGCTATCGATTGTACGAGAGACTTACTTCTTATTCTAGTCATAGGTGTCTTAAGTCGCGATTGAAATTCATGTTGGATCCAAGAGAAGCGGTGGATTCCGACGAGGTGCTAACAGAACCTTCTGATGACGAACTATTAGATCTTCAAAAGGAATATGAATTAAAGTTGGCCCAGTTGATGGCTCAAAAGGCAAAGAAATCCCTGTCTACTACCAAGAAATCTACTAAAATTCATGAAAAATCACTGTCAACCGCTGAAAAATCCTCGAGTTTTGTTAAAAACTTGTACCAATATAAACCAGTAGAGAAAGTGACTTACGAGAACAGGTTTTTTGAATTCGAAGTCCCAGAACCTGGCCAAGAAGAGGTTGAAAATGATAAAGACCCTCTCACAAAGCAAGAATTGAGAGTCAGGTATCAGAGCAGCGAGGTAATAGCAAACGCACTAGCCAATGTTAAAGTGCTCAATGTGAACAAACTTCTAGCGAAAGTGACAAAACCTGCCTACTCTGAACCAGCTTACGATAATTGGGCTCTTGTTGGGTACATTGTACATAAATCCAAACCTATGGTGAGTAAAAACAAAGACAAGTACATGACATTGAAAGTAGGGACTTTCGAAAGATCACTAAATGTCACTTTGTTCAAGGAAGCTTTCGACAAGTATTGGAGGTTAAGGATAGGTGAAATAATTGTCATTTTAAACCCAACAATAAGTCGATACGAAAGAGGATTCGGGCTTCGGTTGAATGATGGTTTCAACTGTGTGTTACTTATTGGTATGATGAAGAATATAGGGCAATGTGCTGATAATAATTGTGACAGTTACATCCATAGTGGATTGAAATATTGTGAGTTTCATCAAGTCAAAAATGAAAAAGAGATGTTGAAGAATTCCAGGATGGAACTCAATGGTTCCATTAAGCTATTTAATCCTCGTGAGAAGCAGATAAACGAAGAGACTCAGAGCTTTTACACCAAAAGTGCTTTTGATGGAAGAAAGTATTTCAAATCCAATATCCTTGATACTGAGGGAAAGAAGAGGAAACACAAGGATGACATCTCCAACAAGAATCTAGAGAAGAAACTCATCAAGTTAGGGAACACATCGAAGTTCAAGACTCTAGGGCTCGTAAAGACAGAGCCTCATTTGACTATGGATTCTGAAAAGGCCATGAATGAGAAGAACGACAGCATAAATGAGCTCCGGGAGTTGAGCAAGAAGAAGAAGATCCATCTTGAGATGTCGCTGAAAGACAAAAAGAGGAAAAGAGAGAAATGGCAAAAGAACATGGAGTTGTTGAAGAAGACCAACGAGCCAAAGAAGCCAGAACCAGTCTCATTAGAGTTCTCAGACGCCAGTGATATCGAAATAGAGTTTGACAACGACCAACAGAAGGTTACGTTTGAGCACATTTACAAGATGTGATGACACCAAAATTAAGGGTCCTGTAAGTTGGCCAATCAAAATTTACAAAAAGTAATCACAATTTTAGTGTGGCCTGGGGATGATCCACTCGATTGATACTCAACAAGTGTCTCTTTTGATTGAAGCAGTACGGTTAGATTGTGAGATTTTATTAAACTTTCACCCCCACCTCATCAACCTCATCGCGTTATTTTTCAGTCTGAGTGATGGATAACAAGAAACTTAAGATGCTTAGAATCTGCACACATTCAGGAAGCTTCCATGCTGACGAGTCATTGGCTGTGTACATGCTCAAGTTGTTGCCAAAGTTCAAGGATTATGAGTTAATCAGATCCAGAAACCCTGAAGACTGGAAACAAAGCGAAATTGTTGTGGACGTCGGTGGACAATACGATGGAGTCAAATGGTTTGATCACCATCAAAGAGAATTCTCTGAAACTTTCGACAAATCCTACAAGACCAAGTTGTCATCTGCTGGTTTGATCTATAAACATTTTGGTAAAGAAATCATCGCCCATAAATTGGACCTCCAGGACCAAAAATTAATCAGCACCATTCATGAAAAAATCTATAAAGAATTTGTTGAATCCATCGATGCCAACGATAATGGTATCAACAAGTATGACGAAGATTTGAAGGGAAAGTTCAATGATAAGAATTTAACATTACCACTGGTTGTTGCTAACTTGAACCCATTATGGTACGAAGACCCTACAGACAGCGACTTTGACAGATGTTTCCAACAATCCTCTGCGTTAATGGGGCAAGTTTTTGAAAATATTTTGAACTACTACGGTAAATCATGGATTCTTGCCAAGGGTATCGTTGCTGATGCTTTCAAGAACAGATTTGAAGTCCACGAGTCTGGTCAAATCTTGAAGTTGGACAAGTACTGCCCATGGAAGGATCACGTTTACGAGTTAGAGAAGGACAACAATGCTGTGGGACAAATTAAGTTTGTTTTATTCCAAGATTCAAGTACTGCTTGGAGAGTCAGCACTGTTTCTATCAAATCTGGTTCCTTCGAATTCAGACAAGGGTTACTCGAACCATGGAGAGGTGTAAGAGACGAAAAGTTAAGTGAGTTGGTTGGTATTACCGACGGAATTTTTGTCCATGCTGCTGGGTTCATCGGAGGTGCTAAATCTTACGAAAGTGTTTTAAAAATGGCCACGGAATCGTTACCTAATTAGGTGATTTTAAAACTATTTATTTAAGTTCAAGCAAAGAAAGTTGAGAATTTCCTACTTTTTCAATCAAGTGATCATCTCATTCGATTTCGTTAACTGTAGACATTATATAAACACTTTCACAAAACCCCAAGACTCGTTTTGTTATTTTGACGTACAACAAGACCAAGCGAACGAGGGCTTTTCGTTAAAATGACAACGTGGGTGTTCTTGGCAAATTAAAATTTGCAACAAACTTAAAACCGTTGAGAGGATAAAAGCAGGTAAAAAGTCTCACAGGTGCAAAATTTTCACCGCTTTTGATAAGCCACTATACTCAAATCTATAGCCATAAAGTCTCTTAATTTACCACAGGAAAGCAAGAATGACTCGTCAACTCGTGTTGGTGATGAAGATGAAAATGGCCAAAAACCGCTCAGCAGTTTAAACATGACGAGGGAATTTTATCAGAGGTCTTTTGAAGATGCCTTGCGTCAATTTAATTGTGATGCTACTTCAGGTTTAACTGAAGCTCAAGCAAGAGCCAACAAGGATATTTATGGCCCAAATAATTTAGGTAAAGAAGCGACCATTTCTTACACTAAGATCTTAGCTCATCAGGTTTTCAATGCTATGATTTTAGTGTTAATCATATCCATGATAATTGCATTCGCCATCAAAGATTGGATTTCGGCTGGGGTTATTGCTGGAGTTGTTGGTATCAATATCTTGATTGGTTTCATTCAAGAAGTGAAAGCTGAAAAGACAATGGGCTCACTCAGATCTTTGAGTTCCCCAACTGCAAAAGTTTTAAGGGATGCCCAAACAAACAATGTTTCAACCGAAGATGTTGTGCCTGGTGATGTAGTTCTAATCGGTGTGGGCGATACAATCCCAGCTGATTTGAGATTGATTGAAGCTACCAATCTTGAAACTGATGAAGCTTTGTTGACTGGTGAATCTCTTCCAGTAGCTAAAGATCCTGGTGAGATATTTGCTGATGAAGTACCTGTTGGTGATAGAACTAACATGGCATTCAGCTCATCCGTAGTTGCAAAAGGAAGGGGAGTCGGTATAGTTATTGCAACAGGATTAAACACCGAAATCGGTAAGATTGCCGATTCATTAAGAAGTGCAGATGATCACTTGATTGTCAAACCAGCCCCTGGCAGTGGATTCAACGGAATTGTCAGAGCTATCATCTATTCAACCTATAACGTTATAATGAACGTTTTGGGAACAAATGTTGGTACTCCATTGCAAAGAAAGTTATCATGGCTAGCAATTCTACTCTTTTGGGTAGCAGTTGTCTTTGCAATAGTCGTCATGGCTTCTCAAAAATTCGATGTCAATCAATCTGTTGCCATCTATGCTATCTGTGTGGCATTATCAATGATACCTTCTTCTTTAGTGGTAGTCTTGACCATCACCATGGCTATTGGTGCTCAGGTTATGGTCACAAAGAACGTGATTGTTAGAAAATTGGACTCTTTGGAAGCTCTAGGAGGAATCAATGATATCTGCTCTGATAAAACTGGTACTTTAACTTTGGGTAAAATGATAGCAAGAAAAGTATGGATTCCAACTGTTGGAACCTTTATGGTCCAGAACTCTAATGAAGTCTTCAATCCTCATGAGGGAGAAACAACCTTGGCTAGATATTCTCCAAGATACATCAAAGAATCCGACGAAGAGTTAGATTTTCAAGGTTACTCTTCTGAGTCAGTACCTAGTAATTTCAAGAGTTGGTTGAGAACTGCTACTTTAGCAAACATTGCTTCTGTAAATCCTGTTGATGATGTTAATGGTGAAAGAGTTTGGGAAGGGCATGGTGATGCTACGGAAATAGCCATAAATGTGTTCACCACAAGATTGGGTTACAACCGTGATGTTCTAATTCAGGACGATAACCTAAACCATATCCAAGAATTTCCATTTGACTCAACCATAAAAAGAATGTCTGCAATCTATGCTAATTCAACAACTAACAAAACATTCATTCACACAAAAGGAGCTGTGGAGCGACTCCTCTCGATCTGCACTTACTGGTATGGCGAGGAGGCTGATAATACTGAGCTTAAGAGTCTCACTGAGAGTGACAAGTCTAACATAGAAGCCAACATGAATGCTTTGTCAGGTGAAGGTCTTCGTGTGTTGGCGTTTGCTTCCAGGGAAGTGAGTATGACAAAAGAAAACGTTAACAGCCGTGAAACTATGGAGCAAAACTTGATCTTCGAAGGCCTTATAGGAATTTATGATCCTCCTAGACCTGAAAGTGCAGCAGCTGTGAAAGCTTGTCACAAAGCAGGAATAAATGTTCATATGTTGACTGGTGACCATCCAGGAACTGCTAAGGCAATTGCACAAGAGGTTGGGATCATTCCTTACAACATGTATCACTACACTCAGGAAGTGGTCGAATTGATGGTGATGACTGCAAGTGATTTTGACAAGTTGACTGATGAAGAGATTGACAACTTGCCTGTGTTACCGTTAGTGATTGCCAGATGTGCACCCCAAACCAAAGTAAGGATGATTGATGCGTTACACCGCCGTGATAGGTATTGTGCCATGACCGGTGATGGGGTAAATGACTCACCATCATTGAAAAAGGCAGATGTCGGTATTGCCATGGGAATGAATGGGTCTGATGTTGCAAAGGATGCATCAGACATCATTTTGACGGACGACAATTTTGCTTCTATCTTGAACGCAATTGAAGAAGGAAGAAGAATGTCGTCCAATATCCAGAAGTTTGTGCTTCAGCTTTTGGCAGAGAACATTGCTCAAGCGTTCTACTTGATGATCGGTTTAGCATTTATTGATGATCAAGGGTTCTCTGTGTTCCCGTTATCACCAGTTGAATGTTTATGGATCATTGTGGTTACCTCATGTTTCCCTGCTATGGGATTGGGACAAGAGAAAGCAGACGAAGACGTTTTGCTTGTTCCGCCAAATAAAGCTATTTTCACCTGGGAAGTTATCATCGATATGAGTGCTTATGGTTTCTGGATGGCTTGCTGCTGTCTTACAAACTATGCACTTGTTGTTTTCGCAATTGGTGACGGCAACTTAGGACAGAACTGTAACACTGAATCTGGAACCAATTGTGATCTAGTTTTGAAGGGAAGGTCAAGCGCCTTTGCCTCGTTTACATGGTGTGCGGTTTTGCTTGCTTGGGAATGTATTAACATGAGGAACTCACTTTTCCACATGCGGCCGCAATCAGAGAACCCCTGGTACAAGCAGACTGCAATTGACTTATGGAGCAACAAGTTTTTGTTCTTTTCAGTGTGTGGAGCGTTGGTCTCTGTGTTCCCTGTGGTTTATATTCCTGTGATCAACGATAAAGTCTTTCTCCACGGCCCAATCGGGTACGAGTGGGGATTATCTGTGGCATTCACGGTGTTATTTGTGATGGGAGCAGAGTGCTGGAAATGGATCAAGAGAATCTACCTCAAGAGGGACAATGCCAAAAATCCTGAGTATGATTTGGAGAAAACTGATCCATTCCAGAAGTACACTTCTTTTTCTAGAAGTAATACGCTAGTAGTGTGATTGTCATTGTCACTAAATTTGTTTTATAGTTTGAATTTGATTGATTTTGCGATTTTTTGCAATTACTTTGTAACGACTTTCGATACTGACCACTTTAGTTCAGTGCGATGATTGAGATAAGTGCTAACGATAGACTTGGTAAGAAAATAAAGGTCAAATGTTTACCCGAAGATACGATAGAAGACCTCAAGAAGATTATATCACTCCAAATAGGGACCGATTACGAGAAAATCGTCTTGAAAAAAGGCAATCAAATCTTTAAGAATCATATTAGCCTCGATGACTACGAAGTCCACGATGGATTCAACTTTGAATTGTATTACTCTTAATCTATAGTACATATATACACTCTATAAGAAATATTCGATGTGTTGCTTTTTGAAGAACCCGCTGAACACATCTTCAGTTTTATCGTTGACAACGCCATTGACACCTTTACCATTAATCGTATCCTCGTTATTTTCTGGGGACGCTTCAAAGACATTGAAGTGTTGCCCTGGAAGTAGTCCCTGAGAATTTTTGTAGATGCTTTGATCATTATTTGAAAAATTAGAATGGAGAATTTCAAGAACACTGGCCTTGTTACCACATCTATAACAATAATTGGGGGCTGACCATACCGTTACACATCTTCCCTTCCAGTAAGTAACATAACCCTCGTTACAGAGTTGATGAGCTCGCACAAGTTGAACCAAATCATTATCGTGATTGAATTTTGCCATAACATCGTAGCCAAAGAGATATCCAGCACCTCTTGGCGAAAGTTTGAAGTCCAATATCTCAGGGTCAGGATCAGACCACACAAGATCTGCCATAATTCCATCATGCGGTATTTCTTTAAAGCGATCCACAGCTCTTATTTGGTCAAGTTGCTGACAGCTTGGTGATAATCCACCATGTGTAGCAAAGATTTTCCCATCAATGATTGCCCCAAGTGGTAAATAATCAAATAGGTCGGTGATATAAGTCCAAACTTCAGAGGATCCATTGTACTTGTTGATAACTTCAGAGTAAAAACCATAGTTGGTGGTGATGGTTCTTGATTCATGATTTCCCCTGATGAAAAATATGCGTTCAGGGTACCGTAACTTCATCACAATTAGAAGGGTGATAGTTTCAACTGAGTAATAACCTCTATCAACGTAATCGCCAAGGAATAAGTAGTTGGTATTGGGAGGAGACCCACCTATACGAAAGATTTCAAGAAGATCATGATATTGCCCATGAATATCACCCACAACTGTCATGGGAGATTGAAGTGGCATTATATTTGGAGTTGCCAAAAGTTGAGTCTTTAACTGGTGACATAACTGTTGAATTTTACCAGCAGGAAGAAGCCTCGGTGGTTTAAATTCAAGGAGTTGCTCAAGGCAGTGGTCCAAGTCCCCCACTGACGTCTTGAGCAAGATAGTCATGAGATCAACGAGATTAAAAACTTTAACCAAAGAAAAGTGAAACTGACTTTTGTCGTAGTGATTGATTTGCACGACCCATCAAATTTTTGTGAGACTAGTGAGTAAATCAAATACATTCTTAATGCCTCCAAAGAAGAAGAAAGAGATTAAACAAGATGATAGGTTTCAAGCCATTGTCTTGACTGACTCTTTCCAAACAAGATTCATGCCGTTAACTTCGGTGACTCCTCGTTGTTTGTTACCATTGGCTAATGTTCCATTGATTGAGTATACCTTGGAATTTCTTGCCAAAGCTGGAGTTAATGAAGTGTACTTAATGTGTTCATCTCATGCGGACCAGATCCAACTGTACATTGAACAGTCAAAATGGAGCTCTCATAATTCTCCTTTCTCTGTACAAACAATAATGTCCTTAGAATCTCGTTCAGTTGGTGATGCTATGAGAGATTTAGACAATAGAGGTCTCATTACTGGTGATTTCCTACTTGTTTCTGGTGATGTGGTTACAAATATTGATTTCAGCAAAGCTATGAAATTTCACAAACATAAAAAGCAAAATGATAAAGAGCATATTTTAACAATGGTTTTGACGAATGCTGACCCCCATCATAGAACAAGGTCACATCTTGATCCTGCAGCATTTATAATCGATAAGAAAACAGACAGGTGTCTCTTTTATCAAAGCATTCCTCCATGCAATGGAGCTAAAGCCAGTATTACAATCGACCCAGAGTTGCTTGAAGAAGTTGACGATGAGTTCATTATAAGAAATGATTTGATTGATTGTAATGTGGATATCTGTACTCCTCATGTGCCACAAATCTTTCAAGATAACTTCGATTATCAATACTTGAGATCAGACTTTGTTAGAGGTGTTCTCACCTCAGACTTGGTCAAGAAGACCATTTATTCTTACATCGCTGATGGCACTGAATACGCTGCTAGAGTTGAAAGTTTTGCTACTTACAAAGCTATCAGTCAAGATATTTTGGGCAGATGGTGCTACCCATTAGTGCCAGATTCAAATTTATTAAAAGGAAGCACTTACACTTATGAGTTCAATCATATTTATAAAGAGGACAAAGTTGTGCTAGCACAATCATGCAAGATTGGTAATTGTACTTCAATAGGAACCAATAGTTTCATCGATGAAGAATCTAGCATTGAGAGATCAGTCATTGGTAAGAATTGTACCATTGGAAAGAATGTCACCATTAAGAACAGTTACATATGGGACAACGTTACCATCAAAGACAACACTGTGATAGACGAGTCTATAATTGCAACTCATGTGTCAATAGATGAGAACGTGATCATTAATAGTGGTTCTGTCATTGGGTTCAATGTCAAGATTGGTAAGGGCAAACATATACCCACTAATACTAGACTTGTGGAGACTCCAATAGAACTGCAAAATACTGGATTTGACGATTCCTTCTCTGAAGATGAGAATGATGTCACCAATACAATCACTAATCAAGCCAGCATTTCTGACGTGGTAGGTGAAGATGGTGTGGGTTACTTGTACACATCTGGAACTGATGATGAAGATTCAGATTTCGAGGATGATGTAAGTTATGCCGGATCAATGATTTACTCAATGAAGACTCTCAATATATCTGATGACTCCATTGCATCTGTTTCTAATAAGAAGAAGAAAAAGAAGACCAGAAGATTTTCAACTACGTCACTCGTTTCCAACGAATTTGACGGCGGTCCATACAGTGATGAAGAGGAAGATTTCAACAAGGAAGCTGTGGCTACAGTTACAAGATCCATTGAGAACAACCATGACTTGGATACAGCTTTGCTTGAATTGAACACTTTGAGAATGTCAATGAATGTCACATACCATGAAGTTAGATCAGCTACGGTAGAGGCATTAGTCAAGAGAATTGTTCACTTTATCGCTACTGAAACCTTGAGTCCAAAAGATGCTACCAATAAAATTTTCAACACTTGGGGCCCATTGTTCAGGAGACAGGTTTTTGAACCCAATGATCAAGTTGATTTGTTGCATATACTTCAAGGCTTAGTTTCCAAATTGAACTCAAGTTACAATGAGGTTATTTTATTCTGTGCGGTGCAAGTTTTGTACCAGTTGGATATCGTTGAAGAAGAGAAAATTTATGAATGGTGGGATTCACCTGAAAGTTCCTCTACTGAACCACTCGCCAAAGTGAGAGACACTACAGGAAAATTTGTTGAATGGTTGAGAGATGCCGAGGAAGAAAGTGACTAAACGAGGCTGATTATTTATACGACGCGATCATGAGATGATTTTTCAGTTGATCATTATCGCATACATATATAATAGATTGTATCCGCTTAGTGTTTTAATAAGAACTTTTAATCGTTATAATGACTCATGATGTTATAGTTATAGGAGCTGGTGTTGTTGGACCAGCTATTGCATCAGCCTTAGCTCGTCAAGGAAGAGATGTAGTAATCATTGAAAGAAACTGGACGAGGCCAGATAGAATCGTTGGTGAATTAATGCAACCTGCTGGGGTTAAAGCCTTACAAGAGCTTGGTCTAGCTAAAACCATCAACAATATTGAAGCCATTCACTGTTCAGGGTACTGGATAAAATATTATGACCAGACTCTCCAAATTGAGTACTTGGAAAAACTGGAAGCAAACGTGCTGAACCCTTTCAAACCAGTTCCTGATTGTATTTTTGATGATAATGACAAGATAGGAACTGACTCTACGGTGAATGCTGATGAGTGGTATAATGACGAAAGAGTTAGAGGAGTCTCATTTCACAACGGGGACTTCTTGATGAACTTGAGAGATGTGGTAAAGAAGGAGAAAAATATTACGTGTGTTGATGGCACGGCAACAAAGATCCTCAGGGATGAAGATGACGTTGTCATAGGTGTTAGAGTGAAAGAAAAGGGTGAATTAGTTGATTACAATAGTAAACTTGTTATCTGTTGTGATGGTATCTATTCCAACTTTAGAAAGGAACTTTACAAGGGCCAGACACCTTATGTGGGATCTCATTTTGTTGGTATAGATTTGGAGGATTGTGTGTTTCCTGCTAAGTATCATGGGCATGTGATTTTAGGTGACCATGCGCCAGTTTTAGCTTATCAAACGTCTCCAACTGATTCAAGAATGTTATGTGCTTACCGTTCAGCCAAAGCACCTTCACAAACCACCAATGAATTGTATGATTATTTAAAGGATGAAGTTTTACCTGCTTTGCCTGCTGAAATGAAGCCATGTTTTGAGAAAGCCTTGAAAATAAGGAGATTCAGGGTTATGCCAAACCAGTACTTACCAGCAAAGAAACAAGGGGCAGAAAAGGGTCTCATCATGTTGGGTGATTCACTCAATATGAGACATCCATTAACTGGAGGTGGTATGACAGTAGGATTAACTGACACAGCATTATTGGCCAAATTATTACACCCAAAACTCATAGAAGATTTAGGAGATCATGACGCTGTCAGTAAAAAATTGAAGAAGTTTCATTCTCAAAGGAAGAATTCAGCTGCTGTAATCAACACTTTATCAATTGCATTATATTCATTATTCGCAGCCGATACTTCATCACTTAAGATTTTACAGAAAGGTTGTTTCCGTTATTTCCAATATGGCGGAGATTGTGTTAGTGGTCCAATTGGGTTGTTAAGTGGGATGTTGCCTTTCCCAATGCTTCTTTTCAATCACTTTTTCAGTGTCGCTTTATACTCAATTTATTGGAATTTTATTGAAAGAGGACCATCTGGTTTCTTAATTGCTCTTTATGAAGCATTTGCTACTTTTTTCACATCAGTGATTGTTTTCGTTCCATTTTTATGGGGTGAAGTATTTGGTTAATGGGTTAATTATGATTTTTCAATAGACGTGCGGCAGCTTTATTTTGCAGTTTTAGTCCTCCGAAATTGGTATACATTTTCATTCTCTCAATTTGTTCATTAAGATGCAGGAACCATATGGTTCTCAATAATAATAAAGCAAACAACTTACTTTATCTGTTCTTCCTTCAGTAAGATTTGTCAAGGTTTCGGTGTTTAGTCTTTTATTGGTCTGATATCAAAAGCTGGAGTGATTTTGATACTCAAGTTAACTTCTTCCAATAATGTCGGAATCCTTACCTTTACTCCGCCACAAGAAAAGTATGTGGGAGGCTTTCAGAGAAAACTTATTGTTGACATTGAAGTCATCGATTGTTAATTATCTCTTGGTTTTTGTACCATTAGGTATATTAGCAGGGGTTCTTAATTGGTCATCAAATGCTATTTTTTGGATAAATTTTGTTGCTATCGTACCATTAGCGTCCCTTTTAGCTTATGCAACTGAAGAATTATCTGAGCACACTGGTGAAACTATCGGTGGATTATTAAATGCCACTTTTGGTAACGCTGTGGAATTGATTGTGTCGGTTATTGCTTTGAAACAAAACCAAGTTAGAATTGTTCAGGCGTCCATGTTGGGATCCATTTTATCAAATTTGTTATTGGTATTAGGTTGTTGTTTCATTGCTGGCGGTATAACAAGAGTTCAACAAACCTTTAATCAAACAGTAGCTCAAACAATGTCATCTCTTATGGCATTAGCTACAGCCGGCTTACTTATTCCTGCTGCATTCCACGCAAGCATGCCAGATAAAAGTAAAAATGGTGAATTCCCAATTCCTGGATCTTCAGATGATCTTATACTATCATTGTCTCGTGGAGTTTCGATCATCCTTCTATTCCTTTACATTTTGTACCTTTTATTTCAATTGAAAACTCATAGACTGTTGTTTGAAGATCAAACAGTTGAATCTGATGATGGCATTATTGCTACTAGTGCTCCACAAGATATTCGCAAGGACCCATCTGAAAAGCATATGTCAGTTGGCGCTTCACTTATTGTTTTAGTCATTTCGACAATTTTAGTTTCACTTTGTGCTGATTATTTAGTTGGTTCAATTGATGATATAGTAGAATCATCAGGTTTATCAAAGACATTCATTGGTTTAATTGTTATTCCAATTGTGGGAAATGCTGCTGAACATGTAACTGCAATTATTGTTGCTATGAAGGATAAAATGGATTTAGCCATTGGTGTTGCTGTTGGATCATCATTACAGATTGCAATTTTTGTTACACCATTCATGGTGTTAGTTGGTTGGGCTATTGATGTACCAATGTCACTTTACTTCTCAACTTTTGAAACTGCTGTTTTATTCGTTTCAGTGTTCATCACTAATTTGGTCATACTTGATGGCGAGTCAAATTGGTTAGAAGGTGCAATGCTTTTGAGTACTTACTTGATTGTGGCTCTAGCATTTTTCTACTACCCTGACTCAATTAGTGCATAGTCAACTTTGTAATTTTACCTCAAACGTCGAAGACAAAAAATATCAACCCTGGACCAACTGTTCGTTACCACAGGGAATTGAAATTGTAAATGAAAACAAAATTTAAAGAATAATTTCACCAACTTGTAGTGACGCTAGTATGATACAATATGAATGTTCATGCCCACAGTTATTGTCATCACTTGGACATGAAATTAATCATTAGTTTTCCTATTTTCGTTATCATTAATTAACCGTAATAGGCAAACAAGAAAAATCACATCTCCAAAAAGAAAGGTAATAATTAGCGAAAACTAATGAGGGTATTAGTGGAGTAGAGATAATATCATCAACGGGTGGTAACATGCGGTAGTTCAGCAATGGTTATGGCTCAAGAAGTTGGTGGTGGTTGGTGGTGCGTGATTTTTTGATCGACAGCAGTAGATCATAGTTTAATGGTTGAGGCAGAAGTTAGAGGCGTAGCAGAAACTCAAAGATGATTGGAAGCTCGGTAAAGTTTCCGAGTCATGGCATGTTCTATTAATATCATGGGCCATAAACCCTTGTGAAATCCGTTAGTGCTGAGCTCTGAGTGTCACCAAAAAAAGGCGATGTTAGAGTTAGGAGCGACCTGAAAAAAGTTTTTGGTCGCGTTGCCACGCGATTAATTAACGCGTCCCCCTTCCGAAGGAGGTTATTGTGATTTCTACAAACCCTTGATACATTGTTCAGTTATAATGAAAAGTCACAACACGTAACAAAACAATTGATTGATCATTGATTGATCAATAGATCATAACTTCATGGTACACAATGGCTATAAATCTCGATCAATAAATGGTAACTGATCTGCCTTTTTGGTGTTGACCAAGCGCAAGATTTTTTGAAAACGATCTGAAAAAAAATAAACCTTTCAGGTTCGTGTATGAAAATATTAGGTTTGTTACGTGAATAGGAAGTTTTGATATAAATTGAAACATTCCTAAGATTATTGTTTATCAGTTCAACTGGTTGGATAACTTTCATTTCAAATTCATACTACTGTTTTAGTGGTCATTCTTTGTTCGTTACCCATCAATCACCATGTCAGATCGTGAAGCACTTAAAATTTTTTCCAGAACTCCTGTTAACACAGATATGATTCAATACTTGGTGGCTACAACTAATTCCATCATTCAAGTGAAAACCTCTAAACCAAAATATTCAAGTTTAAATTCAACGGATCTTTTAGTGTCTCCAGTATCCAAGCTGAGCATATCCTTAAACTCATTCATTAAAAACTTAATTAAATATTCTAATGTCCAAACTCCAACTTTAATGGCAACACTCATTTACTTGAACAAGCTTAGAAATTTATTACCTGCCAATGCTGTTGGTATGGAGACCACTCGTCACAGAATTTTCTTAGCTGCACTTATTTTAAGTGCAAAATCTTTGAACGATTCCTCACCACTTAATAAACACTGGACTAAGTACACAGATGGTTTATTAACCATACAAGAAGTCAATATGGCAGAACGAGAATTAATTGCACTCTTAAAATGGGACATAACGGTTAAAGAAGATGATTTAATAATCGCTTTACAACCATTCTTATTACCAATCAAAGCCCAGTTAACCAAGAAATTGAATGCCGAAACTTCACAAAAAATAAATTACTACAGGTTATCCAATGCTTATTCTTCAAGAGCAACAAGCTCAAGATCTTCATCTACAAGTTCAATATCTTCATACAATTCAGTTACTTCAGGTGAAATCAACTCAATTTCTTCAAATTCATCTTATGATTTAAATTCTATCGTTCAAGAAGAATTGAAAACAAACAACTACACATACAGACCTCCATTGAACGTTAAAAGTTCAAATAGTTTAAATCGCCAAATTTATTCTCCAAAAAGGCATTATTATGAATATGAAAGTATTACTCCATCAAGAATAATAGCATGATTTGAACTTTAGCATTTTTAGCATTTTTATGACCGTCTGATTTTACTTCATTACTTTAATTGTGGTTTGGGTGATTATTTTATCAATATAGAGAACAATTTATTCCCTTGTAATATTAAATTTATTTAAACTTGACTGAACTAATGATCATGAGGGTCTTCCTTTGGTGGATCAGGTGTAACTGTGATCATTGTATCAATTCTTAAAATGGATATACAGGCTTCTAATGCAGACTTTAATGATTTAATCTTTGAAATTGTTGGTTCTAAAACCCCATGGTTAATCTCATTAACAATCTTTCCCTCTATTAAGTCCAACCCATAATTTTTATAATTTCTGCGTTTAGTATCCGTTGGTTTAGCAGTTTGAGATGCTGCATGATATGTTCTGAGTTTAGCTATTAATTCTGATGAGTCCTTTGCAGCATTACTTGCTAATGTCTTTGGGATAACAAGTAAAGCAGCGGCAAATTCAGCTATTGCTAGTTGTTCACGAGATCCAACAGTAGTAGCAAAGTTTTCCAAATAGATGTTAAGGGCAGTTTCAACACATCCTCCACCAGGAACAACATTACCACTTTCTAATGTTCTCTTGATGACAGATAACGAATCATGTATAGAACGATGCATCTCATCTAAAGAATAGTCATTAGCTCCACGTAAAATAATGGAAGATGAAGAGTGTTGTTTAGTACCTTTAACGAGAATACATTCATCATCACTGATTCTTGTTTGTACAACTTCTTCTGCTTGACCAAGGTACGAAGCCTCAAAAGTTTCTTCACCTTCGAGATTTGAAAGGTCACTGACAAGAGTAGCACCAGTAGCTCTGGCAATTCTTCTTAAATCTTCTTTATTACACCTTCTCACACCCATGACACCAGCTTCAACAAATTCTTTTAAACATAAGTCATCAATACCTTTTGTTGTAAGAACAACGTTAGCACCAGCAGCAATAATTTTTTTTATTCTTTCAATTATAATTCCGTACTCTCTTTTTCTTATTTCTTCTAACTGTTCTGGGTCATCAATGTTGATTAAAACACCCATGGCCATTTTAGCTTTTTGCAAGTTGATGTCTAAACAAGCAATCCTGGCATTTTGTACCGATTTAGTCATTGCATCAGACGCCACGGTGCAGTTCAATGCGTAACCATTGACCAAAACACTCTCAGTTGATGATTTACCATGAGCTTTGAGAATGTTAACAGCTTTAACTGGGTACTTGGTTTCACCACGAGTGTTTGTGGTTTTAACAGCTAACATAGCATCAACAGCTAACTTACTGAAGAATTCACTATCAGAACCTATAATTTTGGAGGACATGGAAGTTTTAGCAATATTGATCAAAGTATCTTTGCCTAATGTGTCAACAGGAATTGAAACAACTTCATTTATATATCTAATAGCTTCACGTAATGCTAATCTGTAACCAGTTATTATAGTTGTTGGATGAATTTTGTTCTTAACTAATTCATTGGCTCTTTTCAATAATTCAGAAGCAATGATAACAACAGATGTTGTGCCATCACCGACTTCTCTGTCTTGTTGTTGAGCAAGATCAACTAAGATCTTTCCAGCAGGGTGTTGAACATCTAAAAGTGACAAAATTGTTGCACCGTCATTGGTAACAGTAACATCACCAATATCGTCCACAAGCATTTTGTCAAGTCCAACTGGTCCAAGTGATGATTTAACAACATTAGCAACAGATTGTGCTGCAAGCACATTCTGATTACGAATGTCGTCTCCACTAACTTTGTCTCCCTTTAGGAAGAGTGTATCTGAACGGGCAGTAGAGAACATAGACTATAAAAATTTGATGGCGTCCGCTATATTACCATTACGCGGTATGTCGCGATCTATGTACTTAATGTCGCAGTGGGAGTGTGTGAAGTTATCACATGATCAACCTCCCTCACTTTTCGTGTCTTTCCCAATATGATGTATCGTATCTCGTTTAACCTCACTCAATCTTTCATTCGACGACCAATTGACTCGCAATTAGTTGCTCTTGGCTACACATATAAACCTCTGACTCGATCCGTGTGATTTGAGCTTCCCAATTGCTCTGAAATCCCTATAAATCGCTTTTTTATCCTTAGTTGAGTTAGTATTCCTGTATGTATCCTAAGTCGCGAGACTTAATTTTGGCTGGTTGTAAACAAATCCAGGATTGCCTTTTAATATTATGAACTCCTTGTTAATCAACCGTTTAGCAGCTCGCTCTAATGGCAATGCTTCGAGACTAGTCCTCTCAACTCTTATCATACCAATGAGATCATTAAGTGTTTCTCAATCGGTCAGTTTTTCTGGGTCTATGTTCGTTAACGTTCCTGTCACAAATACAAGAGGTAGAAAGACAAGTCCTGAACAGAAAAAATTGAAAGAATTAAAGACTAAACTTATTTCAGAGAAGAAGAAGTTGAAGAAATTACAATCCCAGTTGAAAAAAGCCACTGCAAAAGCTAATGAAAAGAAGAAGAAAGAAAAGGCTAAAGTTACTGAAGCTAAATCAAAACAAAGACAAGACAAATTATTGGGTGCTGCTTTAAAACCTCGTAGAAAGGTGTCTGCTTTTAACATGTATGTTAAAGAAGGTAAAGGTGGTGCTTTAGCTGAATCAAGTAAGAAATGGGCTCAGTTGACTGAATCTGAGAAGGAAGTTTATCAAACCAGAGCCGATACTTACAACGAAGAATTGACTAAAAAATATTCCCCTCAACCAAAGTCACCAGCATTTGGTTTTGCTCTTTACCTCCAACGTAACTTCGTCAAGGATGACCGTGAAAATTCTGAAATTTTCAAAGAATTAGCTTCTGAATGGAGAAAAATGTCTGATGAAGAGAAGTTACCTTACGCTAAAGATGAACAACTCTGGTCTCAATATCAACAAGATCTCAAGTCTTGGAAAGAGAACAGAGTTAAACTTTATAACGAGACTCACAAAAGTCAAATTGTTTTCTAAAGATGTTTCTTACTAAATAGTTGTTCATTAAATGATTACGGAAACTTTAGTAGTTGGAGTGTTTCCTTTCACCGATTTTCGAGAGAACTTTACGAAGATTCTCTGGAAGAATAGGTTTAGAAACAAAATCAACCATACCACATTCTAATGATCTTTGTCTATCTTCACCGGCAACATTAGCAGTTAATGCTATTATTTCTGGTAGACTATCTGCTCTTCCGTCACTGATGAACAATTCTCTTAATTCTTTGGTAGCAGTAATACCATCTTTCAAAGGCATTTGAATATCCATCAAAATAACATCATATCTTTCATTCTTTTCGAGGAGTTTAAGACACTTATCAATGACTTCAACTCCATCTTTAGCATGGTCAGCAGCGTATCCTAGTTTCTTCAAATGCTGTAATGCCACTTTGTAGTTGATTAAATTATCTTCTGCCAAAAGAATTCGTAATGGATAAATAGCTGAAAGCTGTTTGGTTTCTGTAACTGGTTGCTTCTCCTTTGAAGAGTGATAAAGATTCTTGAGAAGCCCCACAATCTTCTGTCTTTGGAATGGTACTAATACAACATGATAAATATCATTATCATCAATCTCAATTGGTAGGGGTTTACCAAATTGTGATATAATGATCACTTTGGTGTCGGGTTGCAAGTAATTTTTCATCTTGTTGAATTCAAGTAATTGTTCATAGTGAACAAACACTGCATGGAACTTCACTCTAGGATCAAATTCATCCACATCATCGATTATTCTAGTTTTGATACCATACCAGTTCAACATTTCCTCTAGCGACTTTCTAGTTAATTCATGATCATCAATTATCAAGACCATATCAGTATTCAGTGATTGTGGGCTATTGATATCACTTACCAGCAAGGTTTCGGTTTCGGCCTCTACATCCGCTGTGAAGTCGAAATAAAAGGTACTTCCTTGTCCTTCAATACTGTCAAAGGTTAATGAACCTCCCATGAGCTCGACAAGCTTCTTAGACAATGCAAGCCCTAGACCGCTACCTCCGTGAATTCTTCTTGATGAGGAGTCAACCTGAGAGAAGGCTCCAAAGACTTTATTGGTAGATCCCTCAGGTATACCCACACCAGTGTCTTCAACGGATAACTTGATTTCATAACGATAGCTTGTTACTTCTTTTGCTTCTAGCTCAACAACAATATGGCCTCTGGTTGTGAACTTAACAGCATTCCCTACTAAATTGATGATAACTTGTCTAAACCTCGTTTCATCCCCGTACACATTCTTAATAAATGGGGCTCTATTGAAGAACACAAGCTCCAAATCATTTATGGCTGCTTGTTCACCCACTAGCTGGATAGCATTTTCGATTGAGTCCACGATGGAGAATGGCTCGTTATCAAGAGTGAACGAACCATGCTCGATCTTGGAGAATGCAAGAATACCATCAATGATACTGAGAGTTACCATCGCAGAAGTCTTGATGGTCTCGACATACTCCCTTTGAGTTTTGTTTAACTTGGTATCCAACAAGAAGATGGAACAAGATAAAAGCGAGTTGAATGGAGTCCTGATTTCATGTGACATGTTCGCTAAGAAACTTGCCTTTTCAGCAGTTGCATCTTCCGCTATTCTTTTCGCTGATTCCATTTGGGTGTAAAGCTCCATCTTTGTGAGTGCAACAGTAGCTTGGCAACATAAGAGATTGATTAAGTCTCTCTTCTTATCATCAAAGAATGGTCTTTCTTGTATTAAGCCATTGTCACTTTGATGTCTTTCAAGATAGAGAACTCCATAGACTCCTCGATCGTTTTTAAGAGGAATGCAAAGCATAGCAAAACAACTGTTCAGAAAATAGTAGTCATCATTGGCAAACCTTTCCTCAAATAAAGCCACGTCCTTCTCTTTGTCGATGATGGACCCAGTTTGTAAAACATGAAGTATTAATGAAAAAGGACAAAGATCTGTTCTAGAACTCAACGGTTCGTTGTCCACTTGATATATTTTTTTCGTAGAACCAATTGCTTGAATTTGAGGCTCTTCATTTCCCTTCATCACAATGACACCATAGTCGACAGATGAAAATGCAATGGCACTTCTGAGAAGTCTCAAAACAGCAGAATCTTTTGTCAAAGTATCTGAAATATCTAAACAGGCTTTAACTGCCATATTCAAATCCACATTTTGGTTGAGCTGTTCGACACTTGTTCCTTTACTTTGACCCAAAACTTCATCGATACTCACTGTGAGTGAATTTCCTTTCTTGTTAAAAAGGGGTGAAGACTCTGACACAAGTGTTTGCAACTTTTGGTTCAAAGGTCCTTGAGAATCATTGAATGGGGTTGAAAATGTGATTCCTGAATTCTTGATGGCATCAATACCTGCCCAGTTATAGTCATCTAGTACATCAGCATATTGGTGCTCGATGCCGTTGACGAGTAAAGTGGCATCAAGACTCTTGAATAGAGTCAAACCAGCCTTGACAAAAGCACTTATTCTCTTATTGTTCTTGTTCACAGAAGAAAGCCAATCAGCACACAAAATATTAGCCCCACCGACTTCATACCAATTGTTGTAAGCTTGAGCCAAATCAATAGCTTCCTCAAAAAGATCCAAAATTTCCAATGTACTTCGATTGGTCTCTTTCAGTAGAAGTATTCTCACAAGGATGTACTTGGATCTGAATGACTTGGGATTGACAGAGTTCCACATGTCGAAAAAGTTCAAAATCTTTTTCAGCCAGTAATCCTTGACATCATCATCCAATAACACACCATTTCCTATACTTACTGCGATAGCAAAGTAGTACTCAACATGAAGGAGTGTGTTAGGAATTAATTCATCATTTTTCTGGGTCTTAACAAGTTTCATGACGTCGTCATACTTTCTTGAAGAGTACAAATACCAAACTCTGAAAAAATCGTACCCAAATTCATGTGCTGAAATACGCAAAATGGTATCATATGTCGATACAAAATCTTCGTAGGAATAATCACCATGTAGTAACAAAAGACCCCTTTCTAGAAGTAAATTCCCTTCATCTTTATTGATTAGATTCAGGCAACAAACTTCGTTAAAAATTGCATCGAACGTATGGCCAGTCAAATATAACAAATGCATCCTTGTCATGCCGAAGATGAAATCACGACTCCTGTCACTGAATCTGGAGTAAGCTTTACTTGAGATTGACACTATCTCATGATATTTGAGAACATCTTGCAACGGTTCGATGTACAGTGCAAACGAAGTAGAGTAAATTTCGTAGACGTGTTGAATGTAGACAAAAGTTACATTATCATCACGGTCTATTATTCCTAATGCCACTTTAATGAACTCTATCCCATTCAAGAATCGAGTTCTGCTCCCTTGTTGGGCTAACATGTTGGCATGATCCATAATAGGAATTGCACAGAAAGCCGAAAGTCCATGAAGAGATGCAAGGTAAATAGCTTGCGTCACAAGCATGCATCTAATATCATTCTTTTGAATCAAGTAACAAGAAACAATTACTTCTGATATCAATTGAAACATGATTATCACTTCTCTGTCATTTGTTTGTTCAAGTTTGTTCATAGCCCTTATTTCTGAGATGGAAGAAGGGAGCTTTTTGGCGTATCGTTCATATAATTCGCTGATCTCATCAGAAGTTTCTCCGATTTCCATTCCAGAATCTCTGGCTGCCTCTAAAACAACATCCACGGATTCTTCATATCTTCCCAAATTTGATAAGCAACGAACTTTGGTCAAAAGAAGGCCTTTTTCTTGGAAATTAAACTTTCTACGAGTTTCCTCGATAAAGTGGAGACACTCTTCAAACTCTTCCATATAAAAATAGAGCTGACTGATAGTTATGACGCATTGAAGATTTCTTATACTGTCTTTAGTTTCGATGAGTTGTTGAGCTTTGGAGAAATATGCCAATGATTCTGGGAAATTGAAAATTGCAAGAGCAGCTTTACCAGCTCTTATGAGAACGTCAAAATATAAATCAATCTCATCTTCATTTGCCATATCTGCTGACTCTAGAAAGTGCAGAACCATCACAAGGAAACTCAGCATTGAAGGGTCAGGATCTTTTTCATATAAGGCATAGTGCTGAAGAGCAGCGAACTTATGGTAAGATTTGAGCTCATCCTGTGTTACAAGCTCCTCAAAAAAAAACTCTCTTATGGCCCCATGGAAGAACGAGTAGGTGGTGCGTTGTGCCAAAGACTTTAATTGGGAATCAGTTATGGGCAAAGGAGTTTTCTTGGAGTAAAGCAAATGAAAGGGTAATTTGTAATTGGAAGTAGTTGGAACGATAAAAAATAATGCACAACAAAGGTTGAGCCACTTGAACACCTCAGGCACAGGAGTATTGGAAATTATTGCTAAGTCCCATAGAGAGAATGTTGGTTCATCACTCAAGGCAGCGTACTTCAAAATTCTAATACTCTCCTTGCTCAAACACAAGTGTCTAATGTTGCGTATAGCTTCACTTAAGCTCAAACTTTCAGGGATATCATCTAAAGGAACAAGCCATTCCCCTTTCTGAGAATGCTTATTAGGATTAAAACGAATTTCTTTGCTGAAGACCATACTCTCTATAAGAAATTTGAACGTTAAGATGTTACCTTTAGTTGTTTTAAAAAGCTTGTCCGCAGACACATCCATTTGATTGTCCATTGTGGAATCTTGGTCTTGAAGTTCGCCCACCGGTGCTCTTTTATGTTTGGCGTAATTGAAAGCATTTCTATCAAAAAGTGCACTATTTTTCCACAAAGCTTTGAATGACTCCACATCTATACCGCCCAATTTTACCTCTGTGAACGAAGCTTTGATCATTTGAGCTTCAAAGTCCAACCTTTCTCTCCATTTATCTATTTTTGGGGCATTTGAGTCAATTGCAAAAAAAACTGTGAAAGTTGTCTTTTGTTTTTGATTGGTAACGTTTATATTATGCATAATCTCTGACAATAACTGCCATTCATGGTCAGAGCAATACTCCGTATCATCACAGAAAATTGTCAACCCATGTAAAGCTAGCAAATAATAAAAAGATTTAATGGTATGTCTTAGCTTTATCTCCATGTTGAAAGTCTTGTCACCAATTGATTCAGTAATTCGGCTGCCTTGGCTTGTCATGTTAACTGATTCAACAATGAACGATGAATTTGTATCAGAGTAATCCCCTAAGATCTCCGATAGTTCTGGAATTAGGTTCCTTAAAATGGATAAATCGATAGATATGTTGGATATCAAAGTTGTTTTCCACTTTTCAATCGAAGCACCTCCCATTGTGATCATCTGCTTAACACATTCCTGTATACCTCTGATGTAACGGGCATAGATGCCTCTTCTATTGATTTTATCAAACTTGGTGTAGAAGTAAAAATGCTGCTTAGCAATTGGCAAGTCTCCACTATCATTTAACATGGAGGATTTTCCTGATCCTATCTCTCCTGACAAAACAATGATTTTGACCCTATAATCTTGATTTTGGTAGATGCTTGTGATATCTGCATACTCTTCCACACGACCAAACACTCTCTGTGGAAAGATAATTTTTGGTTGGACATTTTCGGTGACAGGTAACTCTTTCTTGAATTTGATGCTGTTGAACTTGACCTCAGGTTCGTTGTTCTTCAATTTTTCAACGTAAGCGTTCTTGATTTCTATCAAGTCATTAACCAAATGAGAAGCGTCTGTGTATCGTTTCCATGGATCTTTCTCTAACAACTTCATGATGAGGTTGCTTAAATGAGTAGTGACAAAGCTTGGTGCTATTAATTTAGGAGCAACAGGACGATGAAACACATGCATCCTGATAAGTTTCAAAGGAAACTCATTCTTGAAAGGGAGGTGCCCTACCAAAAGCTCATACAAAATAACACCTACTGAGTAAAAGTCAGACCTAAAGTCTGCACCTCTGTTGTCGTTCCCTATCGCTTCAGGGGACATGTAAGGTAAAACTTCAGGTATATGATGAAGATGAATTCGTTTATCTGCATTTGTAGCATCCTCTGGTTGCATTGAAAAACAACTACGCCATGCGTAGATTGCTATGTCATCAGGGTTGGTATTCGATTTGCAAACGTGATAAGTAGAAAGATTGTTATGAACAAATCCAGCTTTGTGTACATCAGCAAGAATTTTTACTAGCTGAATCATATCTGATAGAATTTCAACAACTTGACGTACACTTTTATGTCTCTTTTTCTTATGTTCGAAGATATCGTCCAGCATTGATGGAGTTCCAGAGGTTCTGCTTGTTTGACGGTTTAACAAGCTATCAAATGTTGAATTAGAGTCAACTGTACTGCTTCTTTCTTTGAAAGATTCTGTTTCAGTTGTAGCATGCTTGAGATAATATTCTTTCAAAGTAACAAAATCCCTGTCTTCGTAAAGGAGAGCGAATCTCTTCTGGACTTTTCCCTCGTAGATCGGTACATCAATCACAACAGACCGTATAGGATACAATACCCCTTTAATGTTTGGTGGTAAAGTTTTTGGGTAACATAATTCATTTTGGAAATCTTCAATAGAAAAGGATTCATTGTCCATACTGAAAACATTTTTATTGCTATCCTTTGGATTTTGCTGGGATAGTATATACCATTCATTGATTGTTGCCAGAAGGAGAATAGTTTCATCAAAGTCTGGGTAAACTTTCAAGATAATATTCTTACCGGTGGAGTTATCGATACCAAAATAGTACATTAGGGAAATCTCGGAAGTTGATGGTCTTTGAGACGATAACGTGAACTCCTTTGACTCAAATAAGACTTTTGTAACATCACTTGGATCGTCAGCAGTTATAGCCATTGTTGAGGTTTTATATAAATCACCATTTAATAATTCAACATAAGCTCTATCCTGGGGTAAATCAGTTAAATAAGATTGATAGTTGACAGTTGACATAAAATCATGAGGTACAACTGGTCTGCACGCTAAGTTGTTCATAATTGAATTGTTCCTTTCCATTAAAGAGATTGTGTCTGAACCTGAAGAAGTTATAGTTGTTGTGCCATTAGTTGTAGTTGGTTTGAATGGTTTAGTGTGATAAGGCGTGTTTGCTGAAGGACTCAAAGTGTCACCAAGGTCATCAAGACTTGCGGTGTCTTGTAAAAATTCATTGCTACTGAATCTTGATGAGATTCCCAGGGTTTTAAGTAAGTCAAACGAGATTATTGAATCTCTTCTGTCATTTATTGTTTTATCAGATTCAGGTATCAGAAACAGAGGATCCATTACAACGATGATGTGTAATGCGAATATTAAGCAACCTATTCTGCCACATCTCTAAGGTTCCCAGTAGATATTCTTATTTTGCTGAATTCCGAGCCTCCGGATTTAAAAAAAATGAAAGCCGTCAAATGAAATAGCAAATCAATGATATGAAATTGAATAAGTTCAGAATTTTCTTTACACAGACAACAAACTCATGTGTCAATTGGATGACTTTAATTTTGGTGGCATCAATACGGTGAACTAATGCAATATTATTGAATGTGAGACAAAACCCTCGTAATTGATCTAAGAGAATGAATTCCGGTCAAATTCAAACCTTAATTGAAGCACTTTTTACAAACTAGGCATATCCTTCATGTTGAATTGATTAATTAAACCCCGGTATAACATAGACAAAACAATTGTAGTAAATTTGGCTGTTGATATTTTTATACATTCGTTGAATCACATTAACAAATCTACCAGGTAATGAAAAGATGTTTGCTCAGGCGGTGGTTGCGTCACTTTTAATGATGAAACCTAAATTTTATCTTAGCGAGTTTAAAAAACGGTGTAACGTCTAGATTGAATAAGCGAATTGGTTATTTGCCCCAACCTAACAATTGAAATTGCAGCCATGATAATTCATGACTGGCTATAGTTTCATATTTATTAACTTCAATTATGTAAAGATTCAAGTAATAGAAAATCCGTAGAAGTAAAATGCTAAAAATCTGTAATTCAGATTAATAGTTCATGAGGAATTGAGTTTGGTTTGACAATAATAATTTACAAGATAGTACACTTCTTTGATTTCTTAATAACGGGAGGTTCTAAAGCTGCAACAATTGCTTCATCGAAAACTGTTTTTAACCCTCTTTGAGTTAAAGCTGAACATTCAACATACTTGACAGCTCTCAACTCTTTGGCTAATTTTTCGCCTTGTTCTTGAGTAATTGGATTCAATTTTTGTCTGTGTAATCTTTGTAAAATAACTTCATCTTTTCTTAAATCTGTTTGAGTACCAACAATTAAACATGGTACACCTGGGCAATGATGACTAACCTCAGGGAACCATTTTTCTTTGACATTTTCGAAAGAAGCAGGAGCGATAACTGAGAAACAAACCAAGAAAACATCAGTTGATGGATATGATAATGGTCTTAATCTATCATAATCTTCCTGACCGGCAGTATCAAATAAACCAAGTGTAAAAGGTTCATCACCAATCATAACTGTGACAGCATAATTATCAAAAACTGTTGGTACATAATCAGCAGGAAATTTACTGGTTGTATAACTAATTAATAAACAAGTTTTACCAACTGCACCATCACCAACAACAACACATTTTATTGTTTGCATCTTTAAATTCTTTAATTTGTTTTTCCCTTAACGATAGTTGACAATCTGTTCAAAAAACCCACACTGGCGAATGTAAACAAATAATTAATTAAAAGTAATTGATCAGATTATATTATCAAACAACTTAAAATAATTTAATTAATTGATTAAAATGTAAAGGTATACTCTTTAGTGAATTCAAGTAAGCTAAAGAATGTTTATGCCCCTTTGATCTTTTACAAAATATCAAATTTTCAACTATGTGATTTTTTAGGTAAGGCCACGAATTTCTCCCATTTGACGACGACATTTTAACTCTTTACTATTGGTTTTATTATCAGTATTATATACATGGTATTACTATTATTATTGTAATTAAATTAGATTATCATTTCATATTCATAAATGTATCAGCTGCTTGCATTATTTCAAGATCGCTGGTTATTTCACTTGGTAAATTATTAGTATCAGCAAGTTTTGTGGTTAATGAACCGGTTGGATCGAATTTCTTTATCTCTTCATCCAATTCATTATCAACAATTGATGGTCCACCACCAAGGAAATCTAACATCATACTCATACCTCCTGCACCTCCAGCATATTCCTCAACATCAACTGGTAAAACATTTGAAACTCCTTCCAAGAACCATACTTTATCTTTCATCTCCATTGTAAAAGATCTTAAAAGTTTGTAGTATGATCTCATTATTCTCATGGCTTTTATGTCACCACTCATTAATAATGATAAAAATTTCTTATCTAGAAGGGCTGGAAATGCAAAAATTCGAAGTATAAAATCAGATTTATACCTTTCCTTATGTAGCTTGTTCAAATATGCCAAAGTTATTAAGTATGGTGATTCAATTGCAACTGGGAATAAATCTGCAATATCGTTATCATGACATTCTAGATCAGTCAAATACCTGTTACTATCTTTTAGTGATTCTTTATCCAAATTAACTCTTTGATTTATGATATCTCCCAAATCACCCAAGTCAACTGATATGAATTTATAGAATCTCGATGTTTCAGTTAATGGCCAAACTGCTGTTAGAATCGTGGCTGCTCCTTTGACATGGAAAATCCATGCTGATGCTGGAAGTGATTTTGGTGATGTAGACAGTGGGAATGATGCATTGGCAAGTGAATCCATAATTAATATCAATGCACTTGCAACTAATGCATCGGTATTATCAGCATTGATATCGAAAACTGCTTCTCTCAAAAGCCGAAGTGCATCACCACGATGGAATGTGACACATTGATCTAAACCTTTCTCTGTTCGTGATAAATGTGTAGCACTGAATGCTAAGATGGAATGCATGAGGAATGGGTGGTCAAATGCCAACATTGGAATATCATAATTCCAAATATTGGTATCTGAAATTCCTGCCCCAGTTATAGTGTTAGCAACTTGAGAGGTGTAGTGAAACATTAGTCTCAAATCAAGCATATTCAAACCACTTGACTCCATTGCTGCTGCCATTGGGTTCATTGGAGCTCCCTGGTAAGTTGATGATGGTTGGGTATTGATGTTAGGGGAAATTTTTGGAACTTTAAGATCATCTTCGAGGTTTACTTTCTCTCCCATTGGTTGCTTGGTTTCGGGTTTCTTCTTTGGTAGCATTCCCGAAAGAGATCCTTCGAATAATGAGCCCAAATTACTAATATCAATTGGTAATTGAGCTAAAGTTGCTAAATTTGTTAGACTTGCTAGGTTCCCTAATGAGCTTAAGTCACCTCCCATCTCTGTAAGACTATGAACCAAGTGACTCAAGTTGATATTGTTGAGATTACCAGCATTCAAAAGACTGGAATTGAGTGCTGCTCGTTTATCTTCTGGTGACGTAATATCAGCATCTGTATTAGTAGTACGCATTGAGGTTGCTGAGTGACTAGGTGTTGATCCATTCGATGACGAATCGGAGCTATTGTCATTTGCAGTGGAATTAGCGGACTTGTTAATGATGTCGTCATCTTCACCTTTGAGTTTTTGACGTTTTAATTGTGATCTTTCATCTGAACTTATTGATGTCTTACGTGTCTTATATGCTTCTGGAGCTTCAGACACGTAACCACACTCTAAAGATAGATGCTGACATTTGAGGCAAATGGGTTTTGTCTCATCACATTTAACCCTCCGGCGTTTGCAAGTCAGACACCCTAAACGAGATTTCAGATGGAACTTCCTCTTACCTGTTGAAGATGATTTGGTCTTATGATCCTTTGGATCTCTCATATTGTTGAAATAATAAAAGAGTAACAGTGAATAGATAAAGTCGTCGTTTAGGTCGTAAAAATCTGCGCCTACTTATCAATTTTAAACAAACTAAATAACTTGACAGATAGGGGCAAAAAATGAACGTGACTGGAATGGAAGTAGTTATAAGGCTTTGTTACAGTTGATTTCTGTCAATGTCAAGGAGTAAAAAAAAACGACAGAATCATACGATGGTTAAGGTGATGTTACATGCATTCGCATAAAAGACATAGAGCATAGTAGACTACTTGTGATGATCATAGGTGATCAATAAATCGCCTGGAATCACTGTGATTAGGCAGTTAACATGGTAGATACATTTGGCCATCTCACGACATTTACTCTCATCCACTAGCGTTTCTCATATAGTCATCATCATGTCTCAACAACCAACACAGGGTTTGCCAATTTGGCTTCGATGGGCAAGGGTCTTTGCCGTTGGTGGATCTATCATTGCATCAGGTTTCTTATTATACATCTATGCAACTCCAACAGATGAAGAGTTAATTGCTAAATTTTCACCAGAAGTCAGAGCTGAGTATGAAAGATCAAGAGAATTGAGACAAAGAGAGCAACAAGAATTAATGAAAATCGTTCAAGAAACGTCCAAATCAAACGATCCAATTTGGAAAACTGGGAAGATCAAGTCTCCCTTTGAAAAAGATGGAAGAGGTGTTGATCCAAAACTTGTAGATATCACACAGTTCGAAAAGGAGAAAGCTGCTGAACAACAAAAGGCTGAAGTCGAAAGACTGAAGCAAGAGTTGAAAGAGACCGAACAGTTAGTGAACCAAAAGAAGAAAGGTTGGTTCTCATGGTAATTATATTTGTATATAGATAATGCAATAATGGGTATTTAGTGATATGGACTGTAGATGGTTAGCTTATTGGAGTATGTGAGACGAACTGTACTTGTCAACCTCAGCTCCTCCAGCCAAACCTCAGAGCATTGAGGAATCCCATTGTGTTGTTCTTTTGGCTATTGGCTTCATCCACTGCTGCTACTATTCTCAGGATATTCGTATCTATCACCATTCCTCCCTGCACTATTTCTTCCAACACTGTTTGGAGGACTTGCCACCCAAACACCAAGTCTAATTCACAAACATTGGTGAAACACTTGTCCAAGCACTCAACAAATACCTGAATTAAGTCAAGTATACCCAATTCACTCTCTTGATCATCCACAACAAATACAAAATAAAGAGTGGCATAGTGTCGGTAGATGACTTTTATATCATCCAAGTCCTCCAATAGCGTTGGTGGTGTTATAAACGAGCAATCTTTGGGGGTACGAACTTTTATGAGCTGATAAATTTGTTGAAGCAATAATTTCTGTGTAGCTATATCGACTGGCGTATAGAATTTGATTAAACGGGGTACTCCATCTTTATTGACTGCCAGTTAGTATGCAAAACATTCAATTAAATCACATACAAATAAGAACTGAATGAATCATAGTTATCCGATCGCACTTCAGATGTTACAAGCTCAGAAGAAGGATAAACAATTCCCACTGTACTCGGACAAGTTCGAAGTTCCTACTTTGAAGTCACTAGGTATCAAGGATGATACTGCAGATTCAATATACTTCTGTGGTAACTCTTTAGGACTCATGCCAAAAGCTACAAGAAAGGCTATAAACGATGAACTTGACGCTTGGTCACAAAGAGGTGTTGAATCTCATTTCAACCACCCAGGTGAAGGTTTGACTTCATGGGTCGACATTGATTTACCATTGTTGCCCTTACTTGCTCCGATTGTTGGTGCAAGGGAGACTGAAGTTGCTGCTATGGGTACCTTAACTAGTAACTTGAATGCGTTACTCATTTCTTTTTACAAGCCAAAAGGTAAGAAAACAAAGATCTTGTTTGAGAAGCAAGCTTTCCCCTCTGACTATTACGCTTTCGCCAATTTAGTAAAGCTCTTTGGCTATGATGAATCTCATTTGATTCAATTGTCAGTCAAGCCAGGAAACACTCATTTGCACACACAAGACATTTTGGATGCCATTGAATCCAACAAAGATGAACTTGCCTTGGTGTGCTTCCCAGGAATCCAATACTACACTGGACAGTTGTTTGATATTGAAACTATCACAAAGTATTCTCATGACAGAAATATAGTTGTGGGTTGGGATTTGGCCCATGCGGTGGGTAATGTACCACTTCAATTACACGATTGGGATGTTGACTTTGCTGCTTGGTGTTCTTACAAGTACTTAAATTCAGGACCTGGTGCTATCGCTGGAATTTTTGTGAATGAAAAGTTTACAAAAGATAACAGTAAAGAGAACTTTCCTGCTAGACTCGCTGGGTGGTGGGGGAATAACGCTTCTGATAGGTTCAAAATGTTAGAGACTTTTGATCCTATCAAGTCTGCTCTTTCTTATAGACAATCGAATCCATCAGTAATTGATGTGGTGGCATTACACACATCTTTAAAGATTTTTAAAGAAGTGGGGGGTGTTGAAGCTTTGAGAAAGAAGAGTATAGCATTGACCCAATACTTGCAAGATCTCCTCACTTCTTCGAAGTATTACATTGCTCAAAACGAAAGTAAAAGTTATGGCTACAAGATACTAACTCCATTGCAGCAAGAAGAGAGAGGTGCACAATTATCTGTGCTATTCACTGATGATGTCATGGAGAGCGTGTTGAAAGCACTCCATGATAATGGTATCATAGTAGACGAAAGACGACCTAATGTTATCAGAATTGCTCCGTTACCTTTATACAATACTTTTGTTGAAGTATGGAAAGTCAATGAAAAAATCCAAGAGGCTTTAGCTCAACACGAAACTAGACCTTAATAGACATTCATTTTTGTACACTCACCAATTTTGTTGACTAAACGTGATTTATGCTAAAAATATGAATCATTGATACAAGTCGATGTCGAATCCACTAGTTCTTAAGCCCGAAAAGTCACTTGTCATAAATATATTCTTTTATAATTACACATTTACTTATAAAGTAGAAGCGGTGTGGAAGTTCTTACCAGCGTAAACAGCCTTGTCACCTAATTCTTCTTCAATTCTTAAGATTTGGTTCAATTTAGCCAATCTTTCAGATCTAGCTGGAGCACCGGTCTTAATTTGACCAGCTCTTAAACCAACAGATAAGTCAGCAATAGTGGTGTCTTCGGTTTCACCAGATCTGTGAGACACCATAACACCCCAACCAGCAGCGTAAGAGTCATTAGCGGCTTTAATAGATTCAGATAAAGTACCAATTTGGTTAACCTTTAATAATAAAGCATTGGCAGCCTTCTTTTCAATGGCAGTCTTGATTCTTAATGGGTTAGTAACAGTCAAATCGTCACCAACAATTTGGATCTTGTCACCAACTTTTTCGTAGAAGTGAACCCAAGCATCCCAGTCATCTTCAGCGAATGGATCTTCAATTGAGACAATTGGGTATTCAGCAATTAATTCTTCGTATAAAGAAGCTAATTGTGGGCCACTTAACCATTTAGATTTGTCAGAGTCTGGGTTCTTGAAGTCCAAGTCGTACTTACCATCTTTGAAGAATTCAGATGAAGCAACATCTAAAGCGATACCAACTTTACCCTTGTAACCAGCTTTGTCGATAGCAGAGACAATTAAGTCTAAAGCTTCTCTTGGAGAACCAATATCTGGGGCAACACCACCTTCATCACCAACATTACCAGCGGATTGACCGTATTGTTTCTTAGCTAAAGATTTCAAGTTGTGGTAAACTTCAGAACCAATTCTTAAACCTTCAGAGAAAGTTGGGGCATCAGTTGGAACAATCATGAATTCTTGGAAAGCTAAAGCACCACCAGCGTGAGAACCACCATTTAAGACATTTTGGAAAGGAACTGGTAAAACGAATGGGTCTTGCTTTGAACCAGAGATATCAGCCAAATGTTGGTATAATGGAACACCCTTTTCAGCAGCACCAGCTTTAGCAGCAGCTAAAGAGACACCTAAGATAGCATTGGCACCTAATTTAGATTTGTTTGGGGTACCGTCCAAGGAGTTAAGGAATTCGTCGACTTTTTCTTGGTTGGTAACATCAATGTTAGCCTTGACAAAAGCTGGAGCAATGGTTTCATTAACGTTAGCAACGGCTTTAAGAACACCTTTACCTAACCATTTTGATTTATCACCGTCTCTTAATTCTAAAGCTTCATGGATACCAGTTGAAGCACCAGATGGGACAATGGCTCTGAATAAGCCTTTTCCAGTATGTAAGTCAACTTCGACAGTTGGGTTACCTCTAGAGTCGTAAACAGAACGAGCAAAGATTTTTGTGACAGCCATTATAATTTATTGTGGATACTTCAAATCTGCGGAAAAAACCACATATTTATACGCGCGAGCTGGACCACTATAACCCGATTAGTCACGTCGTGGTATGATTCATGTTACTATTAGGGCATTAATTGAATTACTGGTATCAAGTGACTAACAATTAGTTGGATGATTATTATTGTGTTATTAATTGAGTTTGTAACTCAATGGTAAAATCAAACCTAAGGTGGGAAATGTCGTGAAATTGCTTCGGGCTCGGACTTGGACGAAAGGAACTTTAATGTAAGAATCCCGGACATGTGATCAAGAATTCGCGACAACTCTTCCAAAACTAAACGACATTTTTATCTAACTATGAGTAAAGAAAGGCCAACAGACTATAGTTCATTAAAGGCTGAACTTTCAAAAGAAATTGCAAAGAAACAAGATCTTAACTTAAGATTAGCAAAATTAGAAGATTTAATTTATGAGAAGGAAACTGAGTATTTTAATGAGAGTCCATATGGGAATTTAGTTAAAGGTTTTGATAATTTCAGTAAAGGAACTTCAAATTCAAACAAAAAACGAATAGTTTATAATAGTGATGATCACATCTTTAGTTTATCATCATCTAATTATATTAAATCTGTTCTTAAACGTCAAGGGAACCCAATTAAAGATGATTTTGATGATTTTGAAGATTCCGTAGACCCGCCAAATACCGAGTCAAATGGTCAGGCCGGGATTTCATCGCCAGGTTCCAATGGTACAACCCCCGGGAGAAAGAGGAAAGTAAGATCATTTGATGATTAAACTATTTTTTATATTGTATATTATTGTAACATAGACTTTAATGAAGAATCTTCCAATGCTGATTTTATTTATTTACATGATTATTTAGCATAGTTATAGACCCAAGGCTGATTTGGTGGATAATCTGTAGGTACTCTCATATCTAATGGATATAAATTATTTGTATCTTGTTTGTTAGCCTTTTCGTATAAAGTAGGATTGATTTTTTTCAACGACTCCATAGCATGTGATATACTTTGATACTGTTTACTCAACTGATCACCTTTTCTTCTTTGTTCACTGGCACATAAAGTTTTCCATGCGTTTTGAATAGTTTTATGTTTGACTAAATCTTCCCGACTAAGTTTCAACAATCTTGGTTGCTTTCTTGATGCAGATAATGCCGAAAGTTGATTTACAACTCTTTGTGTGGATGGAGTAAGAGCGCTAGATCTTTTGAACCTCACAAACGTCTTCAAAGTGGAGTTAACCACAATCTTACTGTTATTCATTAGTTGAAAATTTTCTCGATACCGCGATAACTTAATATGCTCTTTAACAAGGACAAGAAACAAAGCTCTCAAGAGCATCTTCAGCAACAAGCTGAAAGACCTCCACCCTCTTACGAAGAAGCATTGGACCAGAACCAACCAACAGATCAACCGTCAACCAATAAATATTCAGATGAGAAGCAGGACTTTTCACAGCAAGGTTACTCACAACAGGGTCCACCACAAGGGTACCAACAGCCTTTCAATCAACAAGGCTACGATCCAATGCAAGACCCCAATGTCTACAAAGTGCAACCAAATTTGGTCAACATTACACAGTCAAACCCTGAACACCTCAACCCATCGTACCCTCAGTACCTTCGAAACGAGCAAGTACGCAATTATCACGGGGACTTCCCCAAACAATACAAACATGGTGCTCCACTAGCTCCTAGCGTGAAAGGAACCAGTAAAACAGGAGGCAGTGCCTTCCCTGGCAGAGGAGCAACTTACAATAATGCCGCCAATAGGTAGTCAAATTTTCTAATGATTGATTTATGCCCCAACGTTTCTAATTTAATGCTAATGATCTATAAAACATTATCTCCACTGTAAGTCCACCCACCAAATTGTTTTTGTACCGATTCACTAAGAAAATCATCCACTACTGAGTCTTGTGGTCTCTCATTAGTGAAAGTTTGATCAAAATTTGATGTATCTAAAAGACTCTCAACATTTGGCTTGAATGGGGGTAAGTAATTTTTATGAAGCAACTTAACCCAATCAATGTCCTTGAAAAATTTGTGACTCTTGATATGAGCAGCATCACTTAACCTTTTGCTTGGGTCTTTTTGCAACAACCTTACCAAGAGATCTTTGGCATCTGTATTTTCAAGGAAGTTTGGGAACTTTAATGGATTTTGTAAAATCTTCTTGTACATAGTAGGTATATCAGTGTCATAAAATGGCGGTAATCCAGTTAACATTTCATATAACAAAATTCCTAAAGTCCACCAATCAACTGATCTCGTGTACCCTTGATTCAATAATAACTCGGGTGCTAAGTACTCCGGCGTACCACAGAATGTGTTAGTTTTATCATCATCTGACATGTTGAGTTTACACAATCCGAAATCACATAAAGCAATATGGCCCTGGTAATCCAACAAGATGTTCTCTGGTTTCAAGTCTCTATAGATTACATTCAATTCATGTAAGCTCTCCAATGCTGTCAACAATTCTGCGATATAAAATCTTGACCTATCCATGGAGAATTTCCCTTCTCTTTGTAAATGCCAGAACAATTCACCACCATTTATGAAACTGAGCACTAAGTATAATTTTTCAGGACTTTGAAATGAAAATTTTAGTGGAACAATGAAAGGATTATTGATCTTAGCTAAAACTGTTCTCTCAGTTAAAGTATGCGTTACTTCCATTCTGGAAATAATGTGTTGCTTCCTCAAAGTTTTCAAGGCATAAATTTGTTTTGTATCTTTCTTGACCACTTGCATGACTTTACCAAAAGATCCTTTACCAATGACCTTGAGTAGATCAAAATCATCAATCGTTAATGATTTTTTTGAGATCGGTTTAAAATCAATTGATAACATTATATCACCAGTATTAGTATTTAAATCAAGATTCTTGAAATTCAAGTACTCATGATTTATAAGCCTTATAGGCTTACTATGATACTTCAAGTTCAAGGGTAATTTGATTGTACCTATCAATAAATCACCAATGTTACCTCTTTTATGTCCGCTAGCTTTTTTGATATTTTCATTTGTATCATTATCATTGGGGTTCTTCTCTTGTCCACTGACTTCATTGCCGGTCACATTGGTGAACATCTGATTGAACTTCTCATCTGAAGGAATCAAGTCGTTGGGAAGTCTAAGGAACAAATTCAAATTCAAGAATTGTGCATGAGTCAATTGAGACAAGTTTTTGGTAACATCGAACGACACTACTTGATTCCATGTTGAAGAGTGAACCGTACCTTTTGGTGGTTCTATTACCATAGTGTTATTCTCAAATTCAATTGATAAGTATAACAAAGATTTGGTCAATTTTTCATTACCATTTGGGATAGATATGACTGAAGGGATATAGTTTGATGCTGAATGTCCATCAATGAATTCATCATTCTCACTTATAGTGTCAATAACTTTGAGTAATTCTTGACTAACTTTATCATCGGTTGCATTTGCTGCAAGTGCTTGTAAGATTCTCTTGTCGTTACTTATTTTGACAGGTAGCACTGTGTTTGATGAGTTGTACACCTTCACGGTCAACAAGCCAGGCAAAGAAGGAGCTGAAGACTGATCAGAACCGGATGAGGGATTATTGATTGAGGCTGAGGAAGCAGCTGGTGAAGGAGTATGATTTTTAGTCGAATCAGACTGTGTTGACAATTTCAGGAACTCATTTGTGACGTTATTGACCGAGATAGTAGCACGAGACTCGAACAGGGTCCTTGGGGTAGGATCATCCGTGGATTTAGGGGTATTTTTTTTGGTCAGTGATGTTTGCGATGGTGCAGAACCATTATCTGTATGTGGTGAAGAGTCTGATGACGTGGATGAGTCGTTGTGTGACGACGTAAATCTAAACTTGTTCTTGAACCTGATCATTGAGGAAATGTGAGGATGGAAAATGCAATTTCGACCAAGGTAGAAAATGAAGTATCAATATACAGGTACGCAGATAAAAAAAAAGAATATAGGAGTTGAAACAGAGAAAGCAAGTTACAAAAGGTTGATAAAACTTTGATGAAGATTCACACGACAAATCAGTCTAAACAATACAAATGTGCATGATGCAAGGTTAATAATGATTGCGACGACATTTGCCCCTACCGCGACATAGTAGGCAGTTTCCCAATCGCGTTTTGAGTAAAACAATAACAAACAGGTTTTTTCTAAGCGGGCTGAACGTTTCGTGCATACAAATTACAGTGGATCGTGTTTTGCGGAATTAAACCACTGTTTATTTACTACCAACCACTGGAACATAACCAAAAACGCCAAAAGATTATTTTGTGTTTGTGCGTGTTTCTTTAATTTGTAAATTGTTACTTACCCATCACGTATTGACTTGAAGTTCACTCGAAGTTTCAATACCAGGTTTAATTGAGTTTTATTTAATCAACTTTGTATCATTGATTCAAGTTTTCATCGACTATTCATTCGTTAATCATCAGTTTGTGTATTCGGATCTTTAGTATACATAAGTATAATCAAAATGACAACAGTCATAAGTCAACCCACTGATCTCCCGCAGTTCCATGCGTCAGATTCATCATTAAATGTTGATAAAGTTGTACAATCAGTTACAAATGCTACGAAGAGATTGTCACAAATATCAACCAGTACTAATAATTCAAATAAGAAAAGAAAATCACAAAATAGAATCGGGCCTTGGAAATTAGGTAGAACTTTAGGTAGAGGTTCAACTGGTAGAGTTCGTTTGGCAAAGAATATCAATACAGGTAAACTTGCCGCCATTAAAATCGTTCCAAAGTCAAACTTCAAAAAATTAGAAAACCCAAAGTACAAACATATGTCAGATGATAGATTGCCCTATGGAATTGAAAGAGAAATCATTATCATGAAACTCATAACTCATCCAAATATCATGGGCTTGTATGATGTGTGGGAGAATAAAAATGATCTTTACTTGATTCTCGAGTATGTTGAAGGCGGTGAATTATTTGACTACTTGATAAAAAGAGGAAAACTACAAGAATTTGAAGCTGTTGATTACTTCAAACAGATTATCAATGGTATTGGATACTTGCATCAATTCAACATTTGTCACAGAGATTTGAAACCAGAGAATCTTTTACTTGATTTCAATAAGAACATCAAAATCGCTGATTTTGGTATGGCTGCCTTGGAAGTGAAAGAGAAACTTTTGGAAACAAGTTGTGGATCTCCTCATTATGCTTCACCTGAAATCGTGGCCGGTAAGAACTATCATGGAGCACCAAGTGATATTTGGTCTTGTGGAGTTATTTTATTTGCATTACTTACTGGTCATTTACCATTCGATGATGAAAACATTCGTAAACTTCTATTGAAGGTTCAAAATGGTAAATTCATCATGCCTGCTAACTTGTCACCAGAGGCAAAAGACTTAATTCACAAAATGTTAAGAGTTAAACCCGAAGATAGAATTTCAATTGATGAGATCTTGGAGCACCCTTTATTAACTAAATACCCAGAAAGCAGGAACCAGAATTATTCAGATGTCATCGATTTCAGAAACTTGAACATCAAACCTATTCAGTCATTTGACAAAATTGATCAAGAAATTTTGAAGAATCTTTCAATCTTATTTCACAACTGTCCCGAGAAAATGATCATTTCCAAGTTGTTATCCAAGAAGAACCACCCAGAGAAGATGTTCTACTACTTGCTTATGAAGTATCGTAACGAACATATAGATAATAATCTCGACTATGTGGATGATGATGCTGATCCAGTCTCGAGCTTGAATGCCCCCATGATTAATCGTTCGTCCTCCTCTCTCCTCAACAAGAGAGATTTGAAGAGGCCTAATTCAAGGAAAGCATTGGCAAATACAACAAACTTGGCAAATCCATCTTTTACGGCATCTACATCTTTCAAAAAGCGCAAAGATATGGTTGTGAATGATAAAGTTGTGTCCAGGACTTCATCATCCCGGTCTGTTAGAATCACTAATTCCCCCCAGAGATCACAATCCAAGATAACGCGTAAGTTAACAGGAATTGAACTAAATAATATCGCCCAAGAGCGTGCTCCAGTTGACGAACAACACCCAGTTTTCAGCCAAGAAGTTTCCACTCCCAAGAGAAAGTTATCAAAGATGGAGCAGTATGAACGTGAATTGGCTAGCAAAGTCCATAAGATGAACGATGCTATGGCTGTCAAAATTGAGCAAGAAGAGATAGATCGCTTGAAAAAGGAACAGGAAAAAGCTAAAAAGAGAGAAAGCATGCAACATCAGAAACAGAGATCATCTGAGACCAAGCCAGTACAAAGTAGACGCAGTTCACAAGTGGATGAAGTGGATGCTATTCCCGCCAGGTCTAGTAAACGTTTTGTTACAGATCCCATAAAACCAACACAATCTTCATTGGATCCAAGAATCGCAGGCATCAACTCTTTACTCAGGGCTAAATCATTCACATCACCACTGTCATACGCCTCATTAAGAAGGACTGGTATGAACGAGAATACTACTAAAGTTCTTCAGAAGTTAGGTATAGAATTGAACTCTCCAAACTTTCCTTCTTCATCAAGACCTTCAAGCAAGAGATTTTCTTCTGGAATGAAAACTTCAAGTTCCAAGAGATTATCTGACTATCTCCAGACAAATGCTAACGATGACGACGATGAAGATAAGGAGAATGTAATTACCCTTGATGAATTCAATGAGAAGGAGAAGAACTACTCCGTCGTTACCCCGATGATCAACAAGAGAAGTTCAACAACACTGCATAATGCCGGGTACAGATCCCTTTTGTCAGATATCACGGAGGATAAAACAACACAGGATCTCAAATCTTCGTTTATGAAGTATCAGCTAAAGTCTTTGGATTCTAGAAAATCAGGTTTGATACCCAACCCTAGATTCTCTAGATTCTCATTTAATGGGTTATTGAATCTGTTTGACGATGCAGGTGACATTAGCATCTATAACTCTTCGATGAAGAGATCTGACGCTGTGATCAAGAAAGATATCCCAACTGATACCTCAACAAATCCAAGTGGCAGAAGAAAATCATCCTTGGCTGTTAGTCATGGTGAGCAAGAGAATCAATTTGTATCGCTCGAGGTTACTGATGACTTCAATGATAACGAAGAGACCAACGATAATAGTACTCTCGTGAGCAATGCAGTATCTGATCATTCCAATATTAATGAATACAACTCAACCTTGAACCGGGATCAAACTGAACGCTCTAGGAATGACCTTGACTATGATTTCTCTCAGATGGAAGTGATCAGTTCGAGGGTTGCCGATGTTGGCAAATTGAACCACACTAGACCAAGTCTTATCCAGGAGGCATCCAGTGGATCAGATGAATCTCCGGAGAAGAGATTTTATCAAGCTAAGAGAAGTGAAAAAACTAGATATTCCTATGTCAATCCTGATTCTCACTTCGATATTTTGGATAGTTCCTCCCTTTCTGAAACACTTGATGTCCAGAGTAGGCAGGATAGTGAACCTTCAAAACAGGGTGAAGATTTTGAACTGAAAGACGAGGATGATCATACACAAGACAAAACCTTACAAGATCAATCTAATGCCTCCACCCAAATTTTTAGTACTTTAGCACTTCCTAGGGTGACTATGGATACTGTGGAGCCTGAATTAGTTGATGAGTTAGAGAAGCTAGGATCATCGACTACTGGTATGGATCAAAATCAAGTGCTGGCCAAAGATGAAGATCAATCAACAAATGTACCAGAAAATAGTCAATTGGTCCCTCCTATTCAGAGGCCACTTTCACCTCAACCACCAAGCACCACACCAGTTATCGAAACACACAACAAATCTACCAAGACTGCATCGATGTTCAAGAGATTGAGTTTGAAACCCAGGAGAGCTGCACCTGTCCCACCTTCTAGTAGCGATACACAGGATGATGAACCTAAAGAGAATTGGTTCATGAAGTTTATTCATTCGTTGTCATCATCAACACAGAACAAACCAAACCGTAAGAATTTGCACTCAATTAATTCCAACTTGATGGCATCAGATTTGATGAGAATAGTGAAGAATACTTTACAACTCAAAAAAATCGAGGGGACATTGAGTGAAGTGAATATTGATGAAGAATTCGGGTTGGTTGATGGAACTATACCATCTAAATTTGCATACGGTCGCAAGTTGAAATTTAGAATTGAAGTTATTGATTTAGTCAATGCTTCATCATTGCATATACTAAAATTGAAAGGATCCGATAGAGGTTTCAAGAATTTAGTTGAAATTGTTGAATTTATTGTGAAGAGTGAAGAAGAAGCTAACAATAATAGGAAATCGGCTCTATCATTCTCGGGCTATCAACGCAGCTAATTATAATATAATTGTAATAAAGTTACTTATTTTGTTATCGCGTTTAAGTTGTATGAGTGGTTCAATTCACCGTTTGTTGAATTGGGACAACGGCTATGAGCAACAATTCTTGGCCATCAGTCCCATTGGTGATGAGGTCACTGTTTACGAGACCAAACACGATGACCCAAATATCGAATCAAACGATATAGTGAAGGTGAAAAGTCGAGCTGGCTTCGATAATATTGTGTGTCTGTCGTACTCGTTTTACGATCGAGGTCTTGTTGGTGTGGGCCAAGTGAATGGAACAGTCTGTGTGTTTGATATTCAATCCAGTTCATCGTTGTTGAAGTTAAGACCCAAGCAGAGCAGACCATGCAATTCGCTTTCCTTCAGTAATAATGGTCTAATAGCTGCTGGCTTTGATAAGGGAAGACAGGACAATAGTTTACAAATATGGAACATCGAACACTACTCAAAAACAAGTAACAATGACCATATTCAGAGACCAACGTACTCCTATGTCCCCAATGAAGCTATTTTATCTACAGTTTTCAGACCTGACTCAGAGTCAAATCTCTTATGTGGAAGCTACAAATACTTGAGGGAAATAGATACCAGAGCAGAAACTCCCTCTTTCCAATTGGCAACAAAGTGCACATTAGACGTCAGGGTGGACCCTTTTGATAATCATTTATTTTCTTCTTTCAGCGAGGACGGTTCCCTTGCCATTTGGGATAGAAGGAAGCTCACAACTACTCATCAAAAGCATGTTCTCATTACAGAAAGTCCAGTTCTTCAATTCAATAAACTCTTGAGTGACTCTTCAAGGAAAAATCATATACCTTGTTTCAGGTACTCAACAATAAGAAGAGGTGAGTTCTCTTCTGTTTTCAATGGTGATCTCATCAGAAGATGGCAAACAGGTAAAGTACCTCCTGCAAATGTCTTGAGCGAGCCTAAATACAAATCGAAAGACACTTCAACATTGACTTCACTCAAGCAACAATCTTATCAATTCTATAAACCTACAGAGGAGAGCAACTTCGTGTCACTTGTTCTTGATGTGAAACCAGACTTTGAAAGAGTAATTTCGTTTGATTATTCTCCTGATTTGGCGTCTCATACCTCCACAAACTTCGTTTGCATGAGACAGTCAGGCTCAGTCTTCAGGATGCCAGTAGTAGAATGCATTGAGTCGCTCAGCTTTAATTCTTACAATGAGTTCACATTTGCAGGACCAGAAGGTACATCTACCAAGTTTCTTAGTGAGAGTAGTGAGGCGCCTGCAAAGCCCAATTCACTAATCAACAGGATAAATGATTTTTCCTTATCAAATAACGATTTGAGGGGCTTGAAAGATTCTTCTTACGTTGATCTTGAATCTACATTGGATTCAGAGAGTATACATAATCCGTATCAGCATGGCAATGGGAAGACCAGAAAGTTCTCTGGTGACTTTGACGAAGATGAATACGAAGAAGATGAATTTATTCCTCTTACTACATTACTTGATACCACCAGTGTGTTGCTGAATGACGTATGTTACACTATACGCAAGAGAGCAGAACTTGGGTACGGTTGTGATAGTGAGAAGAACATCAAGGTATTGGAATCAATTGACAATATCGATAATCAACTTGCCCTCAGAAATACCTGGAAATGGTTGAGTTTGGCGAAGAAGTCATTGGATAAAGGAACTATGGTGGCACAAGGGATTGATCTTGGATTTTTAGGAGTTTGGGGTATATGGAATGGTATTGAAAAGATATCCAACCCTAATAGATTTAGTAAAGATATTGGGACTTTGTCAGATCAATTCTTCTCCAACACCATCAAATCAGTTGTTGCATCAAAGGGTAAGAAAGCTGCTGCTATTCATATACCAAGCAATAGTGAACGCAAAGCTCAAAGAAAGTTGTGTTTGATAGTGTCAGGATGGTATTTCAGCGATGAAGAGTTTGAAGAAAGGTTGAATATTTTGGTATCATTAGGATTCTACGAGAAGGCAGCAGGCTGGGCTGTTTTCCATGGAAATGTTGCAAGAGCTGTTGATATTCTTGCATCATCCAAAAAGGAGAGGCTAAGATTAATGGCCACAGCGATTGCTGGTTACCTCGCATACAAGGACTCCAATATTAATAGTCCCTGGAAAGACCAATGCCGGAAGATGGCTTCAGAACTTGACGACCCATACTTGAGGGCTATCTTTGCTTTCATTGCAGACAATGATTGGTGGGATGTGTTGGATGAACATAGTTTACCATTAAGAGAAAGACTAGGGGTGGCATTGAGGTTTTTGTCAGACAAAGACTTGACAGTGTACATTAACAGGATTGCTGACACAGTTATCGCCAAAGGGGAATTGGAGGGGTTGATTCTAACTGGTATAACTAGTAAAGGTATTGATCTTTTGCAATCTTATGTGGACAGAACTAGCGATGTTCAAACGGCAGCGTTGATGTCATCCTTCGGAATACCTCGATATTTCACAGATGATAGGGTGACACATTGGGTTGACTGTTATCGTGACTTGCTCAATAGTTGGGGCATGTTTAATGTGAGAGCCAAATTTGATGTTGCTAGAACGAAGTTGTCTAAGACAAGAACGGGTGCAGTTACCTTGAAAGCGGCTCCCAAACAAGTTTACCTACAATGTCCAAGGTGTAATAAGAATCTTTCCAAGCCCAGATCCAATAGTATGAGCAAGAACACCAACAATACTCAAGTGTTGATAAAACAGTTTAACAAAATGAACTCAGATAAACCACAAGATTTGAAAGCATGTCCACATTGTGGAGCACAATTGCCCAGATGTTCAGTGTGTTTACTATCACTTGGCACTCCTATAACACTTGAAGTTTCTGAAAAGTTATCTGATACTACTGCTAGTGGCATTATTGAGAATAGGTTTAGAGAATGGTTCAGTTTTTGTTTAAGTTGCAATCATGGTTGTCACGCCTTTCATGCTGAAGAATGGTTTACCAAACATTACGTATGTCCTGTGCCAGATTGTAACTGTCGTTGCAATAGTGTTTAGTCATAGGTATAAATTTAGATAATGGGAAATATCACGTGATCCGAACAATAGAGAATTTCACCTTAGGAAATTTGTCAACACAAAATCATTCAACGACACACACAAGTGAACAGATAAATTAATTAGTTGAAACTTTACTGATCTTTCACTGCTTCTATTGTACAATATAAAACATCTTCACCATCATGTCACTGAATGAGAAAGTATTGAGCGATATCAGGGGTAAGATCGATAGAGAAAAGAAATTGATCCAAGGGTTTCAAGCATTAAAGAAGAAAACTACAAATGCTGAAGTGATTCAAAGGTGCAACAATCAAATCAGAGAAACACAATCGAATCTCGAATATCTTCAAGAAACTCTCGCCAAATTATCAATTCAAAATGACTCAACTAGTGACAGTAGTGGAGCCACTCGTGCTAGACCAACTTATTCAAGATTTGATTTAATCAAATATGACTGTCCATCTTTAGGCCACAGGATTCAGTATATGTTGCAGCAGTTGCAATTCAAGTTACAGGTGGAAAATCAGTACAAAGAAGCCAACGAAAAGATTTCAAGATTGTACTTAATGGATGGTGATAAATCAAGCAGTAATGCGGCAGAAGGAGGTAAAGTCGAGAGCGATCAAAGAATTCAGTTACTCAACAAGGCTTTGAAAAGATACCAAGACATGCATATCGATATTGAAGAAGTAACTCGTGATATGGAAGTCATGAATACACCAAAATACGCTCGTAAACCTCTCTCAGGTATTTTGAATGTCACTATCACTTGCATCAGAGATATTGATCACATAGCGTCCCCAATGTTTTCCAAAAGACCAGAAACAATTGTATCGATAAAAGTTGATGACGTTGAAAGGGCTAGAACAAAGGGTTCAAGAAATGGCAAATGGAATGAAGAGTTCAGCATTGAAATTGATAAGAGCAATGAATTGGAATTCTCAGTGTACGATAAATCCTCTACTGGTCTTGTTCCAGTGGCGGTTACTTGGGCTTTGCTCTCAGATATAACTGAAGAGCTTCGTAAGAAGAAGGTTGCAAAAGAATTGGGTAGTGAAGGTTGGGTACCTGCTTCCAATCTTCACCAAGGTCAGACTAATCAATTCACGAACCATAAAAATGCATCTGGTTCTACTATGACTGGTGCTTCAACACTTAATAGTGGAAATACTTGGACTGGTGCCCAAAATGATATGTCACTTGAATCTACCGCTACATTAGGAGGCGACTCCCAACAAATTCTGATCAGCACTTGGATCAATTTGGAACCTGTTGGTCAAATATTGATTAGTTTGAGCTTCGATAAATCTAATACCTCAGGAAGAAAGCAATTTATGGGTGCTCTTGGACGTCATGGTGCAATTCGTCAAAGAAAAGAAGAAGTGTATGACCAGCATGGACATCAGTTTGTCCAAAAGCAGTTCTACAATATCATGTGTTGCTCTCTTTGTGGTGAATTCTTGAGGTACACTGGATTTCAGTGTCAAGATTGCAGACTTCTTTGTCACAAAAAATGTTACCAAAAGGTGGTAACTAAATGTATCAGCAAGTCCAGTACTGACTTAGACTCAGATGAAGCTAAACTCAATCACCGCATTCCTCACAGGTTCGAACCAACTCTTAATCGTGGAACGAAATGGTGTTGTCACTGTGGTTACATTCTTCCATGGGGGCGTAAGAATGTCCGTAAGTGCACGGAGTGTGGAGTTATGTGCCACGCTCATTGTACTCATCTTGTTCCCGACTTTTGTGGAATGTCAATGGACATGGCAAACAAGATTCTTGCAACAATCAAAGCTACTCCAAAACCAGTAGTGAAGTCGCCAGCTAAACAATCCTTCCCACCTATGACAAGTGCACCTCTTAGTAACAACAGATTACCTGATCTTCCAAAGGAGTCGTTGGATTCTGAGACATTGAGGAATCTTTCCGATGATGAACCTGAAAGAACTTTCAGTAAAAGATTGCCTACTACAACACCAAACCAGGTACAACCTGCTACTGAGCACCCTTACAAGACTGCTGCAAGAAGACCACCTCCAGAATCTCAGGTGCAAGAACATCAACCTCATCAACATCCTTATGCTCAGCAACTTCAACAAACCGAAAAAGATGTGGCCCCACAGGATTTCCATGACTACACATTTGCTTCCAATAAATCAGCTGATTTATTAGAGCAAGCAGAGACCAAGAACGTGTTGATGGATGTTGATGAAAGTAATGAACATTCTAATCCATTTGAGAATGATCTAAATGCTCCATTGGATGGCTTTGATTATCAAAATGAGAAGTCTGAAGTTGCGCCACAAGTCCCAGTACCTATCCAAGAGCCTATAGAGGATGTTCCTCATAAGCATCACCAGAAATCGAAGCGTCGCAGAAGGAGAGTTGGTTTGGACGATTTCCAATTTTTGGCTGTGTTAGGTAAAGGTAACTTTGGTAAAGTTATGTTGGCAGAATCAAGACACACTAGAAACTTATGTGCAATCAAAGTATTGAAGAAAGATTTCATTGTTCAAAATGATGAAGCTGAGAGTGTTAAATCAGAGAAAAGGGTGTTCTTAACTGCTAATAAAGAGATGCATCCATTTTTATTGAACTTGCATTGCTGTTTCCAGACTGAAAATCGTATTTATTTTGTGATGGAGTACATCTCAGGAGGTGATCTCATGTGGCATATTCAAAAATCCAGGTTTTCAGCAAGAAGAGCTAAATTCTACGCCTGTGAAGTTTTATTGGCGTTAAAATATTTCCATGACAATGGCATTGTTTATCGTGATTTGAAATTGGATAATATTTTATTGACAGCTAAAGGGCATATCAAGATTGCTGATTATGGTTTGTGTAAAGAGAATATGTGGCACAAGAATACGACTGGAACTTTCTGTGGTACACCTGAATTTATGGCACCCGAAATTATAGCTGGAAAGCAATATGATAGAGCCGTTGATTGGTGGGCATTTGGAGTTTTATTGTTTCAAATGCTATTGTGTCAATCGCCGTTCAAAGGTGATGATGAGGATGAAATTTTTAATGCCATTGAACATGATGATGTGAGGTATCCTATAAGCATGCCAAGACAGACCGTTTTGGTGTTACAAGCATTACTTACAAAAGACCCTACAACACGTCTTGGTGCAGGAGAAAGAGATGCTGAAGAAATCATGGAACATCCATACTTCCAAGATGTTAACTTCGATGACGTGTTACATTGCCGAATTCAGCCTCCATATTTACCTGAACTTACCAGTGAGCACGATTACTCGAATTTCGACAAAGAATTTACTTCTGAAACTCCAAGATTGACCCCTGTTGAAACTGTACTCACTTCAGAGATGCAAGAACAATTCAGAGGGTTTTCTCACATAGCAGAAGATGCGGTGATATAGGGTGTAGTGACGATCAGCTAGATGCAAATGTATATTCTATAACGACCTTAATGATACCAGTAAAGGCAAACTTTATGCTAATGATTTGGGAATCGAGTGATGATGCAAATGGACAAACGATAATCACATAATGACGCAACAACGAGACTCGTTTTTTGACCTTGGAGTTGTGGTGATGGCAACGTTGGACTTTGCATCAGGAGCTCTGGAGCTTCTTGAAGTTGAAGTCTTGCTTCGCCTAATAGACTTGTCAGATTGTTCAGATTTTAGTTTTGGGATCTTAATGCTCATGGAATCTGCGTCGAATTTTGTAGGAACTTGTGAAGTTGTTGATAATTTCTCAGGAGTGGAGATTTCAGTGGCATCCATTGGATCCATGGGAGAGGATAGAACTTCCTGGAGTGACTGGAGTGACGTTAAATCTGTTCTAGAAAATACTTTACTCTTATGCTCAGAGGAGATTAGTTTGACGAGAGCTTCAAATGCCTCATCCACTCCCGATCTTGTCTTTGCACTGCACTCCACAAAGTCAAGAGCGTTCATTCTCTCAGAAAGCGCAAGGCCTTCAGAGTAACTAACTTGTCTTTCATGTTCTAAATCGGATTTCAAACCAACAAGAACTACTGGAGGCATTTCGTCTCTTATGGAGTATATTCTCTCGAAAAGGTCCTCCGACTGTTGGAATGAATGGTGGTCAGTTATGCTGTATGTGAAGAGGAACCCAGAAGAATTCATTAATTGTTGCTTCATGGAAGAAGCATAGTAATCTTTATCAGAAGCAGTATCTAGAATAGATACTTCACTATGAGTGTTTGAGTTATGCTGGATTTGCTTGACGTATAGTTCTGCCTCTTCGTAATCGACAGACTCAATGAAACGACCATATACGTAAGAAATGACTAGAGAAGACTTACCAACTCGTTCATCACCCACCACGCAAATGTCATATTTATGATTTAAAACACTCAAACTGTCTTGATGCCTATTCATGAAAAGAAAAGTGACCTCTAATACTCAGCAGGACTACAGGCCAGATATTTGTAACTAAATGGGGCTACGCGACGATATTTCTTTTAGCTCCAGGGAGTGGGTTCTTACGTAATGGCGGTTGACAACTAACGGTTTTTTTTTGCTCAATGCGGCAACCTTGCTTGCAATTATTTTCAAAATACGAATTTCTGAGACACGGTACTGGTTTATACGCTTTAAAGTTTAATTTTGAAATTGGTTTTCTTGGCAGTTGAACCAACTGAATTCCATCGTAAGTTTTTTTACCCAATTCTAACCGCCTCGAAAACTTTTCTCCTAAACTTGGGCACTCATAGCCCCATTTATGAAGATTTTTTTTAGTCGCATATGCAGAAAAAATATTGGTCGAAAAAAAACCCAAATATAGCTACGAATTCCAGAACTTATTGCCTTGCCTTGACCAAAAACTTCTTATACCAATTGTGGCTTGTGTATTAACGTAGATTGCTATTTTAGTCATCATCAGAATCCAAGTATTGGGAATATTCATCAGCTGAAGCGAAAACTGGTAAATCTTTGAGTTTACGTTTCTTGTTACTTTTGTTTTTATCTTCAGGTCTGGCTCTTTTAGTCCCGGTGTTAGCGGATGCCTCTTCAATATTTTCGTCATCGCTAAGTTCGTCTTCATCATTAATGCCGAAAATTTCTTCTTCGGAGTTGTCAGAGTCAAATTTTTCATTGTCACCTGAGTCTAGCCCGTCTAAACTTTCCTCATGCGCTTCTTCTTCAATTTCTTCATCTCCATCCTCGGCTTCCTCTAACATTTGTGGCACGCCATCATCTTCATCTTCGTCGTCATCCAAATCTGAAAAATCTTCTTCATCAAATCCAATACTGTCTTCATCTGATCCGTCCTCAACTTCGGGTCTGGATTTAACTAATGCGTCCCAAACGTCTTCGTCATCTAAATCTTCATCTATGTCCTCATTGACCTTCTTATCCTTCTTGCTCTTTATCTTTGATTGCCTTGTAATGAAATATTGATGGAAAAATGCTTCATCCGGTTTAATATCACTGGTCTTCTTTGTCAACCAATCTTCGGTATTAACTGGTACTTCTCCGTTAATGGTATTTGTGGCTTTAACCAATAACGAACCAGTATGTGCTCCACCTAAGGGCTGCATAATCGAGGTTCCTTTAGTAACCGGTTTCTGTTTAGAGTTCTTGTAAACAAATCTATCCAAGAAATGACTCAATGTGTATAATCCAAGATCTGGTTTGGGTTGATCTTTACCATCTAAGAATGATTCTGCATAAATTGCAATGGTGGGATGATAATGTCCCAAGAAATGATTCAATTCCCATAACGATGAGTTATTAGCATTTGCAAACTTAGGATCACGTTTACGACTGTCATAAGGTTCATTGTTGTTTTCAGCATCTTTTGTCTCACCTGCGCCCTCTTCTTCATCCGGTCTGGAATTGAAATCGAGAGTCAAATCACCTATTTGGGGGATCTCTTTTCCTAATTGGTTCAATAAATAAAACATACCGGCTATAGTCCCAATATTGAGCCAATGACTGCAAATTTGCATTATCCTTTTGACAAAAGCCAACACTCTGTTGGGGTTGGTTTTATCATTTTTCAACGACTTGAATAATAAGTTCAAGTAGATACCTTGCTTGGAGGAGTTAAGTAATCTTGGATCTAATAATGATTCGTAAAGAGTTCTGTAAAACCTATCACCATTAAGTTTGAGTTCTGTTATGATATGTTGAATCAACACTAAAGCTTGTACTGAGGTGTTGAAATTCGAAGAATGGGTGATTTTGTATAAAGTTTCAAGATGTTTCTGATAAACGTCTGGAGACAAGTTGGAAAATGGGAAAGCACGATTCAACCCTGTTAATAAGGCTGAGAAGATCTTACTGTTTTTTTCTTCAACAACTTCACTCTCGGTTTTCTCTTGCTGCTTAACAGATTTTCCACCTTTTTTACCCTTCTTAAAATTCTTTCTGTTGTTTTTTCTTCCCTTCTCAGTCTTACCTAAAGTTTTATCATCTTTTTTATCGACATCAAATGCATTAGATTCAATCAAAAGTTTTTCAAACAATGAGAAGTAAGTATTTATCAATTTGTTGGCTAATGCATCCTCGTTTCTGGTAAGAATAGTTTGGTTGAGAGTCAAAATAGCATAATACTGTGCGTTGTGATGACTCTTTGGTTTGAAGAGAACATCAATAACAGAGTCCACAATAATACTCTTCATTGCGGGATGAGCTTGCTCTAATTGAAGAATTTGGTAAGAACATTTACCTGCAACTTTGTTTTCAACATCACCCAACTTGTTGGTTCCCAATCTGAGTAGATTAGCCTCTTGTTCTGGTTTAGCCTTGAGTAAATCAAAAATGTGTGAAAGAACATTCATCTTAACATGCACAATAGGGTCTGTGGCCAATGATTCAAACACTTGTATAAGCTTGAAGTAGGCCTTTTTCAAATGATCCTCGAAGAAGTAGATAGCCAAGTGAACATCACTGATGTCCTTAGTCATCATTCGCTTATTGAATGAGATGAGTTTCCTGTCAGGAAGTAAGCCATGCAATAACAAATCTTTGATTGCATTAATAGCTTGCATAGCTGCAGTTCTGGATTTCTTTTCACAGAATCCCAATAACGTATCTAAAGCTTTGAGATTATGTAACGGTGCTTCCTGTACAAGCAATGTTAATGCAGAGATTTTATCTCCATAAGTACCATCTTTGAGAATTTGAGACAAGAACCTCTTCTGGGAATTATTAGCGGTGAATTCTTGTAAATAGAGTTTGTTGTCATCGTCCACCACTTTCTTTGCACGCTCATAGAGTCTCTCAAGCGCAAACCTGTCTAATTTCTCTGGATTGTGGACGGTTTCTAATGGGGTATTGTACCAGTCCAAACGACTAGGAATGTGAAGTTTTGAACTATTGACAGCTGAGAAATCGGTGATCTTGTCTTCCTCTTCAGATTTCTTTGACTCTTTGACGATAGGTTTCTCAGCTATGATTGGTTTCACCTCAATGTTTTGCTCATCGTTGTCTTCAGAGTCCTCGTCTTCCTCGGAGTCTTCGTCGTCTTCAGAATCTTTTCCCTCAGCTATCTCTTCATCGTTTTCTTGGTCCTCTTCTTCGCTTTCATCAGCTTCGGATTCAATGTCTTCATCTTCTTCTTCCTCGGAGACATCGCCTTCGACTAATTCTGGAACTTCTTCTTCAGACAAGTCATCATCATCCACGACTTGAACACTGGTGCCATCTAAACCGATATCTTTCATGAATGACGATAAATCATTGGCGAAGTTCTTGTCGACTTTTGAAGAATCATTGAATTCTTGTTCACTTTCTTCGCCTTCTTCAATTCCTTCAAGTAATGCCAAGTCGTCTTCAGTAGCACCTAATGATAATGCTTCTCTACGCAAGACCTCTGACTCGTCAGATTCGTCAGACTTGTTTGATTTGTCAGGTTTGTCAGATGTGATTTTGACTTTTTTACTATTAGTGGTGGAAACAGACTTCTTTTTTGGCTCGGGTTCTTTGTTTTCTTTCTTTTCTTTCTTCGATTTCTTGATTTCTGCTTTGGACTTTTTGGAACTTGATGTACCAAGCTTGTTGGCAATCTTATCCTTCAAGGAGCTCAAATTCAATTTAGCAGAGTCCATACCTCAGTCTCATCTCATCTCACAATTTTCTGGATAAGTACGTTGGTCACCTGATTGCAGTCATGTGAGCATTTTATTGGGTTGTCCCTTTTGGAAAATTTGTCACTCCATGTCGGAAAAATCAGTTCGGCATATAATATTTCGAGTTTTTCCGATAGGCAATCTCCAGATGTTAGTTTTTCCATCCTACTTTAGTTGATAAACTCCCAATCACTGTAAAATAATTAATGACAGTTTTAGATGCTGATTTTCCGGCTGAAAATGTTTGGCCCCCAAAAGACTCAACAAATAATAAAAGAAACAATTCACAGTCGTTTGACATTCCATGTAAATACATAGTTGCTAAAAAGCCTTTAGGAGAAGGATCATTTTCAACGGTTTTTGAATGTAAGAATCAAATGACTTCTATGCACTATGCTGCCAAGCGGTACACTAAGAAACTTGTTTTTGGACTTGAAGAAATGCTTCAAAATGAATTTCAGATTTTGAAATCCAAAACGTTATCACATAAGAATCTTTTAAATCTCATAGACTATTTTGAGACTGAAAAATACATTTTTTTGGTAACTGACTTGGCTCAAGGTGGTGAGTTGTTTCATCGTATAGTCAATCATCCAAATAAGAAGTTACCAGAATTTCAAGTGGTGGAAATAGCAAAGCAGTTGGTGGATGCTGTACAGTACCTTCACACTCAAGGAATAGTGCACAGAGATATTAAAGCAGAGAATATTCTCTTTTACTCTGACCAAAAGAATGACATTCTTCTAGCTGACTTTGGTTTGGCCAGAATAATAAAAAACTCCCAACAGATGACTGACTTAGCAGGAACACTTAGTTACATTGCACCTGAAATGTTAACTGGTAAAGGGTACTCTTTGGAAGTGGATACTTGGGCCATTGGTGTTACTGTTTACTTCATGTTATGTGGTTACATGCCATTTGACTGTGAAACTGACGAGGAGACTAAAGAGGCCATCTCCAAGTGTGATTTCCCGTTTGAGCCACAAGAGTATTGGCAAGATGTCTCTGAAAATGGAAAGAACTTCCTTAGAGCTTGCTTTACTCATGATCCTAAACATCGTATAACTTTACTGGAAGCTAAACAACACCCTTTTTTGAATCAAAGACCATCGTTATCCAGAATGCTGTCGATGCGGCTGAGTAGTTCTATAAACAAATTGACTACATTGAAGCAGCAACTTCGTCTAACAGGATTAGGTCAATCTTCTGCTCCTACAGGCAACAGTTACTTGGATATTAGCAGGCTAGTTTCCATGTCTGATGCTTCACTTCACGGGGCTCTTTGCAGAACTCCAAGTGTAACATCAGTTTTCACGTCACCATTGACATCAACTAATGTGTCACGAGTCGGATCTACTGAGATCATGGCAAATCAAGACCAACTTGACGTGATTGGTACTCAAAACAATGCTGTTTTCTATATATGATATTAATGATCTAGACTATGTTTTTGTTGTAGCGCGATTACATAAAAGGTTACAGCCATGGAACAACCCCCGCGAGTTGGTTACCTTGACAGCACTAAACCACGAGAAGAACGTGACTTCCGAGAAATATACCCTGACCTCGATGAAACAGCCCAGTTGAAAGTTTTCGTGGTGAAGAACGAACAATCGCTCGATGAATATCACGAACGAGTACGCCAAAATCAACCAATTGTTGGTGCACTAAAAGAAGTATCATTCAGACTAGTGACACCTGTTGGGAGTGATAACAAGAATGATGTCAGATTCAGTAAGAATATCCTCGATTATGGGTTTCAAGATGGAAGAGCCAAACAAGAGCGTAAACGAAAATCAACATACATTCGACCTTTCCAAACAGAGAGTAACGAGAGGATAGAAGACTTCATATCAAAGAGAAGGAAGCAAGTGGAATATGATATGGACGAACAAGATTTTCTATACTTGCAGCATCGTAATGAAGCTTCCGGAAACACATTGAAAATTACACCAGAGATCTTTGAAATTTTAATGACAGTGCTAGAGAATGAATGGATAGAGTTGGAGAATAAGATGAACTCCATAAATAATGAAGATGATAATATGAATAACCTTTGGACTCTTGGGAGAGGTATAAATAATGATAAATACGGTAACGATGATGGCATAGTGTTTGGAACAGTTGATGACCAAAAATGTGCAGTGTGCAACGATAGTGACTGTGACAATTCCAACGCTATTGTGTTCTGTGACGGTTGTGATATTGCAGTTCACCAAGAGTGCTATGGGATTGCTTTCATTCCTGAAGGTCAATGGCTTTGTCGCAGATGTATGATCAACAGGAATAAAGAAGTTGGCTGTGTGTTTTGTCCCAGTAAAACTGGCGCTTTTAAGCAATTGGACAACAGTTTATGGAGTCACGTTTTGTGTGCTGTATGGATCAATGAATTGTACTTTGCAAATCCTATTTATATGGAACCGATAGAGGGTATTGATCTCATACCGAAAAGCAGGTGGAGGTTAAACTGCTATATCTGCAAACAAAAAATGGGTGCTTGTATCCAGTGTTACAATAAAAATTGTTTCCAAGCTTACCATGCTACGTGTGCCAAACGAGCAGGCTTGTACATGGCAATGACAAAAGGATTCCAAGGGGCAATTAACAATAAAACCACATTGATATCATATTGTGATAAGCACACACCAGAGGACTATTATTTGACCCATAGTCAGATCCTTACAAAAATCAACAAGACAAGATTGTATTATAGAGATATGAAAATTATAAACTTGCAAAATGACAAACTCAACAAGAACAAGAAGCTCACTAATAAATTGAATATATTCAAGTGGAAGACGGATAATAATACACCCATAGCTCCTAAGAGTTTCAGCTCAATCTTGTTTGATAAATTGATACAGCTCAAAGTGGAAGATATTCAGCATGAAGCAGACAGTCAAGGAACTCTACTCAGAAACCTTGGACATTTTCCCAATCATACCAAATCACTGTATTTTGATATGTTGGATCAAATCAGTAATGATATATGTAAGTACTGGTGTTTGAAAAGAGAACAGAAGAATGGTGCACCATTGATAAGAAAGAACAACAATTTGTTGTCATTTTCTTCGATTCTATATGGAAATAATACCAACTTGGAAGAAGTGGACAGCAAAATTGAAATGAGTGAAATCCTTGACAAGGATTTGGATAGAATTATAGAGTTAACTCAGCTCAGTTTGGCAAGACAACAAGTTGATTTTGAAGGACAGCAATCTGAGGATGTTCTTATAAAGTCAATATTTTTCCCAATCAATAAGTTTATTGACAGGATAATTGAAGGTTTATTCAAAAGTGATAAGAATAGAGTTCTACGGAACTACAAACCCAAGGCTCCTGAGCATAGTGGTGTATTAACACTCCATCAAATAAGAGAAAAAAATCATAGACTCGAGTATCAATCCATTAGTGAGTTAGCAAATGATGTTGAAGCGTTGAAGGATATGATTGTTGCTGAGAATAAGACTATAAACACGACAATAAGAGCCCTTCAAAGGCTTCAGCGGTATTGGGATTCAAACATCGACAAGTTCTTTGCCGAAGAGAAGAGGATAAAAGAGGATTTTAGAAATAACCACCTTGAATTACTGGTACCTAGTGAACACGTGGATGCTGGAGCACTGGTTGAAAGAGATAAAATAAGTGACCCAAGTGAATTCAGTGACATCAGTGACATTGAGAGTTTAACCGAAAACGACGAGTTGCATTTAAGCAATTTCCTTATTAACAGCAGATAAACTTTAATTCCTAATTATGGTTTAAGGAGATGCTGGACACGATTGGTTATTTTGGTGCCATTTACTTCTACTAAAGGTAGAGATTGCTGGTTCTTAAGCAAAGACAAGAGTATTTCAATGATAGCCAGCCTCCCATTGTTTGGCTTTTGAAGCTACAGGACGGTTTATTGTGATCTATTGTTCTTGTTGACACCTATTCAATTGAATGCCCGTGACAAATGTGGTAGCTGATGCCACGTCATCAAACCAAATAACTTATGGTACGCAGCGGCGGACACTGCATCATTACAAATTTATCTAAGCCAGCACTAAGGGTATTCGATGCAGTAACTACTTATCGTGCTGGGTTGTGATTACTGGTGATACTCTGGTGATACTATGTAGTATGGCTGTAATCATAGCCAATCCAAAAATGGAAGGTGAAATAAGACGTTCTACGTAAGGTACGCTAAAAAATAAATTTTGCTAGATTAATTTGGTGTCCACAAGGCGGAGTGAAATTTACGGACAAGTTTTCGTCAAGCGTAACTTGTTATTGACGATTTGAAATTAAAGGGTCTAAGAGAATGCCAGAGTGATGGCTGGCTAAATTTATTGATAAAAGATTTCTCATTATGTTGCTGTAAAACCCCAGCAAATACAAATTTAACAATAGAGCAAGGGTGAAAGTTACCAAGGCCGAAGAATTGGACACTTTGGTCAAAAGTATCAATGCATAAAATTTAGAGATATACGAGAAAAGGTTAAGTAACCAGAGAAAATCTGTAATGATGATTTAACGATCTATTGTGTTGCAAAGAAAGGAACAGGGTTTTATGCAGCTGACCAAGTTATTCTGCTGCAGTTAAGAGAGAATACTTGGAGAATGCCTGATGGAATTCATAAGTGGAACAGACGAGCAGTAAACTAATGATAATAATTTAATTATCTAAGCCAAGACAGGAAATGATGAATTCTTTGAGTGAATAGACATGATCATAATTTTGAAATCTGCTCTAGCAGGAATAAAACCTGGTCATACGATAACCTTCCATTGAGCTGGTTCCATGTATTTTAGATGTAAAACAAAGACTGATTGTTGCAAAAATCAAATGGTGCTATCCCGTTTTTATTGATAACAGTGATAATAAACTGCTGGCTTAACAATCGGCGATGAGAGTTTGTCATGGTTTATCAATAGTTGTTAACATTCCGGAAGTTTTAAAAAATAATGTCCTTGAAGAAGCCACCTCAACTTAATGGACTAACTTGGTTAAAAGAAAAAACCTAAATGGTTCTAAATAGATAGTATTAGTTGTTTACAATAAGGATTTTCCTGTTGGCTGAACTTGACAATAATAATAGACCCAACATATATAACAGAGTCTGCATCTTTACATTTTTAAATTTTTTAATATCGATTTCACTGAAAATATTCCTTGGGAACGCTATTTAGTATTTAACAAGAATCTGATATTAAGAATTCAACTATCAACTCACACTTCAATTTTAATCGAAGTTATTAAAATCGTTACCTCAAGATAATTATTAAATCGAGATTTGTTTCATCGCCATATTGAGATTATTTTGTTTTGCGTGTTTAGTTCCTGCCTATTTACAATATTTTCGGGAACAAAACTACATTAAGAAATCTACACCGAATTCTTTTTGATAACTGTCATTCATTTAAAAATCAATTGTGTTTAACACACTTGGAACTTATTAGTTCATCCATTCATTACAGAAATCATCAGTTTGATTCGTTCATCAATTCTCCTAGACAAATCCCCTTGGGAATTTGCAATGTCAACAACTCCAACACAAACTCCTAATCAAAGGAAAACAAATGCAAAACTTCCAATGATCGTTGATATCGCTATTGATGACTCAGGTACACAACTTTATCAAGTTCATGAATCTTCACGTTATGTTAGAAGGGAAATGCCAAAGTCAACTAATTTTAATAGCGCTGGTGTTATCAACGATTGTGATGAAGAGAAAACTCCAATAAGAAAAGTATTAGGTACAATTAGTCCAAGTACTCTCAATCAGAAGAAGAGTCCTGATGATAACACTTCTGAGGTAACTGGCATACCTAATGATGAGACATCATCAAAACCTTTTGCTGTCACTAACATCTTCAATGATGAATTAGGTCTTGGATCTTCTTCCAACTATCTTCTAAATAATCCACTGGGGTTCAATCATCAACATGGTTCTCATTCTTCTCATGTTTTGACTTCTCCATCTTTAGGCTCTGCCACTTCTTCGACTGATATTTGGTCGCAAGACGTTGAAGATGCATTTGAAGAAGTTCTTTCAATAATACCTAAAAATGGCCTTAACAAGATTAAAATAAGTGGTAGATCTTGTGGTAGAAATGAGTTAATCAGTGATTACATTTTCACTAAGACTGGTAAATATAGAACAAGGAAACAAGTTTCAAGTCATATACAAGTTATAAAGAATCTAGGACAGAAACGACATATTATCAACTTGATTAATGATGGCCCTATTTTCCGTACCAAAGAAGAACAAGAGGAGAACATGAGAAGATTTGAAGATATATTCAGTAAGATCAATTTGGATAAATCTTTAGGATTTAGAAAAGCTCCCAAGAGAACTCCCCTGCAAATGGATAATGATACATTCCATAATGCTCCAAAGGCTAAAAGGAGACTTCAAAGTCAAAATTCCAATTCCTTTTATTTCGTTAACAATTTTTTTATGTCCATTTATGATAACAATTACTCCAATCCTCTATTTTTGACAGTGCAAAAGAATGATGAAAACATCAAGAACTTACAGTTGAAACCAGATGCAAATATTTCAGATCGTTTTCCATCATTGCATGACTTTAAAGGCTTGAACATTCCAATATTTCACAATTTTGTCAAATTAAATTACCCTGATAAACTACCTTACAATTACTCGTTGGAAACTGGTTTGAAGACTAATTGGATTCTAAAAGATGATAGCAATCTGGAGACTGAGTTGTCTATTTTCACTGTTGTTTACTCATATGGTGAAGAAGTGTTCAAGGTTAATGACACCAATATCAAGTCCAATACCAATATACCATTTTTGATTAAATTTTGGAAATACGTTTTTGGTCATGAGATGAGAGAAGAAACAGTTAAAGATCAGAATGCTATGAATTTCGAAGGATTTAACTTGAAAGGTATGACAATCAAGCAAGTGATTTATGATTCATCTAAAGTTAAGGTGACCGATACCTTTAAAGTACCGAAACTGATGGTGAAGCAAGTTTTACTCTGGGAATTTGCCAAGACTGACGACCCTAAGGATGCATTGACTAGTACTACCAAGTTACTTTTACCTGATGATTTGAATTTGGTGAGTACTAGCGACACTGCTCCCCAAGTAGTGAGTTATAGTCAACAACCTTACTACCCACAATATTCGGGAATGCAATCAAGTGCTGGGTCTTACTTGGCAACTCAAGTATTAACTACACCTGCAACTTCTATGAGTCAGCATTTCTTACCTCAAGTGGATATGACAGCTCTGAGTAATGTCCAAAAAAGGTTTCCATCACTTCAACCAGAGTTCACCGGACCAATGGGCTTCAATAGTCTAAGACAACCATCAATTGGTAAACCCCCTTTACCGTTGCCACTTGCTCAAGATCAAACTCAAGTGGTCCAACCACTAAGTGGAAATCAAGTAACCTCATATGAGCTACAACCAAGTATGCATCAGCCATCTCAATTTGTTAGTGCTGGACAACCCCCACAAGGATACCCCATTCAACATATGGTACTGAACGCAGTCATAGGACCAGCGCAATCACCAATGGGTACACAGTTTCAGCAATTCGACTACATGAATCCCGAGTACCAAATTCAAGGGTATCTCTACAACGACAACAATTATGTTACAACCAATAATACCGCTCAGAATCCTTCTTCAAACACTACTGAATTTTAAGACGCCTTTTGATCTTACCATTGGTTTTTTATTTTGTATTGCACGTCAAGGTAGTTTTGACTCTTTCGCATTAATATAAATCTGGAGCTAATCTTTAAATTATTTATCGTTATTATTTGAACTATGGATTCACAAACTGTAGGTATCTTGGGTGGAGGTCAGTTAGGTCGTATGTTAGTAGAGTCTGCTAATAGACTTAACATCAAGACTCTCATTTTAGATGCTGAAGATTCACCTGCAAAGCAAATTAATGCTTCAACTGAGCATGTCGATGGTTCATTCAAGCAATTGGAAGATATAAGTAAACTTGCTGCCAAATGTGATGTTTTAACCGTTGAAATCGAGCATGTGGACGTCAGTGCTTTGGAAACCGTTCAAAAGAAAACTGGTATCAAGATTTACCCTGTGCCCGAAACTATTAGATTAATCCAAGATAAGTACTTACAAAAGGAACACTTGGCAAGTCATGATATCGCCATCACTGAATCTGTTGCATTAAGCGAAAACAGTGTTGAAGAAGTAAAGAAAATCGGTCAAAAGTTTGGTTACCCAATGATGTTAAAATCTAGAACTTTGGCTTATGATGGTAGAGGTAACCATGTTATCAAAAATGAAGAAGGTATCAAACAAGGTTTAGAATTCTTGAAAGATAGACCTTTATATGTTGAAAAGTGGTGTCCATTTGTTAAAGAATTGGCTGTAATGGTTGTTAGATCTTTAGAAGGTGAAGTTTTCACTTACCCCATTGTTGAAACTATTCATAAAGATAATATCTGTCACTTAGTATATGCACCAGCTCCTGTTCAACCATCTATCCTTGCAAAAGCAGAGATCTTAGCTAAGAATGCTATTAAGACATTCCCTGGTTGTGGTATTTTTGGTATTGAAATGTTCTTGTTAGATAACAACGACATTTTAATTAATGAAATTGCACCAAGACCACATAATTCTGGTCATTACACCATCGATGCGTGTGTTACATCCCAATTTGAAGCTCATATCAGAGCTATTTGCGGTTTACCATTATCACAAAATTTCACACAATTGACAAATTCATCTGTACATGCTATTATGTACAATGTCCTTGGAGAGAAAGAAGCTAATGGTGAATTAGCAGGTTGCAGAAGAGCAATGGAACTTCCTAACACAACTGTTTACTTGTATGGAAAATCATCAAGACCACAAAGAAAGATGGGACACATCAATATCATTGACAGTTCATTGAAGAATTGTGAAATCAAATTAGACTATATTTTGGGTAAGACAAAAGCAGCTGATGTTCCACAAGAGATCAAACCTAAACCATTAGTCTCAATAATCATGGGATCTGATTCTGATTTACCCGTTATGTCATTAGGAGCAGATATCTTGAAAAAATTCGGTGTACCATTTGAATTAACTATTGTTAGTGCTCATAGGACACCAATAAGAATGCAAAAATTTGCAATGGAAGCCCAAGGTAGAGGTATTAAATGTATTATAGCTGGTGCAGGTGGTGCAGCACATTTACCAGGTATGGTTGCAGCTATGACATCATTACCAGTTATTGGTGTACCAGTCAAAGGATCAACATTAGATGGAGTCGATTCATTACATTCAATTGTTCAAATGCCAAGGGGTATACCAGTTGCAACTGTTGCAATTAATAATAGTACCAATGCAGCATTACTTGCAGTTAGGATAATTGGAGTCAGTGATGAGAAATGGCTCAATGAAATGAATCAGTATATGTTGAACATGGAATCGGAAGTTTTAACAAAAGCTGAAAAACTTGAAACAGTTGGCTACGATAAATATTTCAACTAATGTACATTGTAAGGTCTAAAATTTAAGATTTTTGTTCTTCTTCTTTTGAGCTTTCTTTTGTTTATATTGTTGTTTCCTTGAATCTCTCCAACCTGAAGTACTTACTTTTTTATTGGAATCATTATCATTAGAGGCATCAATTTTCATTTCATCATTAGATTTATCTTGAGTATGTTCTTTATTTAATTTCTCAGCAATTCTATTAGCTCTTTCATCAACGATTTTACTGAAAACAGCATTACGTTTAATATGTTTAGCTCTTAACTTTGGTTTTGATCTAAGTGATTTTGCCATAGTGATAACAAAATTAAGAGATGAGGTTACTAAAAGGGTAATCAACTATCGCGAGGGTTTTAGCCCTAATTACTCATTTTTTCACAAATTGGAAATTTTTTAAACGTGTGACACACAATAGTCTCAGTGACAAATTCTCCTGAGAACAAATTTTTTTTAGAACATCTTGAATTAAGAATGGCTAACTTAAGAACTCAAAAGAGACTTGCTGCCAGTGTTGTTGGAGTTGGTAAAAGAAAGATCTGGTTGGATCCTAATGAGACCAATGAGATTGCTAACGCTAACTCAAGACAAGCTATCAGAAAATTGTACAGAAATGGTACTATTGTTAAAAAGCCAGTTGTTGTTCACTCTAGATCAAGAGCTAGAGCTTTAAAGGAATCCAAATCTGCCGGTAGACACATGGGTTACGGTAAGAGAAAGGGTACCAAGGATGCTCGTATGCCATCTCAAGTTTTATGGATGAGAAGATTAAGAGTTTTAAGAAGATTATTAGCTAAGTACAGAGATGCTGGTAAAATTGACAAACATTTATACCACAACTTATACAAGGCTGCTAAAGGTAACACCTTCAAACACAAGAGATCTTTAGTTGAACACATTATCCAAGCTAAGGCTGAAGCTTTAAGAGAAAAATCCTTAAAGGACGAAGCCGAAGCTAGAAGATCTAGAAACAAGGCTGCTCGTGAAAGAAGACAACAAAGAATCGCTGAAAAGAGAGAAGCTTTCTTGAACGACAACTAAACAATCCATTATGTATAAATACATTTTTTAGTAATAAACCATAGTAAGAGAAATACTTACTTGAAAAATTATTGTTGTAATGAATCTTATATTTACCTAATCTTTATATTACAACCTATGACCGGGGACCAAACTAAATATTATAGTGAAAATTGCTGTTAGTATCAAGATCAAAAAGCAAACCCATAAACTCCTTTTGAATAATAGTTTAAAGATGAATGGCTCTTTGATTCTAATATACCTGGTAGATGATTCAAATGATTCTGATAATCTGACCCACACAAGGACTGGGTCAATAAGATAAATGGATGATACTATACAATAGAAGCCAATTAAAAATGGAACTATCGTAACCGCTCTAATGCCTTTGGAGTAGTTCAAAAAAATCAATGAATATCCCAACCAGAATGCAAAAAAAATGAACAATATCCCCACAATGATTCTAATAAAATTGGAGTGTAAGTTCTTAATGGCAATGAAATTCAAGAAGTTAGGGAGATGTTCATTCTCGATCTTGTTGAATACAAAACTTCTCACTTGGTTGAAAATATCTGGATCATCTCTGCCATCCACTTCAATTGATTTTATGATATGATTGTTCATTGAACTCGGCAAATTCAAATTCTTTTCTGCATCTTCCACAAAATACTTTAAAAGTAAGTTTTGAGTAGACTCTTTCAAATTTTGTCTAGTGATAAAAGAGGAACTCTCTGATAGGTCTGGTGAATTGTTTCTCAATTTCTCCAATAATGATGGTGTGAGCGAAGAATGTCTTTTCATAGATGTGTAGTTGTCACCTACATTTGGTGTTTGTGCATCAAGCTTATTTTCCACAAAGGAGTCGTTTCCTCCAGTATCCAATAATTTTGAATTTGATGATACTCGTTTCTCGCTACCACTAGAGTATCTATTTTCACCTCCAACTGATGAAAATCCACTTGGTGGTCGTATCTGCTCATAGTTTCGAGATCCATGTGATTTCCTATTCTCATCGTCATATTGATTGATCAAATCTGCTAATTTTGGATCATTAACATTGAGATCACCTCTCAAAAATTGTGATAATCTGTTGGAATCGTTATCTTGTAAAATATCATCATTAATTATTAGATCAAGTAACACTGATGATGATAATGATTTGTGATTGTCCAGAAAATTTGAAGCTCTATTTTGACTTTTAACGAGTGAGTTTCTTAAACCTTTGACGTAATGTTTACATAAATTCAAGTGGTTGATTAAATCGAACCAGAAATCCAAATATTCCACTTTGTTCTCCACATCTTTCATGAATTTGTAAAAGGTGAATAAGTCAACTGGTGATTTTGTCTTGTTAGCTAAGATTTCACCTAATGTTGGTAATCTATTAAGATTAATAGCTTGATTTGTTTGATTTAGATTATTTAAATTCTTGAGGTAATGAGAGTTCGGATACTCCGTCTGATACTTCTCGTTCATGGCCCCTCACTAAGTTCACAGACCGTTTTAAGTGATGGAGTTTGTTGATACTTGTTATGAAGAAATGAGAATTCTGGTTAATTATATAATCTCGTTCCCAATTAAGAAATTGATAAATACCACTATGCAACTTTCTTCGTCAGTTTTGATGGTTTTTAATCGATAAGTTTGGGCTTAGAGTAAATGCCAACATTGCTGAACATTGTTTATGATTGTTACTGGTTGTAGTGAATTAGAGGACATTTTCCATAATTGTTGTTCACCACAGTTTTTTATATATTTGACGAAAATCACTAAACTCGTTTATTATTTTACATCATAAATTATATTGGCCCTGTAGAAATTGATTATCGTTAAACCCATTCATTAAATTTAGATCTGACATTTGAACTGTCCCACTCGGCACAGGTGCAAAATTTGTATCCTCTTCAATATTGGCTGATTTACCAGTGGGTGGTTTCATTAATAAAAATTCGTTACCATTGGACCCAATAAAACTTCCACTACGTGAATGAGCTGCATGGGTTGGTTTATGTACATGTCCACTATTTTTGAGCTTTGAATGAGAGAATGACCTCAGAAGTACCGATGACAGCCTTCTTAAAAGTACAGGGTTTCCATTTTGTGGATTATTTGAATCATAAGTTGCACTCGGCGAGATCGTTGTAGGAGACACAATTGCTTGCTTCTCAAATTTATTAGTTAGTGAACTGACCGAATGATTTTGATTCGAAAGTATTTCATTAGTCGGAGAATCATGTGATGAAAATAAGGAAGCTGTTCTAATTTGATTAGACTCCACATTAGGACTCAATGGTTGTGAAGTTGTATTATTGTATTGCGTGGGTAAGGTTGGTGGATGAATTTGTGACATTGATTGTTGATTTGAGTAAATTGAATTTGAATCGCTGTCAAAATCACTCAAATCATTGGTATGAACTCCGTCATTCAACAATGCAGAATTTGCAAGAACAAACCCCCCTGAAGAGTAACCCCCCAATGAGAAATCATTCAAGTTTAGTTGATCTGCTAATGAAAATTTGAATTCACTATTGTCATCAAAATCATCAGGTTCTTGTTTAACCGTGATTTCTTCAGGTGGTGATTTTAATCTAGAACTTTCCTTTGTTGGTGATGTCGTAGAACTGTTATTTTGATTACTATTGTTGGAGTTATTTCTTGAAGCGGATGGCTGGTTACTGCTGATTGAAGGAATCAGATTATTGGGAGATGATCCAATGTTGTGTTTATGAGCTGCAAATTTCTTTGAAGCACTTTCAAATTCCGACTCATTATAATTAGCGGCGATATAAGCACCACCTTCCCATTCTAAAGGTAAATTATTAAGTAAACCTTGATTGGTAATTAAATAATTAATCACTTTATTTATGGGGATAACGGGTTCATCAGTTACTTCATCAGACACAGGGGTATTATTATTAGAACTTTCTGATAAAGAGTTTGAGCCAGTTGCAGGAGAATTTTTTTCCAGAAGGTCCATTAGAAACTTAAGATGTGGCCTTGATAATTGAATAATCTTTTCGAAGGACTTTGTTAACAAATCTAGTCTTGTTTCTAATAATTCAACGTAACCACTTGGATAGTTTTTCTCCTTTAATTTCTTCTTTTCTGTAAACACACAAATTTTGTTATCTTGAATACATTTATTGCAGGGTTTCTTACCATCACATTTTGTCTTTTTGATTCTACAAGAGTCACAAGCCTTACCAACTCTTTTCTTCTTTAGATGATGTGAATGATACAGACTCAAATTATGACCTTGTGAAATAGTGTGTTCATCAGGAGATGAAGGATTATTAGTATACATGGTGATTTGAGGTGGAGTGAATAATTATTAGAAAGTGAAACAAGTTTTAATTGATGAGCGATTAAGCTCGGTTCAAAAGGGTAGATCCTTTGAGTATTAATGCAATAACTAACGATGTTAGTTTGATGGAAAATCGATAAATGACTTGAATGACTTTAAGTCAAATAGTTATAAATAAAATTACAACCGGTGAGTGAATTATATTACCGACAGAATAATAAAAAACTGGAAAACTTGTGGAAAAACTGGAGTGTAATGACTTGTTTTATAACAAAATAATCCCGTTTTTCTGATAGCAAATTATGTCTTATAATTATTATTTGTAAAGTGGTATTAGGCTGAGGTAATATACAGTTTTAAAGCAATTGAGCGATAAATTGACACGACTTTTCTGATGTCTTAAAAAAAAGTACCAGGGTTAATGGCAATTCCTTAATAGCCGTAGTAAATTTTTTCCGATCACCTGTTAGATGTATATAATTTTAGCCGGTTAATGTAAAATTATTGTTACACGAGGTTAATACCACTGTTGAAGTTGAAGAATCCAGACTCTTTTTGTTTCGGCCGAACTTTAACAGGGTTTTGGTGTTGTTGTAACTCTAAATCAATTTGAAATCATTAAAGTAAATCCACCTGACTTTTAGTGCTTGTAATGAAAGCTATAATTTAGCCCTACGCACTTGCTTCTATACCTATAAATAGGAATTATCGGAAAGTAATTAAATCAAAGCTTACTTAAGATCTCATTTTAGCAAACTGAGGTAAACCAATCTGTTCATAATCTGACAAAAAAATACCATTAAATTATGTCTTCTGGTACTGCAAAATTGATCAAGTTAAATAATAGCAATTTAATACCATGCATTGGTTTAGGTACTTACTTAATGTCACCTGCAACAGAGATTGCCTATCAAGCTTGTTTAAAGGGCTATAGACATTTTGATACCGCTGTGTTGTATAATAATGAGAATGAAGTTGGCAATGGACTTGTTAAATGGTTGAAAGAGGACCCCAATCGTAAAAGATCTGAATTGTTCTATACAACAAAACTATGGAACAATCAATGTGGTTACAAAGCTGCAAAAAAAGCTATAAAGCAATGTTTAGAGGAAGTCAAAGAATTGGAATACATCGATTTACTCTTAATTCATTCCCCATTATGTGGGCCAACTGATAGACTTGAAACTTGGAGAGCAATGGAGGAAGCTGTTGAACAAGGTATAGTGAAAAGTATCGGAGTTTCAAATTATGGTATTAAACACATTGAACAGTTACTTAATTGGACTGAATTGAAAATTCCCCCTGCTGTCAATCAAATTGAGATAAGTCCCTGGATAATGAGAACTGAAATAGTGGACTTTTGTCATAAGAATAATATTCAAGTTGAAGCTTATGCCCCATTAACCCATGGTTATAAATTGAAAAATCCACCTCCAGAAATCAAAGTATTGATGGATAAGTACAATGTGTCAAGTGCTCAAATATTGATCAGGTGGTCTTTACAAAAGGGCCTAATTCCATTACCCAAAACAAAAACAGTTGAAAGACTTGAGCAAAATATAAACGTTTTCCATTTTGAATTAACTCCACAAGAAATTGAATCTGTCGACCATCCTGATGCTTATGGACCCACAGATTGGGAATGTACTGATGCCCCATAAAGTCTCCGGACTTTAACACCGGGGCTAAGATTTGTGTCCGGGACATAATGTTTATTTCAATGTACAGTATGGTTTAAACGCCCGTATACCAATGCCATTGATTCAGGCACTGACTTACCTGAGAGCTAATCGCCGGGTAAGGCAATTGAATTGGAACCCAACTCTTTCTTCCACATAAATATAAGCAATCGTACCTACAACGTCAATGCTCAATCACCTCAATTGAGTGTTGACCATTGATGGATGTCTTGAAAACTCTGTGTTCTCTTCCCGCCTCACTTTAATCGACCAAACCCTTGAAAAATTACTTCCTTTCACTACCCCACATTAACTCATAAGACTCGATTCAAGACATTTATTTTTAGGAGTTTGTCGCTCAATGCCCCCTAGCTGGACCTAATTACACTGCAATGGCTTGGTGTGATCATAAAAGCAATTGAACCCAACTCAAACCACGTGGAGAGAAATCGATGGCGCAGAGGCAACGCGTTCGGCAAAGGTACTGCCTCGCTGCCTATTTCAGTACGAGACTGTCGGTAACTACGAACAAATCAAGGCACTTCATAACGAATTCTTACGTCAACGTCAATGACCATCATTTGAGCGAGTTAACTAAATTGCCGACAGTCAGATCAGTTGACCGATTGTCGGTTGCTGCTATTGTTTTATTATATAGTGGTTTTCTTTTTCATGTGACACTCCCGGAAATATTTGGAACCTTCTCGGTCATATTCGGTACTTTAAACCCCATGATTTGACTAACTACCAATGTTAACATCTACAACACTCAATGATCAATTGAACTAACTCAATTTCAATCTGATTAGAACGATGAGTCATTGCGCATATGAATTACCATTTACATGCAAAAAAAAACACCAGTTTATGTAATTTTGTCATTCGGACTCGGACTTTTTTTTCAAACGTGTGTTAACCAACCTTGTTCACCCAATTAATATGACGTGTCTGCCTCACAATGGGAACCTTTCATCCGTTGGGCGTGAAACTATTTAAATTCGCCATAATCCCCAATTACCTTGCTTAATTTCAATTAATCAATTTTCAATTAATTATTTATCATGGCTATCACAGTTGGTATTAACGGTTTCGGACGTATTGGACGTTTAGTCTTAAGAATTGCTTTGCAAAGATCTGACATTAAGGTTGTTGCTATCAACGATCCTTTCATCGCCCCAGAATACGCTGCTTACATGTTCAAGTATGACTCCACCCACGGTAGATACAAAGGTGAAGTCTCAGCTGAAGGTAATGACTTAGTCATTGATGGTCACAAGATTGCTGTCTTCCAAGAAAGAGACCCAGCTTCAATTCCATGGGGTAAATCTGGTGTCGATTTCGTTATCGAATCAACTGGTGTTTTCACCACCTTAGAAGGTGCTCAAAAACACATTGATGGTGGTGCTAAGAAGGTTATCATTACCGCTCCATCTTCTGACGCTCCAATGTTCGTTGTTGGTGTTAACGAAGACAAATACACTTCTGACTTGAACATTGTTTCTAATGCTTCTTGTACTACTAACTGTTTGGCTCCATTAGCTAAAGTTATTAACGACAAGTTCGGTATTGAAGAAGGTTTAATGACCACTGTTCACTCCATTACCGCCACTCAAAAGACTGTTGATGGTCCATCCCACAAGGACTGGAGAGGTGGTAGAACTGCTTCTGGTAACATCATTCCATCTTCTACTGGTGCTGCTAAGGCCGTCGGTAAAGTTATTCCAGAATTAAACGGTAAATTGACTGGTATGTCTTTGAGAGTTCCAACCGTCGATGTCTCCGTTGTTGACTTGACTGTCAGATTAAAGACCCCAACCACTTACGAAGAAATTTCTAAAGCTATCAAGGATGCTTCTAACGGTGAATTAAAGGGTGTCTTAGGTTACACTGAAGATGCTGTTGTCTCTACCGATTTCTTGGGTTCCAACTACTCTTCCATCTTCGACCAAAAGGCTGGTATCTTATTGTCCCCAACTTTCGTTAAGTTGATCTCTTGGTACGATAACGAATTCGGTTACTCCACCAGAGTTGTTGACTTGTTAGAACACGTTGCTAACACTAAGTAACTAGCTACGGGTAATCAAGAATCTAAATTGTAACTTGGTTATTCCTTAGTCGACAGATTAAATATTTGATCAAAACATAAATAATTGTCTTCTGTAGTTGTTGTTCAATTGAGTTTGTTCAACATCAATTGGGTTTCCAACGTCTAAATTTACATTTATCCATCAGGATTTTTTCATCGCGGTTTGTTATGGATTTGTTGTTGGATCAAACCTTCAGTTTATACAAATGCAATAAACCCCCAATAATACATGATTCTGATGAGTCAATTGTCAAGAATAATATCGCCAGCTATCTTTTGATGAACAGAAAGTTGAAAGATGATACTTCCGAGGAAGAAATCTTAGACGCTCTAGAAATCGCTACAACTAATCATAACACCAATGGATTTGATATTGTTTTCACGAGGATAACAGCGAGAAAATACATACCACCACAGTATATTGTAAGCGTTATCAAGGAAGCTGAGCAAGAAATCTTCAAAAGTTTATTGATGGTGAAATCTTCATTCATGAAAGTGCTTCTTCAGATACTTGAGAATTTACCCAGCACTACAGAACCAATAATCATAACCAAGCAGCAATTGGATACACTGTACTTGCGCAAAACCGTTGATGCCATATCTGAAAATCTCCGTGAGTTTGTCCAACAATTATCAATTGATGACACCACAATCAATAAATTAGTCATGGAGTGTTTTGGGAACATAGAGCTCAACTATTCAATCGGTGGCACCCATCTTCAAAACATTGCAATTAATGTCCCCAAGAAAGATATAGAAAAGTTACTTGACTCCTCTGACAAGACATTGATCGCAAGTCTCGACGATTTTATGTTGAAGCATACTCAGGTGAAATTTGAAAAGCTCAAGCTTACACAGTTTTTTTCAAATTTGATTTTCCTCTCAAACAATGGCCACATAAAATTATTCAAAGCCCACATAAATCAATTCAACGATAAAGTTGATAATATTCTACAAACCAGCAATACTGATACTGATTCTAATTACAAAGAAAACTTTATAGTTTTCATGTTGGAGTCACTTTTAAGTGGTGGATTGAATTCTTGACTCTTCCTTTCAAAGATCTGCAGGTTGCAATACAGAAAAAATGCACTTTTTTTGGAGAACAATAAGTTGCATTATCGCGCGATGGCTTAAAACCTCATTCCACAACTTATCGCTGCATTCGAAATTGTTAGTTTGGCTATTTATTTTCATCAATATTGACTTGAATAACCTCATCATATGTTCTAGCTCCAAACAATGCCAACTAATTCAGATACTGGCTCAGAAAGTTCACGAAGAAGATCAATATTAGACTTCAACGGAGTCAATTCAATCAATAATTTTGTTTCGTCTTATCAAAGAGCTCAATCTTTCACAGGGCTGACGCTTCAGGAAGAAGATGAGCTCTCCCCCTTTACCTCCCCATTAGCCTACGACGAGAGTGCAATCATCGAAGAATCTTCCGATATGGACAGAACATCAAATGCTTCCAACAATTATCGATTCGCAAACGAACATACAAGACTCTTGACACCAGAGAATAGGCGGCTCAGTATATCATCGACATATTCACTTGTAAGTGGCAGCTCAACTGTACCACAAACTGTCTTCAATTCAATAAACACCCTTGTGGGTATTGCACTTGTTTCACTTCCGTATGGTTTCAAACTAAGTGGTTGGGTCTTGGGTACCATAATATTAACCAGTTGTTACCTCACCACCTTCTACACTGCCAAAATTCTTGGTGAAATCCTTCGCAAGAAACAACATTTAGTCACCTATGGTGATATTGGTGGTTACTGTGGAGGAAAAGTGTTCCAATTCATTATCACACTCACATTCATTCTTGACATATCAGGAGCAATGATATCCTTGAGCATTTTATTCAGTGATTCATTTTCAATTCTTTTCCCTAATGTGGATTACAATTACTTCAAAGTATTGTGCTATAGTGTTATGTTCATATTGACATTTTTACCCTTGAACATTCTATCTATCTTCAGTTTATTTGGGATTTTAAGTGTATTCTCTACCATCGTTTTAATAATAGTGTTTGGACTCCTCACCACACATTCGCCAGGATCCTTACTCAAACCAGTAACCACTAACATGTGGCCCGAGAAATATTCCAACATTCTTTTAGCTATGGGTATTTTCATGGCACCCTGGGGTGGTCATCCAGTGTACCCAGAGCTCTACAGGGATATGAGACACCCCCACAAGTTCACCAAATCTGCTGCCATTTCGTTCACCGTAACGTTTCTCATTGATTATTCGGTGTCAATAATAGGGTTCCTTATGTATGGGTCCGCATGTGAGGACTCACTTATCAAAAACTTAATGAACAATGATAGGTACCCCAATGGATTGAAATCATTATTGATGATTTTCATGGGTATACTCCCCTTATCAAAAATGCCGTTATTGGCTCGTCCTATTATCACTGTCTATGAGAAATTTTTCCAATTAAATGAAGACTCAATGGTGATTGTGAAATCAGGTCAGAGGAAGAATGATCAATTCACTAGGAGAATTATTGGATCAAGAATCTTTTTCGTTGTTGTTAGTTTAGGACTAGCACTTTGCTTCAAGTCTTTTGGTAAAGTTGTTGCATTTGTGGGATCACTTATTTGTTATAACTTGTGCTTGGCTTTCCCACTATACTTCAAACTAGTGGTGTTCCGGAACGAGCTCCTGAAAAGAGAGAAATTGCTCCTCAAGTTCGGAACTGTGGTTGGTGTGTTGTGTGCAATAGCAGGTACAGTAGGTGTCATCATCGTAGATACCAATTAAATCTAGGGGAACACATTGAATCAAACGTGCTATTAACATCAACAACAAAAAAACGATACTAGCGAAGATCCTATTTTATAACTAAACACACAAAATACAATTTTAACCCAATTTTAGGACTTCTAACAGTTGACTTACTTCACCAAGTAAGTTTTTTTTAATGTAAAACCAGTTCATTAATTAGTCTCGTTTACCTCTTCTCCTAGGATCATACATGGGGTCCATATCATACATCACAGCAGGCGAATACATCATTTGATCTGATTGAGATTTTGCCAAATACTGTGCCATTACTTGTGAACCAGAGAATGCTGCTGACCTCATACCTGTTGCATCACCATATGAACCAGACATAACGGGAGCAGAAACAGGGAGTGCAGGAGTCATCACTGTGTAATAACCATAAGGTGGACTAGACCGTCCGTACGGAGTTTGCGGTAAATGTTGTGGTGGAAGCATGTTATATCCCATTTTTGGTGTCTGTGGCATAGACATGGCATAATTTGGTGCTCCATAATATGATGGCACATGGGTAAACATACCCATTGGAGGATGTGAGTACTTGTGCTTTGATGATTGTGAGTTCAATGAAGCATTAGAGTAATTTTTGTTCTTTCTCATATTCAAAAAGGACTCTGAAGAATTCACGTAGTACTTTTTTCTATCACCTTTGTTACTATTACCATTGCTATTGTTGGCAGTAGTAGAAGATGTATCATCTGATCCAAGTAAAACCGACCTATCGTCATCTTCTTCTTCACAATCTTCGCCATCCTCTTTATTAAAAACATCATTTTCATCGACTTTTTCGAGTGTCTTTCGGCGTGATTTAGAGGTTTGATTGTCGAGATCCTCCTCCTTTTCAAGGTTTTCCTCTTTATCACCAACGCCAATTGCGGAGACTGACTCATCAAGCGAGTTCTCCTCTTTAGGTAAATCGTCATCCTTTTCAATGTCTTTATCAGTTTTGATTATACCAAAGACCAATGCTGCTTCATCAGTAATGGTATCTTCTTCTGGTGATTCCTCAGCCTTTCTCTCAGAAGGTCTTCTGCAAGATATGAACTCAGGTTCGTAGAAATTATTGAAATAGATTTTCTTACGTTCTCTTCCTGGATTCTTCTTGAAGCTGAATTTTGGTGGGTTACCACATCTATCCTTAGCAAAACTGATCTTAAACTGTTGATACTTTTCATAAAATTCACCGTCGTCATTAACTATTTTTGAAATCTTCTCTTTTTCTTTTGACTCAAACAACTCAACCAACCTTATTGCATCAGTTATGTAACAGAAATTCAAAAATCCACAATCATTGTTATGATAGAAATTGATTTGTTCAAGTTCTCCAAGTTTGGAGAAATCGTGCCTTAACTCTGGTTCAGAAGGAAGGACTGGTTTTGCAACTTCACTGACAATTTCTTCTCCAGAAGCGTCCTTATTAACCTTAATACCAATGTAAACATTTCTGGAAGCGCCAGCTGTCACTGCTAAAGCAATTTCTCTATTCAATGGACCAGAATGTGTTTTTGCCCATCCCACATGAACATCATAACCATGAATGATAAGCTGATGCAAAACTTGGTGATTCATGAAAAATTTCAACGCAACATTTGGATCAACAAATGTTATGAAACAGTTTCTCTTCTCTGGGTAGAGTCTGATAGACTCTACCAAACCACCAGCTCTCACGTTATTAGCTATTTCTTCGACAGTAGTACTTGGATGCAAGTTACCCAAATAAATGGTTCTGTTACCAATATTGTATGGGTCTGGATTTTGGAAACCAACTTGCTGAGGAACGGGATAGCTAGGGTAATAATTCTTGTTGGACGAAACAACCGAATAAGCTTCATCAAAGTTTTGGGAAGTTTCAGATAGATTGTCATCTTGATGTGTAATGCAAGGGTCCTTCTCAACAAAAATAGAATTTCTTATCGATTCATTTTGTTCCATTATGGAGTCAGAATCAATTTTTGGTGAACTCAAAGAGTCTTTTTCTGGATCTTCAGCTGGCTCAGGGGAAGAAGTTTGGATATCAGATTCTTTGGAGCTCGACCTTTGATGATGTTTTCTTTCGTTGGCTTTGGTCAATTTTTCAAGAGGTGTTTTGTCACATCTATCCTTTTCAAAATTCACCAGAGTATATCTCAAATGGTCATCATCATTCAAATCATTCTCTATTGATTCTTGTTTGTCATCTTGGACTCTTCTAAGAGTGTATTCGTATGTTCTAATTGCAGAATCAATAGAATTGAAATGAACGGTTACTTTCAAGCTACCTTCACTTTGGGTAGATTTGAACTCTTCATAGTCACCAAATCTTCCTATTATTGATTTGAAACTCTCCAAACCTTCGTCTTCAGAAGATTGATTTAACTTGATGTTGACACATATTGCTCTTGTGGCATTAAACTCTAAGATATAGTTCAAGGTCTTCAACTTGATATAATCTTGTTTGTTACCACTGCCAATTTGACCTGTGAGCAGATTAGCTTCATTGAAGGTAATTCTTAAATGTTCAGAATTCAACACTTTTTTGAACTCCATAAAATTAGTAGCATTAACGAAGTATTTCATATGGAAATTGATAGATACTTTTGAGTTGATGAATGAAATATAACAATGATTGAAAGTGTCAGCATCTTCAAATAATTTTGGAGCAGGTTTTGAAAAGAATCTAACGTATTCTATTGGTCCGACATCGATTTGATTTAACAACTCATTAAGAGTTAAATCTTTGTTTAAATATTTCAAAATGATTGTTCTTGGGACATTAAGTTGATCATAAGGGCCATCATTAGATTTTGATGATAAATAAGAAGATGGCAACATTTTATTGTGATGGTAAGTGGGAGTTGGAGGCATTTGAAGACTCATTGTTGACATGTTTGGAGTGTAACAAAGAGAGTTCATCAAAAGGTTTGAAGGCAACATAGAATGACCATAATGCATATCTATTGGAATATAAGACATACCTGGAGTCATCATTGGTGTACCAGGTGTGATAGGTATAGCACCAGGGGAAGGAGGGTAGTCATGATACTGAGCCATGGAATCATAAGATGAGCGACGACCTTGGTGATAAGATGATGGTTGATGATGTTGATATTGGTGCTTAGACGAGGCGGGACCATGATATTGAGGGGCATAATGATTATCATGAGAATAATGACGATGAGACGTCAGATACGTTGCCGGATTCATATGGTAAGACTTTGAGGGAGTATCGGGGGATAACGAAAGTGTTGAAGTTGTTGGTGATTCCATGACACGAGTTAATTATTTTTCGATCTATTTCAGTGAGGTGAAATTGTAATAAGCCGTAAAAAAAGCCAGTTAGAATCTTAGTGACAAAACGAAATTATGTGAGTTTGATAACACGATTAGCTTGAGTTTACAACTTGATTGAAACTTTTGTTTATAACTTTTGTTTAGTTTGCAAGTTAAATTTAGTACAGTTCAAATTAGCGAGGTGTTTCAGGAACTAATCACGGGAATTCAATTTTAAAGTTATGATCAAACAAATTATCGATTGTATCACAATTAATTAAGAAATTGAATCAACAAAACAAAACGAAAGTAATGAAGTGAAATCAGCAAGTGAAGTAGTTGTACGAAACTAAATAAAACTTTTCCTCACTGATAAATTAATTGGTAAAGTTTTGGTTTTTTATTTTTTAACCAGCTTTAAACTAGTTGGGTTCTCCTTTGTTTACAATGACACAAATTATCGAGTAAAACTATTATTTTAAAAAATTGGTGCTGTCTGGCTTAACAACCAAGCGAAATCGTAGAGTTTATCAACTACTTTAATTATTTATACCAAGTTTTTAAGTCGTAAATTTGCAATAATGGTGTTTAAATTACAGGCTAAGTGGGATACGGTTTTAATTTTTGGAGAAAATTATCAAATGAAATCTAAAACTTTTCACACTGCAAACACTGAAGTGTGAATAGACTGAATAATCGTCAATAAATTGTTACACGAATTACACTACAATGAAGATCTTTTTGTATTGACATTTTATCAGCTTCGAAACACGTATGAATTAAATTAAATTCCATTTCAGTCAAGAAATTTCCCCTTTGCGTAGCGATTTTTTTGGTGTTGCTGGCATTTCTATCAGGATTTAGTCGCCAAAAAAACGACCCTTTTTTCGCGTAATGTGGTATTTGATTAAATAATCAATCGACTCGAAATTAAACTCAAATCGTGTACTAAACAATCAAATGTCGTTGACATTTTGGTGAGGGATGGCAATAGAAAAAGAAAAATTTGTTTTCAACTTGATTTAATCATTTAATCAATCAAAATGGCTCAAGAAGTTCCAACTTTTAAATTAGTTTTAGTAGGTGATGGTGGTACTGGTAAAACAACTTTTGTTAAAAGACATTTAACTGGTGAGTTTGAAAAGAAATATATTGCTACTATTGGTGTTGAAGTTCATCCATTAGGATTTCACACAACTTATGGTGAAATCAAATTCGATGTTTGGGATACTGCTGGTCAAGAAAAATTCGGTGGTTTAAGAGATGGTTACTATATTAATGGTCAATGTGGTATCATTATGTTTGATGTTACTTCAAGAATTACTTACAAAAATGTTCCAAACTGGCATAGAGATTTAGTAAGAGTTTGTGAAAACATTCCAGTGGTCTTATGTGGTAATAAAGTCGATGTTAAAGAACGTAAAGTTAAAGCTAAAACTATTACCTTCCACAGAAAGAAAAATTTACAATACTACGATATCTCTGCTAAATCAAATTACAATTTTGAAAAACCTTTCCTTTGGTTAGCAAGAAAATTAGTTGGTAACCCACAATTAGAATTCGTTGCTTCACCTGCATTAGCTCCACCAGAAGTTCAAGTTGATTCTGAATTAATGCAAAAATATCAACAAGAAATGGAACAAGCTGCTGCTTTACCATTACCTGATGAAGATGATGCTGACTTGTAAGCTTGATTCTCTATTCATTATATAGTAATAAAAATTTTGTATTAGGTTCGTGTTAAATTATTCATTAGATCGTTGATTGTCGTGATTGCAAATTTTCATAGATTGCTTGTTTACAAAATTGGGCATTATTGAGTACACTGGGTGGAGGATTAGGCAAAGATTTAAGATTTGATGGTGGTGGTAATTTGAACTCGGTTTTATTTCGTTTACCGGGTCCATTGTTTAAGTCATCAAGATTCAATTCAAATGCCTCTTCTTCTTCCCATTCACCGTTTTCTTTGGCTTTCAATTCATAGTAACTACAATAAAATTTGATATGATTTCTTCCCAGGAGATGTGATCTCCTAACACTCATTGTATCATGAGTTAAATATGATTTACAATAATCACAGTAGTACTTCATCTCGCTTACACTGAGTAGTCACTTGCACAAGTGAAGTCGCATTAATTTCTGACCAATAAAATTTGTCTCTCAACAAACAGTGATATCGCACGACCGCACCGATTTCGGTTCATTTTGTTCACTAGTTTCTTTACACCAACGATGTTCAGACAATCAATCGTATGTAAAATACAGGGGAATTCATGTTAACAGGTGACACATCATGCCAATTATGACTTTGATAGTTTTTGACCTCACCCACCCCACTATAATAATTTTTCACTACTAACTCAAGACCTTGGCTTCAAGAAGATCAATCTCTTATACTGCAGTAAGAAGAAACTTGGTTTCTGATTTGTACATTCAACAAATCAAAGCTTTCAAACCAACTCCATTATCTACTAAAGATATTGAAAGTTCAGTCAAAGCTTTCCAATTACCATCAAAACCTTCTCCACCATCTGAAGATATCAGTGCTGAAGCTTTAAGCCAATACGAAGCTGCTGAAGTCGAAACTGCTGACGCTACTCCAGCTAAAAGTTCTGGTGCTGCTGCTGAAGAAGACTGGTTCGTTTTCGAAGAAGCCGATGATGGACACCACTAAATGGTAAAATAGATTAGTTAACAAGTCATAACGCAATAAAGTCAATACTAGTACTGCTGTAAGTTAAGCAAGTTGCTTTGCATCGAATTGAGGGTAATAGAGCTGTCATTGGTAAGTTGAAGTTTGGAAACATACTCGACCACTAGAACCACTAGCCACAAATATGGTTTCTTCTCGTCATAGGTTAATGGATGTACTATTCGCTGATCAACAGACACCCATTGTTAACTAACTACAATCTTTAACTTCTCAACTTTTGTTTACCTTCGCATCAATGTCTCAACCCCCATACTTGGATAAAGATGCTATAGTCAGTGCTTCAGAGTTGTTGAACTCGACATTGATGTCAAAAGGTTATATAGACAAAGAACTTCTTTTCAATACCATCAATTGGAATCAGTTGAACCAAGGTCAATCTCAGTCAGATCTAGCCCTCACTGATGTTGTTTACAATAACGATAAGAATATCATAAACATCATTTATTCGCTTTTACAGTCGATAGAGCGTAACAAAGTTCAGAATAAATCATTCAATAAGATCTTGGACCAGAAAAATCAAGAAATCAAAGATTTGAATCAAAAGAATGATTCTTTGACTAAACAAATATCTTCTCAAAGGAACGAGCTTCATAAAATCGAAGTGGAAAAGGAGCTCCTCGCCAAAAAAGTCAATGAACTATCAAGTGTGAACAAGCTACAAACTCAAGACTTGAATAAACTAAAAAATTGGTGTAATGAAATAAAGACTAAGTACCAAGTGGAAATGAAGAAGAAAAATGTACAGATTTCTCTTTTGAAAGATCATTTACTAGAAAAGAAAAACCTCTCTTCAATTAGAGCATACGGGTTTCCTCAAATAAAGCAAATGTTGCCTGGTAAACAAATTCATGGCAACCCAAGTTTGGCAGATGTGAACTCGAATCTAGTTTACAACAACAACCCCATAATTGACAACCTTACCGATCCAGAAACAAACCTACTACAACCAGTGCTCAACAGAGAATATGAGCAGATAGTTGTTGATCTCACAAACTTGATAGATAATTTGATATCTGAAAACTTCAAATTTTCCAAATTCATCAAACTCATTAATAAGTACTACTCCAATCTCAACATCAAACTATCACACGTTCGAAGCTCGAGGTTTGTTGACTTGCCAAATCCTTCGGATGAGATTGACCTCAACACCATTGATGTCAGTAAAGATAGGAATGAACTATTCAACGAGATCGAAACATTCAAATTCATTACTAAACCATTATTGAATAATATTTATAAAAACTACCACTATGTGTCGGATCTCATAGAACTCATTAATGATAGTACATCAAGCAAACCCAGCAATAACGAATTGGTTGAAAATTTGCAAAAGGAATTGGATATTGTAACCAAAAACTGGAAAGAAGCTATTATGACTCTAGAAAATTGGGAAAAATACAAACAGACAAAATAACCATTATCAACTTGGCTCATGATACATGTTTCTCAAGACGGTGCTCTCTAGAGATACAATTTCTAATGGGAAATCTTTTAACATATCACTTATTTTTTGTGTTTGACGATCAGATGCATCTCTCAACTTTAGGATCAATGATTGCTTTCCGTGATCGAACTCGAGAAAAGTACTCAATAGAATACCCGAACAGAACACTGTGTCGAAGTTAGCATTGGTTTTTTCAATTCGGATGTCATCATTATTTTTCAGATTAACGTTTTTTGAGCTTTTCCTCTTCTTATTCTTCTTCCTGGGGTTATCGAAATAGAAACGAAGGATTCTCAACAAGTCACCTGGTTGCAAATACTTGAATTCGTGGTCACGAGTAGCATGGAAAGGTTTGACTACCACTACGATTCCACCAACTGGAATGTAACTATCCAGATATGGATCTGCCACCTTTCTGATGCAAATTTCGGTAGATGATGATTCTTCCATCTGTTTGTTGACCATCAATGTTCTATTTATGGTGTCGTCATCCATTGCGAATGCAGGCATTCCAATTATGGTGGTATCAGTATTTTCAATGTTTTCAATTTGCACAATTTCGGTTGCAGAGTCAAAACCTTGTTGAGCATCATGATAATGCAGCGCACCCTCTGAGAAGGAACTGCTCCTAAGTTGACGACTTATCAAAATGTCGCCATCTTCGGTGATGTTAGAATTGCCAGTGACTGGATATATACTCTTTATTGCCACATTCGACACAAATGAGCCTGTGAGTCCCTCACGGTCGTAGGGGCCGAATTGAGCCTCAAGATCATCACATTTGGCACGGAGAGAGATCTTTGCTCCCTTGAGAGTAGGTTTTAAATTGTAGAGCTTATAATGAGTATCATCAATTGATACTTCCAAGTAGCAAATCAAATACCAAAAAACTATCAGAAACACCACAATAAAGAAAGCAAATAGTGATGCAAGTACAGACGCTACAATTGCTGTTAATGATGCCATTGTCGAAAAAGAAGTTTAGTTGTTATGTATTATATGCGATGGTTGCAAAAAGTACTTAATGTAGAAAATTAATTGAAGATTATTCCAGTATATTTGAATCTGCAAATTAGAGAGACAGACGAACTGAAGCTACTTTTTTAACATATTTTCTAATTCACTCTCAATATCGATCAAAGGCAATTGTGGTTCTTCGTCTGCTTCTTCCTCGAGTTTTCGATACTTTCTATTGGCTTTCTTCGCCTTACTCTGTTTGAGTTTGACCTTTCTCTCGGTGACAACAGCCTGTCTTGATTGTTCACCATTCTTGAGCACATCTAATTTTTCAGCCAAAATTTCTCGGGCTCTTTTTCTATTTTGCTCCTGTGATCTTGAGTATTGACATGTTACTACTATACCGGTAGGTAAATGAGTGAGTTGAACTTTGCTGTTACTCTTGTTGATTTTTTGACCTCCTGGGCCTCTTCCTCCTTTCAAGAACTTCTCATCTATCTCTTCTTCAACAATGAGCCATTTAGGTCGAGGTGGGAGTTTGTTCCGTTTGGGTATTCCTCGTACTATTGCAGTTTGTGAGAGAAGCCGTATGCCGAGGGAAGACCTGCAAGTCGTGAAGAGTTGATTTAACATGTAGTGCGAGAGATTGAAAGTGTTTACAATAGATCATTTACCATCGAAATTCTACTTTATACGTGAAACTTTAGTTCCACAAGACGCAGCAATGATGCACCGATCTCCATAGAGGCAACTAGTAAGTGCTAGAGAATGGAAATATGAAGAAAAATTTCAAACTTTATTTGAATGCTTTGAACAGAGTAGTTAAAACAGAGAGTTAATCAACCCCACTAGTTCCTCCCTCTGCTTCCCTTCCATCTATCAAATTTGCCATGAGCTAATAGACACAAGGCATCAATCGCGTCAATTAATTTGTCTCGATTAGGAAAGGTAATGAAATCTGAGAAACACGTCCAAGCACTGATTTTTTTTTAAATCTCACATCAACTATGTCTTACGATAGATCAGATGTGTACTCTGCACCAGCGTTGAATGGGTCAGAACCGCAAGATGATTCTCTCAATGAGATCATCAAAACCTTCAAGCTGTTCATTCTTGAATTTAGACTCAACTCTCAATTCATTTACAGAGAACAATTAAGAGAGAACCTCTTGATCAAAAACTATTTTCTAAAAGTTGACACTGAACATTTGATTGGTTTCAATGAAGAATTGAACAAGAAGCTATCTGATGATCCTTCAGATATGATCCCCTTATTTGAAAGTGCCATCACTGATATCGCTAAAAGAATTGCCTACTTGTCAAATGATGAAGTACCTGCAAATTTACCAAACTGTCAATTGATCTTGTACTCCAATGCTAACAAGACTTCAATCAGGAACTTGGACTCAGAGCATATCTCGAAGATTGTGAGAGTTAGTGGTATCGTTATTTCTGCTTCAGTGTTGTCATCAAGAGCTACTCAAGTCCAAATTATTTGTCGTAACTGTAAGCACACCATGAAGATAAAAGTCGGAGCTGGATTTGGTAACTTGAATTTACCTCCAAGATGTCAAGGGTCTCATAATTTTGATGATGCTTCAACTCAGCAAAAATGTCCTTCAGATCCATACGTTGTGGTTCATGACAAATCAACTTTTGTGGACCAACAAGTGTTGAAGTTACAAGAATCTCCTGATATGGTGCCAGTTGGTGAGATGCCTAGACATATCTTATTGCAGGCAGATAGGTACTTATCTAACCAGGTAGTACCAGGAACAAGGGTCACAATTGTTGGTATTTACTCTATCTATCAATCTAAACAAAGGTCTGGGACTACTGCTGGAACAGTTGCTATACGTAACCCTTACTTGAAAGTTTTGGGTATCCAAACTGATGTTGATACTGGTGTTATTGGGGAGGGTTTAACGTTCACCGAAGAAGAAGAGGAAGAATTTTTGAAGTTATCAAGAATGCCAAACTTGTATGAAACATTTGCTAATTCTATTGCTCCATCAATTTATGGAAGTAGTGATATCAAGAAGGCCATCACTTGTTTGTTGATGGGTGGCTCTAAAAAAATGTTACCTGATGGTATGAGATTGAGAGGTGATATCAACATTTTACTTCTCGGTGACCCAGGTACTGCTAAATCTCAATTGTTGAAGTTTGTTGAGAAGGTGTCACCAATCTCAGTATATACGTCCGGTAAAGGATCTTCTGCTGCAGGTTTGACTGCTTCAGTTCAAAGAGATCCTCAAACTAGAGATTTCTACTTGGAAGGAGGTGCTATGGTGTTGGCAGATGGAGGTGTTGTGTGTATCGATGAATTCGACAAGATGAGGGATGAGGACAGAGTCGCTATTCATGAGGCCATGGAACAGCAAACCATCTCCATTGCCAAGGCAGGTATTACTACAATTTTGAATTCTAGAACTTCAGTTCTTGCAGCTGCCAATCCAATTTTCGGAAGATATGATGATTTAAAGAGTCCTGGAGAGAACATTGATTTCCAGACAACGATTTTGTCTAGATTTGATATGATTTTCATTGTCAAGGATGACCATAACGAAAGTAGAGATATTTCAATTGCTCAACATGTTATGAACATTCATACAGGCAATGCTTCAAATAATGAGATGAATCAAGAAGGTGAAATTCCAATTGAAACTATGAAGAGGTACATTCAATATTGTAAAGTCAAATGTGCACCTAGATTAACACCTGAAGCATCTGAAAGATTATCATCACATTTTGTCTCGATTAGAAGGAAATTACAGATGAATGAAGCAGATATGAACGAGAGGTCATCAATTCCTATTACAGTTAGACAGTTGGAGGCGATAATTCGTATAACAGAATCATTAGCTAAGATTGAGTTGTCACCAGTGGCTACAGAAGAGCATGTTGAAGAAGCCATTAGACTTTTCACTGCATCTACTATGAATGCTGTGGATCAGGGTGTTTCTAGTGGACTTGTAATCAATGGAGAATTGAGCAAAGAGATCAAGAAAGTTGAGCATGAATTAAGAAGAAGGTTACCAATTGGATGGTCAACAGCTTATCAAACATTAAGAAGAGAAATTGTTGATTCAGGTAAAGCAAGTCCTGCTGCTTTAGATAAGGCTCTTCTCATCATGGAACGTCATGAAGTTATAAGGTTCAGACATCAGAGACAAAATGTTTTAAGAGTAGGTGTATAGGTAGTGTAAAATAGTAAAGGTTTAATTTAGTGAGAGCACAAAAAAAAGAGAGCGTTTTTCATTATCATGGCCGACGATTCAGATGACTTTAAATTCATTGGTTTGGGAGGTTGCAATGAAGTTGGAAGGTCATGCCATATCATTGAGTATAAGAACAAAGTGATTATGTTGGATGCTGGTGTTCATCCAGGATTATCAGGTTTGAATTCATTACCGTTTTACGATGAATACGATTTATCAAAAGTTGATGTGTTATTAATAAGTCATTTCCATTTAGATCATGCTGCCTCTTTACCGTATGTGATGCAACATACAAACTTTAGGGGTAGAGTTTTCATGACTCATGCTACTAAAGCCATTTACAGATGGTTGTTAACTGATTTTGTGAGAGTCACATCACTTGGTAACGATAGATCTGGAGATGGACATTTACTCAACACTGGTTCATCTGCAAATTTGTACACTGATGAAGATTTAATGAAATCGTTCGATAAAATTGAAACAATCGATTTTCACTCAACAATGGAATTGGAAGGTGTAAGATTTACTGCTTATCATGCCGGCCATGTGTTAGGTGCATGTATGTACCTCATTGAAATTGGTGGACTTAAAGTTTTATTTACTGGTGACTACTCAAGAGAAGAAAATAGACATTTACCAGTGGCAGAAGTTCCACCTACAAAACCTGATATTTTAATTACTGAATCAACTTTTGGTACAGCTACTCATGAGCCAAGACTTGAAAAAGAATCAAGAATGACCAAAATGATTCATACAACTCTCTTGAAGGGTGGTAGAATTTTAATGCCTGTTTTTGCATTAGGTACCGCCCAAGAATTGTTATTAATTCTCGAAGACTATTGGTCTCAACATGAAGACTTGCACAATATTGACGTATACTTTGCATCTTCCTTAGCCAGGAAATGTTTGGATGTGTATCAAACTTATACATATATTATTAATGATAAAATTCGTTCAATTACTTCAAGCTCAAGTTATGAACGTAAAAATTTGTTTCAGTTCAAATACATCAAAACCCTCAAATCTTTAGATAGATTTCATGATTTTGGACCTTCAGTTGTCATTGCATCTCCTGGTATGTTACAAAGTGGATTTTCAAGACAATTGCTTGAGAAATGGGCCCCAGATCCAAAAAATCTTGTTTTAATGACTGGTTACTCTGTTGAAGGAACTATGGCTAAAGATTTGTTGATTGAACCTCCTACTATTCCTTCAATTACCAACCCTGACATGACTATCTCTAGGAGGTTAAGTATTGAGGAAATATCATTTGCTGCCCATGTTGATTTCCAACAGAATTCTGATTTCATTGGTGAAGTCAATCCTCTGAAGATCATTTTGGTTCATGGTGATAGTATACCGATGGGTAGATTGAAGTCAGCATTATTGAGTAAGTATGCAAGCAGAAAGGGAACAGAACAAGAAGTTCGTGTTTTCAACCCAAGGAATGGAGATAAGTTGAAGATTCCTATCAAAGGATTGAAAGTTGCCAGAGTTTTGGGTAATTTAGCTGAAGAGCAGTTATCAGTAACAACCGATGAACTTGAAATTGAAGCACATCCAAAAATAGAAGAAGTTACAGAAGACCAAATGGAAACAGATAAGGAAAAAACAGTGAAACAAGAGGTCACTGATGAAGTGGAAGTGAAGAAAGAGGCTGAAGCATCAATAGCTGATGAGGTAAAAATTGAGAAGGGACATGAAGAACTTGAGACAGTCAAGAGTAAGAAGATCTTGTCTGGAGTTCTTGTTTCCAAAGATTTTGATTTGAACCTTTTACAATTACAAGATTTGCATGAATACACTCAACTATCAACATCCATTGTTAAATCTAAAATCAACTGTGTTATCAATGCTCATATTTCCCTTGTTCAATGGCATTTGGAACAAATGTTCGGATACATCAATATTGTGAATGACGATGAAGATGAATGGGAGTGTCTCATAATGGATATGATAAGTATTCTTGTTGACAGAACCAAATCAAAGGGCCACACCATGAATATGACAGTCGAGTGGATCAATGATAACACAATGGCTGACTCCTTAGCAGACAGTGTGATTGCTATTTTATACTCTATTGATTCATCTCCTGCATCGGTGAAATTATCTTCCCGCCAACACAACCACAGTCACGAAGAGGAACCTAAAATCAAAGTGGAGAATGGTATTGGCAATGAAGTTGTGATTGCAGTAGATAAACCAGGACACACCAACACTGATATCGACGAAAGAATTCATAGGATTTCTTTACTCTTAAAAGCACAATTCGGAGACTCTATACAAAGCAGCGACAACAAAGGAGCCAAAATTGCATACGGGAAGAATGAAGCTACAATTGATTTTCTTAATTTGAGTGTTACATGCAATTCCAGAGTTTTGAAGGACAGAATTGAGAACATAATAAAAAGAGCTTGTGGTTTGGCAGCTCCTTTGAATCAATCTACTAAAGCTGTATAGTATAATGTATAATAGTTATGATTTTGAATTGGCGATGATATCATTATTTTGATGATGAGATTTGGTGCGAAACCTCGACTTGTTAATGGCGTATGTAAAAGCAGTGAGCACCAAGAGTCTTTAGACTTGTTGACGGTGCTTCTGGAACAACCAGATTCATAATACTAACAACAGAGAATTCATAGACCGTCCTCGCTCTGAGTTGACCGAACTCGAGCTCCAAAAGCTCGAAGAGTTTGAATTCACGCATGGACCTATGTCACTTCTTCAGCAGGCAGTTGCTACAAACACTCCAGTGGTGATCTCGTGTCGTAATAACCATAAGCTTGTGGCGAAAGTCAAGGCATTCGATAGACACTGTAATTTGGTGCTTGAGAGTGTTAAAGAGTTATGGAGTGAGCTGGTAAGAAATCCGAAGGGCAAAGTCATCAAAGTAGTTTCAAAGGAAAGGTTTATATCGAAGTTGTTTCTTAGAGGAGATTCAGTGGTGATAATTGTAAAAACATAATGTATATTAGAATTCAGGATTAGAACAAATTTGTAGAACCGATAGTTTGATTTGACATGAACAGTTGTTGCAATCCTACTTATTGAGTCACAATATGAATCAGGAAATATTGGAGTGATCTAGTGTGGACTCCGCAGCCAAAGTTTGTCTCACTCACCTATGATCATTCCATGAGGCTTAAATTACGGACAGACAATGTGGAACTCCTAACTAGCACACTAGCTCTCATAAACCTGGTGCGACGTACTGTCATACTACGATTTACTACGACGATGCTTTATGTGATTCTGTTGAATGATACGGCCATGACTCAAGAACCACAAATTTGGTGTAAACTAAAAATGCCACGCGTGTTCGATGTGGTAGAGATTGAAAGTGCCCGTGATGACACTATTCTGCTTGAAATCAATATCGATATGTTACTCCAAACTTTGAGGAATTATGAAAAAGTCGGTAATGATGGTTTAAGTTTAAGATTACAAAGAAGAGACACATCGGGAGAAATTGGTGCTAGTGTTGATAAGGGAAGGATTGCATCACTAGCAGTGTTCTATTCCAGTTCAAATTTGGGTTCTAGCACCATAAATCATAGTTTTAGGATTCCTGTCAAAATATTGAAAGGTGACAACAACAGTATGTTACAAGAAGCACCCAGTTTACCAACTGTGGATATTTTTGTTCAATTACCCAATTCATTTGTATCTACCTACAAGAGGTTAGATAAATTTCGTAAAGCTTCATCTAACGATAAAGTGACGATTAAAGCTAGCTCCAAGGGCGAAGGGTTCCTTGGATTTGTTTTAGAGGATGAGGGTAAGTTTAAAGTCACAATAAGTTGGACTGAAAGGTTGGATATGGGAAAACCAATTAACTTTGGTCAGGACAACCGAAGTTACATGAACAGTGCCACATTTAGTCGTCGTAATAATGAACCGTCCAATGAGTCTGGACATAGTGAAGACAAAGAAATAACTGTGGGCTTGAAAGAGTGGAAGATGGCTTCAAAAATAGTTGCAACCTGCAAATATGTTTTCCTTCTGATTGCTGATAGAGAAGCTTGCCTGTTGAATTGCTTATTGGAAGAGTCAGATGACGTAGAGATTGTGTTCTTCATTGGTGCTAGTCAAATGAGAGACGATGAATAGGGAGCTACCGATCTGAAGCAAAACGGTTTACTGCTTTCTCAGTCAAAAGTGGATTGTTAAAGATGCAATCGAGGAACGGATAAGCAATTGCGTATATCGAATGACTGGGGAGACAAACTGATGGTGCTTGTATCCTAAAATTGTTCAACAATAATTATCGGAGTCACGACATCAGCCATGTAATGTCGTAATTCTCAAACATGAGTCAAAATTCCAATTAGCACTAAATCATAATCATGTCTACTGAGAGAGTTCTTGACAGGGAGCAGCCTCATTATTTTGGAGCTGGACCAGCATTGGTACCAACTGATGTCTTGCAAACCGCAGCATACGACCTTGTATCTTTTGGAGGTTTGAATTTGGGTGTTGGTGAAATTTCACACCGTTCGAAAGACGCAATCAAAGTTATTGATGATACCAAGGCCAATATTGCCAAATTGTTAGAAGTCCCAGAAACTCACGAAGTCTTCTTTTTGCAAGGAGGAGGAACTACAGGTTTTGCTTCTGTTGCTTACAACTTGATGGCTCATTATGCCTCCAAGAACAATGGTAAAAAAGGCAAAGCTGCTTACGCCGTGAATGGAGTTTGGTCCAAGAAAGCTTCTCAAGAAGCTAAAAGACTCGGTTTCGAAGTTGAGATTGTTTCTAATTCTCAAGATAACAAGTTTACTGGATATGCGCCATATTCTGAATGGAAACCAATTGACAAAGAAAATACCGCTTACTTATACCTTTGTGACAATGAGACTGTTAATGGTGTTGAATACCAGTCGTTTCCTTCTGAGTATATTCCAGAGGGAGTTGAGGTAGTAGCAGATATGTCATCTAACATTCTTTCGAAAAAAGTTGATGTTAGCAAGTACGGTTTAATTTATGCTGGAGCCCAAAAAAACATTGGTTTAGCTGGCTTGACTATCTACATAATTAAGAAATCCTTGTTGGAACAAGCAAGTGACGAGCAATTGACTTCGTGGGGAATCCCAATTTGTCCTATTGCCATGCACTTCCCATCAGTGGTTAGTGCCAACTCCACTTACAACACTATCCCAGTTTTCATCTGTCAAATCTTGAAGTTAGTTACTGACAAGCTTATCCAACAAGGTGGGGTTCCTCGCATACAAGAAGTTAACGAGAAGAAAGCTCTGATTCTTTACACCGCATTAGAGAAATATCCTAAACTTTACAAGTTATCAGTGAAACCAGAATGCCGCTCAAAGATGAATGTGGTGTTCAATCTCTCAACTGAAGAATTAGAAGCTGAATTCCTCAAACAATCAAGTGCAAAAGGTCTTAGTGGTTTGAAAGGTCACAGATCGGTTGGTGGAATCAGAGCCTCTATTTACAATGCTGTTGAATTAAAGAGTGTTGAATTGCTTGTTGAATTCATAGAAGAGTTCGGAAAGACTCATAATTAATCTTAATAGTCGTTTGATAAGTAGTTGTAACTGAAAAATTCGCGATGGTCTAAGATGCTTCAAGTGTTTAAGCTGGCAGTGTGCAAACGACCAGTAACATCAATACTTGTTTCAAGCCGACGAATCTCATCATCACGTCATTTTTTATCTAAAACAGTGGCTACTCAAGATATTAGAATTGCATTAGACAAAGATAATTTCAGCAAATCAATTCAAGAAAGAATCGCTAAAATACCCATTGAAAATTACAGAAACTTCAGCATTGTTGCCCATGTGGATCATGGGAAATCCACATTATCGGACAGATTACTAGAATTGACTGGTGTGATACAGCCTGGATCAAATAAGCAAGTTCTAGATAAGTTAGATGTGGAAAGAGAGAGAGGTATTACAGTGAAAGCTCAGACATGTACGATGTTTTACCAAGACCCACAGACCAAAGAAGATTATTTATTACATCTAGTGGATACACCAGGTCATGTTGACTTCAGAGCGGAAGTATCAAGATCTTATGCTTCTTGTGGAGGAGCTTTACTTATTGTTGATGCATCTCAAGGTGTTCAGGCCCAAACAGTAGCTAATTTTTATTTGGCATACAGCATGGGATTGAAGCTCATTGCTGTGATCAACAAGATTGATATGGATGCTGCAGATATTCCTCGTGCTATCGAACAAGTTGAAACTACTTTCGAATTACCAGGTGAAGGTTGCATCCCTGTTAGTGCTAAAACTGGTTTAAACGTCGAAAAAATTCTCCCTGCTATCATCAAAAATATTCCACCTCCAACTGGCGATGAAAACAAACCATTGAAAGCATTGCTTGTGGACTCATGGCATGATCCTTACGTTGGAGTTGTGATGTTGATACATGTTGTGGATGGAGTGATAAAGAAGGGCATGAAACTTCTCTCAGCTCACAGTGAAATGCGTTATGAAGCTAAAGATGTCGGCATCATGTATCCAGACAAAATGTCTATGGACTCTATCAAGGCTGGTCAAGTTGGATACATTGTTCCAGGTATGAGAAACCCACGAGAAGCGTTGATTGGTGATACTTTCTACCAATATGGGAAGCACGAAGGATTGGAACCATTACCAGGTTTCGAGGAACCCAAGCCAATGGTTTTCGTTGGTGCTTTTCCAGCTGATGGTGTTGAGTTCAAAGTTATGAATGATCATATCGAGAGTCTTGTGCTTAATGATAGAGCAGTAACGTTAGAGAAAGAAACCTCAACTGCCTTGGGACTTGGTTGGAGACTAGGATTCTTGGGTTCATTGCATGCTTCTGTTTTTCAAGAGAGATTAGAGAAGGAATATGGCGCTAAAATCATTTTAACTGCTCCAACAGTGCCATATAAGATTGTTTACAGGAATGGAGACGAAAAAATCGTCACTAATCCCGATCAGTTCCCAGATAATCTAACAGCTAATAATATCGAAACCCTCATGGAACCATATGTGCTTGCATTAATGACGATCCCTGATGAGTATGTGGGATCAGTTATGACCTTGTGTGAGAACAACAGGGGTATACAAAAGGAATTAGAATATCTTACGAGTGGACAAGTCCTTTTGAAATATGAACTCCCATTGGCGCAATTGGTTGAAGATTTCTTTGGCAAACTTAAGGGATCAACTAAAGGTTATGCTTCGTTGGACTATGAAGACATTGGCTATAGGAAATCAGATATCGTTAAGATGGAACTTTGTGTCAATGGTATACCGCAAGATGCTTTGACACAAGTCATGCATAGATCACAAGTTCAGTCGAGAGGAAGAGAAAGTGTAGCTAAATTCAGACAATTTCTCAGATCTCAGCTCTTCGAAGTTGCAATTCAAGCTAAGGTCAATAACAAACCAATTGCTAGAGAAACCATTAAAGCTAGAAGAAAGGATGTTACTCAGAAATTACATGCAGCAGATATCTCTAGAAGAAAGAAATTATTGCTGAGACAGAAAGAAGGCAAGAAGCAAATGAAAGCTACAGGAAGTATTCACATTAATCACGATGCATTCCAGGAGTTTTTGAGACGATAATGATCTTGTATATAATGACTAACTCAAAAACTTTTTGTAAATAACGTTGTCAGTTTCATCGTAAAACCTGTAGCCCAACTGTTTCAAGAAATGTTGGAAGTCTTCCTCGGTTGTACCTTCAGGAGTAACTATACCACACAACACTTTACCAACATCATTTCCATGATTTCTGTAGTGGAACAATGTGATGTCCCAATCAGTTTTGAGTGAGCGTAAGAATTTAAAAAGAGCACCTGGCCTTTCTGGGAACTCAAATTGATACACTCTTTCATTCATGATCTTATCTGGTTTGGTTCTGGTAAATGATCCACCAACAAGATAACGTCCATGAGTTTTGGCTAATTCATTATCTGAAATGTCAAACACATCGTAATTGTACTCTGGCCCTCTCAAAGTGTCGACAACTTCCTTCAACTCAGTTTCCTTATCATTGACATTGAAACTCACAAAGATATTTGCAGGATCACTATTGTTGTAACGATAAGAAAATTCAGTGACTGCTCTTGGGTCAATGACCTGTTGTAACTTCGAAAACTCACCTGGTCTTTCTGGGATACTAACCACTAATGACACTTCTTTTCCTTCACCAAGCACTGCTCTTTCACTAACGAATCTTAATCTGTCAAAATTCATGTTAGCACCACTGAGGATTGGAACATAAGTCTTATCATGGTGATTAATATCAGGATTTTGTTTCACATACTTCTTCAAACCAGCAACAGAAAGTGCACCAGATGGTTCAACAATAGATCTTGTATCCTCAAAGATGTCTTTGATGGCAGCACACAACTCATCAGTCAGCACCAATATAACATCATCAACAAGATCTTTACAAAGCCTCCAAGTTTCGTCACCGAGCACCTTCACAGCAGTACCATCAGCGAATACACCAACTGAATCCAAGTTCTCAAGTTCGTGACTCTCGAGAGATTTGTCCAAGGCATCAGCATCATGAGTTTCCACACCAATGATCTTAACATGAGGTGCAATTTTCTTCATGTAAGCAGCAATACCAGCGATTAAACCACCTCCACCAACGGGTATGAATATGGCATTCAACTGATCTAATCTGGTTTGCCTGGTAATTTCTAAAGCAATAGTACCTTGACCAGCAATGACATAAGGGTGGTTGAAAGGTGGAATGTTGGTAAGATTATTCTCAACCGAGAGTCTTGCACATTCTTGCTTAGCAGAGTCGAAATCCTCTCCATACAAAACAACTTGAGAGCCTAATCTGGCAACGTTAGAATATTTAATTGATGGAGTAGCAGTAGGCATAACTATCATCGATGGAATCTTGAGTTTGTTAGCAGAAAAGGCAACACCTTGTGCATGATTACCAGCAGAACAAGCAATGACACCATCCAATGGTGTATCTGGATTTGAGTGAAGATTTGCAATCATATTGTATGCTCCACGAAGTTTGAAAGAGAAAACCGGCAACAAGTCTTCTCTCTTCAAGAGAACATTCGTGCCTAATCGAGATGAAAGATTGACAGCATTTGTAAGTGGCGATCCAGCTTCATCAACAACATCGTAAACTCTCGAGGTAAGAATAAGTTTTACATAGTCCGGTTGTCCGTCAGGTCCAATATCTGAAGGGTGTAGCTCCGGGAACTGGTTCTTTTGACTTTTCGTAGCAAGAGTCCTTACACTAGCATTACTATGATGTAGTATAGGTGTAAAATTGTGAACCAAAGACGTTTTTAGACTCAAAAGCCTTTGGGTACGAGTCAAGTGAGTCAACATTAAGTGAAAAATTATGCGTCACTGCGAGAATCCTAAATTATGACCCTGGAATAGTTTTCATCTTTATTTGAGTGGATGATTCTACGAGTGACTACCAATGATCATGATTGTAGTAGACAAACAAACGTTGCGGCGGGGCGGGAAACTAGATAATTGTCTTTTCGCTGGGACCTGACATGATTTCCAGATTGGGAAAGAGTAAGATAGATGTATCAAACACCCACCCAAAAATGATGTGGAGTACATGCGTTGGCATACATGGGTGCTTAATTATAGGTTTCACGGCTTTATAACGTCTAGATGCCATTTTTAGAAGCCCACTAATTGAAATTGGTTTTGTGACAATGGCTGCAAAAAACTACACATTTGTTATTCTTAAACGTTATTCTTTCCAAATTTAATTCCAATAAGAGCGACCTAATAAATCAAGAGCTTGCTCACTGATGGGTATTCACCTGCTTGAAATTGTTTGAATTTTCAGATTGTTTAGATTATTATGGACTGGGGTGTCATAGACGCTGCGTTTGTGCTGCTGCGAGGTTCAACCACAGATTCACTCTTTCTGGACCCTCAGAGTGACGAACTCTTAATGTCATTTCATCAAGACATTTTTGCTAATATTGTTGAAGGTTCAAATAAGACTATTCAAATTGAAACCAATAATGAACTCGGGGCAAGATTTTTGGGTACTCCATTCCCTCAAAATTACTCCAACTTGAACCATGCCTCAAATGCTCAATCTCGGGACTCATTAATGAACCCACTTTCATATGATAGTCCAGTTCAATCATCAATTCCAGCATATTACCAATATCAACCAACTAGACTTCATTTTGAGACAAGTGAATCCGCAAATGGAGTTTTCGTACCCGACAATGAATTGATGGAAGAGGTAAATGCAAGGAGAGAACGAGGTGTTATATTTCAGTGCTCTGGTGATGGGGAAGAGAAGATTATTGGAAAAATTAGAATCAGGAAAAAAGCTTTTAATAATCCTTACAAAATTCACAAACAAGTCAAAAAGACTATTGTGGATCAATTAGACCCAAATTTTACCCCTACAAGAGAACGTCTTGATGGTAATGCTCCTAGAGAATTACTAAAATGGACACCATTATCAATTAATTCAGCCTACCATTTGGTCAATGTCAGTGAACAAAATGCCCCACCACCTACTTCATGTTTTGGTAGAATAAATATGAGGTTAAAGAGGGCTTGGTGCAGAGGACCTAACAAAGACAAAAGTCGTTCAAGTTCTACCAGCTCTTGAAGAGCCAAAACCTTCAGAACTTCAACTTTCAATTCAACTAATAATTTTTTAATATCTATTTAATGACTAAGTAAAAACAAGTAACAGTCCTGAAATGGTCAAAGGTATTGACTGATAACTAGAGGCGAAGGAGATGTCATCATAATAGAACAAACCAAGATGATACATAGTACACAAATGTGATGGTTTTCACGCCAAAAATTCAACCATAAGATCGGTCCCTTGGCCCAGTTGGTTAAGGCGTGGTGCTAATAACGCCAAGATCGGCGGTTCGATCCCGCCAGGGACCATTCTTAACACACAGGGCGTGTGGCGTAGTTGGTAGCGCGTTCGCTTAGCATGCGAAAGGTCTCCGGTTCGACTCCGGACTCGTCCATTTATTTTTTTCCATCTCTTGGATCTGAGTCGTGCAATCTGTTATTTTTCGACGCTCTGAAAAGGTCAACCCCAAGTAATCAGTATGGACTCGCCATTATCTACAACTATTGGTGCACGTCTCAGTGCCTATTTAACCAGTGCTGATGAGTATCACAAATACAGAAAGAGAGTCAACAAGACTCTTCTCAAAATACGTCACGAACTTGATTTAGTTACAAGAGATACAAAGAACTACAAGAGTAAAGAGAAAATTTCCAAGATTAACAGCGAAGATTATGCTAAGAATGATAAGTATGGTCTTCTTCTACTTCTTACAGCCGAGAGAGACTTGTTACATTCACTTGAGATCAAAAGTCTTCTCGAAATAAGTAATGAAAATGCATCTTCATACAGACACTTGATGATAAGTAAATTGAAGAGAAGCGTCCATGGTACTAAGAAACTTTTGGAAGTTACTAGCAACGAGAAAGATGATATCAAGGCAATCGAACTTTACATTTACGCAGCCTTAAATGAAGGTTCTTACGCAATTAATAAAAGAAGATGGGAAGCAGCATTGAATGCATTCTCCATAGCCAAATGTGCTTTAGAATTCTTGAGCAATCTGTCATCAAATAAGATGGATGTGGATGGTGAGACCGAGGATATTAGTCACGTCAATAAAACTCTCATTAACGAGATGTTCGTTACGATTATCGACCCATCATTGACATTAGCAGTGTCTCAATTAGATTCAGTGGACGCTCATTCTTCTGACTTGAGGACTATTTCTCGTAAACACTGTCACGACCAAACATTGCCATACTTGCAGACCTTGGTGAAACTTATTGAAAAACATGATGCAAGTTACGTTTCTGAATTAGCATCCTCAGTCAAATTGATTGACTCAATTACCTGGAGGGATCACAATGCTACCTTGTACAATGACGAGATTGCCTTCAAGATAATGGAATTGACTGATGGAAAAACTGTCAATTACACTGAAATTGACCAGTTTGATGGATTGTTGTCTGGTTGGTCTGAGGCATTGGAACTTCACAACTCAGATTTAGAAAAAAATCAAGATGAAGATGATAATGAGAAGATCCAGGATAGAGCCATTCTTTTAACGTTTATCAACTATAACTTAAGATTTACTAAAATCAGAAGAGACTCAATGATCATCAGCAAATTGTTACAAGAATCACAATCTAGTTCCACAACGAAAAAATTGGTCAATAATAAGGATATCACCAGACTATATGTTTCAATCATCAGAACAATCGGTGAATTAAAAGAATTACCCGGTGTATTCAATGATGAAGATCTCAGTACTTCACTTGAAAACTTGGAAAAGTATTTTGAAGGTTTGAAGTTTGTCAGACTTGCCGATTCTTTTACATTGAATGAGAAGTTCCCTGAGGCATTGAAGGTGCTTGCACATGTTGATGAAGCTTTACCTGAATCATCTCACTTCTATCCCGTTGGAGATTTCCCATATGGTGTCACTAGTAATGCCAAATACATTGAATTCAGAAATGAGGTCAAACAAATTTTGAACAAAGCACAAGGATTAGCTCAATTTGCTCATGAAACCAATACTAAGACGTCACCAAGGGAGATAAGTATAGAGAACATGAACAAGTTCCCAAGTTCATTGGAAAATTTGGTCAATTTGGGAGATAAAGCTAGTATTGGTGCAGTTTTGAATAAACCCGTTTTGTTCGATATTGCTTTCAATTACATCAATTATACCAGTTCAAATACTGCAACTAATGAATCTAGAATGAGCTCACCAGCTGCAGAGACTCAAGATGATAAGAAGAAGAGTGGATTCTTTGGTATTTTTGGTCGTGGTTAAGTTTATAGGGTTTAATGAATAACTCGCGATTCGAAAAGGTGAACAGATCATTGACTTCATTAGTGAATTAAAGCAATCATGAGACAAGATAAAGTTCATAGGCTGACTCTTACACTAATCCTTTGTGTATCAGGACTTTATGGTTCATTTTTAACATGGTCAGTCCTTCAAGAAAAAATTAATACTAAGCCGTATGGTGAATCGAATGATATTTTCAAAGCTCCTTTGGTTGTTAACATTATCCAATCATTATTTGCAGTCATAATTTCGTTCATCTATGCACAGATCTCAACAAGGACGAACCCCTTCATGGTTTTTACCAAAAATCCTCGTCCAATTGCAAAAGATTTCTTTGGTAGATTCCTACTCTTATCAATTACTGCTAGTATTTCAGCACCAATTGGATACAAATCTCTTAAACATGTGGATTACTTGGTCTTCTTACTTGCAAAGTCATGCAAGTTGATTCCTGTTATGTTTGTTCATTTTGCTTTGTACAGAACCAAATTCCCAAAATACAAGTACGTTGTTGCGTTGTCAGTTTCAATTGGAGTTGCGTTGTTTACGATATTTCATCCAAGTGGAGAGAAATCTCGTGCAAATGATGGTAAAACTCTTTTAGGAGTTACTCAATTGATTGTGTCAATGTTACTTGATGGCCTTACCAATTCTTCGCAAGATCAATTGTTCAAACACCAAAAACAGATAACTCATAAAACTCATATCTATCAGGTGACAGGTATCACCTTGATGTGTATTTTGAATTTGTTCATGATTGTATTGACCTTGAGTTACACTATTATTTTCAAGTTTGACAGTGAAATTAAATACACCATTTCATTCGTTGGTCAACATCCACAAGTTTTGATTGATATTTTGGCATTTGGAGTACTTGGAGCAATTGGCCAGATATTTGTTTTCATAATATTGGAAACATTTGACTCAATTGTCCTTACAACTGCTACAGTTACCAGAAAAATGTTAAGTATGATGCTCAGTGTTATATTATTTGGACATAAGCTAACTTCCATTCAATGGCTTGGAGTCTTGTTAGTTTTCTTTGGAATTGGTTATGAAGCTGTTCTTAAAATCAAACCAAAGACTATCGTCAAAGAGCTTGATGATGATAAGAAGAACTTGTAGCTCTAGTCACTTATAAAAGTTAAATCGCGTACATACCAAAACGAATGCTAATATCACAACCGCTGATTATGGTAAGGCAGATAAGTTTTATGGCATTTGCTGAAGGGTTCTGTTGTGCCATTGCATCCACCTTCCCCAAAGTGTTATGTACGATACTTTTAACCTGGCCAATGATGGCTACTATTTATACTGGGTGTTATGAGAACTACTACCTTGGTCAAAACAGACCAATAATAGCAACTGTATTGGGTTTGGGCTGTTTTATACTATACAGTCTATGTTTGATAGCTTATTTTCGAGTGGTTCTGGCGGGTCCCGGTTCACCACTTGATTTTGAAGAATTGAAAATTCGTAATATTGACCTGTTGACGCTGGACGCCACCCAAAACTATGATAATGACTCAGCTCATGCTCATCTTTTACAGGCACATAATGAAGATGTTCAAGATAAACCTCCTACAGATTTACTCACTTTTCATACCATAAAAGCTGGTCAATCTCAATTCAGGTATTGCAATAAGTGTCATGTATGGAAACCAGATAGATGTCACCACTGTTCTTCTTGCAAAAAATGTGTTTTAAGAATGGACCATCACTGTCCGTGGTTCGCTACATGTATTGGATTTAGAAATCAGAAGTTCTTTGTCCAGACTCTTATGTACGTTACAACTTTCTCGTTGTACGTATGTGGTGTATCAACTTCACTATTGTATCGATTCATTGTGGATGAGGACTACTCGAATGGCCAATACTTATCGCTAAGCTTAGTATTTTGTTTCGTAATGGGGCTAGCATTTTTCTTTGCAGTTGGAATTTTCAGTGGATTCCTGATGTGGCTAGTATTGCGTAACACCACAACAGTTGAATTCTATGAGGAGAGGTGGTTTACTCAAGACAACAACAAGAAATTTCAGTATGAATTCGACAATCAGGGTAAGAAGAAGCAACTCAGTAATATTTACGGGCTTGGGTACGCAGAAAATTGGAAAAGTGTCATGGGACCAAGCATATTCACATGGCTTTTACCTATTGAAGTGGTGAGCAGATCAGTTCATGGCTACAATAACGGGCTCAATTTTGAAGTTAATGAAGAAGAATATGCTAAATGGTGCCACAATATGAAACTCCAGGAGCAACTCAACCATCAACTTGCTCAATATAGAGAAAGGATTAGACTTGAAAGGGAAGTAGGCAATGGTGGTTCAGTAGTGTAAATAAACATCATCATACATTAATAAAAATCAAGTATCCTGCATGAAATTTTTTTGAAGATAGCTTTAGTTTTAGTTTGACAATTCTCAATTTATTCAGCATGTACGTTCAACTCCCCTTTGATGAATTAAAGGTTGACCCAAATCAAAAAAATAGGGTGGCTTATTTCTATGACGCAGACGTAGGCAATTATGCTTATGGTGCTGGACATCCTATGAAACCTCATAGAATTAGAATGGCTCATTCACTTATCATGAATTATGGCTTATACAAAAAAATGGAAATTTACAGAGCAAAGCCTGCAACTAAACAAGAAATGTGTCAGTTCCACACTGATGAATATATAGATTTTCTCAGCAGGGTGACACCGGATAATTTAGATATGTTTGCAAAAGAACAAGTCAAATTCAATGTGGGTGATGATTGTCCTGTTTTCGATGGATTGTTTGAATATTGTGGTATAAGTGGAGGTGGATCAATGGAAGGTGCAGCTCGGTTGAATAGAGGTAAATGTGATATTGCCATTAATTATGCTGGTGGTTTACACCATGCCAAAAAGTCTGAAGCTTCAGGTTTCTGTTACTTGAATGATATTGTTTTGGGTATAATTGAATTATTGAGATACCACCCTCGTGTTTTATATATTGATATTGATGTGCATCATGGTGATGGTGTTGAAGAAGCTTTTTACACGACAGACAGAGTTATGACATGTTCATTTCACAAATATGGTGAATTTTTCCCTGGTACTGGAGAATTAAGAGATATTGGTGTGGGCAAAGGTAAACATCATGCAGTTAATGTTCCTTTGAGGGATGGTATTGATGATTCTACTTTTAAATCAATTTTTGAACCAGTTATTGGTAAAATTATGGAATGGTATCAACCATCAGCAGTGGTATTACAATGCGGAGGTGATTCATTAAGTGGAGACAGATTAGGATGTTTCAACTTATCGATGAATGGTCATGCAAATTGTGTGAATTATGTGAAATCTTTCAAGATACCAATGATGGTTGTTGGAGGAGGCGGTTATACAATGAGGAATGTTGCAAGAACATGGGCTTATGAATCAGGTTTATTGAATAATGTGATATTACCATCCGAATTACCTTATAACGAATATTATGAATATTATGGACCTGATTATAAACTTGATGTTAGACCTTCTAATATGTATAATGCCAATTCACCAGAATTTTTGAACAAAATTTTAACAAATATTATTGCCAATTTGGAGAATACAAAGCATGCACCATCAGTACAAATGAATCATGTACCCCGGGATGCAGAAGATCTAGGTGATGAAGAAGAAGATACGCCAGAAGCAAAAGATACAAAAGGAGGTTCACAACAAGCAAGAGATGAGACTATACAACCAGTTAATGAATTTTTTGATGATGAAGAAAAAGATAAAGGGGAAAAGAATATCGAAAATAACAAAATACAATCTGAACCTTTAATTACCCAAGATGAAATGCAAGAAATTGAAGAATTAAATAAAACTGATAGTTAAAATTGATTAGATAAAATAAATGAACCAGCTGATATCTCAGGCGACAATTCGCATACTAAATTAGTCATGATAACGGCTGGATCAATTATTAGTAGAATAAGGCCAACAAGTGTTATAAGGTCCTATACGATCAAGACTAATGGTTGGATAGATGTTAAGCTGTGTACACAATTACGAAACAGTTGCTTCCCTCGATACAAAAAAAAACTCAACTCAAAATTGTATCACCTTACTTGGGAGCAGAAACTTCAGAATGTTTTCATTGCAAAGAAACCATGGAATACTGATGTACGTGGAGCAGTGATTGATTGCATCAAACATCTTTCCGACGAGTATCCTGATATTAATGTTGTTGTAACGAGAGAAGTAGCGGATGAACTCTTGTATGAGTCAAGCCAAAAGGCTGAAAATATTGAAAAACCACTAGTGATTCACACGGGAGATGTTGAAGACATCATTGATAAGACCGATTTAATCTTGACAATTGGTGGTGATGGAACGATTCTTAGAGCTGTTAGTCTTTTCTCTAATTATAACGTTCCACCAATTTTGAGTTTTGCAATGGGGACACTAGGGTTTCTTTTACCATTTGATTTCAAATTGTTCAAACAGACTTTTAAGGATTTATACGAATCCAAGAGTGAAGCGTTAAGAAGGAAAAGACTTGAATGTCACCTTTATAGAACAATTGGTCATATTAGGGCTGAAAATTCTGCAAATAATGCCAATCATGGTAAGGGTACTAGTGGAAAGATTATGATTCATGCTATGAATGATATTAGTTTGCATAGGGGTAGTCAACCCAATTTGATTTCCCTTGATATATTTATTGATAACGAATTTTTAACGACAACAACAGCTGATGGGATAATCTGCTCAACTCCAACAGGTTCAACTGCATATGCCCTTTCAAGTGGTGGATCAATTGCACACCCCAATGTTCCATGTATTTTACTCACTCCGATTTGTCCGAGATCACTTTCATTTAGGCCACTTATTTTGCCAGCCACATCACATATAATGATAAGACTTTCAGAGAGAAACAGGAACATCGCCATCAAATTGGCCATTGATGGAATATCGCAAAGTAACTTGAAGCCAGGTGATGAGATTCATATTTTAAGCGAGACAGAAGATTATTTTAGCCCCAAAACTGGTGATGAGCCTGACACCAGAAGGAAACTTGATGACACAGGCATTTTCTGTATAGCCAGGGGGGAGAATGACTGGACAAAAGATATAAACGAGTTACTAGGATTTAATTCATCGTTTACCGGAAAGAAGAGGTGAAAAATTGATTCTGAAATTATTACACTTTTATAACTTACTTAATAAAATGGCGAAATCTCATAGTGAAAAACTCAAAACTAGTGCAATTATCGCACTGGACTTAGGGCGATTGACTGGACCGTTCTAGGTGTGCGGTAAATCGCCGAAACGGTAGAAAATAACATCGCACCCCATTTCAACAAATTTAATTTAACTGCAGGAAATAGTTTGCACATCTGTCCCCAATTCAGTAATAGGGGGTGCCATGTTTTTAATAGGCACATGCTTTGTTGCCAGATATTTTTTCAACACTTTTTACTATTTTAGTTGGTTGATAATGACTTAAAGCTAAAAAGAAATCTTGTGGTTCTTGATAACATAAGGATAATTCCGTTGCCCATTATTGTCACATTCCTTACTTGAGTCAAATGTAGTTCTAGTTTTATATTGTTCAACTGCCAACAATAGAATTCAAATCATGGAAAATAAAATATGGGGGTGCAAAAATTCAAAGTTATTGGCAACAATCTGAAAAATTCGCACCCCATATAGTTTTTTTAAGTTTATTAACTCGCAATTTGCCAACTGAAATCTGTCAACATATCTTTTTACTTCACCAACTTGTAATTGAATATAATTTGATTTTCACCAGATTTTACTCAAGTCAACAAAAATTACTATTATGAGTCTTCCTGTGCAAATGTCAATGGCCCATAAACAGAATGGTTCAATTCCGGTCCATTCATCGCACCAACCCATTGTAACAGCTGAATCAACTCCTAGTTCAATCTTAGCAGAGACAACCGCTGCAACTTGGCTTGCTATTGGCTCGTTGGCTGAATCCTTAGGTGATTTAGAGAAAGCTTTAGCCTCTTATGATTCTGCCTTGAGACATTTACCAAATAACCCAGAAGCTTTGATCAAGCTAGCAAACATTTATAGATCAAAGGATGTTTTTTTCAAAGCAGCCGAACTCTACGAACAAGCTCTAAATTTCAATCCTGAAAATGGTGAAACTTGGGGTCTTTTGGGTCACTGTTACTTGATGCTTGATGATTTACAAAGAGCTTATGCTGCTTATCAGAGAGCCTTATATTACTTGGATAATCCAAACGTGCCAAAATTATGGCACGGTATTGGTATTTTATATGACAGATACGGTTCTTTAGAGTACGCTGAAGAAGCTTTTGTTAGGGTTTTGGAACTTGATCCAAACTTCGACAAGTCTAATGAAATTTACTTCAGACTAGGAATCATCTACAAACATCAAGGTAAATTGCAATCTGCTTTAGAATGTTTCCAGTACATTTTGAATAATCCACCCCACCCTTTGACTCAACCCGACGTTTGGTTCCAAATTGGTTCAGTCCTTGAACAACAAAAGGATTGGAATGGTGCAAAAGATGCTTATGAAAGAGTCTTACAAGTGAACCCTCAACATGCAAAAGTTTTACAACAATTAGGTTGTCTTTATTCTCAAGCTGAACCTGCTACCCCTGCAGCAAATACTTCAGGTGCTCAACCTTTCCAACAAGATTTGAATATCGCTTTAAAATACCTTTCACAGTCTTTGGAGATCGACCAATCTGATGCCCATTCTTGGTACTATTTGGGTAGAGTTCACATGATTAGAGGTGATTTTAATGCTGCTTATGAAGCTTTCCAACAAGCTGTTAACAGAGATTCAAGAAATCCAACTTTCTGGTGCTCTATTGGTGTGTTATACTATCAAATTAGTCAATATCGTGATGCTTTAGATGCTTACACAAGAGCTATCAGATTAAATCCTTACATTAGTGAAGTTTGGTACGATTTAGGTACCTTGTATGAAACCTGCAACAATCAAATCAGTGATGCTTTAGACGCTTACAAACAAGCTGAAAGATTAGACCCAGGAAACCCACATATCAAGGCCAGATTGGATCAATTGATAAAATACCAACAAGAAGGTAACACTCACCCTCCACAACCCCCTCCAGTTAGCCAACAACCCAGATTACCTCAAAGTATGGTTTTGGAAAGTACTCAGGGACCTCCAGGCGGTCCCGGTGGTCCAGGAGTACCTGGTGCTCCACTTGATGGCAGCCAACACCCTAATGGGCCACCACCTCCACAGTTAATCGCTGGACAAGCATTGAATCAATTACATCACCCACCACCATTACAAGGGGGTGTTGCTCCTCTCCACCAAGCTCCTCCTCAACCTCAAGCACCTCAACATCCTGGCGTTTCAGATATTCATCAAGTGAATACCCTCAAACCACAAGTGATACCTGGTGGTAAAAATGGTAAGCATGAACTTGAGGATAAAAAAGACAGATCAAAGTCCAAGAAGAAGAGAAGTTCAAACAATTCAACACCTATTACTAATAAATCACAATTAGCTACAGGGCACGCTGCAAAGAACTCACTCAATTCTTTAATGAACGCTGCTAACCAAGCTAGAGAAATGGAAAATCCAAAAACTGAACATGAACCTGCTACACTTCCTCAACTTCAAGTCCAGCAACAACAACCAGCACCACAACCAACTCTTTCAGCTGCACCTGTACCTGTACCTGCAGCAACTGTAGTGCCGGTTACTTCTGCACCTGCACCTGCACCTCAAGATCCTGAACCAGCGGCATCTAACCCAGTCCAAACTCCAGCTCCAGTAGCACCAACCCCGCCAGTTGATAACAACACATCTGCTACACCTGCACCACCTGTGGGTATTGCAACAGCTCCACCACACTATCCTCAACGAGAAGCAAGTATCTCAAAATCTGCTACACCAGGTACAACTGTAACTCCACCAGCCATCACACCCGCTCCATCAATTTCAGAGCCTCAAATTGCACCCGAAGAGGTTGCGAAACCTGGTCCTGTTGCATCCGAACCATCTCCGTCTTCCGTTCCCCCAGTTGTCGCTCCTCAAGCTGAACAAGCTGCTCCCATTTCCAAACCAGACGATGACGAAGATGATGAAGTTGAAAAGAAGAAAGATGAACCAGTCGAACCACCAATGAGGAAAATAGAAGAGGATGAGAATTATGATGATGAGTAGTTTTGTACTTTAGCTTCAAATCTTTTGTAATATATTTAATTAGTTTCATACTAAGTTTCAAACCTTCCTGGAATTTCACCAAGGAAATTGTCATCTTCAACGTCTGTTAAATGTCCGTTGTCTTGGGTAACATCATGTTTATGGGTATTATTAACAATTGAAATATCAGTCAACTGATTAGCAATTTTACGGCTCATGAAAATGTTGAACAAATCTTTGACCACCACAACCGTAACCAAACCTATAATATTACAGAGTAAGAGCCCCTTTTCAGTTCTGAGGGCTGGAGGTAACTTATCAAGCTTCTTCAAAGTCTTAAAAATGACTTGACCCACCCTAGATGACATAAATGGCCATATAACTGTGGTAAAGCACCTAATAGTAAAAGAATCTTCCATAAAAGCCCCAGAGCAATCATGCTTAATGCATGTTTTGAGCTGTGCTGTAAAAAATACTATCTTCAACTTCAAGTACTTCAGTATAATATTACTCTTGAATATTTTTGACACAAGCTTTTGTTTCCTAACAAAAAATGAAGCCCATGAATTATCAACTTCATCATACGCTTGCTGTCTATACCTTTCAAACAAAACCTCAAGACTAGTTATTTGAGAGTTCATATCCTCCAATTTACTCAATTCTTCAGCACCCAAACGATTAGCTACTTGTCTTGGTTTCGATGCCATTGCAAGATTGAAATGGACCCGATTGAAGGTCATTCTGAAGATCAAACTATAAATAGCTCGTATAGGTATCAACATAGAGATCATATTTTCGACCTTGAAGAAATCAACATTCCTAAACAAGTTCAACCATTTGTAGAAGTGTAAAGGATCTTTAATTATGTTTGTAACGCTTGACAAGAAATTGTGTTGCACATGTCTTATTAACTCATGATTGCCCAATGAAGATATGTAACCATTGATCATGAACTCTGTTACCCACTTACTGAGAGGATTCTCTTTATTGGTCTTGTCGAAGAGACAAGAAAGTATTGATGATGATCTTAATCGGTAAAGCACTAAAGGTAGGACTGGAATACGGGAAAATTTGAAAGGGTCTATGAGACCTTTGCTCAAAGCTTGTTCCAAATTATCTATTTTGTAGTTGGTGTTGCCTAGTAGAATCAGGGAAAGCTTGGAATATGAGTTTGGACTAGGGGTAGGTTTCGTTAGGAGTTGAATTAACAAGGGGCCTGGTAATAGCGTATCCATCATTTTCAAACCACATGATGTTAAACCGATGTACCCCATTGATACCACGCCTGTTATTGCAGAGGTAAACGCTAGAAAAACTCCCAGATATTGTATACCTTTCGTTATCATTGTTTTCACACTTGTGGATGTCGAGAGGAAAGGTGACATATTCATGCTGAAAACGATGTCCTCTCTACATTGAGGGCAAGGAGCAAGGAATAAGACCACATTTCTATTTGAAGGGAGGTGTCTCGAAGAAGAAGGGACTGAATTGGGATTAGGACTTTCAGTAAAAAAATTCCCGAGCCACTCATTTATTCGTTGAGATGAGATGTTGACATCAATTCTCATGGAAGCAAGCTCATGCACTTCAGTATCTCTTGGAGAGTTATTCTGAATTTGAAGTGCTTCCCTTCGATAAGTTTGAGGATTAACAACATGGAACTTATCTGAGGGCAAAGATTTGAACCAATCATAAAGACATTTCTTATGAACAACGAGCGAACAAGTAGAACATGGTTTAATTAGATCTTTAGCGTCTCGTTCACTCCCAAATGGAGGTATTTCAGTTTCACCACCGAGGCACAAACTGCAAATGTCCGTAGTCATTACAATTGGAGATAGTGCGATTCTCCACAAAAGATAAAGTACAGTAGTTGTTGGTATGAATGTTGCGTTTATTCGTTAATAAGTTGGAGAATTGTCAATTTTAACAAGTTGTTGACGAGCATAATCAGTCAAGATTTGTGCATCCTCTTGTTCTCTCACTTTTATAATTTCGTGATCATCAATCAGTGATCTTCTGTGCATCAATAATCTTCTTACTCGATTGAATCGAGTATCAGGTTCGTGAATCTCGTAGCTTCCATTAAGGTCATTTAGGGATTTCAAGTGCATTAAATTGGCTTTCCTCTGGGCTTCCTGAAACCGGCGGTATGCCAACATAAATTCAATTGATGTGATTAGACTAGCAACGATAAGCACACCGGCGAGGATTTTATACTTGTTTTTATCGAATTCCTCTTTTGTTGGTGGTTTCTGGTTATACTTCATCTTATAGTAATCTTCCCAGCTGCTTGCAGTCCAAAACTGCTCATCCTTAGCGAAATCATATCTACGTCTGTGAGCATTAGCATGACGATAAGCATCAAATGAAGAAGCTTGTGGATTGTAATTGCCCCATTCAGTAGTTTGATATCTACCATAAGCCACCCGACGTTTTGGATCCTTGAGTATCTCGTATGCTTTCTGGATTAGATCAAATCTTTGTCGTTTAGTTTCAGGGCTCATCAACTGGTTCTTCTCATCATGAACTTCAACTTGATTCAAAATGTCCGGATGGTAGATCTTCAAGTATTTGCTGTACGTTTTCTTGATTAGCTTGTTGAAATCTACTGTACTTAAGTTATAGTCCAGGTTCAGAAGGTGAAATAATTCAGCAGGAGTGGGATTTTTAGATGATGGCCACAGATTGAGGTCAAGACGCTGGTGATGATTGGAGATGTTACCCAACGTTGCATACAGCCTCACAAAATTGTGACACTGGCTTTTGATCATAAGGGTCAATTAGGTCAAGTTTAGAGATTTGATTGTTGCACTAACCCGAATCGGAAGGGACTAGGGGAAATTTTCGTGGTAAAACCAATGGCCATTTCGTATTTACTAGGAGGACATTTGAGTCAACGGTACATGTGTCACAGGAGACGTGTCATCTCAATTGGACTAATCAAGCTAATTATAGTACAAGCGGGGCGATAATGATACGATATTGCTGATAATTGATCATATGTTTTCTGAGCACCACATGGATTGATTTACCCGCTGCGATTAAAGTGTTACGAATTATTATCTGAGAATCACCTGTTATGCACCAATTCCTATAACTCCGGTGGGTGTGTTAGTCAATCGGGTCCGGAATTCTTGTGGCCGCTTGTATAAATTGGCATCTGGATCCCAACGAGATTACCCACCAAAAATGTCAAAATTACAATACGGATTCAAACTCGTTAACAGACTTCCTCAGCTTTCAAAATCAATTGCCGTCAAAAGTCCTATTAAGAATCAAGTCTTATTAAAGATCAAAGCAAGTGGTTTATGCCACTCAGACTTGCACTTATTGGATGATCTCCCTTGGCCATACACTGATTTCGTTATGGGTCATGAGATCGCTGGTCAGGTACACCAGGTGGGTGAAGGTGTGTCTAACTTCAAGGTCGGTGATAGAGTGGTAGTTTATGGTCCAAATGGTTGCAGTAAATGTACTTACTGTAAGCATGGAAAGGAACAATTATGTGTTGGAAATGCTGAAGAAGGTCCATATGGTTTAGGTTCAGATGGTGGTTTCCAACAGTTCTTGTTGGTTACAAATTCTGATAATTTGGTTAAAATCCCTGAAAATGTTAATTTTGAACAAGCTGCTGTTACAACTGATGCAGTTTTAACTCCTTATCATGCAATCAAGAAAGCAGAATTATCTCCAAGTACTCACGCTTTATTCATTGGATGTGGTGGTCTTGGATTGAATTCAATTCAAATTGCAAAAGCTTTTGGCTCCAAAGTTACTGTTGTTGACAGAAAACAAGAAGCCTTAGATGCTGCTAAAAGTGCTGGCGCTGATTTTACTTATACTTCTTTACCTGAATCAATTGAACCATTTTCTTATGATGCTGTTATTGATTTCGTTAACATCCAACCTACTTTTGATACTGCAATGAAATACGTCAAGAAAAACGGTATTATTGTTCCAGTTGGTTTGGGTGCAAACACTTTACAACTTGATGTTGTTGCTTTCTGTGTTAACGAACCAATCATCAAAGGTTCCTTCTGGGGTAGTAGAGATGATTTAGTTGAATGTTTGGAATTAGTGAAAGAAGGTAAGGTTGTGCCAAAGATTAAGACTTTCAAATTAAGTGAATTGGAAAAGTGTATTGAGATCTTGAAACAGGGTAAAATCGAGGGACGTATCGTCTTGCTTCCAGATGAAGCCTAGTCGGTTTATACTTGGTGTATGATTAGGTGATAATTATAAATGTGACTATAACTATAATGCAGCCATTAATTTTGACGGGCAGTTTTCATCGACTGCTTTGACAGGTTTACCTAGTTTGTAGACATTTTTTATGAACCCGTCATCATCAACAACAATTAGATCTGCATCGCAACCAATGTCTAATGAGCCCTTTTGTTTTACATTGAGTGATTTAGCAGCATTATTGGTAGCTGTTTTTAGAGCTTGTGCCAAAGAGACACCAGTCCATGCTACTAGATTTCTCACACACTGTGCTAATGAGGTACCAGACCCAGCTAGAGTATCTGTGCCTTCTAAAGTTAACCTGAACCCCCTCTTGGTGACGTTTCTGTTGTCCCACTTGTAAGTACCATCTGGTAGTCCAAACAAGAATATAGCATCTGTGGTGAGAACACATTTTTCAGGGTTGGCTCGGTATGCCATTGATGCCATTGCAGGATCAACATGAACACCATCACAGATTATACCGAAATATGGTGTCTCTTTAGTAATTGGGCTAGATATCAAACCGATAACCCCAACTTCACGATGGTGAGGTTGTGGCATAGCATTGTACAAGTGAGTTATCATCGTTGAACCATTTTCTACTGCTTTCAAAGCAGTCTTGTAGTCAGCGTTGGTGTGGCCAATCGAGTAAATGACATTTTTCTGCTTCAAATAAGGAATCACTTCAAGCACACCAGGTATTTCTGGAGCAGCAGTAACAATACACACATTTTCCAACAAGTTGTCGGCACCATAAACCTGGTCAATCTTGTGAGATCCGGTTTTAGCATCAACGAACGTTTCAGTAGGATGACACCCTTTTTTGACTAAACTGATAAAGGGTCCTTCGCAATGAGCTCCTAAAGAATCACATTCATCAGACGTCCTGTTTCTTTTGTACAATGGTAGCACCTTCTCGTACACCTGTGGGAAGTTAGAAGTAACAGTGGGACATACAGACGTGACTCCACTGGTTAAGAACTTTTTCATCACATCTCTATAGAACCTTTTAAAGTCTGCAACTTCTTCTGGTGAACTGTCAGCGTTCACACCTGAAAAATTCAACCCGTAAAAACCATTGTTCTGTATATCTATCAATCCAGGTGCTAGGTTCATACCCTGCAAGTCAATTACCTTTACATGTGTCTTATCTCCAGGTTCCTCACAGATAGTGCCCTTATCATGGTCTACCCATAAATCAGTATTATAGATGGTGACCCCATTGTCAATGAGATTGCAATTGGTGAATCTTGTATACATGCTGTCTCCAATCACTACCTTCAATCAGTTCTTATAGGAAGTGCAGTGTGACAGAAATCCATGTTGCATTGCACCCAAAATTAAGGTTACATTTTGGTGTATGTGCAGGAAACATTTCGGTAACTGTCACCGTCATCTTGTAACATCACAACACTTGCCCTGAACGGAACTTGTCGTATAAAGGTGTTAGAATCTCCTAGTCAATGACTAGAATGAGACAAGCCATTTTTTCGAGTGCAGATGAAGCAGCAAACTATTTAGCGGAGTACGTTATCTGGAAGATCAATAAGTTCAATCCTACAACTTCAAAGCCTTTTGTATTGGGACTACCCACAGGCTCATCACCTGAAGGGGTGTATAAGAAACTTGTGGAAGCGTACAAAGAAGGCAGAGTCAGTTTCAGAAATGTTGTCAGTTTTAACATGGATGAGTACTTGGGCTTATCTCCATCACATAATCAGTCTTATCATTATTTTATGTTTGATAAATTTTTCAATCACATTGACATTCCTCGGGAAAACATAAACATTTTGAATGGGTTAGCTGAAGACGTGGATGGTGAATGTGCACGATATGAGGCAAAGATAAAATCGTTCAATAGAATCCATTTGTTCTTAGGTGGTTTGGGTGTTGAAGGACACCTTGCATTTAATGAATCAGGGTCTACTAGACTCTCAAAGACAAGACAGATAAATCTTGTTGATTCAACAATCAAGGCCAATTCAAGATTCTTCAACAATGACTCGTCTCAAGTGCCCAAATCTGCTCTAACAGTAGGAATTTCAACTATACTTGATAACTCAGATGAAATTGCAATCATAGTGTTGGGCAAATCCAAAAAGTTTGCCTTAGACAAGACAATCAACGGAATAAAGAATGACCCAAAGTACCCTTCATCGTATTTACAAGATCATTCAAACGTTTTGATAGTTTCTGACTTTGAAGCCCAGGGTATTAGAGCCAAATTATAATCATCAATAAACGAATGATAGTCACTCTACAACTTCCAAAACTCTTATGCATTTAATTTATAGTAAGCAGCACCAATTGCAGCACCAACAATAGAACTGTTGTCTATAGATTTGAATTCCACAGTGATCCCCAATTTAGTTATGTAGTCATTTTCGTTGATGTACTTGAGGGCCAAGTTTCTGTACCTAGTAAAATATAATAGAACAGAACCGACATACCCAATGATCAATTTTTTTGATGGGAATTTTTCGTTATTGTGTCTCTGGAGTAGTTTGATAAATGATAGAACCGTGATAGCAACAATGTAACTTGCTCGGTTGACGATAACATCAACTAGTGTTTTGAGTCTCATAATGTCACTTTCTTTGATGTCACGTCTATTCCAGCCATAAGTGGAAGCAAGTTTTTCTGCTATCATTCCCTCATCAGAATTCTCAGAGATGAAGCACATTAATTCACCATTGAACCCTTCATATTTGTTGCTTTTGATTTGTTCAAAATCTTTGATGTCTTCAAAGATGGCTCCATAAGAGATTAATTTGAGCAATGACAACCTAATCAATTCGGGAAGATATCTCCCACTTGTAAGTAATTCAGAAGGTTGAAAGATTGAACTAGTGAACTCATCAACAATCATATGACTTTTGAATGGTTTCTTGTTAAATCTGACATCGATAATATGATCAAACTCATTAGCCAAATCGAGAAGGTTTGAACCGAATAATGACATTTCACAATTCACCAAAACAGCTTCTGCAATTTTCTTCTGTGGATGAAACTGGTCAGACACTAGTGAGCAGCATAAGTTGAAACCAGTTCCTAAAACCAATGCTAATTTGAGGTTGTCATCAAGAAATGAACCAGCAGCAAAAACTGCTAAGGAATCATTGACAAGAGCTTTGATATCGAGATTGACATTAAAGTGTTCCTTCAATGTGAACTCAAGAACAGTTTTCAAGTCTTTATTGTAAATTTCAGGTGAGATAGTATACCCTTTGCTAACATGAACTATTTTGCCTGAATTATGAGAACATTGTTCTAAGGGAAACGACCAAGTGATACCAGTATCAATAATGAGGTCGCTCGTTTTGATGATGGACTGTTTGTCAATGGTTTCAACAATTTTTGACCCAATGAACTTGAAGAACTCATAGTCTATTGTTTTGAAAGAGTCAGAAATGATCCACTTATTCTCAATAACAATATTGATTCTTCTGGATCTCTCATCTGACGATTCTACTATAGCTTTTTGTGGTGCAACAGTTATAATGGCTATTCTCAATGTTGAACCACCTAAATCAATCACCAAGAAATTGCCATGTTCTTTACCGTTTGGACTGATATTGAAATTTGGAATCATAGACAACTCCGAGTTTTCAAGCAAAGCTTCATTGAAATCATCAAGTAAGCCGTCAGAATACGATTCGAGTTGACTATCGATTATTTTGTTGTTGAAAGCACTGATGATTTGTTCAAAAATAGGAGAGTGCTCATCAACCAGGGACCCATTAGAACAAGAAGAAAATTCGTCTTCTTCAATCTCCACTGTTGTGTGAGTTATATGAATAGGGTTGATTGATTTATTGATATTTGAATCTTCAACATGAACAGTATGAAGCATAATGCCAATCAATCCTGGATGACGACTCCTTCAGTATTTATGATATGATTAACAAATTGTAAATAAAAAAAATCCGTTACTGTAACAAGCTGAAGGTAACATTAACAATAATAAATGTTCCATACTTCCATATTCACTTAATGTAACATGAAAAACATTACACAAAAATTCTCAATGTGAGTTCTCCAGAGTACGCGCATGTTACATTACACATTGAGTAATTTGACACTCACTACTAACCCCATACTTTCATAGCACTTTGTGTAATACTTTTCATTAAATATTAACTTAGTCAGTTGGTGAATGTTCATCTTCTTTCTTGCCTAAATCATCTATCTCCACCTCTTCAGAAATTTTTTGTAAATTTCTGCCATGGAACTCATTGTCATCAATGAGGAATTCCTTCAATTTGGCCTTCCCCAAGATGATCACTTCATCTGCCATTCTTTGTACAACCACAGTAGCTGGTTTGAGAAGATTCAATTGGTACATCACATAGAGTCCCGCACAAATGAGTAAGGCCAATGTGAAGAAAATTGGGTTTCGAATAATTGCCATAAATTCATTCCATCCCAAAACCAATATCACCAAATAAATGTAGTATGGAATCTGTGAAACTTGTTGAACGATTGACCTCTTGGTTTCAATATACTTTGCGTCAATCTCTTTCTTGAACTTAGCAAGAATCTCTGCTTTTTCTGTTTCACTGATAATATGAGCAAACCCGCTATCCTCATCGCCATCTTCATCATCGCTTTCCACTTCCATACCTTCGTATTGCAACTGGAGTTTCTTGTCGAAGATGTCGTATTCTGGAATTATTTCTGTCGAGTCTGATAGTTTAGCAATAGTCAAAAGTGGTAGCACTTGAATTGCAAATATTTTAGCACTGTGAAAACTCTGCTCCAACTCAAACTCATTAGAGTATAATCTTGGAAGCCCATTCTCGTCATATCTGAATTTTTCATCAAATCTCTCTTTCAAAATTGTCAACACGTTTTCCTTTGATAAAATTCTCTTAATTAACTCGTGTAATCTTGTCCATGCTTTGAACTTGAATCTCTCCACAGTTTCGTCAGTCAACTTCTTTTCAATACCCAAACCAAAGTCGATTTCTCCATCTTGCAGTTCGTACTTTGAGAAGGTATCATCCATAAGCTTCTTGAATCCATGTAACACATTATCCCAAGTATCTTCCTTAATATCATTAAGTTCAAACGTAATAGTTTTGTTCAAAGAAGTTGTCAACCTTTTCGTGGCCTTGTTGATTATAGTTGTCAATTCAATGACCTGTTGTTTGGCAATGAGTTCGTCCAAATCCTTCTTCAAAGTACTCTTGTAGCCGTCAACATTGACCAGACCTTCAAGAGATATGAGACTAAGTTTAGAAGCAAACGATGAATTGATTTGATCTACCACTTTATGGCATCTCGTTATAAACTTTTCATCGCTCTTGTTTTGGAATGCAGCTTTGAATTCCTGTAGACTTTCATGCGTGAGGAATGTGGCATAGATGTCGATCAACTCCTTAAGTTTATTCACAATCTTCTTGTCAAGCTCTTCCTTCTTCTGTTGGTAGACAATCGGATTGTATTTGGAGGCACCAAGGCGGAAGTTCTCCAATGCATCCAGTTTAACATCCAACATAAGAGACCCAAGTTCTTGGTAATCAATTTGATGTTCTTGTCGATTACTCTCGGGAACTTTATCAAATAATTGGGCATTATAATTTGTCATGAAACTTTCATAAACATTGTTCATGATTTCATCACACTTGAATTTTGCAACCAAAATTTGCTGAGTTGGGAGATCCAAATCCTTGTTAGAATCAATCTGCTCCCAACAGTTTTCAGCATACATGGTCCAACCGTCAATTGGGATGTTGTGATGGTAGTTAGATTTGAACATGTACTCTTTATTATCACGATCAATGAATTTGTCACCAAGAGTTTTAACATCTTCATTAAAAGATTCTTCTTGCAAAACTTTATGAGACATAGTTTGAAAGTCTACATCGAAGAATTGTTCAAATTTCAATTCTTCCAAATCAGCAGGTTTATTCAAATCATCCCATAACTTTTTGAGATCAGTTTTGACAGTGGTGGCCAAATTTTCACGAGGAGTAACACCCAAATGATCTCTGATAACGAAGAGCAAGAGGACTTTGTGTTCACTATTCTCGAGTTTAGACTTTCCGAACAACGATAAATTGACTTCAAATACAGTTTTCAAGAGACCCATATTTGCACCTTGATACAACCCAATTTGGGTTTCCCAGATATTGATAATCAAGATATCAGAGGTCGATAAAGCGAAAAGAGCGGCTTTCCTTTCGAATTCCTGATCTTCACCTCTTTCTCTTCCATCAGTTCCTTCAACATCCATAACAAAAACATTCTCTGGGTTCTTCTTAGTTGCATTATTACTACTAATAGCAGGAGAGTACGCCATCCAGATACCCTTTGTAGTTTGTTGTCTTCTATTTTCATCCATGACATCAAAATTAGTATTGAAAAGGCGATTAAGGAGAGTTGATTTACCGGTAGATTGTGAACCAAAAACTGACACAATATGATAGTTATTACCTATCTCTCCAATTGGAGCTGTCTTCTGAATGTAATCTAACAAACTTAAGTTAAACTCTTTATTCTCGTTGATCACTTGAATAGCATCGAAAACTGTCAGCTTATCAATGGGGATAAAGGATGATGACGATGATCCAACAGAAACATCTTCAGGAACATCCAAGCTGGGATTAGGAACAGTATCGAAATCTTCACTCATTTTGCTCAAGAACAATTGTGCGATTATGGGGAAATGATTTCCTTGTGACGCTTATACGTGTCTATTACGACTTTCTATTTACATGATTAATTATCTCTTAAAATTTGGGTCATCCTTGTATGACCAGCTCTTTTCATACCCAAGTAAGTCATGTCAAATGTACTTCTTCCTTGAGTTACTGATCGTAATTTACTCAAATACCCAATCATTTCTTTCAATGGTGCTTCAGCTATTATAACTTTCTTGTTAACAACTTCATTGTTGTCTGAAGCTTTTTTCATCGTGTAGTCTGGTGGTAAATAAACCTTTTCACTCTCTTCAATTGCCCAATTCATGGTGTCAATGTCCTGTGAACCTTGGTCCTCAATCGCAAGAATATTAGCTTGACATCTCAGTGAAAGATCGTGACTGATTTCTCCAACATGTGTGCTCTCAACATACACCTTGATGTTCATAATAGGCTCAAGTAGTGTGAAAGAATGAGGTACACTGTTGAGGTCTTGGACCCCTTTGATAACTGCTCTCCTACTAACATCAAGTAACAGCGCAACAGGATAGTCTGCATCTTCAACTGGGAAACTCCACAGTTTAATTCTCACCACTGTTGAGTGAAGTGGGAGCCCAATTATTGGCCCTCCAAGTTGCAATCCTATAGAAGATCCTTGTATAATAAGATCTTGCAATTCTTCCAAGGATTTCTGGCATTTCCATCTCCTCTCCTCAAGGACTTGGAGCATACTCTGTGGGGTAGCAGAAGTTTCTAAAATGGTTATGTTGTTGTCTTGAGCCAAAACTTCACACCCTTCTTCATCAATGTACTCACTTTCCATTGCATCTCCTTCGAAAGATTCCAAAACAATCTCTGCTGAAGCCAATCCATCCTCAGTTTGTATCTGGATGGACTTGAAGGATGGATTCAAGATGGTCTCTTTGTAGGAGACTACAACGTTCTTCAAATTGACTTTTGCTTTCATATCTTTCACCAATCTTTCCCTTACAATATCAAGATGAAGTTCACCCATACCGCTCAAGATTGTTTGACCCATTTCCTCGTCAACGTGAACCTTCAATGATGGGTCTTCTCTGAGCAAGGATTGGATACACTCATTCATGTATCTCTCATCCCCAGCGGTCAATGGCTCGATAGCTGAATTAAACAATGGGGGTGGAATATCAATTGGCATGAGCTTCAAATTCTTCTCAAGATCGCTGAAGTTCTTGCTGACGGGACCATGTGAGACCAAAGTATCACCAGTAATCATATTACTCATACCATAAACCACCCCAATGTTACCAGAAGATATATGCAGAATTGGTTCGGGTTCATCGCCATGCATCAATAGCAAGTTTCTGATGGTGAATTTTTCCCCAGTTCTAGTATTGACACAAGACGTGTTGCTGGTTAGTTTACCACTGTACACTCTAAGAAAAACCATGGGTCCCTTAATCTTGTCGGTGATCACTTTGAAAGCTAATGCAACTGTAAGATTGGGCGATTTGTTAATTATCAAGCCTCTATTAGGATCCATCTCCGCTGGTACTTGTAACTCTTCGATTCCACCTGCTGAAACATTCTTGGTCTTTTTCTTCTTCTTAGTCTTTGCTATTCTTTTTGATGACTCAATGTGAGCAACAGGAACTTGTGTGGGTGATGGAAGAAAATTGACAATTCCATCTAATAAAGGTTGAACACCAACATTACGGAAGGAAGAACCACAAAACACTGGAGTGATCTGGTTCTTGATGGTACACTCTCTGATGGCTTTATTTATGAGGGATGCAGGAATCTTGGTGCAATCTTCATCACATTCAAGAAATGCATCCACAATTTCTTCATTAAATTCCCCCAAGGTTTCCACTAAGGATTCTCTGCTCTTTTGGATTGCTTCATAGACTTCTGGATAGCCTTCGCTATCGTTCATGACATCAATAACATTGAGTTTACGACCATTTTCATCTGCACCCAAGTCCCATTTTAAGAGTGACATGTTTACCACATCAATTACTCCATCGAACTTGATGTCACCGTTGACAGAAGCGAAGTAAGGTAAAGTGCACAAAGCAACTCTTGTTTGGAGTTTTTGAACTATTTCTTTGACAGTTCTGCTGAATCCTGCACCTTCTCTATCCATTTTGTTGACGTATGCAATTTTTGGAATACCAAGTTCTTGAGCTTGTTTCCAAACCTTTTCTGTTTGAGCTTCAACACCTGCTACCGCATCAAGAATGGTTACCGCTCCATCAAGAACTCTTAATGATCGTATCACTTCAAATGTAAAATCGGCATGTCCTGGAGTATCAATTATATTGATCCTATGATGATTCCACGGTATACTAATAGCTGCCAGTTGAATTGTAATACCTCTTTCTCTTTCCGAGGGTAAATAATCTGTCACAGTATCACCTTCATCCACATTGCCTATTCTTTTGGTTTTCCCACTGAAATAGAGCATGCGTTCTGTTGTTGTAGTTTTACCAGCGTCAATGTGAGCGATAATGCCTATGTTTCTTATTCTGGAGAGAGGAACGGCATTTAATTTGATCTCTTCGGCAACAACATAACTCTTATGTAAGCCACGAAGCACGTATCTGAACAGTGACGGAATTCGTTGAACTCCAGAGCTACGAAGTCGCTGATTGAAGACTACAATCAATGACATTTGCACTAAAATGTAAAATCGCGAGAAGAAAGAATAGAAATGTGCTCACGAAGATTTTGGAAAACACCTAATAAGAAGTCGCGTACCACCAAGTTATTGGAACAGATCAATTCCAGTTTAAGATTATTTTAAGTTTGCCTCAACACTTCTGTAGGGCCAGTTCCTGATTCTGGACTTTATCCTATATGATCCATAAATATCAAAAGTCAGTTAAGTTACTTGGGCATGTGGTCTAGTGGTATGATTTCCGCTTAGGGTGCGGGCGGTCCTGGGTTCGATTCCCAGCTTGCCCCAAGTCTACTTGTTTTTTTTGCAGCCGTTTACATCTTCAATGCAACTTAGAGTAACTATTCCCCTTTCCCTGTCGAAGAAGGCAGTCTTTACAATAAGTTGAACACAAAGGTGTCTGAAAGCCGTACAGCCCTCCACGCAATCCGGTTTTGAAATTGAAGCTAGTTGGCTTGACCATTATTATCTCGGAGAATTTACAATTTTCCCGAAACTTTGCACTGTTGAGAAAGCCATTGGTGGAAATAACAGTCAATGACTAATGAATGCATGTATTGTTGTTACATAACTAGCGAGATAACCATTTGAATCATTGTTTTCGGAGAAATCATTAGTATTCCGAAATTGATGAGTTTCTCTTGCCTAATTAAGGTTTCATTTCACTACTTGCAACCATTTATTCAAATAAAACTATTGATCAAGACACTCAATTGTTCATTGGCCAATCATTGTATCGAATGAAGTTGAATGTGATCTCAGCCTTTTCCATACGGTGAACGATTTTCAAGTTTGAGTTTAGTAAAATGAAATGCATAAATAGTAGCTGATTTTTCAAGTGAAGACAAAAACAACCACTACTACTTGATCATGTCAAGTCATCTTCTTGATTTAGCTACTAACGGATGTGACCTGTTGAATAACGAATCTCTCAATTCACAAGAAAACTATTCGATTGCATCACAAAACAGTAAATCACAGACTTTTCAAGACATTGAAAAACAGCGTAAGCCTCCTCAGAGTGCAGATGAATTGGTTTATGATAGAGGATATGCTTGGGTTATAGTTTTTGGGGCATTCTTATTGAATTTTAGTACATGGGGGATGAACTCAGGTTTTGCAATTTATTTTTCCCATTATTTGACAGACAATACATTCCCAGGAGCTCTGAGATTGGATTATGCTGCCATTGGCGGATTGGCCTTTGGAGCAACTTTGGTTTTTGCCCCAATTATCAATTTTCTTCAAGGTCTTATTGGTACAAGACCCACGATTATCTTGGGCAATTGTTTCCAATTTGCTTCATTGATGTTGGCAAGTTTCAGCACAAAATTGTGGCAGCTATACCTCACACAAGGTCTTATGCAAAGTGCAGGTTTGGCATTGATTTCACTCCCAGGTTTGACGGTTGTTCCACAATTTTTCAAGAGACGTAGGGTTCTTGCGAGTAGTTTGGCTACAGCAGGATCTGGAGCTGGTGGAATGTTGTTTAACTTGGGTATGCAGAAGATAGTGGAAACAAGTTCTGTTCAGTGGGCGCTTAGAGCTCAAGCTATCATATCATTTGGTTTAGTCTGGATAGCAACTCTTGTGATTAGGTCTCGTTCAAAGCATCAACAGATTCAATTTACCTACTTCGACAGAAAATGCCTTTTCAACTATGGGTTTGTCCTCACTTTGGTGTATGTTATCTTTTGCATGTTTGGATATGTAGTGATGCTTTACACCTTGGCTAATTTCACCACCTCGTTGGGCTACTCCGCATATGAAGGCTCAATAGTATCTGCAACAGTACAAGCTGGATCATTTGTTGGTAGACCAATTGTTGGTTTGGTTGCAGACAAATATGGTTCAACTACATTAGCATTTTTCTGTTACCTTGCTTCTGCTATACTTTGTTTGGCAATGTGGATTCCCGCAAGAAATTATGCAACAGTTGTTGCCTTTGGTGTAATTATGGGGGCAATAATGGGTACTATTTACGGTACAATTGCCCCAATGTTGGCAAGATTGGTGGGACTCAAGAAAATGAATGTGGCATTCAGCATGTTGTGGGTTTTACTAGGAATGTCAGCGATTGCTTCACCAGTTATTGGAGTGGCTGTGGTTAAAAAAGGAGAACCTAACCCAACTTCATACCTCTACTGCAGTGTATTCACTGGATTATCATTCCTAGTAGCGTCAATTGCGCTCTTGTTTTTGAGAGGCTACATCAATGCCAGAGACAAAATTATCAGCAATCAGGGTGGACTCGGATCGGAAGAAGAAATCTTAGATTTTGCAGTCCCCGTTAGCGACACTTTGAAGTACTGTTTGCAATTTGGAAATGGTTTAAACATTTAGTTCTCGAATTTGATTTTTCCTGTATACCAAATACATAAATTCAGTTAGTGTTAGTCTTCGCAGAAGTCATTACAGCTTATGATACACCAACAACCACAAACTGAGGATTATATGTCTTCTGAGGACGTGCGACTACTTGAAAGTCACATGAATGCCACCAGTGATATCATCAATGAAGCTGATATGAAGCATCAAACTCACGAAGGTTTTAGCATATCAGACATTGAAGCTCTACGTAATGCTACTGATAAAGTTCAGAGATTGGTGATCTCACATGATAAACCCAGAAACAAATCCATTCGGGAACAACTTCAAACGTACTTAGAGGACCCCAAAAACAGTATTGATATTCTAGGGTTCCATGAATTGGACACAATAAACAATGATGAAAGAATACGACATGTCAAATTCCAATTTTTACACTTATGTATCGAGTACAATGATGACTTTGAGGACGATTTGAAGAGACTTTGTGGATTTTTGACCAATAGTAAATCAATCCTCGATTCAGTTGATGAAGTGACCTACCATATCAATTTTGAATCATCGAAGAAATTCTCTGATTATTCAGATGCTGAAAAACTTGCTTACAAGACATTTCTTGACACTTTGAGTCAACAAGCCGGTGAGAAAGTAACCCATTGTTCAATATTGTCCAAGTATGAAATAAGCACAGTATACTTGACAGAAAGAAATGATCTCACCAAGTTGGGTCAGGAGATTCAAGATGATATCAAGTACTGGCATAATCTCAAAATCCTTGACTATGGAGACAATTGCATCAGATTCTTTCCTGGTGTCAAATTCCCAGAGTCTTTAGAGATACTTAACATTGGTGGTAGTGGTTCAATTGAATCGTTGACAGGCTTCAAGATGCCCTCGAATTTGAAGTATCTCATTGCCTACAATAACGCTATCACGACACTTGACAATCTAAAGTTTTCACCACTGCTCGAAGTTCTTGACTTGATGGACAATAAAATATACTTTCTAAATCATGTTGAATTGCCATCTAATCTTCGAAGAGTGAACTTTGCCAACAACAGAATCGACAATATTCGAGGGATCGATTTTCCAAGATACCTTGAAAGTCTTAACATCTCAGGGAACCCAATTGAAAATATTAGAGGAGCAAAATTTCCTGAAACCTTGAAATACTTGGATGTTTCACGTATCCCTAATGATCTGATGACCGGGGTCAAATTCCCTGACCTGATAATCTTCTTGAACCTACAAGAGTCGATGACAAACACTCGTGGTTTAAAGTTACCATTGTATCTAAAGGAGCTCAATTTAGGTAACAATGGCGTTAATAGTATCAACCCTTTGAAGTTACCAAACACAATTGAAAGCTTATACTTGGGAAACAACAACGTCAAGACGTTGAACAAAGTTCAATTTCCAACAAACTTGAGACACTTACACATGGGAAACAATATGATAACAACGTTGAAAAATGTTTCATTTCCTCCTGGTCTTGAAGTGTTGGACCTTGAAATGGATCCAGATTGTGAAGACAACGATAAACGCATCAGCAGTTTGAAGGATGTTGTTTTTCCTGAGGGACTTCAAGTTTTGAAATTGGGGTACCAAACTATCAAGAGTTTGGAATCTATTGAATTCCCATCCTCATTAACACATCTAGATTTATCATACAACGAACTTAAGCTCATCCGGAATGTTAGCTTTGGCCCCAATCTCAAGATATTAGATTTGAGTGGTAATCAAGAATTGCTTGACTTGGACCATATTTTGATACCTGATTCCGTGGTTGATTTACGAATTCCATCACAACTAATGCATAATTTACCAGCATATATTGTTGAACGTGCTAACAAGAAAGATTTAATATTAACAAAGTCATTACCATTTTAATTTATTGGTACTATATATAAAGGGAAACTTATACTAAGTATAAATAGGATAATTATACATTGAAATCTTTACTCATCATCTTCTTCATCAGAAGTGTCTTTATCTTCGGCTTCTTTCCTCTCCAACAAAGCTTGTAAAGCAGCATCTTCAGTAGCAGTAACAGCTTTTGGTGCCATTGTAACTTTACAACTTCCACCTAATGACTCAATAGATTCAGTAACTTTTTCAATTGCTTGTTCTAAAATTGCAACACCTTGATTTTTATCTAATGCTTGAACTGAGATGAGGTACAAAGGAGCAGCAACTAATTTTGCTTTCACTTGCATTTGTTCAGTTGAAACAGATTCAGCTGCACTTAAGGCTTTTTTAATTGCATCAATACCTTCATAACTGAAACAAGAAACTTCAACATCTGCTCTTATGTTAATTGGTTGAGGAGTTAATCTCTTTGAGATGTATAATTTTAATTCATCTAATATTTGTTGAGTTGGTGGTTCAATACCATCAAAAACAGTTGGATCAGAAATCGAAATTTTAAAAGCATCATAAGCATGACCATACTTTCTGCTTAATGGCCAACCTATGGATTTGTATAAATCTTCTAATGAGATGTTAAACTTTTCAGCACAGTGTCTTAAAATTGAGTGAACAGCTTTAGATTTATTATACCTTTCATCACATTTAACAATATCTTCAGCAGAAACTCTTCTTTTGGACAAATCAATGTAACCCTTTTCTTTATCAACTCTCAATACAACAACAACTTCATTCTTGCCAACACGAATCAACTTTTGAATGGAACGAATACGTCTTCTTGATAATTCAGATAATAAGACCATCCCTTCAATATTGTCATATTCTAAAAGTTTGACATAAGCACCCATTTCTGCAATTTCTTGCACGTTAACCATAACGACCTCATCCACTTCGGGATATTTGTTCTCATAGAACCTACAGTTAGATGAGCTCATATTGTAGAATTTGGCTGAAGGTGATTCAAAAACTTTTCTCAAAATTTTCAAGTTATGTAATCATCAATTTTGGGCTGGTCATTTTGGTAGCGCACCAGTTTTGCTACTCAATTTGTTTGTGTTTTTGCAACCGTTAAATGCCAATAGAAACTTTATTGCCAAAAGATCCAAAGTTTTCTGTAGACGATCGTTATAAAATAGTTCAGACTTTGGGTAAAGGATCCTACGGGATTGTTTGTTCTGCTATTGATACAAGATCGTCTGCTGTTAATGAGACTGAGGAGGTTCAGATAGCCATAAAGAAAGTAACTAACATATTCAAAAGGGATATACTTATGAAAAGAGCTTTGCGTGAACTCAAGCTAATGCGGTTTTTCAATGGCCATAAAAATGTAATTATACTATATTTTCTGCAAAAGTCAAGTAATACTAACAAAAGATTGTAAGTTTGATCGATTTGGACTTAAGATTCAATCAGCCAAATGAAGGCTTGTACTGTTTTCAAGAACTAGCGGAGTATGATCTTGCTCGAATCATCTATTCCTCCACACAGTTCAGTGAATATCATATTCAGAGCTTTATTTACCAAATTCTTTGTGGATTAAAGTACATTCATTCAGCTGAAGTAATTCACAGAGACTTGAAACCTGGTAATATTTTAGTCACAAGCCAAGGAAACCTCAAAATATGTGATTTTGGCTTAGCTAGAGGAGTTGGTAAATCAAACTACAAGAGTAGTACTCAAACAATCACAAATTATGTGGCTACGAGATGGTACAGAGCTCCAGAACTTCTCTTTGGATCGAAAAACTATTACAAAGGAGTAGATATTTGGGCAGTTGGGTGTATTTTAGGGGAGCTTTATGGTAGAAGACCCTTATTCATGGGGGACAGTCAAGTGAATCAAATACAACAAATCTTAAAAGTTCGTGGTTCACCACCAAATGCTACAGTACTCCAGAATAAGTGGAATTTGAGATTGTTGTCCAGACACAATCACAAAGCAATTGACTTCAAATCCATTTACCCATTTGCATCTATTGAAGCTCTAGATTTACTACAGAAACAATTACAATGGGATCCAAATCAACGAATTGATGTCAATACGTCATTGAAACACAATTTTCTACTTCCAGTAAGAAATGAAGCAAGCGAGCTAACTTGTTCCACAGTATTCAATTTCGAGTACGAAGATGCGTGTCAACGCACGGGGGAACCTCTCCAGGCGCTCCAAACTTTACTCAATCAGGAAGTTGAAGAATTCAAACGCGAGCGAGGTGGATGATGAACAATTACCTCAAGGGGTCTTTGATGTTCGCAAACTCAACCACCACACTCATAGATAATGAACTCGTGGTATTGAATCACAATTGAAGCTTGGCATATCGTGAGGCATCTCCAATTTAGCTTAAGAATTTTATACGTTATCTGGTTTGGACCAAGCAAACCTGCATACTACCCCTCACCCCACAAAAGAAGTTTCCAACAGTAAGCCTCGGTAAATCAACGATATTTTACTATAAGAAGCATGCTATCGCTTGGTAGTACTTGGAACACTCAAGTACATCGGAAAAAATGGCAGTGAAGAATACCAAGTTTGAAATTATCAAGTTCACATTCAAGATTGAAGGAGACGATAACATTGTGGTAGTGCCAGTTGCAGGAGTTGATCAAGTTGAAGCTAAAATCCCTGAAGGAGTCAACTATGTTACAACAGTCCATTTCAAAGTGTTCGAAAAGATTGAAAACTTCAGGTACAACCAAGTTGTGACTAAAGCTGGTATACCGCTCAAGAAGAGAGATGTTGAAATTGGTACTTATGAACCATCGGATGAAATTTATCAGTTTGACTTTCCTCAAGACACCACACCAAGTGGGTTCTTTTTCAGGGGCAGGTTCCCAGCACAATCCAAGTATATAGTCAATGATGAAGTCATTCAAGTGATTGATTGGATCGTTGAGGTAACTTCTAAGTAGATAATGGAAAGCTTAATTGCCAAGTAAGAATAGTAATTGACACATCCAGCACGTTAAGTGCCAATTCGCACCTGGTTAATACATGACAATCCGCCCTGCCACTCATGCCGGTTCATGGTATTCTGGTAGCAGCAAAGCACTTCACAAGCAACTAGATGTTCTATTCGCTGACGCTAAAGAAAAAATCAACGCTCCCGGTGGCGAGAAGGGGGCTAGAATTCTTATTGGACCTCATGCTGGTTATACATATTCAGGAGCTAGATTGGCCGAGACATTTCAGGCTTGGGACACTTCCAAAGTGAAGCGAGTGTTCGTCTTAGGACCTTCACATCATGTGTGGTTCAAAAATAGTGCTATGGTCAGTAAGTTTGATGCTTACAACACTCCTTTTGGAGATATTCCAATAGATCAAGCAGTTATTAAGGAACTTGTGGCCACAAAGGCCTTCAAGTATATGGAAGAAGATGTGGATGAGGATGAGCATCTGTTCGAGATGCACTGTCCCTTCATTTATTATCGAGCTCGTTCATTACCAAGTATGCCAAAACTCGTTCCAATTATGATCAGTTCCATGGATGAAACGCTCACTGAGAGGATAGTCGACGCATTGCAACCGTACTTTGAAGATGAGGAGAACACCTTCGTAATCTCTTCTGATTTTTGTCATTGGGGCAGTAGATTCGGATACACCGAATATTTGAAACGGCAGCTGGAGACTTTTGAACTGCAGAACTTGATTACACTCAGCTCAATGTCCAAGCCAGGCGAGGTTGAAATCTGGAAGTCTATTGAGCTCTTAGATCACTATGCTATGATGATCGCTAGTGAAAAAGGCTCTCGTGACTGGAAACGATACATTGATGAAACTAAAAACACTATCTGCGGGCAGAAACCAATTTACCTTGTGTTGAAGCTTCTTGAAGCGTGTGAGTACAACTCAAGGTTTGAGTGGATTGGGTACTCACAAAGTGGTAAGGTCAAATCTTATTTTGACAGCAGTGTTAGTTACGCCTCGGGATACGTCAAACTAACTTAATATTATGGAATTTACGAACTTAATGACATTGCAATAGGTAACCAATTACATACCGGTATAAATACAAATGTTTACTATCCGAACGCCGTATGGTCATCGTGAAAACTGTTAACCTCGGTTGCGAATGATGGAAAAATCATAGAATTAGGCTGTCAGTACACAATTAAGTTTTCAACGGCAGATGTGGATCAGTTAATAGAAGAGCTAGACGTCATGTGGAAACAGAGGTTAAGAAAAAAGAAAACAACGGGTACGGAACAAAAGCAAGGAAAAATCCGTACCGCATCCAGACATCAAATTTGGCGTTAGGACGGTTCTGCCAATTCATGCAATATTTATAATTACATAAATCCTCATTTCTTAAACATATGGGTCTTTTTGCATTCCTTAGAAAGCTTTGGCCACATTCAAGGTCCAATTCTAAGCCGCCTACACGAAGGTCAAGTAGTCGAGTTACAAGGAGTCAAGCAAGATCATCAAGTATGGCTGCTAAAGATCAAGTAGCCGCTTAACAGTTGCAGGGAACTGGTCAACATTGACCAATTTGCTTAGTGAGATGAATTATTAATGAATGCAAACTTCCAGTATATAGAACAAAATAATTAAATACATGGCATCAATCATAACCAACTAAGTCAGAGCGGCGGGATGCGGCTTAATTTTTATTTGTAATGGAAATATTAGTAAAGCGGCGGATAAAAAAACTGACAAAGTTCCGTTACCTAATTGCAGCATGCGATATAAAATCAACTTGTTTGCCACAACCGCCAAAGCATAATGCTATTACCAACTTGGTTAACCAAACTTACCAGACGTTCATCACAATCACTTGATACAAGCAACACAAGTATCATCAACAGAACAACTCACAGTAACCGGAAGATGTCTCATTCCAAGACAGTTTTTGCACCCAAAGTTAACGATGCTCCACCACAAGAAATTAGTGTGGCCTCTGTGTTCCATGGCTACCATGCCAAAAGATCTACTACGGAGATCCCTGGTGGCACTCCATTCATTTCTTTAAAATGTGACATCATAATAACGTGAATTAATGGTCTGCTCGCATGTCAGAACAAGTATTTGTAAATAGCTTAGAATTACCTTCGTTGACCGAAGAGATATTATACATCATCGGATTTCTATAGGTTTTCCCGTAGACCTTCATTGACACTGTTGAGCCAAAACTGCTGTGCCCGTGCCTCTCGGCCCTAAAAGTTTTTTCACCCGAATAATGAATTATCGGACCGCTCATAAAACTGTTTTGGCGGACCACCGAATTTAAAACCGTTACCCATCCGACTAATGGAAATCGGCCCTGACTTCCGTACGGTATTTCCTTTCGGAGCGGGACACTTCTAGAAAGAAGGGCTCGTCATAATGTAAGTTTAGTTTCAATGTAAAATCAAGCGAATGCTTGTTATTGACTATCAACGGCTAACTGGTTCAAGCCAGGAGCTCCTGCCCGTGTTTCAGAACTGCTTGACTTTGCCAGTCGCTTGCCTTTTCGGTAAATTAAGTGCTGTAGTAGAATGATTTAGAACCCTGGGTTATTATTTATCATAGGCTTAGGTCTGTGAAAACTCTGAACCCTTATACCAGCAGTCTGCCCGGAGCACACTTAGATGCCTGTAGCAACACTAAAACGGGATATCCAAATTTATCAGATAGTTTGAAGTTAGCACAAACTTCTGGTACCATCCGTGATGGGTGATTGCAATATTGTTTCATGTCTAGCAACAGTAGATTCAAGCCCCCACTAAGAACCAGAACTTGCTGTAATTTTGCCTAGAATGCGTTCGACAATTTTTGCCTAGAATGCGTTCGACACTTCCAACAGGGTGAAATCATTGCAGGAAAGCTTTGAGATGCATCATTCAAGTCATTTTGTTGAGAAACAACCGTAGGGTCAAGTGGGCTCCGACTGCAGGGGTGGAGAATGATGGACTATGTCTTCTTGTGCACTGACTTCAAAGGTGTAGATTATGACAATTGAGGTCGAAACTGCTGACACTTAATTGCGCCTATTGATGGTATCACCGGCTCCATTGCTTCTTTGCATCGCCATATTTGCAATTGACAGGCGCATGAAGAGAGAGGATGTGCCCATGTCATGAAGAGCTACACAACATTCATACTCAATCTTAGGTATGTAATTTAGCCCATCATTATTATAGGAAAACTTGCAGCAGCTCATACAACGCGGCGACAGAAGCAACCTCAGTATTCTCAGTGGTGATCTTTATCTCTTCTCCATGAACTGAAGTATGTTGGTTGTTGTAGCAGAAACTGGTTCTAGTGTTTGTATCCAGAAAACATGATGATCCAATCCTGCCCCAACCATGCTCCCATAAGATTTGCAGCATCTGCTTCTTCTGACCTCTTAGTGGGCATAGACTCAACAGTTGCACCAACTCTCACCTTTGCACAAAATGCCAGTTGATGATACATTCTACTACAATGCACACTCACGTGACTGAAACGTCTATAACACCTAATCGAAAAATCAACGCGAACTATAAACAACCATGTCACAATACAGTCACGACCCCAATGCTTCTTCTGCAGCATTGAGGAAGAAAAAGACATTGAAGAAGTCCATCAACTTTTCTATTATGATTGTTGGTGAAAGTGGTAGCGGCAGATCAACTTTCATTAACTCGCTTTGTGGTGGTAACTCAATCGTACCAACTTCGTCAACGGTTACTCAAGATCCATTCACAAAAAAATTAACATTACGTCATGAAAACGTTGAACTCGAAGACAATGAAGGACACAAGATATCATTGAACATTATTGACACGCCAAATTTTGCCAACTCCATCAATTGCGATGAAGATTTCAAAACAGTTGTGGACTTTATCAGACACCAATATGACGAAGTATTGTTGGAAGAGAGTAGAGTAAAGAGAAATCCTAGATTCAAAGATGGAAGAATTCATGCTTTAGTGTATTTGATCAACCCTACAGGACACGGGTTGAGCGAAATAGACATCAAATTTATGCAGCATATTAATAAGTTGGTGAATATTATTCCAGTTATAGCTAAAGCTGATTCATTAACCACTGAAGAACTTAAGTTGAACAAAAAATTGATTTTAGAAGATTTAACCAATTTTGATATCAACTTCTACAGATTCAACGAATATGAATATGAAAAAGAGTACATCGATGAAGAGATAATGGAGTACAACAAATATTTGAACTCACTTGTTCCCTTTGCTATTATCGGGGCCAACGAACTCAAACCTTCACTGGATCCAGAGGAAGATATGTTAAAGTTGAGAGTTTTAAATCCACTCAACACTAAACCTATAAACATTGAGATGCCAGAGTATAATGATTTCACAATCTTGAAGAATGTGTTGTTGATTACCCATTTGAATGAATTCAAAGAGATTACTCATGACGTTATTTATGAAAACTATAGAACAGAAGCCTTATCTGGAAAACAATTCCAATACACCAATGGTGAATCTAATGATAAATATTCAATTGTATCAAAGGATGACCAAACACCAGAACAAGACACATCTAATTATTTGGCCAAAGAAGAGCAAATTAAATTAGAAGAAGAAAGATTGAAGAAGTTCGAAGAAAGAGTGCATCAAGATTTGATTAACAAGCGTAATGAGTTGTTGGAGAGAGAAAATGAATTGAAAGAGATCGAGAAGAGACTCTTGGCTGAAGGACTAAAATTAAATGAGGAAGGGGAAATCATTAAAGTAAGTGATTAGACCTAAAATATATATTTCGAATTTGAAGACAATAATGAATTATCTACTGAGGTCATTTTGCTAGAGTGTTTGAGTTCAACTCAGGTATTTTGCAACGATTTCATCAAATTTAGCGAGTTTCTCTTTACGATCAACGAGGTATGGGTGTTGCAGGTTGCTGTTTTCTAAAGTTTCAATTATAGCACCATTATTCTCAACTTTACCAGTCAAGTAATTTAAGACGATTTCGTTGGCTAATAAATCACCGTTGATAATTTTCATATCCAAGGCCTTGAGTCTCTCCAAAATTTCAGCAGCTTCTGGGTAATGTTTTAATTTGATAGTCAATGCAAACAAAGAGTTCAATGCTTTGAATTTGCCAAAATCATCATCCTCGAAATCGTTGGATAATAACTCTTCATAAAAGTAGTATGCGTTGTTGATGTTGTCAGACTCACCTTTAATGGATAATATCCAACTTTCCAACACGTGGTATATGATGTTGTCTCTTGAAGATTCCGGCAAGGATTGGAAGCTATTAAAGATATTGTTGGCACTAGCGAAATTACCCTTGATCAAATGCAATTGAACAAGAACTAGTAAAGGTTCTAATTCATTCAGCCTCAAAACGCCACCAGTTCCTATATAGTTTGTCAAGAGAGTAATTGCTTGGTCAATGTCGTTCATGAACTTAACCAAGTATAAAGCAGTAAGGATAGCTTGAAGTTCAAATGTTGGCTTTTGAATATCATCAAAGTACGTAGAGTCATCAGTTCCAAAGCTCATCAAGTCATTCCATGCACTAAGCAATTGAAAGAAAGCCTCCTCATCTGGGAATCTGGCTTTGCCATCATCAATTAGACGTGAAGCATCAGATCCAACAGCGATTAATGATCTAATTTGATATTCATAAACTTTGAGTTGATTTTCTGAGGAAATGGAATCAATAGCGAATTGAGTAACTTTGTTGTACTGTCCAGTGTAGAACTGATTACGAATAGTGTAAAGTTCACCAGAGTCTCCAAAAGCGTCCATGGTTAACTAACAACGCACACTGAACGCGAATGTAAACAATGTCGCAATTTGTATCAAATGTCGTTAACTTTAGTACCACTCCACTGGTTAGAGTATCTAGTTAGTTTGGACAGCTCACACGAGAGCAATTGAAAGTCTCTAACAAATGGCCTACACTCGTTGATATCAATTGCATGACATTAATTTTTATTATGACTATTCACATTATTCTTTGTCCCTAACTTTATCCCAAGCTGATTTGGCAGCCGATGTGGTACTAGAGGAGGGTTCATTATGATCTATGAATCCATTTTGTTGCCTTATTTGTTCCCAATGACTCTTCTCTCCAACAATTGAAGATGCATATTCGTCACTACTTGGAGTCTTGGGTGCAAGTCTACTATGACTTGGATTATAGTGGACCTCATGCATCTGTTGTTCAGTGAATGTTCTTGGGTCCTTCACTATGAAACTGGGGTCTTCAGCTGTTTTTTTGTAGTAAAGAAAGAACATTGCTGCTTGATGATAGTCCATGGCCTTCCACACATTGGCATGAGTAGTATTGGAAGTCTCAAGTTCTTGCACCTTAGACAGGAACAAGTACTTGTACATAGCAGCATTCGTTGCCACCATTGCCGTCAAACCTAAGAGAAAAGAGAAGAAGGGCCTTTGGATGAATTTCTTGGTTATATCAGCACCAGCAGGTCTTTGCAATCTCTGATATAAACTTGGTCCAAAGAATGTTGCCATTCCGAGACCATAACTAGTAAAGCTTGTCTTTGTAATTACACTTTGAAGATCTCTCAGTATAGCATCTCTATCTTCTTTGGTAAGTTGGTGATCTGCTTCAAAAAATTTAATTCCTGCTTGGAATTGTTTAGGACTAAGCCTATGAAGTAATGGGTTGTCGGAACTAACAGGTACAGAAACGGTATCTTCTTTATCCATACTCATAAATTATGGTGCGCCAAAAAATTACTGACATGTATTTAAATACCTGAGTTTAGACTAATTTATTATCTTGTCTTTTATCACTTCTCAATTTGATTAATTGCTCAACAACGGTATCAAAGGAAACCATATCGTTTTTACCTTGTTCTTCTTGGATATCTCTGTTTCTCACATTAACACTGTTTTTGGATTGTTCTTCTTCACCAACGATAAAGATGAAATTATACTTCAACATTTGTCCTGATCTAACCTTCTTCTGTAAAGTGTTACCACTGAGGTCAACATCAGCATAAAATTCATATTTCTTCACTAATTGTTCTTGTAATGATTGAGCATAATCATAGTACTTAACTCCAACAGGAACAACTAAAATTTGTCTTGGTGACAACCAGAATGGCCATTTACCTTTGTAATGTTCAATCAAAATAGCTGACATTCTTTCAACTGATCCCAAAATAGCTCTGTGGATCATAACTGGTCTAGCAAGACTGCTTCCTTCTTCATTACTAACAGCCTTGTATTCCAATTCGAATCTGGATGGTAATTGGAAATCCAATTGGATAGTAGCACATTGGAACCATCTGTGTAAAGCATCACTAATCATGATATCGATCTTTGGACCATAGAAAGCACCATCAGCTGGGTTCAATTCCCATTTACCTTCACCTAAGAAACTGTTTAAAGATTTCTCTAATTTGGCTTCGGCATTGTTCCAGGTTTCTAAATCACCAACATATTTCTCTGGTCTAGTTGATAACTCCATCTTGAATTCAAAACCGAAAATTCCATAAACTTTTTGCAAAAAGTCGAAAACTCCATTGATTTCTTCTTCAATTTGATCTTCTCTACAGAAGATGTGTGCATCATCTTGTTGGAAACGACGAACTCTGGTTAATCCAGATAAAGCACCTGAGAACTCATTTCTGTGGATAACACCGAAATCAGCAACACGCCATGGCAATTCTCTGTATGATCTCTCTCTTGACTTGAAGATCAAACAGTGACCAGGACAATTCATAGGTTTCAAACCAAATTTATCCTTTTCAACATCGAAAACGAACATGTTTTCTTTGTAGTTACCCCAGTGACCAGAAGTCTCCCATAATTTCGAGTTGTACATATTTGGGGTAATAACTTCTTCGTAACCTCTTTGTTTGTACTCACTTCTTAAGAACTCACAGAGAGTGTTGTAGATTCTAGTACCATGAGGTAACCAGAAAGCAGAACCTGGTGACATTTCATTGAACATGAATAATTCTTGTTCTTTACCAATCTTTCTGTGATCTCTTTCACTGGCTTCCTTCAAGAACTTTAAGTGTTCGTCCATCAACTTCTTGTCTGGGAAAGAAATACCATAGACTCTTTGTAAGGAGTCATTGGCAGCATCACCTCCAAAGTAGGAAGAGGAGTTCTTCAAAACTTTAAAAGCCTTAATTCTACCAGTGTGGGGGATATGAGGACCCAAACATAAATCAATCAATGGACCACATCTGTAAACGGTGGTGGAAGTTCCATCAGGTACCTTTTCAGAAATGAATTGAACTTTGTATTTGTTGTAAGAGAACATTTCCAATAATTGTTCTTTAGTCATTTCCAATCTAACGAATTTTTGTTTCTCTTTGATGGCCTTAGTAGCTACTTTCTCCAAGTTACCGAAATCACCTTGAGTGACGACACCTTCACCATTGTTGATAGACATATCATAGAAGAAACCATCATCAGTTGGTGGACCATGAGATAAGTGACATCCAAAATGACACTCAGTAGCTTCACCTAAGACGTGAGCAGATGAATGCCAGAAAACTTGTTTACCTTCTGGGTGTTCGAAATCTAAAAATTCTAAATCAGCATCACCTTCAAAAGGTCTGGTTAAATCCCATAATTGACCATTAACCTTTGAGATAACTTGTCTTTCACTGAAAGATTTACCGATTTCAGCAGCAATATCCATTGGGCAAGTTTCGTAACTAGTACCAAGTTTGATAGTACCATCTTTCAAAGTGATGTTAACAGGTTTACGTTCTTTAGCAGCGAGATCAGCATCATATTTAGCTTTAAGATCATCGAACATTTTGATACGAGAGTCAATGAAAGCAGGTTGAGGGTCCAAAAGTAATGGATTACCAGCTGGGGCTTTCTTTTTCTCCTTCTTTTCACCCTTTGGTTTCCCCTTGTCTGCAATAGACATCTTATTGACCTTTTCTTCGAGTCTTTCAGACATGATGATGTGTTGAGTAACGAGAAAATTTTAAATTTTATTTTTCGAGCCTAACATTACACTGATGAGTCAAAATGACGATATTGATCGATTGCTGAGGCAATTTGATGAGTTGAATGAGCAATTACTTGATCTAGACGGTTTGATATCGAGGCACCATAACCAATTGCAACTTTTGATACAAGAAGCTGCAGAAGCAAGCTCTTACAACATCGAAGCTGGACTTCAAAGTGCTGCTGAGCAGTTATCACAACTTTCTAATGACACAGGGCTGGCCCCAGAAAGAAGCAAGAGCGCTACATATGATAATAACTTTAGTGAGTTGGAAGAAGACCGTGCAAGATACAAAGAAGAACTGCTCAAAGGGACTTACAACTATCTTGAACCGAGACCTACAAAAGGTGACTCTCCAGAAGCAATGTTAGAACAATTGCAAGGCTATTTGGGTTCTGTAGACATCGATGAAGCGAAACGACAAAATTTCAACAACATTATCCTCACTACTAAAGAGTTGGTTCAATCAGTTCCCATGAGTAAATCGACTTCAAAAAATGTTAGAGACTTTATATCAACGCTTGAAACATCCATAGGGTCGTTTACGTGACACGATACGACATGACTTACAATTAAGCATATTCTATATGTACATTTCTATTTACAGTGTTAAAAAGTCTTTGGTGCTAATGAAACAATTTTATTGTACTTCAAGTCTCTTAATTCCTTAGCCACCACAGATGATACTCTTGTTCCGAGAGGGTCACCATTCTTGTTAATCAAAACACATGCATTGTCATCAAATCTTACAGTAGAACCATCAGCTCTTCTAAAAGGAGCTTTGGTTCTTACCACCACAGCACGACATATATCTCTTCTTTTAACTCTGTTATTGGCAGATTGACCAGTAATTTCTGATGTAAGTGGACGAGCTTGCTTGACAACCACTGTTATTTCATCTCCAACTTTAGCAAAGTTCTTTGGCCCGTGACGCAACACTTTGATGCACTCCACGACCTGTGCTCCACTGTTGTCAATGACGTTGAGCAAAGACTTCAAGTATATCATGGTGTGAAAATTTTAACAAATGCGAATTTGTTTAGTGAGACTCTTAACGATCTAACACGATTGAATTAATGTTTACGGCAAGAAATGTGTTGACCAATTGTAGGTTTTCATTTATATTGGTTCTGAACAGACTGGCTTCGAATCGAGCTAACCAATTTTCTCGGGAGTGGTGGCCATCAAAAATCATATCTGACCGGAAATCAGAATTTCAAGCTCGTCACGTACCTATAACAAGTGAAGAGGAAATCCCTCAGATACTACAACAGTTCCTTGCAGAGCACAAACATATTTCAAAGACTGCATCTCACCCCCACATTTACGCTTGGAGAACAGGAACTAAAGTTTGTGTAACAGACCCCACACCACAGCCCAAGCGTAAACGTAAACACACAAAGCTCTCTGATAAGGTACCCCAACAGAAATTCACTTACACCGATGTAGCTCAAGGATTTAATGATAATGGTGAAGCCACAGCGGGTGCAAAAATACTAGAAAAAGTCATTCTCAGATACGATTTGTACAACATTTTAATCATTGCTTCTAGATGGAAGAGTGGCAGTCATATTGGTACATCCAGGTTCAGACACATACTTAATAGCTGCGTTGATAGCATTTCAAAAGATCCAGAAACATCAATATGATCAAAACACTTTTTAAAGGTTTTCACGTGATTTCTGGGTATTGATTTGAAAATAAATTTTCTATGACTCTGCTTATTGTGTTGAAGTCACTCTTTCCATGAAGTGTTTACAAAAGGCCGTTATGGCTTCAAGGGTTCTTTCTACCTCCAGGTTGAGAGTGGTTGTACCAAGACTTCATGCTTTATCGAAATCTGCTCAATTTTATTCTACAAAAGCTGTTCCACTCACAGCAGAAACTTATCAAGATAAAGTGTCTCGTGATTCTCGTTACAAATCTTTAGAAGATGCTGATATCGAGGTATTCAAAGGAATATTGAATGACAGTAATGGTATCATCACAGATAAAGATGATTTACTCTTCTTCAATGAAGACTGGATGAGAAAATACAGAGGTCAATCGCAACTCGTTTTGAAACCTAAAACTGCACAACAAATCTCACAAATCTTGAAGTACTGTAACGAAAAGCAGTTGGCCGTGGTGCCACAAGGTGGTAATACTGGTTTAGTCGGTGGTAGTATCCCCGTTTTCGATGAAATTGTCATTTCTTTACAAGGTTTAAACAAGATTAGATCTTTTGACAATGTCAGTGGTATTCTCAAATGTGACTCAGGTGTTATCTTAGAGAATGCTGATAACTATTTAGCCGAGCAAGGTTATATTTTCCCCTTAGATTTGGGTGCTAAAGGTTCTTGTCATGTGGGTGGTGTTGTAGCTACTAACGCTGGTGGTTTGAGATTGTTGAGATACGGTTCCTTACACGGTTCTGTTTTAGGCTTAGAAGTGGTTTTACCAGACGGTACTATCCTTGATTCCATGCACTCACTCAGAAAGGACAACACTGGTTTTGACTTGAAACAATTATTTATTGGTTCAGAAGGTACAATCGGTATCATTACGGGAGTATCCATTTTATGTCCTGCTAGATCTTCCTCAGTCAATGTTGCCCTCTTGGGTGTTCAAAGCTACGAAGCAGTCCAAAAAGTCTTCGTCGAATGTCGTAAAGAATTAGGCGAAATCTTATCTGCTTTCGAATTCATGGATGGTAAATCACAAATCTTGACCTCAAGATACTTGAAAACAGAACATCCAATTGAGTCAGCTGAGTATCCATTCTATATTCTTATCGAGACTTCTGGTTCCAATAAAGATCACGATGATGAGAAGTTGGAAGCTTTCTTAGGTACTCAAATGGAGAATGGTTTAGTCGATGATGGAATTATCGCTCAAGACGAAACTCAATTGCGTAACTTATGGACTTGGAGAGAGTCTATTCCTGAAGCTTCTACAGCTGCCGGTGGAGTTTACAAGTATGATGTTTCATTACCTTTAAATGACTTGTATGGTTTGGTTGAAGCTTCCACTGCTCGTTTGGCTGAAGCAGGTGTTGTTGATTTAGATGATGAAACCAAGCCAGTTGTTGAAGCCATTGGTTATGGACACCTTGGTGATGGTAACTTACACTTGAATGTGTGCGTCAGGAAATACCTGAAAGATATTGAAAAAATTTTGGAGCCATTTGTCTATGAATGGATCAAAGAGAAGAAAGGTTCAATCTCAGCAGAACACGGTTTGGGATTCCAAAAGAAGCCATACATCTCTTACACCAAGAGCGAAACTGAAATTAAATTGATGAAGGACTTGAAAGAACACTACGACCCAAACAAAATCATGAATCCTTACAAGTACATTTGAAGGTTCATCCATAGAGTATTTATTGTAAATATAAATTGAAAGCACCAATCAATGGCAATCTTACAATTTCCCATTGTTGAGAAGAGAACCTTCTTCGTACAAACCGTCAAAGACGTCTTTGAAGAATTTCTTTGCTAACGGCCTCTTAATCTTCATAGTAGGAGTAACAGTATCGTCCAGAACTTTCAAAGGCTCAAAAGCAAATTTGGCATTGTGAATCTTTTCCAAACCTTGGAGGAGACTAGAAGCAGAACCGTTCATTTGTCTCAAAAACTTCTCTTTGATCTCTGGTTTGTTTAAAAGTTCCAACAATTGTTCTGGGTCTGCAGGTGGAGTGATCTTGAGAGTAGATTTGATCCAAGGTGCTACAGTGGCAGCCTCAACGCCAATGATTGCAACCAAAAAAGAATGCAATGAATCTCCATGCACAAAAATTTGTTGCACAACAGGAAAGCAAGACAAGTAAGTGTTCTCAATCTTCTCTGGAGTAATGTATTCACCTTGAGATAATTTGAAGAAATTCTTCACTCTGTCAACAATCAAAATTCTACCAGTACCTGCTTCAATTCTAGCAATATCTCCAGTTTTAAACCAGCCATCTTCATCAAACGCATCCTTGGTTTCTTTGGGATTTTTATAGTATTCTTTGAAGATTTGTGGGCCTCTTAACAATAATTCACCTCTTGGTCCACCTTCATCTTTTGCAGTGTAGTTCATTTCGGGGATTTCTCTCAATCTGACCTCAGTAGTAATACCTGGAGGCCCACAAGTTCCTGGAATAGCTTCGTAGAAACTCGATGAACATATACCTGCAAAACTTTCTGTTAAACCGTAACCTTGACAGATACCCACACCTAAAACTGCTTTCAAGAATTTGATAGTGTCTGGAGAGATAGGTGCTGAGCCGGTTGAAACATGGAGGGTGTTTGTTAAACCAAGTTTCTTACGAAGTAAACCAATCAATCTATCATAGAAAAGATGGGGAGCTGTAGCACCATCTTCAAGAGATTGATTTTTAATTTTGTAGTCCACTGCTTTTCTGAATAAATATCTTAAGATTGGCTTCTCATCATTAGCGATTGTTTGTGCTTTCAATCCAGACTCCAACTTGGTTAACACTCTTGGAACCAAACTCAAGTTAACTGGATTGAGTACCTTCACATCATCCATCAAAGAAGTTGGAAGAGGAGTAGATGGATAACCAATAGCTAAACCTTTGAATAAAGTGAAATTGTATGTCATTCTTTCGTAGATATGAGCCAATGGCAAAAAACTGTAAGATTTAGAGTTGTCTGGTGGAATGTCAGCATTTTTGCAAAGGCAGAATACAGTGGATGCCACACCGTTTCTATGAGTTAATAATACACCTTTTGGGTTAGCACCAGTGGTACCTGAAGTGAAACTGATAGTGTACAAAGTTTCAGGGGTGGGAGGGAAATCAGGTAAACTGTTAAGTTCACCTAATTTCTCAACTTGGTGAAAGTCATACAACATGATTTTATGTTGATTAGCCAAAGCTAAAGTTTCACGATCGGTGGAAGAAGGATTGGCCAAATCAAGAGGGTCCATTGAAACCAAACAAATCAAATTCTCTAACGCAGCCTTGTGCTTGGATTTCAAGTCAATCAACGATCTGAGTTTGTCCTTCGAACACACAATTATTGGTGATTGAGTGATTGACAAAATGTATTGGGAGGTGGTAGGACCCAAAGTGTCATACAATGCAGTGTTTAAAATAGAATAATTGACACAAGCTAAATCGGTGATACTCCATTCTGGACGATTTGAAGAAAAAAGAGTCAACACAAACGAATCATCTTTCGTTTCAAAGTGCTTGTCGATCTTTTGATGAGCCACGGAATGAGTTTTGTAAGGGTTGTTGGCCAAAACATAGAAAATACCTGCACCCAAGTTGCTTTTCCTTTTGTCAACTTCACCATAAGTTTGAAACTCATACTCGCCAAAAGTTCCATCTTCTTTTATCTTTCTTGTACCAAAACAAGGACGGTCGCCATAATTGGCCACAGAATGACGGAAAATATCATAGTAAGTGCTCAATGATGGATGAATCACTTCAACTAATTCATCTGGTGAGTAAGCATTTCTGTAGACTGCTGAGTAACCGGGCTTTTGAGAATTTGGCACTTCGACTCCAAAAGAGAATGCATTCTCATCTTTAGGGACGCTTTTGTCAACCAAGTCCTTGACATATTTCTGGTCATCAACAAAGAATGGTTTGTATTGAGCTAAAGACATGTTGACGAAAAACAAAAATCGTGTCGAGTCCCCCACATTATAAATGAACGAGATTTTTTCAGCTTCTACCGAGGATGCGATATAAGATTGAATTATCACGGTGGTGGGGTTAGTTGTAAAGCAATAAGTAGTCGGGTCGGATCTATAGACATTGGTAAGCCGAATATCAGTTAATTCAGCGAGAAGAAACACTCTGATTTCTCTGCTTCATTGAATCGCTAGCAGTCACTTGCCGTCGGTAACGTAAATGGTCATCAACTACGAAATGTTCCTTACTAATTGTGGACGTTTGATTCGGGTTCCTACCCCCCATGCCCCGATTGGTTTTGTTATCACTGAGGTAGGTACACTAAAAAGTTTGTGGACCGGCCACGCCGAGTTCGTGGGTCGCGGTTTGAGTCAGGGTCCTACGATTGCAAAATGAGTACATAAACGTGGATGAGTCACATTGAATGACTGTTTGGTAATGTTTACATTATTTAACGCAATGATAGCACGAAGTTCCAAAAGAACTTATTCCACCAATTCAATATCACAGATTATGTCATTTGAATCGTATTTATCTCGCTCATGGTTAAGACAGCACCTTTATTATTTAGGGTTTGATTTGATAAGACTCAGAGCTTATCAGAAATTGAGTGACACAATTGGTGTAAACTCAGGAAGCACAATCAAGAATCTTGTAAGTGATATTTCCACATTTGTTAAGCGACATTTAGGTGCCTCTTCTGATGTTTCTCCTTCCCCAGAAATGAAAGAGTTGTTCTACTTCTTTGATAACCAAATTGAAGCAACTAGCACAAATCATAACATCAGTCACTGCAAGTTATTCTTTATAATGATTGGGTATCATATGATATCACGTTCTGAAAATGACCTTGACCCAATAGTTGACAAGTTAATTGAACTTTATGCGGCACAGGCAGATGTGTATTCAGTTGGTCATATCGATCAAGAAACAAAATCAGACAGAATCCTTCTGTTGTTGTCTGATTACTACGAAACTGTGGGTGTCAAATCGGAGATACTTTTCGATAATGAGCCAAAGAAAATTAACTTATTCATTCAGAGCCATATTCTGATTCAGCTTCCTCCTTTACCTCGAATAAGGGACAAAACATTGTTATCAAAAGTATTGATACATAAGGAGTTGTACAGAGGATTGATAGATGACAGGCATCAGTTCTCTAAAGGGTTACGACGTGAGGGTATTCAGCTTGCTAGATCGGATTTCCAGATAATCAGAAATGATTTGTCTTTTTACGATGGCTTGGGTGATTACTATTTATCTCGTAAGTCATCTGAGCTACTTTATGAGTTCAAGAACTCTTTTCAGTTTGAAAATGAAGCTATATTTGGCAGAAAATCTTACACGCTCTTGAAAACTATCTTGATAACCAATACATTGTTATCTAGATTATCATTAGCTTATCATTTGCATGAAGGACTAGATGATCCTATTATTAATGGTTTGTTTCGTGACTCATATGTGACTAATTTGAATGACTGGAAAGATTTAGATTTTGAAACGTCCCAGTCGAGTTACAAATACGAACAAGAGTTCATTGCTGATTACTTTGAACAGTATGTTGGTGCCTTGTTTCTAGAACAGCCAGAAGTTGCTCAGAAATGGATTGACGAAATATACCACAATGTTTTATACCTGATAAGGGATGAACACAAGGTACATTCTAAATCACTAACACAGTATGACTACCACTTATGGGGTGTTGATGTTATTGGTAGAAGACTCAAATAATATTGTTTCACATTTATATCATTACAATAATACACCTACATTACTTCTTCTTACGGGCATCATTCATGAGCCCCTTGAGCCCACTTCCTTTGGTCTTCTTCTTTTGTAAACTTTTGAGTCTGAGAAACTTCACGTCACTCTCGTCATCTTCTGAATCTGAATCACCCGAAGATGAGTCCTCGCTACTACTTTCACTATCTGATGATTCATCACTTGAACTCTCTTCCTCACTCAGTGATTCGGCCTGCTGCTTAGAAGGAGTCAGCCCTGTAACAGTATCTCTTACTTCAGGTACTCCCTTCATTGCCAAGTCATTTAAAGATTTGAGTACTGGTTTTCTAATGCCACTCTTGTAAACCGGTTTAACGACTTTAGGTGCTGCTTTAGATGTCTTCTTATCTTCTATATTGGCTTGTGCTTTCAAGTCTTTAGGTTCAACTACTCTGGTTGAAGTCAATTTTTGGGCGGGTTTCAGCTTGCCTTTAACAACACCTGCTAGCTTTGGCCTCTTCTTGTTACCACGTGTACCATCAGAGTCTGAATTGATATCAGATCCAGAGTCACTATCAGATCCTGAGTCTGACTCCAGTTCTGAGCCAGATTCAGATGAATCAGACTCACCAGAATCAGAGTTTGATTCGGAACTTGATTCAGAATTATCCGAAACCTCTGATGTGCTATCATCCGACTGTGAATCGGAATAAGAACTTCTCTTTGAGAGATCACTATCAGTTTTACCACTTCCATCGAGCTTCTCGTTAACATTGATGCCAGATTTCGAAATCTCAATTTGATCTAGTTTTGAAACTGAGCTCTTGTCAGCTTCAGAAGACTTCGTTCCACGTGATTTTGATGCTGGTAGGGGACTCACGGGGATTTCTATAATATGCTTTCGACCACTCTTTTCAATCTCTGATGGCGATCGATGCCTCGCTAGTGATAGAGCTTTGTCCATGTTTTTGATTCTATGCAAAATCTTCTCAACTTGTGGTCTCTCTGGTTTTGAGGTCACCATTGTTTGAGGAGACTGGATAGACTGCCCAGATTGTTGAGGCGTGGAAACAATGTCTTCTTGTGAAGGTTGCTGGGATGGTTGAGATGACTTCCTTGGTCCACCGCTAACAGAAGAGGGAGAAGAATCTGCCTTCGTGATGGTGTTATCCTTAGCAGCTGCCTTAGCTGCTGTTTTCTCCGTAGAGTTCTTGGAAGAAGATTTTTGAAGTGTTGTCTCTGACCTCGAGGATCTTGTCGATTTACCTTTGGACCGTTTTTCTTCCATAGGGTAAACTACAGATGGAATCATTGCAATGGATAGACTGTTTAAGACCCTTTTTGTAGCAGCGTCGTCCGATTTTTTTGGACGGTTAGCTTGCATGTTATCAATAGGGTTATGTTTCACTTTTCCATTCTTCTTATCTAGTAGTTTGAGAAGTTCTTCTTGTGTAATAGTTTCATTATCTTTGAACTCCTGAGTTGTTGGACCTGAATTGGGTTGTTTATGATTCAAAACTGGTGGTTTCTTTGCTGTTGTAGTTTTAGGGGTGTTTTTGGTTTGGGGTCGCCCAGTCTTAGATCCTGTGGAGGTTTTTCTAACTTTTGATGGAGACAGAACCACTGAAGTATTTGCCTCATCATCAGAATCATCTTCAGAAGAAGAATCCATATTTTGAACTCTTGATTTCTCATTTTCAACATTGGAAGCAGCTTGTTGGGTTTCCAATTGGGTATGGCCTGGTACTTTCAACATACCTGAAGTTATACGTTTAGCAGCAGGATGTTCGGACGCTCCCTTAGACAGTGCTTGACGTTTCTTGGGAATAAGTTTCTCGATTGTTTCAGATGGAGGGGGTAAAGAAACATTGGTGTCATCAATGTTGGGCAAAGAAACTTCTTCATCAGAGTTATTTATATGATTCGGTCCTAAACCTTGTCTTGATACTTTATGGGGAATTTTTTCGTCCTTTTTATCAAAGTATTCCTCTACTCTTTTTTTACTACTCATCAAGAAATCGTTGGTCAACACAGGAGCTGGTGTCACCAATGGAGTACTATGAGAGGGTCCTGTAACAGTTGATGCAATTTTAGACTTGGGGGTTGCTCTTTTGTCTAGTATTTGGTGAAAACTTTGAGTTTGATCAGCTCTTGATGGTAATGAATTGTATACAAGTACTCTTATAAGGTCGTTAGGTTCAAACACATCACCCACTGCATAATCAGGATCCAAGTCACATTTATGGCCATCCTGAACTCTATCAATTTGCAAAGCAGTTTCCGTTTGATAAATTTTTCTGAATTGAGCAGTTAATGTTTGACAAACATCAGCGATTGTTGAATCAGCTTCTACAAAATGAAGAAACCTCCTTGAATCTGATGATGGGATTTGATCAGTGCTCACTTCTGCTAATTCATGCGGCAATATTAAAGCCTGTAATTTGATTCTACCCATCACGAGTGTTTTGATCGCGTTTCCCTCCAGAAGGAGAACTAATAAAAATGAGGGTTTCTAAACTCATCAAACTTTTATCTATTGTACATATCGTAAAGTATTGTTCTTGTTCACATTACAGTATCAGCTGCTAAGGGTATGATAGAATCATTCTGTAGATACTCTCTAACACTTTGAGCTAGTGGTTGATCTTTGGGTTTGACTGGTAAATCGTCTTCAAGTATATCGTCGAGATCTAGTGAGTTCAAGTGTGGTGAATATACTACTATCTCACCATCATTAGTACCACAATAAAGTGTATTATCAAAAGGTGATGATAGTGCAATTGAACATGTCCTTCCAATATTTTTAGACCCTTTACGTGATAGCCTTGATACTAATTTGCCATCTATAGTTCTGTATATGAAGATATCTCCATTGTCACTTGGAAATATTAGATGTTGAAGATCAGACTCATAACGATTATTCAACGTAATAGGTACCAGCTGAAGATACTTATTCCTAGTCAAATGACCGAAACTAATTAGCTTGTTAACGGGTGGTGCTAGAGAGTTTATCATGTCCCAAACCCTAACTTTATCATCATTACCTGCTGTGAATAGTACATGTCCCAAGGGATCCCAAACAAGTCCATTCACAGGTGCAGAGTGTGCTTTCACTGAAGTCCTTTTCAAATTATCTGTTTGATTCATTGCAGAGTTAGTCCTGAGCATATCTAATCTGCATAAGCAAGATCTACTTCGCCTTATATCCCAAATTTTTACCTCACCATCAAACCCACCTGTGGCTAGGAGGTTGGTATTTTTAGGATGCCATTTCACGGAAATTGTTTTGCCTTTGTGACCTGAGAGTGTATGAGCGCTTGAAGTTGACCGGAGATCCAATAACCTTACAAATGGTTGGTCACTTGCAACACCAATGAGTGCATTAGCAATATCAAAAGAGTATACTCTGTTGTTCATATTAAATTCATGAGCTGGTTTTAGTTCGTTTGTGTCCCAAATTTTGATCGAATGATCAAATGAAGATGTCACAAACATTCCTGTGTCGAAGGGCCACCATTCGACGCAAGATATACCGAAGTTGTGGGCGGTTCTTTTAGGAACCGTGCCAATATTTGAGAAGGTGCTGGTTGGATGATCATAGTCTTCGTCTTCCAATTCCAATTTTGTGCCAACAGACTCTTGTTGGTTTAAGTCCCACACTTTCAATGAGGAATCTGCACTACCACTAAGCAAAAACTGATAGTTTTGAGTCTCAAGTGACAAACTGTTAACAGAAGCATTCTTGTGACAATTAACAGGGAAAACATTTTTACCACAATTTTGTTTCAAATTTGAATAACTTGATTCATTGATAATTCTAGCAAACTCCAATGCACTTATTTTGCCGACTTTCCTATCAAGAAGAATACCTTCCATTCAAGCTTATCGCAATCAGGTGACTGTCGTGCCTCGCGATATTCTTGAAATTTTTTTTTGAGGTTCGACCATTATTACACTATGTTAGACATTAACTCATTCCTTGTGGAGAAAGGTGGAGATCCAGAGAAGATTAAGGCTTCTCAAAAGAAGAGAGGTGACTCTGTTGAATTAGTTGACGAAATCGTCGCTGATTACAAGAATTGGACTAAGATTAGATTTGATCTCGATGCTCTTAACAAACAAATTAACAAATTGCAAAAAGATATTGGGTTGAAGTTCAAAGCTAAAGAGGATGCTAAAGATTTATTAGCTGAAAAGGATAAATTAGCCGCTCAAAAGAAGTCTTTGATTGAAGAAGAACAAAAAGCTGACTCCGCATTACGTTTCAAAGTTAACCAAGTTGGTAACATTGTGCATGAATCAGTTGTTGACTCTCAAGATGAAGAAAACAATGAGCTTGTCAAACTTTGGAAACCTGAAGGATTAACTGAAATCGGTCAAATCGCTGCTGCCACTGGTGCGCCAGCTAAATTATCTCATCACGAAGTTTTATTGAGATTAGATGGTTACGACCCAGAAAGAGGTGTCAAGATTGTTGGACATCGTGGTTACTTTTTGAGAAACTATGGTGTGTTCTTGAACCAAGCTTTAATTAACTATGGTTTAAGTTTCTTAGCCAAGAATGGTTACACTCCATTACAAGCTCCAGTTATGATGAACAAAGATGTTATGGCTAAAACTGCACAATTATCACAATTCGATGAAGAATTATATAAAGTGATTGATGGTGAAGATGAGAAGTACTTAATCGCTACATCTGAACAACCAATTTCTGCATACCATTCAGGAGAATGGTTTGAATCACCAGCTGAACAATTACCAGTGAGATACGCTGGGTACTCATCATGTTTCAGAAGAGAAGCTGGATCTCACGGTAAAGATGCATGGGGTATCTTTAGAGTTCACGCATTCGAAAAGATTGAACAATTCGTTTTGACTGAACCTGAAAAATCATGGCAAGAATTTGATAGAATGATTGGTTTATCTGAAGAATTTTACCAATCTTTAGGTTTACCTTACAGAGTTGTTGGAATTGTTTCTGGTGAATTAAACAATGCTGCTGCTAAAAAGTACGACTTAGAAGCATGGTTCCCATTCCAAAAGGAATACAAGGAATTGGTTTCATGTTCTAACTGTACTGATTACCAATCTAGAAACTTGGAGATTAGATGTGGTATTAAGCAACAAAATCAAACTGAGAAGAAATATGTGCACTGTCTTAACAGTACATTATCTGCTACTCAAAGAGCCTTATGTTGTATTTTAGAGAACTATCAAAAGGAAGATGGTTTAGTGGTTCCAGAGGTTTTGAGAAAGTACATACCAGGTGAGCCAGAATTCATCCCATTCGCTAAAGAATTACCAAAGAACTCAACTTCAACTAAGAAGAAGTAAATGTTGATTATCTAGTAATAAAACATGCACAATAAAGTATTTCTCTGTACTAGAGACACGCCGTTGTCGAGATGTAGAGAAATGCTTCTTACAAGAATTTGTAGCAAAGTAATCACTGTGTAGCAGAGCTCATTACCGCTGACTATGAAGGGGCTATGGAGGCCAATTGAGTGACAAGATAGAATTTGCCTTATTTTAACCAGTTGAGGGCTCATAGGAATGGTTATGTTGCCTCGTTTGACATCAACAATGCAATTTCACAATTAGGAGCCGATATGCACTTTTGATGATTAACATTGGTCACACATTGACGACAAAAGAGACCTACACCTGCAAACAAGTTATGACGTTATGTCCAAATAGACGATAAGAAATCACAAGAATGTTTCTGTTCTCGCTTAAGTTGTAGAATTTTCGTGTACCCCTTACTGAGAATTCTTGAACTGGATTACAATCGGCTGCTGATACTTGAAACGAGCTCAAGCCGACCGGTGATTACTTGACAGTGTAGCCAATGGCCGCAGTTTGAGCGTTTTCAGTCCACGAAATCACCAATCAGAATTAAGCGAGTGTGGCACTGGAGGCATGTTTGCTACTGGATTTTCGGTTGCACCAAATTTAGCTAATTCCGCATCTAAGTACAGGAACTAGCCCCCGAAGGTATTTCAGGTTAAACTATAATTAAATCCGGCATTTAATTGTATGATACCGTCAATCTTTGCTGGGGTATAAAATGGATGAGAAGTCCGTCGAATGCTCAATTGCAAATGTCTCTCTTCTATAATAAAAGTGCTGAAATCAAAGGGAAAAATATCATCATTAGTGGTGGTACTAAAAACTTGGGTGGTGAAACCGCTAAAGAATTAGCAAGATTTGGTGCTAATTTGTTCCTCCATTACCATTCGGATAGTGGTACTGATAATGCAAACAAATTAGTTGCTGAATTACAGAAATCTGGCATTTCTGTGGGATTATACCAAAGTGGTTTGAACAACGCTTCCGATGTCACTAGGTTCTTTGAGGCAGCTCAAAAATTCTTTAAGGGCGGCATTGATATTGCAATCAATAACGTAGGAATGGTGTTGAAGAAACCAATTGTGGATATTAGTGAAGAAGAATGGGAAAAAATGGATTCTATCAATAATAGAATTGCCTTTTTCTTCATCAAGGAAGCTGGCAAACACTTGAATGAAAATGGTAAGATAGTCTCATTAGTTACATCTTTATTGGCTGCTTATACCCCATTTTATGGTGCTTATCAAGGTACAAAAGCCCCAGTTGAATACTATTCCAAGACAGCATCAAAGGAATTGCATTCCAAGGGAATTTCAGTTAATTGTGTTGCACCAGGTCCCATGGACACTCCATTCTTATACGGACAAGAAGAAGATGGTGATATCACATTTTACAAGACTGTTGGTTTACATGGTAGACTAACAGAAGTGGCAGATATCGTGCCAATCATAAGATTCTTGGTTACTGAAGGTGGTTGGATCACCGGTCAAACGATTTATGCTTCAGGTGGATTCACTGCCCACTAAAATATTTTTAGTTTTAGTATACTAGTATTAGTAGTGCATTAGTATAATGTATGATGTATTTAAAAAAGTGCTTCAGCACAGCAACAACAAAGTGCAGCTGTAAGACATCCACAACATGCTCCACAGCATCCTCCACAACACCCGTCATCTTGCTTTTGTTGTTGAACGTACATCGGCTGTTGTTGTTGATAGTAGCCTTGCGGTGGTCCCTGTTGATAATAACCTTGGGGTGGTGGTCCTTGGTAGTATTGGCCTTGTGGTGGTCCTTGTTGATAAGACTTTATGTTAGTTCAAGCTGTAGTTTACAAACATACCATTCTGCGAAAAAGTGCACGATAAACGTTAGAGTTTTATATGTTCTATATTTAAGTGTACAGCCTGAAAATTAACTTCTCTGATTCTATTTTTTTATGCCGTTCCATCACAAGCCTTCCGAAATTTGACAGCCTTGAAGGCTGTGCACTTACTTTGTAATGACTTTGTAATGACTGCTAGACAAGTCAATTACACGAAACATCGATCAATACCGTGTAGCACTTCTGCAAATCTTGCCAATTATGTAGCATTTCAGTATCGGCTAGTGTGCATCCATTGGACACCGTCAAATTTGGCTTGGACTAATTTTTCACCAAGCTCGTGATATTTACCCTGCATTCTGCTTGAGACGCACAACCTGTTATTTCCCCTTGATGATCAATGTGATTTTAAACTCATCTCAGTGACATCATCAATTTCCGCTCCATCTCAATGCTGAACTTTTTAGACTTGCCCACCCATTTGCCCAATAGCGCACCTGAACCAGTGAGAGAACTGATACCTGAACCAGTGCAGCCTGATGTTCCTATAGAAACTTCGAAGGGTAAGCCGGTGTTCATACCGGGGACTAACATTACACTTGAAACCGATGAAGATATCCAGAAATGGATAGCAGAAAGACGTAAAAGATGGCCCACTAAAACCAATGTTGAAGCCAAGAAAACCGCACAAGACTCTTTGAAACGACCTTCGGAAGTGGAACCGTCAGACTCCAAAAGACGAAAACAAATATGTAAGTTTTTCCTGCAAAACAAATCTTGTAAATTTGGCACCAAATGCAAGAATCTTCACGAAACTGACTCAAACTGTAAGATAATCAACGGAATCAAAGTCTCAGTGCCCAAACTTTATGAGAACGATTATTACGTTAAAGAAAACTCCAGTGAAAGATCATCATTGTTCAAAATGCTCCAGAAAAAAGAACAGTACGAATTGGAGAACAAGAAATTTATTGAGTTCCTCTTGTACATGGACAGTAAAGGTTTAATTAAACACGACTACGATGACAATGGTAACCCGATAAATCCTTAATAACTAATGTATCTAATGACTAAAAAATCATCTCATCTGCATCTTTAATCTTCTTTGTAGCATCGAGTAGAATTCTCGCTTGTTTGCCAACATCAGTCAATTTGTCAAGAACTATTCCGTTTCCTTCACCGAACCCATAGATTGAGTATTTCAACCCCACTCTCTTGCAAAAATCTATAACAAATGGTTGTGCTCTCCTAAGATTGTGTCTAGGCATCCTGGGGAACAAATGGTGGATGGCTTGGAACTGTAAACCCCCGTGGAAGAAATCAAACCATTCAGGACAATCAACATCCATAGTGGTCCTCACTTGTCTCATTGGGAAAGACTCTGAGGCTCCTAAATCTGTTGTAGACATAGCAAAATGTGACAAGGTGATTTGAACGTGAACAATCATACTAGCAAGATTACTCATCATCATAAATGTAAATCTATGCCAATTGTTATCAATACCTTTGTAGATCATCAAGTATGCATACCAATAAAAGAAAAATGATAACCCTGCAATCTCAAGGTACCTGAACCAAGCAGCTTTACCTTTTCTTGGACCTTGGCCTAGAATCAAGTAGGTCCATGATAACCTGTATAAATTGAATCTCCCAAAACATAAAATTGGGTAGTATAAATAATTTTGGAATTGCACCATGAATTTAGCAAACCCGTCAAAGGGGAATACAAACTCGTAGAATGTCGAGTAAACGCTTTCGAAGAAGCGAACACTAACAGCGAAAAAGGGCAAATGCTGGATGTCTGGATCATGAACTGGGTCATTGGTAATGAGATGATGCACATTATGATTTCTCTTCCACCAACCTAAACTCAATCCTCCAAACCAATCAGCAATGATGATACCAAACACATTGTCAAATTGATAATTGTGCGTGATGGAGACATGACCAGCATCATGACCAATGAATGTCATCTGCTGCCATGCAAGGCCCAAAAATGTGGCACTCAAATGCAAATAACCCAATTTGAAAAATGACAAAGCATACAACATCATGCTTCCAATCTTTATTAATTCCCTAACATAACACCAATAATTACATTGGTAGAAATTATTCCTTGTAAGAAGTTCGTGAAGTTCTTGATACTCTTTCCTGATGTTTCGTTGAGTGTCGTAGTCTAAAGCTGGTAAATTCAAAATATCCTGCTGACTGAGTTCATGATCATAATTGTCCATCAACACTTTCGGGTCGATGATGGTTTCATCTCTATTGATGGGGAAATACTTATCCTTGTTTTCTATAGTTGGTATTTCACCCTCTGGTATCTTTGGTACAACTTTTCCCTTGGGGATATCTAAACTTGAACTAATTGGAGCCGGTAACTTTGAAGATATATTGCTATGGTGGTAAGAGTCCACTGAGCTATCAGAAGTATTGGTAAGGTCAATGTCAACGTCTGAGACCTCAGTGGATGAAGCGTCTAACTTCATCTCTAGATCATTGGATTCCTTCTTCAAGTAATTTTTGTAGTCAGCACCTTGAATTGGAGGAATCAAGTTGTCCCATTTGCCTTTGATCCTGCCAATGGTCCATCTTTTGAATGTAGCGACAGTACTAAGCTCATGGTAAGCATTCATTTCATCTGTTGCATCTCTTCCTATCATATGAAGCACTGCCTTCTCCCCACCAGGGTGTGTTGGTAGCCATTTTGTGAGGTTCAAGACTCGATCTTCATAAATCACCACTGCTTTTCCCTCCGAAATGAGTCGAATCACGTCTTGTCGACTCAAGAACTTCTCAGAACTTGACATAATCTATGGCAAAATATAACGCGATGGTTTATGGCTCGTTTTGTCTTATTGAGAAAAGTTGGCTGATAATGGAAAATGGCTGCGAATTCTATAGTCGTTTATTATACAAATCTCTATTGGTGTTGTTGACCTTCAACAAAAGAAGTAGCATCATCCTGAGTAATTTCACCAACTGTACTAACTTTATTAGAGAAGGTTACTCCGTAGAACTTATCAGCAACTTGAAGCATTTCTGGCCTAAAAGTTGTACAGATAAATTGAGCATTCTTACTTAATGCTTGAATTAAGGATGCAACTGCTGCTCTGTACTGAGTATCAAGGTTAGCATCGATCTCATCGAATAAGTAGAAGGGTGCTGGATCACACTTTTGAATGGCTAAAATCAATGCTATAGCGCATAACGATTTTTGTCCTCCTGAGAGTTGCTCTATTCTTTGTTGTTCATCATGCTTGGAGTTGAAGGAAACTGAAATTGCTACACCTGTGTAGTCTTCAATTCGGTTGTCATTATTCATGTCAATATCCATGGTTGTGATATCTTCACTATCTTCATCATTTTCCTCATCAATATCTCTGGCCTTCTTTTGCATTATTAGGTTACCGACACCAGCAGGCACAAGCTTCTCAAATATTTCATGGAAACATTGAGCAACTTGTTTGAAACTCTTGGTGATGGCTTGATCTTTTTGAGTTTCAAGATTTTCGATCAATCTTTCAATCGAGGCCTTTGATGACTCTAATTCCTCTCTCCTCTCTAATAAGTCTTTCTGTTGTGAAGTGAAAGAATTGAATTGTTCCATTGCTTTCTTATTAATGTGTTCGAACTTTGATAAATCTTTGTTCACATCACTCAATTCCTCCAACAACTCATCTGATGAGACTTCCTCGTATTTGGTGGTATCAAAAGCCTCTTCTGGAAGCACACCGATCTCTCTGATCTTTTTCTGAACTTCTTCACGTCTGTTTGCAAGCATTGTCTTTCTACTCAAACTTCTCTCTGCACTCTTGGTGAATTTTTCAATTTTCTTCATTACCTTTCTCTGTTTCTCTTCTAAAGTCTTGATTCTGGCTTCCGAATTATTACACTTGTCAAGTACTTTGTCGTGGTCTCTCGCTGCACTCTGACTCTTTGCTTTAATATCTCTGATCTGATCTTTCAACCTATCGATTTCGGAATTCAATTCACGGATCTCGTACTGGTTCAGAATACTTTCCGACTTGGATTGCATTGTCAAGAGTTTTTCCAAATGTGGAATATAGTTGGAAATAATTTCCAGCTCGTGACTAGATATAATCGTTTCTAAGTCGGCGATTCTGGTTACTATTTTGTCAAGTTCGTTCTCATAGCGTGATATTTCCGTTCTGAGGTCAGCTAACACTTCTTTCTCGCCTTCACTCAACTCCAAAGAGAACTCTGATCTTAATTCTAAATTATGTTGCTCCAAACTGGTGTTGAGACTATTCTTGATTGAAGAAACTGATTCGAGGTTTGCTTCAAATGACTTCAAATCTTGTTCAACGGTGCTGCTAGAGTCCCTGAGTTGAGACAAAGCAGATTTCAAGGGTGCTTCTTGTGCAAGAACCTTATCCAAGTGTCTAATCTCCTGCTGCAAGTCGTTATTCAAGGCGGTAAGCCTTTCGTTAGCTGCTTCGATTTGTTGGGTGCATGTTAACAACTCCTCATCATTTTTTTCCAATTCTTTTCTCTTTCTAGCTTGAAGTTTCAAGGCGTCCATTCTAGATGATTTGAAATCTCTATAACCACCGCTTAATAGACCTCTCGTATCTGCTCTGTCACCATCTAATGTGATAGCATTGACATTGTAGCTTTTGGAAAGCTCTGCCCCTTTCAGAAGATCACTGCATACTATTGTTCTAGCAAATACATGTGCAATAGCTTTGCCGACTTCTGGAATATCATACTTCACCTTCTTAATCAATGGGATACACTGATGTTCTGAAGAGTCGGGATAAGAGATTTCAGGTTGACTTAACCGATTCAAAGGCATAAAAGTCAATCTTCCAGCCTTTGTCTTCACTAGTTCTTCCATAATAAGTGAAGCCGTGTTATCAGTATCAACAACGACATGGAACAAGGAAGTTCCTGCTACAACCTCAGTTGCAATTTTGTACTTATCACTCACATTTATGAGATTCGAGAGTGGACCGTAAACATTTCCTTGGAGGTTTAATCTCTTGACGATTTCCCCCAAAGCATTGAGACCTTGTGCTTGAGCTCTATCGATAGTATGATTGACAGAATTGGTAGCCTTTGTCAAATCGTTCACCAATGAATCGTGAATACTCTTGTATTTCACCTCGTCTCTCCAAAGAAGTTTCCTTTTATCGGTTAGTTGTGTTATTTCCGTTTTCAAATTATCAATTGAAGTTTGTAAATTATTGATTTCGTCGCTGTTCTTGATGCTCTCGAGTGCTTGCTGAACTTCTTGTTCTTTTTGATGCAATTCAATAACCTCTTCATTCTTCGAAGTTATATTATTCTGGAGACGTTCGATTTCAACTTCCTTGATTTCCAAATCCCTAGAGAGCTTGCTTATTTGATCTCTTAACCACTCATCTCTCTGTGTTTTATTATTAAACTTGGAAAACCTATTCTGTTTGGAGAAAAGAGCTCTTTGCTTTGTGGAGAGCTCAATGAGGGTGTGTTTCAAGATCTTTTCTTTATTCTGGAGATCTTCCAACTCGGGTTTTTGTTCTTTTATCTTCAGTTTAGCAGTAGCAATCATTTGTTGATACTTGGCGATATCTTTCTGTATCAGACCCTTTTGACCACTAAACTGAATATCATATTGACTGATTTGATCAAGTTGCGCTTGCTTGGATGACAACGCAGTCAAGAGTTGTTTATAATCCGCCTCAGTTTGTTCTTTGTCAATGTTGGTGATTTTCAAATCGGTTTGTAACGAACTCACTTCATCATTGAGTTGTTGCAAAACAACTTCATTTTTTTCCACCTTCTTGAGATCTTCTTCAGATTCTTGTAAGGTTTTAACATAGTCGAGATCAATCTGATCTATTTCTCGGGTGAGCTCATTCAATTCCTTGTCGAAAAGATTAAACTCGAGGATCTTCCTCTGGCGTTCTAAGTTTTGAAACTCCTTCAAATCATCAGATTCGATTTGCAAGTCACTTAATCTCTCAGTGATAGAACTCAAAGCTTCATCGATTCTTTGCTTTTTCATGTCGGAACTAGCCATCTCTTTTAGTGACTCTTTCAACTTTGCCTCAAAAACCTTTGCTCCACTGACATCCTTCAAGAGAGCCAATTTCTCGGAGTCTTTGGAATTGGTTAGAGAGGTTATTTTACCTTGTGGTACGATGTAGTAAGGATTCGATCTTGAGAAACCAGCACTTTCTAATAGGTTCATGATATCAGATCTAGTTGCTGCTTTCCCATCTAAAGAATAATCATCTTTTTTCAATCCAATAGTTCTTCTCACAGAGACTTCATCCTTTGCAATTGGCATTCTTCTATCAGAATTTTCAAATACGATCTCAACGTAGGCGGACAAGACAGTTCCAGACCCTTCGTGGATCAATCCTTGTCTTTCTTCTCGCGTCATATGAGTATAAGCATCAGATAAGACGAATCTAATTGCGGAGAAAAAATTGGACTTCCCCAGCCCATTTCTGCCAACAATAACATTATGATGTGGTGATAATAAGTCAATAACCGTTGGATTCTTATATGTTTTGAATCCTTGTATAATTATCTTTTTGATATACATGTTGATTCCAGCTAGATGCGACGCGTCTTGTTGCAAAATGATACAGGTGAGATTTGAGGCACGTGATATACTAGGTGTCACATACTGGATAGAGCTAAACTGGCACTCCACGGTTGATCCGTTGGCTTATAAGGCAATGGTGGCACTTTCAAAGGCAACCTGATGGTATTTCGACCTCCATCTCTGAGGTAAGATGGCAAGAGCTCCTTCTTTTCGTTCGTGACCAACACACCCAACTCGTAGCTTGCAACTTCGTAGTTAGTAAGTTGAATCTCTCGATTAAGTATTGACCCTGACCCCCACGCTTGTTTGGATAAATTATGACTGCCCATGTAAACCCACTTCAATGACTGGAAATCGTCGCCATTATCACACATGTAAAGTTTAGAGTGTGGTGGAGTCTTTTCTCTTCCTGTAGTATTGTCTGACGACCACCATCGATGTAGCTGAGGGGTCAATATTTGGTTCATGTAGCTTGTAAATGCTTTACTTTTGTTGGGATTGAAATGTAGTGCTTGTCCAGCAACAATACCTATATTATTATTCATCACTTCATCCATAGATGGATACACGATTTTCACTTCGTAATTGTTCAATTTTTGGTGAGCTGCCATACTGGTCAAACCTGGTTGGATCAGCTTTAGCCCTGGTGTAGATATTGGATTTCTTGAAAAGAAAAGAGGGCACAAGATGTGGCTGAGCACATTACCCCTGCCTTCATTACCTGGTACGGAAATTGGAGACGCTATAGATGACACTTGAGCCAAGATTCTATGTTTGAGTTCATTAGACTGGATCAAGCAGTCGTTTCTCTTCAAAGCTTGATAAAGTTTGCCATACCCATAAATCTCTGAGTCATCTGTAAGTTTATTGAGTGAGTAGTTTCCAGGAACAGAGGCTACTATGTCAACATCACAAGGCAGAAAGTCGTACTCATCAAGTTTTGAAACTAAATGGTTGAGCTCTGGCTTTTTGTACCTCATGATATAATTTTTCAAATCTCTTTTGAATCTTACTGGTCTTGCTCCTTGAGTCTCTCCTTTTCTCATTCTTCCAGAGGCCCAACACATCTGGGTCAAAGCGCCGAGGTCAATTTTTGTGATATTGCAAGTCATTATCACCACTTCACAAGAATCATCCTCATGGAAATTTATCATCATCTTGGTATGATGAGTTCCCCATCGTTTTGGTAAGTCAGCAACTATTTGGGAAACATTGTGGCTCTTTATGATTTCTGGACTGAGAATCTCTCTGCCAGCGATAAATACAATTGGTCTCTTTTCAGAAACAAATTTGGGATGCAATAAGGATATGAAAAATTCAACGTCAATAGTGAAGTTGAATTGATAAGTTCTCTGGAGATCTGCAGTTCCTATAAAGCTAGAAAATTTGACAGTATCAACATTCTCTTCGTTTTTGCAACTGGGACAGTACAACAACTTCAATTTACTAGACCGTATGATTTTTTGACGTTTAGTAACCGTATCGTCTTCAATGACAATAGGATCGTTTTGGGCCCCACTCAGTCTCTTAGACAGACTCCAATGCTTCGCTGCGGCTCGTGCGGCTTCGGATCGAGGCATAGCTCTAGGTCTTAGGCTCATGGAATGCTGCGAAATCTACACGTATGGCAATTAGCTTCAATTTTGTTAATGATGAAATAGTGTCATCACCAGCTGTTATTGTGAGTGGGAGTTGTGGACTCAAAACTGGTGTCATTGAGTTTGTAAACAATGGAAATCGAGTTTTTCCCCCACAAAATTTCGAAGTGAATAATCATAATTTCAAAGCTATAGTTCACGTTTCACCAGGAATAAATGAATTTATAGTGAAGGTAATGGACAATGGATTCATAGATGGGTTTGGATATGCGCGTTACAATAATGACAAACAGCATGTCGTTGAGGAAGCAAAATTGAAATTGCAATTCTACTCGTTGGACAATAAACCTGTTCACCTATGTTTAGTCGTTGGACGAGACTCTCAAGGGGTTTATGACATGCCAGGATACAAATTGAAACGTGGTGAAGTGGCTAATTTGGAAACAGCAATCCGGAAATTGAAGGTAGCTGGAAGATTAATGCAAGCATTCACACAAGATGACATGAGATCAGTGGGCTTTAGCAATAGGAGTTTTCAGTTTGTTGAGGAGACTACCAACCAGCAAAACATCTTTGGCTATAATGTCTCTTCTCCTGTGCCACATCAGGAGATCAAGATTCATGTTTTGAGATCTCCAAAGACTGTAGCAGAGTTGAGAGATCCAAACTTAGCTCAACAGAATTCAAAAGGAACAAACACTGGAGGATTGTTTGACCATGCAATTGATTTAATCAAAAGAACTCCTGAAATATACTCAAAGCATGAACAGGGAAGAACAGCAGTTCAATGTGCAGTTATTTATTTGGATGCCCATTATGATGTTAAGAATGACTTGATTCTTACCCACGCAGCTCTTGGTGGAGGTACTGGTGATGTCAAACTTGCAATTTTTGGATCTCATGGACTTCATTCATGGCCCGTTAATTTCCCATCGATGACTCCAAGTTTTCTCGATCCAACTGCCCTTTCAAAGAAAGAAGTTGCCAATGATTGCAATCAATGCGGTACTAGTTGGGAGTGTTTGAATATCACACTTGGTGCTTTCATGCATGAAATTGGGCATTCATTGGGATGTCCACATCAAGTTGATGGGGTTATGCTTCGTGATTACATTTGGTGGAATAGAAGCTTCATGACTCGTGAAGGACGCTGCATCAGGACTGGTTCGAATACTGCTCTCATTGGTCCAAACGGTCAATGGCCTCGTGTTTGTCATTGGAATCGACTCGATTTGATAAGATTTCTTTACCATGACTCCTTCACCCTTCCAGTCGACAAGAACGATACAACCTTCCCCAAAGTTTTTTCAACTACAAATGGTCCAGATGACTCTTACCAAAACAACCAAGCGCCAACAGTCTACTCTACACCCACTGGAACGGTAGTGAAATCAAACAGTGGGATTTATTTGGTAGAATTGATCACTCAAGACCTTGCAAGAGCCCACATTCCTTTCCTCCCTAAACTGTATGGTGGGCCTGCTCCACAAAGAGAGATGATTCTTGATTACGAGTCATTGTGGCACAAGCTCAAGGCCGAAAGTCGAGACGCTGACCCAAATTTCTCTGTAAAGATATTGTCAATTGGCGGTGAACTTGATATCTGGGAGTTCAAAAAAAATCATTCTTCCAATTCAGCAGCAATGATCAAGAGTGATTTTGGTTTGAATAAAGGTAAAATAACTGGTTACAAAAGTGTGTTGTTGGGAAGAAACAAGGGCTCACCTGAAGAAGTTATTGGATTTGACATCAAACAGATCTACAGGATTAGAGTCTACCATGGTGGAGCTTTGGATGGTGTAAGATTTTACTATTACAGTCGAGGCAAAGTAGCCGGAGAGCCGCCTGTTGTGCCTCCCAGAAACTATTTGTCAAAAATATCAAACGTTTTTGGTTCAAAGGGATCAACACTCGATGGTCAACACACTGTGTCTGTACTCATTGGGAATGAGAGACCACATTTCACTGATATTGATGTGTCCGAGAATGACCCTGTTGTGAAATTCCACTTCAGAAACGGGGCTTGGATGGATGCTATGCAAGTCGAATTTGCAAGTGGTAAAAAGTCAGGGATGTATGGAAACGCTAATGGAGGCCACTTGAGTACACTTGAATGTCCTAGTGCAGGATACACTATCATTGGTATGTATGCCCACACAACTTCATGGCTTGATGGTGTGGGTATTATTTACACTAGTGAACAAATTTCTTAGGAACATAAATTGCATGCATCATTCAATCTTCTACTTGGCGCTCAATGATCTTGTCTCTTGCTTGGTTGTATTCCACTGGGAATCTTTTAGCTACTCCAACAGATTTTTTTGAGCCAGCAAAGAAAGAGGTAAGAGTCATTCCATTAGAATGGTGGCCCTCTCTTAAAGCCACAAGCCGCTTATCTATGTCCTGTATATCTTTGAGTAGTCTTTTTGTCTTGGTAGTCCTTGTGTTGGTGGCAGGGTCAATGAATGAGCCAAAATTCTCTTTGTACAAAGTTCGTAATGATTCCAACTTGGCCACAACTTCACGTTGTTTATCTATTATTCGCTGGTTTTCGTTATTGAGTTGTCCGCTCAATTGTGCTTGCATCACAAGCGGCTTATCTAGTTTCACAGAATCTAGTGCTTGAGAAATAGACTCTGCAAAGTATTCAGAATGGTCTAATACAGACAGTCCGTATCCAAGCCTATCTGGGTGTACAATGTTATCATGCACATCGTCATCACTCTCCAAGTAATCGTCATCAGTCTCATCCAGTGTGTGACTCTTTGTGTGGAATAGTGAACTTTTGTCGCCTTGCTGTTGCAATTGACTCTCAATGGTAGTTACATTAGCTTCATTAGTGTCTAGTGTCTCTGGTGGCGTAGATTGGCCAGGGAATTCTTCCATTATACTTGCATCACTCGAGACATCTTCGATCTCTCTAGACATACCTGGCCGCGATTTCTCAACCAACAAAGTACGGCCATGTCGGGGTTTCAGATTCAAAGCACAGAGGTGTTGGCACGACTCAAGCCCTTTGGTATCCTGTTCGAAAAGTCACTTAGTGATTTGATCAAGGGAATTAGATCTCACTCCAAGGAATCGCCAGAGAGTCTACTGTTGTTTCTTGATTCTGCCATTGAAGAATGCAAGAGCGAACTCAATACCACGGACTTAGAAGTAAAGGCCATGGCCATACTCAAACTAGCGTACTTGGAGATGTATGGATTTGATATGTCATGGTGTAACTTCCATATTTTAGAAGTTATGGCTTCTACCAAATTTCAACACAAAAGAGTGGGATATTTAGCGGCCATGCAATCATTTAAGAACGAACAAGATCTACTCATACTAGCTACCAATCAATTCAAGAAGGATCTCAATTCACACAATCATATAGAAATCGGGTTGGCGTTGAGCGGTATCGCCACAATTGTCACAACTAATTTGTCAAAAGATATCAATGATGATGTACTCATGAAATTAAATCATTCAAAACCTTACATAAGAAAAAAGGCCATTTTAGCCATGTACAAGATCTTTTTACAATATCCAGACAGCTTAAGGATTAACTTCAACAGAATAATCGAAAAACTAAATGATGATGATGTCTCAGTGGTAAGTGCTACTATAAACGTGATCTGTGAAATATCAAAAAAGAACCCTAGAATATTCGTCAACTATCTTCCCAAGTTCTTCAATCTTTTGGAAGATACAAAGAACAATTGGCTCACAATTAGGATCTTGAAATTATTTCAAAGCTTGTCGAAAGTGGAACCAAGAATGAAGAAAAAAATCCTACCAACCTTGGTGGACCTTATGAGCAAGACACAGGCATCTTCATTGATCTATGAATGTATCAATTGTATCGTCAATGGTGGTATGCTCGCTTCGGATTCCTTCAAAGATCAGGAAATAGCAAAATTATGTGTGGAGCAGCTCATGGTATTCTTTAGGAATGGTGATGCTAACCTCAAGTTTGTGGGATTGTTAGCTTTGATCAATATCATAAAGGTGTTTCCTGAGTTTATTCAAAGCATTAATGGTATATCCAGTATCATTATGGATTGCATTGTGGATGAGGACCTCATTATCAAGAAAAAAGCATTGGAAGTGTGTCACTACTTGATAGACGAGGCTAATTTCGTTCAATTGATAAAAGTACTTCTTTTGCAATTGATACCTAGTAACGATAATCTCAGGTTGGAGGTCACTCGTAAAATATTGATTATTGGTGCTAGTGATAATTACGCCAACATACCCAATTTCAAGTGGTACATTGTGGTTCTCAAGGATATGGTGAATCTCACACTATTACCAACCAACAACCTGTCTGGAGCATCCAAAGTCACGCCTAGTATAGCCAACTCGATTTCCACATTGATCGGGGAAGAATTCAAGTCATTGGCTATTCGTATTCCAGCTATCAGGAGCAACATATTGAACGTCATCACCGAATTCATCATGGATATAAGAGTTCTCGAAAACTGCCCTCTCTTACTAAAAGATTGTTTCTGGATATTAGGCGAGTACATAAATGACTTGCGTATATTTGTGTCTTATGAAGAAGATGATGAAGATGGTGACAACGATGACGATGATGACCTTGAATACTCGCCTATTCTAACCTTGGGTAAAAAAATCGAGATTTTCAACACATTGGTGAATTATAGAATTGATAAAGCTCTAAAAGTAACAAAGGAAAGGGCTCATTTTGAACTATCCTCAAAGATGCTTCAACTAGATACACCAATTGTTTTGACTGTTTTGATACAGACTCTCGTCAAGATTTTTGCAAGCATCGTGAATGACTACAAGCAAAATTATGGAGCAGAAGGAAAACTCCCCCACAAAAATTTTATGGAGTTAGCATACAACCTCAGCAAATTGATCTCGTTCTTCGGCTGCTTTGAGAACCATACGAACTACGAAGTCCAAGAGCGTAGTTTATCATGGCTTGAATTTCTTAAGCTCTGCTTGGAAGCCATGGTAGGTGACCAGACAGAAGAAATCGAAGCTCTGTACAGAGAAGAGATTGAATTTTACAAGGCTATAACAAAAAGCCCAAAAGCGGTAGACAGTGATGGTCATGTGGATTCCAATGATGAGGAGGACGATGACAGTACTGATGAAAGTTCTGAAGATGAGGATAATGACATGAACGATACAGATCGTGATTACATTGAACTATCATCTGAAGATGAAGCCGAACAAAGCTTGGGCACTAAAGTTGAGAACGAACAATTATCAACTCAGAACGATTACAATGATCCCGTCAATCAACTTCCCCCAAAGCCATTACCTGCATTATTGACCAATATCCTCCCTGCATTTTTCCAGTCTTATGCTTTAAATCCCATTGCTAAAAACGGCCAAAAAAATATACCCGTTCCAGATGACTTGAATCTCGATGAACAAATCAATGTTCTCCCAGCATATTTATTAGAAGATGTGGAAAGAGAGGGAAGTACAGAACTGGATGATAATCCATACACAGATAGTGAGGACGACGTGGGCCCTACAGAAGCAGATGAGCTGACAAAAGATACTCTAATTAAAAGAAAAGAAAGATTGGATAGGCTCAACGACGATCCTTACTACATCGCCTCGAGTTCTTCAGCCAAGAAGAAATCGAAGTCTAAGATCAAGACTATTCTAGATGAGGAAACTTTGAGTTCTGGAACTGTGAGTGAAGTGAACTCAATAATTGACGCTGCCCCAAGGAAGAAGACGAAAAAGTTGAAGAAGGAAAAGGTTTTGATTCTCAACGAAGAGACAGTCAATGGTGAGCCTCAGTTTGATGTTCTTGTTGATCTTCAAGACCCCAGTAAAGTCAAGAAAAAGAAGAAGAACGTTCTTAAGATCGATTCCTCTAATTTGGACAATTTTGACCTCAACTCTTCTTCTGTATCAGAGGCTGTTTCTGCATCGAATGAGAAATATGACTATGAAGTTGATCTCGACGAGTTGAGAAAGCAGTTAGCACTGACTTCTATTGATTCTAAGACTGGAGAGAGGAAAAAGACGAAGAAAAAGAAGAAAAAGGTTACAGCATCGAAGGATAGTGAATCCTCTACAATCACTAACGCTGTGCCTAAAGAAGGTTCTAAGTCGCCTCAAGAGGAAAAAATGACTTCCAAAGACACTAAAGCAAGTTCTCCAGAATCTGCAATCATTGAAATCAAGAAACCCAAGAAAACAAAGAAGAAAACAAAGGCAATCATACAAGATTAGTTGGCTTCAAAAATTATGTACATTCATCGATCTCAATTATTGTTTAACCAAAGGGGTAACCTCTGAGGCTTGAATGACCTCTACTTCCTCTTGTGTAGTTTCGCTTTCTGTAACAGTAGGGAGTGAATCATCTGATCTAATGGGTTTAACTGGTTTAGTTTGAGTTGAATCTTTTTTCGTCTTTGGCACTGAACCAGTTGACTTTGAGAACCCAGTCTTTTTGAGCTGTTGCATCATTTTTTCTCTGACCTCTACTACCAAAGCATCTATTTGGTCTTTACTCTTTACATCTTCAGTGGAAACTGGTGGAAGAACATCAATAACAATCTCACCACAGTTAAAGGTTCTACTTTTGGCATGAAAAATGTTGGAAGTGTTACTGACGACAATTGGCACAACAGGTATTTGTGCTTGTTGTGCTAAATGGAATGCACCTTTTTTGAATGGTAATAAATCTAAAGTGGTAAAACCTGATCTTGTTCCTTCAGGGAAGATGAACAAACCTCTCTTTTCGGCTTTAACAACATTTAAAGCATCATTCAATACCTTTCTAGCTTTATCAGATTTTTGTCTATCAATGAAGAAAGTACCAGATGCAAGCATGAACCAGCCTAAGAATGGGAAGTATTGCAAAACTTTTTTAGCAGTGACTGTGAATCCTGGTTGGAAAACTCTACCGAGGATGATAATATCCATGGCAGATTGGTGATTAGATATGAAAATACCAGGTTTGTCCCTCAAATATTTCTCATTATTAACCGTTATCTTAATGCCTAAAAGAGCTCTACAAGAGTAATAGAATGCTCTGGCAACAGTGTATTGACTGTACTCTTTTTTACCAACAATCCTCAAAATTATTGAAGCAATAACCCCGTACAATGCACATACCACAATCAACAATCCAAAGATAGTCAGTTTCAAGTAGAACTTGAGACTCTGAAAGAACGACACCATTGACTAGGTACAATTTTTGAGAATCACTTTTTAGGATTGGCGCACACACGTAAATTCCCAACAACCTTTTGTGGTAAAATCGATTTGATCAAATGCGGAGGGTACTTACACATTTGAGTTTTAGGTTACTGGTTGCTACCGTAATTGATTAGTATTTGACTATTCTCCATTTTAAGCCAGTTGCTCCATCAACTTGTAGGATCTTTGAAGTTGAAATTTTTTCATTTCGGTGTGATTTTTGCCAAAATTGCTCACTACTGAAATCTTTCAAGAAGCTAGAATCAACGGCAGTGTTACACCATGTTACCGCTGCATTGATCTCCACGACAAGAACCAATCATTGATCATTGAGCTTCCATCCTGTCAGGTCCCTTTGAGTATGGCCCGATTTGAAAACCTTGAGGCATTCGCGATCTTATCTTGAATATGGCCAGAAGAAAGACGGCAACACCAACTCAATACTCGAGATCGACGGCAGCTATCTTTGCAGAGGAAGACTACAGCCAGTTAGAGGAAACTCAGGATCTCAAAGAAAAGGAGGAAAAAGAGCAAACAGGGGTCCAGGAAGACGGTGACGATGATCCATTTAGCCATCCATTTCCACTCAATTACCTCTACTCAACTCAAGATTTCTTAAACGACCAACTCACTTTCCGTAAATTTGCTCAAATAGTGCTACTTTTGTACCTTTTGCAAGTGTTCTATTTGGAGAAACCTGACAGAATAATTGAGTACTTTGACATTATTGGTGTGAACTTTTTGGGGGTTTTCGTGGAATTAGTTGTTAGTTACAATCTTCAAGTCAAGAAGTTTGATCAAGGATTATTAGAAGATCGTCCTAAATTGCCTGAATTCAATTTAATCTATGCTGTTCTTATTCCAAGTTTGTTGTCAATTATCAACGATTTCAATATCGTTGAAAATTTGAGTTACAATTACTTTATTGTTTCCAACCTCCCCATGCTTGCAAAGTGTTTCAGTGCTATATTGTTCATGTTCTTGTATGACGTCGAAAATGCTCTCCCATTCGTGTCAAAAATGTTGATACTAGTATTTGTGTCTTACATGATTGAGTTTATCAACACGGGAGATGAAGAACATGTCGTTACAAAGGAGGTAGAGAAGCAAGATATTGATTACTCAGAAGTTGAAATTGAGAATAAAACCATCAAGACTGGTTTCAATGAGAGTTTAAGTAGAACAGAAATTCATCTTATTCTTGTTGCATTTGTTAACTTGGTTTTCAATTTGAAGAATTTTCCACCAGGGACTGTTACCGAAACCAACAATTATCAATTGAATTTATTCATTTTTCAGAAGGTTTTGCTTGCATTATTGGCAGGTTTACTCGTTGCCTATCCTGTGTTTTTATTGAACAGAGTGAGCTCCATTGGTGCATTTGTTCCTGTCTTTTGCGGGTTGATAATTTACCAATTAGAACCAGTACTCAAACAAAACCCTATTTATTATCTATTGGATCAGGTAAAAGAGAATCAAACTCTTTTCGGTATTTGGATGGGAACATTACTCTTCAATATCTTACTATTCTTTAATGTGAATTTAGAATTCAATTTGAGAAGGAAAGTTTGGCACTTTGTTGTTGTTCTTGTTGTACTTCCAAGTCTTATTATCTCAAGGGACTTTACAATTTTAGCATTGCTTGGTTTTATTATTATACTTGTGATAACTGAAGTCCTTAGAGTCACTAGATTGACGGTGATTGGAAATACCATCCATAATAGTTTCTACAAATTCCAAGATTTCAAGGATTTGAAAGGTCCATTGAACTTATCATACATTTACCTTATCATCGGTATTTTGATGCCTGTCATTTTGGAGTACAATTTGAAAGAGAGTATCAACATTAAATCTTTCATTGGAATAATTACAGTTGGGCTTGCAGATGCTATTGCCTCAATTATCGGGAAAAGATTTGGCAGGGTGAAGTATTTTGGGGGTAAGAAAACAGTTGAAGGCAGTGTTGCATTTTTTATTGTCAGTTTAGTTGGATTTGTGACCTTGAACAACTATTTGAATTATCCAAAGATAAACAATGAATTATTATTTATTGTATGTTTCTTAGGAAGTATTTTTGAAGGGGTTGTTACAATCAATGATAATGTTTTCATTCCTTTAATCGTGTATATAAGTTGGGACATTATAGAAAAAAGTGTTAACTAATTACATACATTCATCAAATAAAGAAATCAAATTTCGTATTGTTATCGTAATCATCACGTACATCTTTGTTAATCATTGGTGGCAGAGAAGTGACTGGTTTGAAACATAAAAACTCATCATCAGACTCATCATCATCATCAACTATTGCACAGTCGTAAATATCATAATTGATATTAATATGAGGTCTATAGTAAGGTTCTAAAGAATTAGATCTGGTGAGGCTTAGAGTTGAATCTTTCGAACCTCTGCGTGAAGTTGATTTGAAAGAACTTGTTTTAGGGATCAAAGGTAAAGTGAATGATTTGATTGAAGTATTGCTTGATTCAAAATAATAAGGTTCCTTCACGTTTTGCATGGAAGTAAACTGAATGTAAATAAATTAGTTATAGTTGTCGATCCTCCAGAGATAACGAAATTCAAATTACGTGTACTTAACAAAGATAACGGAGGTTACAACGGTTACAAAAAGTTACGACATCACGTGAGATGTTTACTGATGAAATAGTCTAAGCGAGGAACAACCTTTCCCAATTAGACCAAGCATTTAAATCTCACCGGTTAGTTGCCCTTCACCGCAAACAAGTGAAAAATGTGAAACACTCAAAATCTAAGACACACACAAAAACTTTCATTGCTATTCCAGACTAAGTTTACAAAAATTAAGACATTACTAATTAAGAAACACACCAAATCATTGTTACTGCGACAGCAATATTTGAATTACATTGAAGGAAATATACCGCCTTGGGATGCTTTTTTATGTAATTGTAGATTTTCAATACCATGCATTAACGATTGGATATTTTTTATTGTAGATGAAACTAATAAGAACTGTATTTGTCATTAACGATGTTTGGTTTGAATTTCTGGTAAAGATCCTGTTCGCTAAAAATCACAACGAAATGAGTACAGACGCTTAATTGAACTCAAAAATTGATGACGTTATGTTCGGACCATCAGATTTGAAACAAAAAATTAATGATTGCACATAAATAATATTGCTGACAAGTCATGTAAGCAATCGACTTAAATACTTGATTTGAAACATCCTTAATTTAATCGTTCATTGGTCTACGTATAATTTACGTTTATACTTAAATTTAAATGTTGCCAGCGGACTTCCGTTACAATAAAAACTTTTTCTCCAGGCAGCACAAACCAGTTATTTCTGTTACAATTTATCAATCACCTTTGGAGTTTATTAACAGATATTGATTACTTACTCTCAATTTTAGTTGAATCAAACTTAGTTAGCTGATTAATATTTAATTAACTAACTGTTTATCAATTGAATCAATACCTGAACCTTTTACAATTCCAGGAACCCTCATAATTATTTCATTTATTAAAATCCTATGATTCATTGCAAAACCATCGTTAACAACAATTGATATAATGACTGAACCTTACCCAATATCTTGTATCTCTTGTCGGAGGAAAAAAATCAAGTGTAATAAATACAATCCTTGCAATCAGTGTAAAAGGAGAGAGATAGTTTGTGAGTTCCCATCGACTTTTAGAAATATCGAAATCAATACAAACTCAAGAGACTCAACTTCCGATGAATTGCTCCATTATATGGATAATGAAACACTAATATGGCAAATCAAAAAATTAAAGAATGAGAAGGCTGATGTCTTGCAAAATAATCTTCATTTAATAGAGCGTAATAAATCGCTTGTGAGTCAATTAAAACATTATGATATTGAACACAATTATGATTTCTCGGGTTCAAATAACACAAGCCACAATTTCAACAATGACGAGGATTATCCCGACGTTGGCCATCACTCTGATGAACCAGTATCACCAACAAAACAAACAATGAAAATAACAGGTGAAACAAGTGAATTCGGTAAAAAATACTATGGCCCCCAGTCTTCTTCATTCATGATCGAAACATTGAAGAGCAATCAAATGAACAACGACGATCTTGGTGGCTATTCACAAAATTTTTTGGAAAAAGATAGTAATAAAAAATTGGAAAAATCATTGATCAAGAAGCAACTCCCTAATTTCATCAAAAATGATGTTGAAGCCAATCTCAAAGTGATTCATCTACTTGTTGATAAATTTTTCAAGAACTATTCCTCAAACTTTTATAAAACTTACATTGCCAAGGGTAATATCTTGCAGTTCTTAAATGATTATGATTCAATCGATAGGAATGTCTGGGAAAATGATGATGATTTATTGTTATTGTATATGGTTTTGACCTTATCAGTAGAGAGATTGACACCTGCTGAAATAATGGATCTATTCGATGTTGAAGAATCAAAAGTTGAATCTTACAAAAAGGATTTGATCTACTCAAATTTGTTCTTCAATTTTGTCAAATTGAGACACAACCTTGCAAACGAATCTATACTCACAATAGTTTCATATATCCTCTGTACAGAATGGTATTTCATTCAAATGAAATATGAAGAGGCCTGGTCAATGATTTTTCATGCTTGCTCTATTGCCTATTCAATTGGATTGCATGTCACTGGAAAATTGCGATTGAATGAACTAGACTTAACAGGAAACAATGATCAATCACCTCAATTGGATGATCAGCAATCCAGGTTGGATGACAAAGATGAATATGAAGATATTCTCAAATTGAAAGTTTGGTTCTCTTTAAGAATATTGTCCGATAAAGTATGCTCCATTTTTGGGAGACCCAATCCGATTTCAATTCAAATCAATTCATCGATTTTAAAAAGCTCACAAAACATGAGTAAACTAGATCTTAGTCAAAACAAAACCTCAATATTACTCAAGATTGGCTTGAGTGATTGCATTCGATTGGCTAATATGATGATTATTGAAAATTTCATGGTAGATTTTGAAGTGGATGATTTACTTAATTTGAATCTTAGATTTGAGAACGAAATCGGCCTTCTTGAACAATACTTGCATGAAATTGAGTCTGATATTAGTAGTCAAGAAACTGTGGTGAACAATATGAACATGTCTGATGGTGAATCAACAAAAGATTTGAGTTTTGATGAAAATAACTTCTTACCGCTAAAGATAGAAAAGATGAATCTCTTAAATGACCTCATTATCTTTTATGTCAGTAAGGCCAAATTATTTGAACCATTCATTTTGAAGTTCAACTCTCAAGAAGAAACATCAATCTTAATTATAAAGAATCTTTCCCATTCCATTATCAACTTTTTGAAATACACCGTTCAATTTTTGGAGTTGTTCTTCAAAAAATTAAGAACAAAAGATACTAAGAATCTTAATATTGCCAAATTCTTCCGTGTTAATTTTCCATTTTTGAATGCTTTTATTTATCAAGGGATTATTATAGTTTTTACATTGCTAAACTATAAATTCCGTGATTTTCTTAGTCTTAAATTTGATGACAAATTTGACAATAACAAGTTCTTAGCTGCATTGAGATCTGGCTTATCAGCTCTAACGGGAAATGACGATGAGGTATCTGATGATCCAATAACATTGCATAGCATTTGGTCAAGCAAAGTCATTTACCTCATAAATAAGAATATGGAAATCATTGATTTGATATTTCATCAACAAAAGCGTTCACTTGAACTTAATTTCGAAAATGAAATCATTAACAATCAGATCTTCAATAATGATTTTCTTTCATTCAATTTGAATGATCCTTTCTGGATAACTAACCCTGATAATTTACCATATTATTTGAGTTCACCAAGTGATGACTTCAAGAAGGCTTTACCAACTAAATCTAATCAAAAAGGTGACTCAGATGTATCACCGACAGAAGGTTCTTATGATAAGGCTAAAAAAATGAAGTTAGATGAGTACTCAGACTACAATTACAAAAATGAATAGGCAAATAGTAGGTGGATACAATTAGTATTTGCACCCAATTAAATTTATAGACAACTTACTCTTTCACACTCAAATCAACATCATAGTTTAACCTCTTCACAAAGACTTCCATTCAACATGGTTGTTGTAGTTTCTGACATAAACTAACAAAATTCCAACGGGCTATTGTGAAGCCGATTTTGTAACTTCTCCTCAAGAACGCGAAAAACGGAAAACTAGCTACCGAAGTTAGTGAATAAATATGTCGAGTTTCAAGAAGTTCACTGACTTTTTGTTTTCCAAACAGTCATTACGGTATGTTTGTACCACTCACTTTTGGGGGCCAGTTTCAAATTTTGGTTTACCTATCGCTGCTATCTTAGATTTGAAAAAAAATCCAGACGTTATAAGTGGACCAATGACAGGTTCATTGATTCTTGTTTCTGCTGCATTTATGAGATATTCGATGGTTGTTACTCCAAAGAACTATTTGTTGTTTGGATGTCACTTCGTAAATGAGTGTGCTCAATTAGCCCAAGGTGCTAGATACTTGAATTTCCATTTTTTCTCTGAAGAATCTAAAAAGGCTGCAATAGAACCATCACCTTCAAAGTAACTTGTTCATATAGATTTAGTAACTATTTATTCATAATATGATAGATCATGATGTCTACGACATGTAGATGGTCTGGGGTATGGGGAATCTGGGGTCAATTTAATCGAATATTGATTTGACTTCATCAACCTGTGTTGGCCCAAATTCTGTTTCGTCTTCGTCGTTCTCTTGGAAGTTGAACTGATCAACTCCCCTCGTTGGTTTAGCTTGCTTTGTAGGCGATCTATTCACGTTTGGTGTGAGGTCTTCATTTGACGCTTGCTGTGGTTTATCAATACTTTCGACCTTATAGTTTTTGAAAACAGGTTTAGCGTCTGAGTCCAAGTTGTTGGTTAGCTGCAAGAAATCAACCCATACATGATCATTGAAACTCGATTGAAATAAAATAGGGTCTCCTGGTTGCTTGAAATGAAGTTTGAAATATTCATCTTGGTCAAAATCAGGAAACTTGACCAGGCTCATCAAAAATATGAAAATTTTGAAAGACTTCATGCTGAAGGTGACAAGTTCTATCTCTTTGTCGGTTAAATTTGATTGAAACAAATCCTCCAATCCAACAGAAATTGTTACTGACATTGCTTGCTTTAGTGTTTTGGCATCTTTACCAACCTTCTTGTTGAATCCAGTGAAATAAATCTTACCATTTTTTAGTTCTAGCTTACAGTTCTCCACATTATAAGGAAGCATATCCATGAATTGCTTCAAAATAGGTTTCTCAATGATTGCAAAATTTACATCATCACTGCTTAAATTATCATGGAAATCTTCCCATACCCCATCAAGTTCATTCTTAACAGGCTTGTAACTTATTTGATACTTCTTTAAGATTAGTTTGCGCTTAATTTGTAGAAGAAGCTTAAATTGGTGATTGAAGTTCACCTCAATATCTATGAAACTCTTAACGTCGAAACTTTTAAATATAACAGACAAATGTGATGCGTTAATGATGAATGAGTAGGTCTGCAATGCCGTGTCAAACCCTTCTTTTATGGACTCTTCGAATGAAACCTCGTACCTGCTGAAGAATTTGGGTTGAAATTTGATTTGTGAATATGTAGTCTTGGACTGATTCACAGCTGAGATTAATAATTCATCTTCTGATACATCAAATTTGATCTGGTCAGATACGAGTGTAAGTGCTAAAATCGATTTCGACCACACTAATTTGTGAGAGTCATTATCTATAGTCGCTCGTAGAGACATTTAACGCGCGTTGATTGAGTTTGGTAGAAAAATAGTGATAAGTATCGCGGTGACTCTCGTTGACTCTCGCTACGTTTTCTTTTTCGATGGTTGAGGGAAGTTGATATTTTCAATCCGATGAAACTTCTTATTATCAATCCCAATAGTTCAGAGAAAGTGACTAATGATTTTAAACAAATAATTGGTACCAGAAAAGATATTGATTTTGAACTTTATACTGCACCACTGGGACCCAAAGAAATTAGTGGAGTGGAAACTTCAAAAATTTCAGAATCTGTAGTTCTACAAGATCTTACTACTAAGGATATTTTAGGTGATTACGATGGTTTCCTCGTGTGTTGCTTCTCCGACCATCCCTTGATCTACAGTTTGAAACAGTTCACTGACAGACCCGTCTTGGGTATAATGCAAGCAAGCTTGTTGTACTGTTTACTGAATCCTCAATTTGCCAAACTGATAATAATTACAAGTTTCAAAGAATGGGAGCCTTTGTTGGATAAAGCCATAATGAAGTTTGTGGGAGTGACAGAATTTCCAAGCAAATTTGTACCAACAGAGTCATTCAACATTAATGTCTTGAGTCTAAACGATCCCAAAGAGTTTGATAAAATCAGAGAAAGAACACAGAACATCATCGACGATTCAATTGACTGTGTCATATTGGGGTGTGCCGGGATGGTGGGTTTAGACAGCAAACTTACTGAACTCTTTCCTCGCGTTAAGTTCGTTGACAGTGTAAAGATCGGAGTAGATCTATTGATAGGTTTGGCTAACTTTGACAAAAAGTAAAAGTAAATCCATACTCACTATATAATAATTATTTCTCACTATAATGTCTCGTTTGAAACATAGACCTTCACTCCTCGGAAGAATGATGGGATACACCGAGGAGAGTGAATCGAAGTCACCAACACCATCTGTTGAAGAGTTGCCTCCCTTTTCACCTTTGCAATTAACTGGTTACAAACTGACAACCAAACACCGTTTAATGACCGCAAATTTGGCTAATGACATAAGAAATTTAATACCACCAAGACTCCAACTTTACGATGAATGGCATCTAATATACTCTACTGAACAACATGGTATATCTCTCAACACATTGTACCGGAATAGCGATCCTGAACATCAGCTTCAGCAAGTTAAGAAATCAACCCACGAAAAGGGTTATGGAGACTCAATTATAAGATCAATGATATATGATGGAAGTGAAAAGTCAAAGAGGCGACCAATTGGTTACGTATTGGTGATCCGAGACTCAAAAAACAATAAATTTGGCTGTTACTTAAACGAACACCTCAGACTCATGGATCATAAAAGATATTACGGGAATGGTGAATGCTTCCTATGGAAGCTAGAGCATGTAAGTAAAGAGTTTGGGCCTCATGATCGCTTCAAAGCTTTCATGTACACTGGTATTAATGATAACATTATTTTTTCCAACAGCCAATTCGTGGCAATTGGCTCTTCAGATGGTAAGAATGGTTTGTGGATAAGTCTGTCTCTACAAGAAGGGGTGAGCTATAGATGTGAAACGTTTGGAAACGAGGTCCTTAACGGCCACCACGAAAAGGAAAACTCCAAGTATGGTAAATTCAAAATTTATGGCTTAGAAGTATGGAGGGTTGGTACCATAGAGTGACTGGTTATTTATCATTGAATTCATCACATATTGTGAGGTGGCTACAGTTTTTTATTACGACTCGATTGGTTATTTCAGTGTCAATGAGCCCATCACAATGTGACACCTTGATCCAAACTTTCACCTCATTGTCCTAAAATTGATAATCCAGCATTACACGCCTTACAGAGAGATCTCTGTAGGGTTATCGACAAGTTCTGTGAATCTTTGTCGCAGACCTTTAAAACAACAAAATGCTTCTGACCTTTTAGTGTCGCCCGATTTTGATTTGAATGACAAGGTGATATCTTCTATTTATACACAAAAGTGGTAATATCAAAGTGATCAAGGAGAACTTCCAGGTTTCGGAGCTGGAGAACCTGCAATTACACAAAACTAGCTCTACAATTGCCTACTGATTCCACGGGATTTTTACAAGGCTTCAAAGCATTTACCAGTTAGCTGGTCAATTGGTCTCCTCATATGAGTTAGGTGCAGAATGAGTCCATATTATACAAACAGCTGTTCCCAAATTGATGTTTAGGTCAAACGACATAGACGACATTTCATTGCGAGACCTATGTTGCAATTGATAGAGAAATTACCTGATGAAATCGTTGGACGAATTCTATTTGGACTACCCGATGAATACATAAGAGGTGTCTTCTTGTACCTTCCTGTAACACGACATGTTGTTTGGCGTCAGTTTTTCAATCGCCAAATCACTTTTTCAGACAAAGAAGATTCGTCCCCTTATTATAGCGGCAGACTTGAGCCTCCCTTGACCAAATTTTATCCACCGGAATGGGAGGTGTTTCTCTCGAGGACTACCGATAGAATACCTCAGAGTGTCATTCTAGAAATGTGTTGGGGTCGAGATAAGTTCTTGAAATTAGTCAAGAATTACAAGGATTACTTCTCAAAAGTTCCTGAGCTCCACTTGAGGTTTTTAAATTGTAATTTGGATCCAGATGAATGGAGTTACTGGTTCCAGTTCAGGAACTTGCATACACTCGCTATATTGAGCTTTGACCTTGGTGTTCTCCAACAGGTGTTTAAACAACACTACCCCAGCTTGGTGAATTTGAGCCTGTTACAATATGAGTATGTAAAATTGGATGATTTGAGATACCTTCCACCCAATATCAGGATGCTTTCGATGGAAAAACTCGAGGCCAGTAAAGATCATTCTACTGAGACATCCTCTTTAATTCCTTTATCACTTAGAGTTCTTGTTGTGTCAGACTTGGAGGTAGATCTTAGGGATTTGGTTTCTCCTGATCATAAGAGTTTGAGGGTTTTACAAGCAACCGGTGGATCTAAGCCTCTTGTGGTACACCTTGATTTGTTACCTGACACATTGAAAGTCCTTGATTTCCTGCAAAGTCCGGATATTGAGCCAATTGCTCTTTCTGAGCCTAGATCCTGGCCATCGTCTTTAGAAGAATTCTATCTTGACAGATGTATGATGTACGACCTGGACTTCTGGAAGGTGCTCAAATTTGGCCTACCGGGTACTCTCAAAGTCCTTAGTCTTAACAACAATAACTTGAGGAATGTTGGCTTTCTAAATGGTTTACCAGATTCGATTGAAACCTTAGATCTTACGTTCAACTTGTTCCTGTTTGCAATTTGGACTTCTCCTTTGAGTAGTTTCGAGTTTCCATCGATGCTAAAGCTGCTTACTTTAGATTCGAATGAGGGTCTTCTTCAAGGTTTTGATGATGTCGGAGAAAGATTGAAGTTCCCTGAAACCCTCGAGACTTTGAATTTTTCAGGGTGTCCTGATATTTCATTGAAGTTTCTTGAATTTCCAAGAAGTCTCAAGAGTCTTGTTTTGAAGAAGAATAATATTAGAGATCTTTTGGAATATGAAGATGATGCATTAAGTTGGTCAAGCTTAGAAAATCTAAATGAATTGATTTTGAAAGGGAATCGTATCACCACACTCGAACTATGGAGATTCCCTTTGAATATCAGAAAATTAGACTTTTCATACAACAAGATACAGGCTATCACCAAGGAATGTCCTCTCTTCAATGATTATGCCAAGAAGAGTAATCTTGAATCGTTGAATTTGAAAGGTAATGAATTTGAACATGTGGAAGACTCTTTACAGTTTCCACCTAACATCACTGACATTGTATGGCATTAACGTGAAAGTCATTCTACAATGATTCAAGTCTTTACTACGCTTTTGAGACTGTTGAAACTGTCAAAACTTTTATTACCGTTGTCACCATACCGTTGAGGATGCCACTATTAACAGGAAATTATACCAAAAAAATAATATATCTAATATTGTTGAAATGAAATTTATGCATAGCCATAAAATCGTAATTCTTTCGAATTTGAATGAAAACACACTTGTTGTATGTTAACAAATTTTGTAGATAGTTCAGCAGTATGTTGAATTACTGCTGAATTGACATGTTGAGTGTCATTGATCCTGTGTAAGAAGTCAGTGACAGAATCTAATTAAGTGATGGTAGTTTTTCAAATAACTTGAAAATTTTTAATGAATCATCTGTGAAGTTGTTGTTAACGATGTTACACAAGTAGAATTCATTACCAAAATATTTCAAGAAGTTTGAAAAATTATTGATAGTCTTTTCATCTGCATTTGAATCTTTGCCAACACCACTTTCTGAAATTCTTACCCACTCATCGATTAAACTGTAAGCTTCATCTTTCCAAGCTAAGAATGACGTAGCTTCAACGATAGTAGGTTGAAGAATCTCTTCACCAGGAAAAACTCCCCATGTGACAGCATTAATATCTTCTTCTTTTGTATTAGTGATCAAATCTCCAGTCTTGTTAACAAAGTAGTATGTTAATATTCCAAGACCTATGTCACTTTCCTTCTTGTTGTAAGTATCAATGCTATCTAATAATTGAGGAATCAAATCTTTATGTATAAAGAATTCCAAGTATTGCTTCTGAAAGACGAATCCATTTTTTGGACCCCAACCATAAACTTTATCACTTGATTTCATAGCATTAAGAGATGGTTGAGAGTTGATGGTAATTAAACCCTTTTGATTCAAATTAATCAATTCCTCCGTCATAATAGAAGTATCTTCACCAATTGGTCCATCAGACCAAGGTAAAGATTTCAAGTCACCCTTCAAATAATTGATCATTAACTGGGAAAATTCCTTCAAGCATTGAGGGTAACCCCATAATTCAGATGCTCTCTTTGGGGATTGTCTGAGTAATTCAGTAACATTCAAATCAATATCACCGAAAGCTGGAGATCTTGAATCACCCCATCTACCATTAGGAAACTCATCCCAGGTTGAGGTACGTGAGATATAAGAGTGTTTACGATTTCTCCAGAAGATTGGACGAATCGACTCTTTCTCTCTTGATGGGTGCAAAGACTTTCTCCATGGTAAGTCAGTTCCACCAATAGTTTCATGAGATTTAATGGTATCAATCAAATTCAATCTCTCTAAAACCATGATGGTTGATCTTTCCAAGTTCATTGTGTAAAAATGCAAGTGATTAATGTAGCCAGAATCCAATAATCTTTGACACATTTCACTGACAAGATCAGCACCTTTCTCTCTCACGAGGTAATCATCTTCTTTAATGGGGTCTAAAGCATCAGAGAACAGTTGAGGAATAGCAATCTCAGACCATTTAGCTCTTCTAATGAGGGCTGCGTAAGTTGAAATGGGCATGATTCCTGGAATAATTGGGATTTCTACCCCAACTTTACGAATTCTTGAACACCAATTGATAAAATTGTCAGTGTCATAGAACATCTGGGTGATTATAAAATCTGCACCAGCATCACACTTTTCTTTTAAGTGGGAAATACCTTCATTGTAAGACTCATCTTCTGGGTGACCTTCAGGGTATGCTGCAACACCGATGTTGAAATAATCACCATAATTTTTCTTTATGTACAAGATTAGATCTTTAGCATACTTGAAAGTACCTGTTGATTCAGATCCATCAAGGGGAGGATCACCTCTAAGGGCCAAGATATTTTGACAACCAGATTTTTTGGCTCTTTCTAATGCTTCATCAATAAGAGATGTTGACATATTTGTGCAAGTTAGATGCATACAAGTTTCTAAACCAAGAGTTGATTGGGCAGTGTAGACCATTTCATTGGTTAAGCTTGAAGATCTTCCTCCTGCATTCCATGTGATATCAATGAAAATTGGGTTGAGATCATACATTCTGTCCATTCTATCGTACAAATTTTGTACACCTTGAGAAGTTTTTGGTACAAAAAACTCAAATGAGAATGTTGCAGGTGGAGGATTGGGACTCAGATGAGCCTGCTGCAATTTTTCAGATATTTTCATCCTTTAACTGAATTACTTCTATGTTGATTTATGTCGTATATACATGTGCGTGAAAAATTATACTGAGTCATTTTCTACTATATGCAGGTTTTTGTCCCTCTATAAAACTACTGAAGTTGCTAGAGCTCATCGTGTTCGTAGTCAGACAGCTCGTCATCACTGACGAGATCTTTTTCTAGCTCTGGTTCTTGAGCTTGTGCTTGTTTAAGCTCTTGCTCAACTTTACGGGAAATTTCTTGAACTTTTTCATCGTAGACTTTCCACTCTGGTACAAGCCTTTTGGCAGCTGTAAGTTTGTCTTCTTTGGTCATGGGATTGTTGCAAAAGTCAATATTCTTTGCTGCTCTCAATTCGCTTGTTGCACACCATGTCTCACACCAAAGATATTCTTGTGGTAAACTGAAAATTGGTACTTGCCCTTGTAGATTGTTAGGTAAATCCTGATCAAGATTCGATAACGAATTCACATCTGACGAGAGCTTTTGATAGTGACTTCTCAATTTATCACCAACTGAAAGCTCTCTAAATCTCTTCAAGTCAACCACGAATAAAGCACTGATATGATACTTGAATTCATCTTCCAAAACTTTAGCCCAATAGCCAGTCTTCCAAAATCTATACCCTTCAGTTTCCTTCCTCGATTCACACATAGGTACAAATCCATATGGTGCACCTTTGAGGTCTATATCCACCAATTCTTTCATGTTGGATCTGTTTATCTGATCAGCATCAACAAAAATAACCCTCTCCAAATCAACGGGAAACAAAACATCCAAAAACAATATCTTGTATGCCCATACCGTTTTGTATTTGAGCTCCTGTTTTCTTAACCATAAGGGCCATCTGTAAGTGACAAATTCATACTCAAATCCGTGTTCTTGGGCCAAAGCAGCAACAGTTCTTTTGAAATGTGGGGATGCAAAATTATCAACGAACCAGAATTTCACCAGCAGCTTAGTGTTACTCATGATAGAAAGAATCATTGAAGATGACAATCTTTCATAGAGACCTCCACTGGCTACTGAAAAAATATTAATCTCTGAATGATGTTTCGTATTGGGTGGAGGTGACAAACTTTTCTCTGAAGGTCTGAGTCTTGGTTTTAGAACAAGACCATTCAACGAAAAGACATCAATTCTGATGCCATCATCACTTTCTGTTGCTGGCTCAAACGGGTTTTCTGAAGCAGAAAGTAGTCTCAGGTCTCTATAGTTAGGCGATGAGACTGTATTCATTGTCCAAGTCCCGAAATCCGCCAGTATTTGGAAATATCCCATGGTCTTTAACACAGTTGTCTTCAAAGTCTGATTTCTTTTTTCTAATTTCAAGTTGGCTCCATGGGCAAAATAACCACTGGAGATATCCATAGCATAACCTTCGACTATGATCCCTGCCAACTCATACGTTACCGTGTTGATACCATCAGGAAGATCTGAAAACTTCATTGAGTTCAAATCCACACCAGCAGGAAAGTTCTTCAGTGAAATGACCCATCTATTCGGAACCAGTAACTCTAGTTGAACTTTTTGATTTTCCAACACCTTATCGAACGAGATGCTGGTGGTATCCATGAATTTCCCATTCTCAAATCTGATTAATGATCTAGGGTGGTTCCCTCTGTAGTACTGTCTGATGGAATCTCTTCCATACTGCAATTTTGGTTGTAATAAGATCTCAATCTTAACATATGGGATATCCCTCAATGAGTTAGCAATTGATAGCAACTCTTGAGATGAATTATCCAATGGATCCACTATAATTTCAATGTCAATCAAAGACTCTTGATTCTCTTTGTTCAAATGCAAGGAGTTCTGGTGACTTAGAGCCGACAAATCGTATCTTGATACATCTTCAAGATAGGTGTTATCGTCAACGAAAAATGACTTCAAGAGAACAGAATGCAAGACGTCAAACCAGTCACTCAATTCAAGGATATTAGACTTGGAGTGAAAATGAAGAAAAGAGGGAAACTCCATTGGATAAGCTTCGAAAATCTTTTCGATCCTACCAGTGGTGAATGACAATTCATTCTTCATGAAAAAATGAATCTCCTCGCCCGTCAATACTTCCTCTATCCTGATATACCTAGAACCGAACAAGATAAAGGTGTGCTGTAAAGGGAGGTGAGCTTGGGTTAATGTGGAAGTAACAGTTTGCGGATCTTTGTCGATAATATGAGCCTTCAAATCCTCTGGTATATCAAGAGACTTCTCCACTTCTCCTGCATTGCCATCAAGTGTTATGAATTTCAACTTGAGATCCAAATTTTCATCCAGCAGAATTAAGTCAACTATTCTTTGGCATTGATCAACGAAGGTCTTCGAGACAGAATTGCCTATGACCCAGATATTTCGAGTAGACGCCAGCGTCTTTCTTTTGGGAGCTATCGTGCTGGCAATTTGAGTCATCTCTTTGCTGATAGGTTTGTATTTGAAACCAGAAGAATTCTCTGGCGTTGTTTTGAGATTTCTTGAGTTACTAGCTTCATTGTACAACACATGTCTTAATGGCTTGTTGTTGACGGTTTGCTCGATGCTTGTAATCAAGGTCTGGACATCTTGAGCAATTTGATTAGCCATATCAATCTGCCAAGTGTCAGACTGAATATCTTTTACAACACCATTCACTATTACGGAAGGTTTGGATAGAGCAAACCTTTCTAAAGTGTCTGTGTAAACTGAGTCATCGTGTTTGAATTTATTGATAGGAATTGAAGCAAGAAGCTCCTCCACTTTGCTGGGGTCGTTCTCTTCGTAGATTTTGTACAAGAATGCTAGTGCTTCTTTGGGGGTCTCCTCGAATAAAAAGTAAAAATACTTTGCTATCCTCTTGTCCAAATCGCTTCCGGGTAAGGGTAATATACCAATCTGTTGAGGAATATTTTTGTCTAATATCAACTTTGCAAAGGTGAAGAACAATTTGAGTTGTTCCTTGTCAGATAAATTTATCACAAAGACGAGATCATGAACATTCTCTTTCAAAGGAGGGATTTGCCCCGGTGCAGATTGTCTCTTGGTCACATAGGCGTCCTTTCTCAGGGTGGTGAATCCACTATAGTTCTCATCAACCTCTATATCATTGATGTAAGCGACACCACCGTTTTTGTTAGTAGTGAATGGATCGTAAGAATTCTTGTAAATCGTATACCTGTTAGACTTTGCACCATTGTTATACTCAATCAAACTTACGGCGGAGTGTAATGCAAACTTCTTGATCAAATGCTTAGCTTCAAAAGGACTGAAGCCAAGATCACGTAACTTCGTGACAATGTTCACTTCCTCAATGAGTTTATTCAATACTTTGAAATAGTCCAATTCCAACTTATTCACCACAGCACCGTTGATGTATATGCCCAAAGTTTGTTCGCCTGCTCCTAGTTGGTTATTTGTGGAGACAGCGTTCCTGATGGAATGGAGGGGTCCTGAATGAGACGCTATTGCCAGTACATGAGATGGAAGATCATTGACAAGTTGTGAAAGTTGTTCAAACTTGTCTTCATCACTGTCTTGAAGACTAAGTATCATTGATGTCAACTTAGAGCCCAAATCATCTATTGATTCGATAAAGGGAGGAATTGATCTTTCTGGGGCCTCTAGTTTCAATGCAGCACCATAGCCCAGGAGCTCATGTGGCCTCTGGCTTGTTGGTATGTACCTCCAAATGAATCTGAGCTTTCCAGACTGTGCACTATCTATGAGATGCCTCAAAACACCACCAAAATTCTTTGACCTGAGATCTCCATAAAGGACGACAAGGGGGGCCTGGTCATTGTCTCCTATCACTCTATCATAAGACTTCAAGTCTTGGGACATGTCACTGTGCTTTGTCAATTGTAAAGCGAAAAGATCATCAGGTGAACAATATACTCTGTCCTTTGTCAACACCCAGGCAAATGTGCCTTTACCCGATGCAATAGAAGCACCGAAGGAATCTTTGGAACACTTTCCCATGGGTATGGATGCATCTTCAACCCCAATCTCATAGTCTTCGAAGTGAGCTTGTATTCGTGGCGAGAAGTAGTTGCTGATAATATACTGATTGATCAACCATTGGTCGACTTCATTAATGCCAGAGTTTTCAAGCAAAATACGGTATAGGTCACTATCCTTTGCTTCTTCCAAAACCTCGAACGCTTCATCTTCGCTGGTTGTTAGAGCTTCTACTGTTGGAAGGTACCAAGACTGATTATGATTTGCAATCGATTCAATCAATCTAATATGAAATGGGACTGGCCATTTAGCTTTTAAGTCAACTGTTAAATGCTTCTCTGATACATGTAGCTCAGAAGCTACAACTGGGTGACTGAGTATGATTCCACACCATGTTAGTATTGACAGAAGCCTCATTTCGATACTGGTCGAGGTGCGTATTTTTCACTAAAGATTGCAAGGGTTCCAATCGCCTACACTGATTTACCAAAGAGGCATTGTATGTCTGATCAGCCTACAGTGCAATCAAGTCTACTAGGGGAAATGAAGCCACAACAGAGACAGGGTAGAAGGGAAAAATCATTTATTTGATCACACATTTTTAGACTTCCTACGATTAGGCATGGCACCTTTGGGTATCTACGAAATGTGCTCTTGCCATAGTTACTCAAACTTTCTAGATTGGGAAGTACAGTTCTGGATGATAAAATCAAGTTTGATCTGTTTTGGATCAAGCGCGCCTATCAAGGTTATTTACCACTCACTTGTGCTACTCAATTGGGAGAATGAGAGCTGCAAGATCGAGGAAAACTGCTCATTTCCAAGAGCCTATACCTGAACCTGATCATGATAAAAGAGCTCACCTGGATGTAGATATGGACGACCTTGATGACGATTATCTTGATGAAATGGAGAACCACAATGATGATATTGATATGAAGAAACTTGAATTGGACTTGGGTGACGATAGTTCTGACGAAGACTTTGTCATTCAGAATGACCAAGATAATGACGAACAAATGTATGATGACCTTGACAGTGATTATGATTTCAGAGACGCTTTAAGAGCCGCTGGTGACTTCAGAACAAAGCGAAAAACCCCAAAAAGTAAATCATCATGGAAAAGGAGAATGATGAAGAGCGAAAATAGGGAGCTTGATCCAGAAGTCAAGCATTTCTTGTCCCAGGCAAATGAAGCCTTCGTGCAAAATGATCTTGAAAGGGCTCTGCATTTGTATCTTGAAGTTATAAAGAAAGACCCTAAGAATTTTAGTGCATACCAAACTCTTGGTGAAATCTGTAACACACAACAGAGGTATCATGAATGTTGTAATTATTGGTTGTTGGCTGCAAATCTTCACCCTTGGGATAGCAAGTTTTGGGGTGTGGTTGCTAATTTGAGTGCTGATTTAGGTCATGTTGATCAAGCAATTTATTGTTACAGTCGTGCTATCGCATCAGACAACTCTGTTGATCTCGTGTTTGTCCGAGAAAGAGCATTCCTCTATCAAAAAAAGAGACAGTATGGAAGAGCCTTGGAAGGCTTACAAAAAGTTCGTCTGGCTTATCCGTCAGATAGAAAAATCATCAAGCATCTAGCTAGTGTCTATGTGGATCAAAAAAGAATCAGTGACGCTATTAATCTTTATTTGTCCATTCTTGAGCAGAACCAGCATCCAAAGCCAGATGTGCTCTACCCTAAATTCAAATGGCAAGAATTGAATATTCTCTGCGAGTTATATCTTCAGCAACACTCTTGGAAGTCGGGAGTACGCATAATCAAGCTTGTGGCACGGTGGAAACAGAGAAGAGAAGAAGAAACTTGGTGGGATGATATAGACAATGACGCAGAATTCGATGACAGGCGAGCAGAAGTATTGGAAGGCCTCCCAAAGTACAAAGAAGAAGCTATTTTTAAGGAGTATAATCTACCCATTGATATACGATATAAATTGGGGGTTTTCAGACTAAAACTTGATCAAAAAGACGAGGCACTAAGACATTTCGAATTTTTACTCGAGGAGGGCGGAGTCTCCGATCTCTTGTTTAGCGCCGGTAAAGAACTTGAAGGACATGGATACTATAATGATGCTTTGTTGTTTTTGACCAGTGCTGCTACGAGTTTTGCAAGAGACGCACAAGAGGCAAAGGCACAAGCAAGAGAAGAAGCAAGACAAGCACACATCGCAAGTGGGATCAGCGATGAATTCTTCGAATACCCTGAAGACAACGAAGACCCTGATGTTGATGTAGAGTTAGTGACTTTGCTAGCAAAGTGTTATTTGGAAGTTGGCGACTACCACCAAGCCAAAGAAATCTACAACATGTTGCTCAAGGCAAACCCTGATGACCCACATGTGAAGCTTGCTCTTGCTGAAACGTTGTATCATCTTGGTGACACAGAGAGATCTCAAGCATTACTTGCAGAAGTGACCATTACCAGAAAAAAGGGTACATTATCTCCAACTCCAGAGTCGATGCAACTCGAGGAAGAGCGTATTCCTGAAGAAAACTTATCGCTTATCAGGAGTAAACAGCTGGTGAAATCGAAGGGGCAGAAATTGAGTGATGAAGAGAAACAAGAAATAGAGAATAATGCTAAGAGAAAGGTTCTTGAGAAATTCAGAAGAATGGAAAGACTTGAAGATGCTCTTCTACAAGGAGACCGGATTGCGATTGATGCATGGATGCAATTGGCAGATCAGCTAGTTGAGCTGTTCATGAGTGTTCCTAGTTTTTTCCCACGAGACAAGAACAGAACTTTCAAAGGCATAGTGCTGTACAGGAGGAAGAAGCCTCTCGAAATTGACGAGCGTTTAGCAAGAGTTTATGACCTTTACGAAGGTATATCAAGTGGTGAGACGCATACTAGGCTGTATCTCACATCTAGGACTGAATATAGAGGATTGAAGTATGATAGCTGGTTTATGATCTTTGTTCAATATGCATTGTTGCTAGCAAGATCCAAGGGTGATCTTGAATATGCTATTCACGTGGTAGAAGTTGCCATGGACGTGAGTGTTTTCGTCCAGGATAAGGTTAAAGAAGGGATCTTGAAATTAGCCCGACTCACATTTGCAATCACACAGGAAGAGCATATGACAGCACTTATGACTTATGTCAGACACTTCTTGGTAACAAATCAATTCTCACCTTTCATTTACAAGTTCTTCCTTTGTTGTTTTGCATCTGGCTCAGGTGCTTGGGATGCATTTTCAAATTACAATCATCAGAAGTTCTTTTTGCGTCAACTCAAAGCTTTTGACTCAATCACCAATCACAAGAAGATAACAGGTATGGCGACGATTAATGCAGACATGAAAAATACAAATTTTGGTAAAGACCATGCTGAGCTTCTTTATATTTATGCAAATTTACTTGGAGGAAATAGGAATTACACTTCACCTGTGGTGTACTTAAATAGAGCTTACAAGGAGTATTATAAAGACCCCTTCATTTGCTTAACACTTGGTCTTGCCCATGTTCACAGGTCGATGCAGAGATTGAGTACCAACAGACATATTCAACTTCTACAAGGAATAAGTTATATCATGGAATACCGAGAGCTTCGGTTGATCAATGCGACAGTTTATCAAAAACAAGAAGTGGAATTCAACATGGGAAGGCTATTCCACATGATTGGTTTGAATAATGAAGCTGTCAAACACTATGATAAGGTTTTGGAATATCATCAAGACCTCAAAAATGATCCAGATCACGATTTACTGAGTGAAGCCGCTTACAACCTTGCATTGATTTACAATATCAATGGTAACTCGCAATTAGCGAGGAAACTAACACTCGAGTATTTGGTTATCTGATGTATTATACTCGCAATTGTACAATAAATTTTCAGTAACATCATCACCTCATAGCAAAAATGGTAAGACTCAAGCAGCGATACTTGCTATTTGAGATACTTTATCCTCCGCAGACTAAACCTAATGACAGAGAATTTTCAACGTCATCACAAAATGCATATCTTTCTGTACATAAATCATCACCTGGATCGATTAATCCAAAAACCATCACGAATACTTTACGACAAACTATACAACTTTACTATGGGGATTATGGATCGAGTTTCAGTGTTACACTCAACATAAAGTATTTCAATAATAAGACTTCAACTGGCATAATACGGTGTGGGAGACAGAATTTTCAGCTAGTGATGGCATCAATTCCTTTAATAACTGAAATAGAGGGGCAACAAGTGATAGTCAAGTGTAGCCATGCAAGTGGTACTATCAAGAAGTGTGAACAATTTGCAATCAACCAAAATAGGGCATCAATGTTAAAAGTTCTGTCTTTGCAAAAGATTCAACAATAGTCAATGGTTTTTTCACGCTTTGAATCAGGATAAAGCACAATGATCGTCTTTTGTTGTTTCTAAAACAACTTCTCGTGGCTTTGAAGGAATTCAAGCTCTGATTATTATAATAATTGGACTTATCCCTGTAAGAGGATATTCGCTAATGCGTTTAAATTGATAAAGTATCGAAAAGCTAGCAGAAGTTATTTTTCACTTATGGCCGTTGACTACTCCCTTTACTTGGTCACAGACTCTACCATGATCCCCGAGGGGTCGACGTTTCTCAAGCAGGTTGCTCATGCAATCGGTGCTGGTGTTACTATGGTCCAATTGAGAGAAAAGAACTGCTCAACTTTGGAGTTTATCGAGAAAGCCAAAGAGGTGAAAAAATTAACAGCTGCAAAAGGTATCCCGTTGATCATTAATGACAGAATTGATGTGGCATTGGCCGTTGATGCGGAGGGTGTCCATGTGGGCCAAGATGATATGCCTGCAACTTTGGCAAGAAAGCTCATAGGCCCCCACAAAATACTTGGAGTCACTTGTTCAAATACGGAAGAAGTTGAGGAAGTTTGTCAACAGAATGTAGCAAACTATGTTGGAATTGGGACTGTCTATAAGACAAATACTAAGAAAGATACCAAGACCCCCAATGGCACAGGGCCAATAGGTATAAGAAAAATGATGAAAGTATTAAGAAATCACAATCAGAACAAAGACGAAAAACCAATCAAGTGCGTTGCTATCGGTGGTATAAATGAGCATAATGTTGCCAAAGTCTTCTATCAGTGTCGTGTTGATGATACACATTTAGATGGTGTAGCAGTGGTCTCGTGTATTATGGCCAGTCCTAACCCATTTGAAGCTACTCTCACTTTCAAAGAAGAGTCCATCATGGTTCCTCCTTGGGCACAGGTGGCAAGCTCATACCACTCGGCAGAGTTGTCGCCACAAGTCAGAAAACATCAAATCGAAACCATTCAACTGAAACATCCTTTGGTGCATCACATCACTAACAATGTAGTGAAAAACTTTAGCGCCAATGTATGTTTAGCTATCGGTGCTTCACCAATTATGTCTGAATTGTCTGAGGAGTTCCAAGAATTCGTTGAAACCATACCCAATCTTGCATTGGTTCTCAACTTGGGTACACCTACTCCTGCAATGATGGATACATTCATCGCTGCTATCCATGCCTACAATAAGGAAGGACGGTTTATTGTGTTTGACCCTGTGGCAGCTGGAGCTACAAAGGCAAGACTCGAATGTTGTCGAACTTTATTAAACGTTGGGCACATTTCAGTCATCAAAGGCAATGTAGGAGAGATCCTGGCTATTTACAAGTTCACTGTTGATTGTAATGATCTCGATAATAATGATCTTGGAATGAGAGGAGTTGATTCGGTTGTTGAACTTCTGGAGCCAGAGATAATTGCTAGAGCTACACTGATCTCAAGGGATTTCAAGTGTGTTGTTGTGGTTACTGGGGCAGTTAACTACGTTGTGGAACACAGCATGGTCATTTCTGAGATTGTTAACTGTGTCAAGGTCAAAGGTGGCAGTCCATTGATGGGTCTCATTACTGGTTCAGGATGTTCATTGGGAACTGTTATTGCATCATTTTTGGCTGCAAGAGCTGATGGGAATAGTGCATCCATTTTGAAACTTTTCGACGCTGTTGTTGGTGCTGTTACTCTTTACAATGAATGTGGTAGAGAAGCTGCTTCACAATCTGATTCTCCAGGTACATTCGAACGTAAATTCATTGATGCTCTTTACCAGGCTACTCACAAGTAGTGAATTGCGAAAATCTAATAGACGTATTTATAATCGACACTTCTAATTAATGGTCATTGAAGGTAAGCGGGCACCTAAGAGCCAGCAAAAGGAGTTGGTATCGCCAACATCTTACATCTCGAAAATTGCCTCGCTCAAGAGGTTTCCTGATAGAGATTATACGCGAAGCTTACTACATGAAGTGGCGATAGCAGTAGCACCTTTGCTACATCACTTTAAGCTTAAGGTTGGTTTACTTTGTGAGATGTTCCCCAAACTGGCAAACTTGCTTGGTCTCAATGTCAACCACGGAGCTAAAATTATGTTACGTTTGAGGCATCATCACAATGATAAACTGTTTCTTCCTTTTGAGGATATCTTAGGGACAATGCTCCATGAGCTAAGTCACAATCTCTATGGTCCTCATAACGCACAATTCTACAAGTTTCTAGATGAACTCCAAGACCAATATCTGATATTAAAATTAAATGGACTGAATGGGTATTTGTGTGAAGAAAACAAGCTTGGTGGAAAAAAAGGACTAGTATCCATACGACAAAAGCGTGTAGAAGTTTTAGGTAAAGGGATTTTCAAGGCAGAGAGACGAAAATTAGGAGGGACTGTAAGAAAAGATAAAAGTTTGAGGGTTTTGGCACTTGAAGCAGCTGAGAGACGCTTAAAGGACTCCAAATGGTGTCATGATGACGTTGAGAAGCCTAGCGACAATGATTTAGATATCATTGATTTAGAGGAAATGAATTCTGAATCATTGCGGACAAATACATCAGAAACGAAGGAAACAAATCAAGAAATTGAAGTAATAGATTTAACCCAAGACTAGATCACTAATTTTCATGGCCATGGTAGTGGCATCTGTTATTGGACAAAATCTTTATAGTCAGTACGAGGTTTAACTGATGTTTCACGACATTTTTTTCGCATTCGTGTAAGTACGTCCACCATCGTTAAGTGAATTAAGTCTCAGCACGAAAAGCTCAAAAATTGATCGATTGTGGTATTTGATTTACACATTTCAAGAATAAAGCTTGTTTTCTACCTCAATCTCCTAATGTCGTCAACTAATCAATCTGGTGAACCCAATGAATTGAGAAAGAGGGTTTTCTTAGGGCCTTCATCCAACGGATCATCAGGAACATCTACACCAATTTCAAAGACAGATTCGGAAATCAATCTTACCAAACCGTCTCTTTACAGTATTTTCAATGAAGAATCAGTTCTTGATTTCAGCAAAGACGATGAAGATGATGTTCCCCTCGTTATCAAACCAATTATACAGAATAGAGTTGATCAAGGGATCATTGAAGAACATAAACCTCATTCAACCAGTATGGCCACCAAGATAGCAAAAGTCGTTGGCAAAATTGCAGTATTGGCCATAGCGGCATGCGTTTACAATATGATTACTGAACAAATTAGGAATAATCATCTTAGTCTTAAGAAAGAGACTTTTGGACCATTATATTTAACACAGACATTTATAAGCACAACCACAAAGAGATTGAAACCACTCACATTAATAAGTTCATCTTTAACTAATACTTATGCAAATTATGGAGTTGTTGTTACAATTCAAGGTATGATAATGGGACTTATGCATCCATTTTTGGATTTAATGTTAGATGACCAATATAGTAGAAGGCTATTATCATCAAACCCTGATCAAAAGAATTGGAGAAATTCAAATTTAGTCAATGATTTATTAAGACTGTTAATTACATTTTTAGGTATTTCTTATGCTATAAGAAATATCGAATGGTCAAGCCCACTTCAAGTACTGATTATTTGGTCATTATTAGATCCAGGTTTATGGCTATTACTTGATGGTACAATTAGTGGATTCCTTGCAAGTTTAACTGTTGCACTTTATGGATGTCTTACAATTTTTCTTACGAATTCCGAAATTCTTGGAGATTTTGCTGGTAAATATCCACTCGATGATCATATTGCAGTTTGGTTATGGACAGGTAGTTTCTTCTTCTGTGGTTTAATTATTTTTGGTAAAATTGGAAGAGCTTTGTTCAACTAGATCAAAAGTCGTGTATAAGTGGGAGATTTTTCAGTTTTTAATATAGTCGCACCAATAAAAATTATCCAATAATAAATTTAGTATTTGAAATGTCTGGAGGACCAGTTCCAGTATGGAAGAAATATACAACCGGTTCAACTGGTATTTGGGAGAAGATAAGACAAATTCTTTATTTAGTACCAAATAGATCAAGTGGTAATCCTATTGTATCACTTTATCGTGCAGTTCCACCTGGTTCAAAACTTAAAGAAGCAAAAGGTTATAAAGATCCCATCACAATTCCAGCTGGTGATTATAAGAATAATGATTACTTTAGAAGAGACTATAGAAGAAATTACCCCCAAACTCATTCATTCGATCAATCAAAAATCTCTGGTTTATTAGAATTAGGGTCCGCATCAAATCCGAGAATATCTATCGGTGATAAAGGTTCGAAAGAGTTGAGTGTATTTGCTGATCCATCTACTCCTGTAAGTTTATCATCTACTTTAACCTCTGTTGATCCAAAGATTGTTAAAGGTGAATTATTAGGTTCTCAAGGTGAACCAATTGTTGCCCCATCATTAAACAAATTCAAGTGGAAAATCTTAGAAGAACCACAACATGGTATCTATACGTCTGATTACCCATGTCGTATCTTCACTGAAGCAAAACCATAATTGCATAGACTTTGTATTTAATAACACATGATAAGAATTAGTTTCCTTGATTACTCAGACATCTTTACAATAATTCAGGTAAACATTTTGAGTTCCAATAGTTTCTGCCATGTCTCTTCTGTCCTAAAAGTGATTGAATATTTACTTTCTGCGATATCAGTCTTTGGAGCCTCGATAATCTACTAATTCAGATAGTTTGCCGATCAAATGACAACTCATGTACTCTGCAATTGTCGTTCTTGAATGTTCAGTCAAAGTGGTTCATGTAGTGCATATTTGTCTTCGTCCAACAAAGTGAACTTGCTCGAGTTCAGTATCAGCCGCATCGCCTGAAGACCTTGCTGATACACTAACTGATCTCTGGTAGTACATCAGCGCAATACGTTCTTCAAATGGACAACATCGAGCTCGTTAATGTCGCCCTCAGCGGCAATTTCATGAGCCCATTTAAGTGCCTTTCTAACGCCTCCCTACTTCAGTCATCTGCTTTGTGCCTACAATGTTAGCTCGTCAAATACATTAGCTATTATTAATTATCCTTAGGTTTATCTTCCTCGGGTGTTGATTCGTTCAATAATCCCAGTTTACCGTTGTATAAAACACTTGAATTACCAGCACTTATTGAGTTCCTGTTATATATTTCTTTCACTTTTTCAGCATTGGGATGTCTCATTGGTAAAGCACCGGACAATGAAGATTTGTTATTACCCAATTGCTTTTGCATGGCATAGTCACCACTATCAAAGTATTTCTTATCCTTGAATTTTGCTGACAATATCTGCAGACGAGTTGGCAATTTACCATACATTCGATATATCTTTAACTCATCTGGTGTTAGCTTTGATAAATCAAGATTTTGAGTATTCTTGGGTGGCCCAAGTGGGTCATCTTCATGCAAACTCATGATTAACTATTGGGGGTGCGATTCTTGTAAGGGGATTTATCGGTCGTGTCAATTCACACAACTACCTCATATGCTTTTGAAATAACTCCAGCAGTGATAATGGCAATATCTACCACGTACATGATAATATCAGTAACTTCTAAAGGGATTGGAATCCATTGATTGGGAAGCTTCTGAATTGATAGTTTCATAATTGGTTCAATGTCTGTTTTTGGGGTAATGGTCTTGAAATTTCCTTTAAATTCCACCACAAGATACAATTCAAACGATTTGATCTCAGGATCGAACTGATTGGTGTGGAGGAATGTATGGGTCAACTTAAAGTCAACAGGTATCGTTGCAGGCCAACAGACTTTGACAAAGAGTAAATCGTTCTGCTTGTAGGTTGTGTGATTGTAGTTGTTTAGCCTGACAAAAAGTCGTTTGCTCTCCTGATCTTGAACTTTTGGCAACTCTAGTGAAGGTATCGTCTGCTTGTATGTGTCGATATTGATGATGGGATAATCTAAAACTATCGCATCAGTACTGTTGATGAGACTGAGTCGCAGTCCTATCCTTGACTCGAGATGAGTTGGGATGTCAAAGTATCGTGGAACTCGTATGAGGTATGGTTCAGTGTTTGCACACACAAATGCAATTAAACACGAAAACCCCCACAAAAATGCAATCATGTGTGAAGATCCAATTTGAGCTCTCTGTTACAGATTTTTAATTTTTCAGTTACAGGTACTCGACTCAAAGACACAAAAAGTTTATCCACTTGGATATTATTGAATTGTGATAAAATGGACTTCAACGATGATTCATCTATGATCCAGCCTCTGAGATCTAACAGCTTCAAATAAGGGTAGTAGACACGATTGAAAAAAATCTTGAAGTTGTTAGATGAGATGAATTTCTTGATTGTGAAGTTAACAAAATTGATGGCAAGTCTCTTGATTCCACAGTGTGTTTGCAATGGATTGTATAGGAATTTTTGAAACCTTTCCGACAAAACAAAAGCCTCATCATCAGTGTAAATAAGTTTCAATTCAATTAGAGAATTATTAGTATTGAATTTATCAAGACTGAATGGGTACTCCCATGAACAATTAACTAGAGTCAAATACTTCAAATTCGAAAATGAATTGAGTGTTTTGCAGTCACCAGCTGAATCTTCGTCATCCCAATTGAAATGATAATTGTTTAAATGAAGAAAGCTCAACTGAGTGAACTTACCCAAGTGGTGTAAATTAAAAATTTTGGGAATGGTCAGAATAGTGGGATTGAGTCTATTGATTTTCTTGGGATTCGGGTGGATCCTTAAATGTTGTGTTTCATAATGATTTGTGTCGTTGTATAATTCTAGCCTCCGAATTGTGGAGTTTGACCGGTATTTGAGCCAATTAGAACTATTGAAAGTGTTGATCAAGAGTGTTTTGATGCATGGTAGCTTATTAATTACCTTGTCAAAAATATCAATCTGCCATTCACCATAGCTGTAGAAATCTATTATTCTTATCTGAGTTACAATCAATTTGTTGGCGTTTAAGAATTTTGTGAATGGATCATCTTGAAGGTTATACCAAGTGGTTTTGAGTTTGCAGAAAACCAACTCAAACAATTCTGATCTAGATTCTCTACTCATCATTGACAAATTGATCAAGTCATGTCTCGAGATAAACTTTAGCAAATTGAGTAAGATGTCATTGGGTAAGTTATAGATAGCATGATCTATTTTAGCACGTTTCACCAGCTTCATACAATCTGGATTTCAATGATTCGAAGATCTTGAGTGTTTCATCCAAATGATGCAAGTATTAAAACTGATATTAAGATCAACCTGAGACTCTCAAAATTCGTTATCAGGAAATCAAGAACATGAAATTCTACCTGTATGCGAAAGATAGATTTTAGATGTTAGAGATAGACGTGTAGCGGTTGATAAGATAGTAAGATTTTTGATTTACAAGGAAAACTCTTACGCCATCAACTCAAGAGCTTTCACTAGTCAATGGCCAGAAACTTGCAGTCAACCCCGGTTTAACCGTCTACGTACAATTAGTCGTCTAGTGAGCGGTATCTGTCTACTAGTCATAATCACCAATGCGTAGGACTAAAAAACAACTAAGCATGATATCGTTTCAGTGACAATTTCTGCCTTAGTTGCATTACTAAAACTCCACCAGGTTTGTGAACCACACAAAATAGTCTCACTATTTTTCATTTCCATGTATGACAAACTCACTGATCTTATAGTTCAAACAGCATCAAGAGGATTTTCAGAGGTTAAAGTCGATTTCACAAGAAATTTCATATTTAAGATCCCTATAAACGTTCTTATCTACCCAGACAGTTACAATCCACCGTTTGTGACAAATTTACAAAAGATAATTGATAATCTTGACATTCAGGAGTTTTGGAGTGTTTCATTCATTAGTGTAACATTTGTTCTTGTTGATGTTATTTATGGATTTTTAAGATTATTCTTATCACTTGCAGTTTGTGGATTCATTTTATTCTTGCATTGCGTTTTCATTTTCGTTTTACTGTACACTTTTACTACTAGGTGGTACCCAGTTCAGCTCGCTACAATTGATTTCTCGTTGGTAGGCTGATGAAGAACTCCAATTCACATATTACAAGGTTAGCTTTAATTGCTATTATATTGGTTGTATTGAATTACAAATACCCTCTAAGAGAGTTAGTACTGAATTTTCAATCAAGTATCTCAAGACCTCATCCACCAAAAAATCCTGTTTTCAGTGATTTCGAATTCGATACAGAAGATAGATTCGATCTTGATAGCGTCAAGTTTGTTTGGATTGGTGTTGTCGCTTCTATAATAATTATTAGCGCATTACTTATCTAAATCACAAATCCTTATTTTGGGTATCCCAAATAATTGTTACAGGTCCATCATTTACGAGACTTACATCCATCATTTCCCCGAACTTACCATCCTTAACTCTATCATCACCTAAGGAATTCCTCAATTTGCTCAAGAAAAGTTCATACAATACCCTTGCACTATCACCTTTAGCAGCAGCATGAAAATCAGGTTTTGTACCTTTTTTAATAGTCCCATATAAAGTGAATTGTGAAACTGATAATACTGACCAGTCAGGTTCATCTAATAAACTTTTACTCCATGGTTTACCATACCATTTACCTGTAGGAGGAGGATTACTTAAATCTTCAAATAATCTCAAGCTAACAATTTTTTTGCTCAACTTATCAACATCCTCTTCAGTATCTTTAGTTGAGATACCTACGAGGATCATTAGTCCTTTTTTAATACTTGAATTAGTAATCATCTCTCGAGCTTCCAACATACCTAGATACAACTACATCATCAACAGTAACAGATGCATTTTTAACTTTCTGAATAACAACTCTCATTTACTGAAAATTTGCGATCTTTCATTGACTATTCATCCTGTAAAATAAAGTGACTGAAATATACAAGACCAGCAAATATTTCTTCACCAACAGGTTCAATGTATTTAGCAGGAAGTAAGAACCCATGACTACCACTATCTCTCAACTTCAATTGATAAGCCCAAAATGCTTTGTTGTGATACATGAAATCCAATGCTGTGCCTGCTCCTAAGTCAGGTATATAATCCAGATCCTTGTCTAAACAAGCAGGCAAAACGTTGTAGGTTTTACCACTTTGTTGTCTTACAGCTTTTGATATTCCATAAGCCAATTCAATTAAGTTTTCTTCATCTCTTGGATTCTGACCACATGAAAACGCATATGGGTATAACACTTCTTGTGAATATGAATGTAAGTCAATGTACCCATAGATTGTATGATTAGTGTTCGTTGAATTTAAATAATCAGCCCAAATTTTTGCTTCAATGGCTTCAAATGGCTCTTCACCAGCGTATTCTTCACCACACGCCCATTCTGATGATGTTGTCCAGTGGTAATCATATGAATGATCAATATCAATACCCTTGCATCCCTCTTCTTTAGTATCTTGACGATTCTTTCTCCATAATCTGTCTGTAGTCCAAGAATATTCATATCCATCTGGGTTGGTTACTGGAATAAAGAGTAAATCGAGATCATCAAGAGCTGTACGGTCCGAGTGAGTTAAGAAAAAGCCTAATGTAGCATAAATTTGGTAGCATGCAGATGACACAGATATCCATTCCCTTGCATGGACACCACCAGTTATTACCACAGTCTTCTTCTTTGAGTGGTCACCTTTAGTATGACGACTTAAATGAACCACTTTATATGGTCTCTTTTCAAAAGTTTCACCAAGAACTTCAATCTTGACCAAGTCAGGGAAAGTAGTCTCGAGGTACTCGAGCCAGGCATCAATAGTTTCTAAAGGTCTATAATCTCTGAAGAAAACGTCAGACATAGCATCGACACTCATGGCATCAAGCACTTGCTCTGTCAGTTTGTACTTATACTTTGATTGGGAATCAATGTTGATAGAAGCTTTGAAATCAGTAGGATAAGTCTCAAAGATCTTCTGTTGAATGTCGTTGATCATCACTTCGTAATTGAGAGTGACTTCCTTGTTGATGTCTCTCAAAACCTGTGGGGATAATTGGACATCAATCATCCGACTACTCGATGCATGTGACCAAATTGAAACATCTTTATGCTTCAACAAGACTTCCTTGGCTTGAGGATTCTTGGAGTAATCTACCCGTATAACAATATCATTGCCGTATTGGGCTATGTCGATGGGCAACTCTTCCTTGGGGATAGTTGAAACATGTACCTTGGTATCATCGATATCAAACGATGGGACTTTGAATGGGAGTTGCAAGGCTATCACCCGCAGTATCAATAAGGAAGTAACTAGTACTGTGAAAGAAAACCACATTATGGGTAAGTAAGTTCAAGGCAATTGAGAACAATTTATCTCACCTAAAAAACTTAAAAATCAGATAGTGATAAGGTGGTGAGTGATTTTTGGCCTTTTCATTAATTTGATAACGAGTTTCATTCTTTGTTGTTGAGTGGCCGTCGAACTCGGTAGAAGACAGTCAATTGTAGCATCTAAATAATGTGTTGATTTTTTAGCAAGTATTCTTTGCATAATCTATGGATTTGGAAAGAGTTAACATATACATAGAAAGTAATGTAATCGAGGTAAACTCGACATGAGTTTTTCACCAGAGTCTACCTTGATGAGTAACCTACAGGCATGAGTAACCTACAGGCACGAGTGACCCTTTTGAACTATAAGTCTATTGCCTAAGTATAAACTAACTAGTTGGGCTCATCATAATGACATCAAATCATGAAAACATCTAAATTTCTTTCTTCTTGGCTTCTTCAATAGTTGGTTTGATGAGTCTTTTGTACAAGTTCCTCATAAGCAAGAAATGTAAGAATCCAATTGACCCCACAATTATAAAGATGAAACCTCTTTGAATATCACTATCCACATTGAAAAATTGATATGGGAATAGCCCACCACTCTCAAAGTCTATTAAGTGATGCAACCAAGCCCAATAACCCATAGTCAAAAACATGCAAATTGTGAAAGCCATTCCAGTTGAAATTGTCCAAACTGGCATGAAAAAGAAAAAATCAGTTGCAAGAGATAAAACTGGCATAAGATGAATACACAAGTCTATAGTAATTGGCAATGAAAATTCTGAAGGATCTTTGACTAAATGGTGAAGGAAGAATAATCTCAAGGGCCAATAAACCTCGAAGACCACAATTTCTAAGACGAACCCAATAGCATGAATTCCGTTCTTGATGTTGAATAGTTGTTGTGAATGAGTTAAGTGGGCAATGAATCCTAAGAGGAAAACAATTATTGAATACACTAATGAGAGATTAGTCAAAAACTGCCATTGTCCAGCATCTTCAAGATGTGCTGGCAATTTTTGCCTAGTTATTTGACTTAATCCATATAATCCAATTATAAGTGACACGAGGTTGATAGTGAGAATAATTGGGTTACCTACTGTTCTTGTTAGTTTCACCATAAGAGCTGAAGATCAGGGTTGAAAAGATGCGGATCAAATATTATGACACATGGGTCCGATTTGATTGCTTCATTTACCCAAAAAACTACAAGCAATAGAAAGGCTGATGTCATAGAGGTGAACTCAATTGATCATTAGTTCAAGCTAACTTTGACACCTAGGGAATTCTTCGTTTACTGTACCATTGGAATACTGGTGATAAGAAAGTCGTGTCATTTAACAAAATCATATTTCCATGTTTGCTTTTTAATGCCGACTGTCACCGGTGATTTTTCTTTTTCAAGCGCTTGCTTTACCACCTTTCTATACCAAATTGAGAAGTTGACATCATTTTGACATAATTTCATCTATTGTGATATCTAAAGCGATAAGTCCATCTGAGTCCAACACACATTTCAAGAGATGAAAGATTCTCCAGATAGTCTGAGCTCTAATGGTATTAAAGGTGCAGCTGATTCTGGGCCAGAATCAGTCAAGAAAGCACCTCGAAGACCTGTTGCTTGTAAATCATGTCACAGCTTGAAAGTTAAGTGTACACCTGCAGATGAGAATAACCCCAGTGGTCCATGCATAAGATGCTTGAATGCAAGAAGGGTCTGTGAAATAGATTTGAATCAACCGAGGAAACGGCGCAGAAAGGCCGAAATTCAAGAAGAGCGTGAGGCTAAATCGAGAAATGGTGATACAGCCTCATCAACACCCGTACCTCAACAAAGTTATGAACCACAGAACAGTACAAGTGATTCGAAGGATCAGACAATCAAGGACTTGAAAGATCAAATTAAAAAATTGAAGCAACAACTCAGCCAGACACAGTCTCAACGATTAAGAAGCTCTACTGAGTCACCAGCAATTGACTCCGCTGCCATGTTCATCTCCAAGTCCGATCTTGAAGACGAACTCTCCATGTTAACTGATACAGGTGATGATGATTTTTCAAGGTTAACAGCTCAGTTGAAAAAAGCCGCTAGTAATAGATTTGAATTCATTTCCATGACGAGATACCCAATCGATTTGATCAGCAAAAATATCCTCACCGTGGAGAAAGCACAAGAGAGACTAAACTTGTATTGGGATGTCATCTATGAGAATTTTCCGTATGTGGAGATCCCCAGAAACTTGACAGCCCAAGAACTTTCCAAAAGTCAACCATTCCTTTTCAATGCAGTTATGGCTGTCACAAATATTATCTATCCAGAAGCAAATGATTTTGAAGCCCAAATCATTGACACAGAAGCCACAAGATCCATTTCAACTGAAGTTTTCGTGGCAGGCACCAAGAATGAAGAGCTACTCAAGGCAATATTGCTTCTTTGTCTTTGGTACAATACACCAGAACTCTTCAGACAGAGGCGTTATCATCTCATCAACTCCATAGCTATCTGCATGATTCATGATTTGGGAATCGTTGCTCGCTGTACCTATTTTTATAGTGGAGACCTGAAATTCAAACTTGCACCCAAAGTTGAAACTACAATTGAACAAAGAAGAATGGTGTTGATGCTTTATGTGTCAACGGTTACAATTTGTCTCATTTTAAGAAGATCCATCTATGTAAAATGGACCCCATACATTCAAGATTGTTGTGTTTTCTTAGAGCAAAGCAATGATGTAAGATTGAAAGAGATGGCTGTGTTTGCCAGATTGAACTTTCAATTGGAAAGAATTCACAGCATGATTCATTCTCCTGACTCTTCTTTGGAAACTTCTTCAAACGATTATTTGATTCGTGAGCTTCAAAAAAATCTTGATTCACTCAAAGAGACAGTCAACCCAGATAATCATGCATTGATGGCATATTATTATTCTGTTGAAGCTTACTTGCATGAGCCTGTATTGAGTCAAGTTCTTGAAAGTGTGAAGGAAGATGGGAATGTGGTGTTGAGTGAAACTTCCATCAGAGCTATTGTCAGATGCACCTCTTCATGTTCCAAAGCGTTGACCGAATTCATTGCCATTGGAAGCAAGCGAATCGCCATAATGCCTTTGATTTACATAGCCAGAGTCATCTACACTGGTGGAATGTTGTTGAGGTTGAGGTACTTGATCCTTTCGTTGCCATCTCAAATCGAGAAAGATCTCGTCCCAAGAAATGTTATCTCGATCATCCAAACATGTAATTCATTGATGATGGAGGTCTCGAGGAACAACCCTATCAATTATTCTGTCAAGAAAACGTCATTAATGTTTCAACTTTTCATTCAAACATATTCCACTCAAGTTCAACAGTTACTCAATAGAGAAGGAGAAACTCCTGATAATTTCAAACCACTGGAGAAGAAGAACATGAAAAAGTCCGGTCTCATATCTTCTGATCTTGATGGTTTAAGACTGCCTGTCCCACTCGATATACTTTCATATGCTGCTGCATATCGCAAAGAAAGTCAAAGCAAAGAGCATTCTTCAATTCTTGGTATTGATGATGGCAAGATGCTTCCTTACAGCACCACTGATTATGTGCGGTTGAAGCTCGATAATGTGGTTTCTGAGGGTGACAAACCAAGTGTGGAGTCCAAGACTGGTCAACCGCAAGAACAGCCCGTAGGCGGAGAGCCCTTCAGAGATCATATACCGCAGCCTAATAAAGGAGCACAAGTCACACCTACACCAAACACATATCATAATTCAATCATGCCAACACCCAATGGATTCAATCATTCAATGAATCATGGTTTTGTTCCCCAGAATCCAGGACTATCAAGGACGCTTGAAAATCCCATTTATCAAGCGCAACCAACAGTCAGTAATAACAATCACACAAACATTCCAAATCTTACTGACCCAATAAGCTATGATCCCGCTCGGCCAGGAGATCAGATGGACGTTTGGAATATTGGTGAAGAATTCTGGTCAGATATTCTCAATCCCACCGCTAATAATTTCAACTTAGAGAACAAGCGAAGTACCGCTATGACTGATGACATATTCTACATGAGATCCTAATCAATAATTTTGTTCATAATTTGTACTAATAAAAATCCTCACCTTGTAACCGATTTTGAGCCGATCAATGAAAACTGAAAGGTTTGGACTTTTAGATATTCTTCGAGTTGTGGCTGGACTTCTCTTGGTGAATAGTCTTTTTTCATATTGGTTTACTTCATCAACCACATGGGGTTACGATGGTAAGTGGCTTAATGTCAACTACTTGAAGTTCAGACTCACTAATGATTACGTGAACCTCACACTTCTGGAGCTTGCACAATACGATGGTAGTAATATCTGGAAACCTATATACATTGCTATCAACGGGAGTGTCTATGATGTCAGTAGCTCCCCTCAGATTTATGGCCCAAGTGGAGCTTACAGGTTTTTTGCTGGTAGAGACAGTGCTAGAGCATTCTGTACTGGTTGTTTCAACAAACCAGACGAATTCACATACGATTTAAGAGGCCTTGACCAGGAAGAAGCCAGTAATGATATAAGAAAATGGCAGTCATTCTTTGAAAATCATCATAAGTATTGGTACGTGGGAAGAGTACAACATGAACTACTAACGGGCCCTTTGATAGCTCCTTGCGAACATGTTAAGTTCCCGAATAATTGATCTATGAATATGTATGTCTAATTACGTTGATCATGCTGTGCTTGAGTAATGTCTAAACTTTTTTGTAACACATCAACTAAATCCGCTTTGTCTTCCATACCAATGCTGATCCTGATCAAATTTCTGTCCACATCAAATTCTTCTACTTCATCCAACTCTTGATAATGAGCTAAAATAGTGTAGGGACATGCTAGTGTGAAATTGGTACCTAATGAAGGACCCTTGTATAAGTTGACTGAATTGAAGAAACAAATAGCATCCTCAGGGTCATGGAACAAGAATGAACATAATCCACCATATCCTCCATCTGGATTCTTGATTTCATCATAGTACTTCTTGGACTCTGATAACGAAGGGTAGTATAATTTAGATATCAATGGTGATTTGTTCAACAATTCAACAGCCGCAAGTGCTGTGTCATTGATCTTGTGAGATCTCTCTGGAAAATCACGAGAGTTTCTTTCCAAAACTAAAGCATCAACTGCCCAGAACACATCTTCGTAGTCCTCCTGAAAGAATCTTTTCAACTTGTTGTAAAACTGTGACTTTGAGTTAAGAATCAATGATCCACCCATCACATTGGAGTCTCCAGAGAAAATCTTGGTCAATGAGGATACAACTATATCAGCAAAAGGAAGAACATGTATGTTCAAGAAGTTTCCGACTGTTTCGTCAACTACAATAGCAAATCCATATTTGTCTGCTAATTGCCTAAGTTTCTTCAAGTTAGGAGTTTTTAGCAATGGGTTGGAAGGGCATTCACAAAATAATGCCATTATATCTATCTCTCCACTTTCAAGCTTTTGTTCGAGTTCTTCAAGAGACTGGTCGTCTCCCATACCGAGGAAATGGACACCAGGACCAAATTTCTTCAAGATATTGAGTGTGTCAACGTAAGGAAATCCAAAACATACTGATTTCTTTGGAGTCAATGTGTTGAGAATAGCTCTGTGTGCATTGAAGATTGACGTCATACCAGTGGAATACAAGAACACATCGTCCTCATTAACGATTCCACCTCTTTCTGTATCATCTTTGAGCCCAAACCCGTCATTACTCACCTTACCAGCGATTCTTCTTCTGAGAGCAGTCTTAGCCTTACTGGCGAATTTGAGGTCTAACACTCTCCCGAATTTCTGGTCAATGTACACATTGGACTCTAGTGACATTTCTTCATTATTTGCTCTTTTCAATTGAATGCTTGGTGATCTCGCTTGAATTCTTTTGGCTTGAATTTCCAGTTTAGTACTTCCTAATTTTGAAAAACTATTTCTTTCGAGTTCTTCGTCGTCCATATCTCTTTCAAAGAGTTCTTTTAATAAATACTCACCAACTCTAGAACTGATACCTTCACCTGAATGTTGCCAATAGTTCTTAGCGAGTGTGAATTCTTTTTGGGGAAAGAACACTGCAGCCACATCAGTTGATACGACAGTTGATTCTTCTTCCTCATTTTTAGGTCCTCTAGTTGATAACTGTAATAATCTTAAAACGGGTTTATTGGCACTTTTCTCTTTTATGAACTGTCTGCATCTTTTGGCGATATTGTAAGAAGGAAACAACATACATCTTTCACCTTTTCTACCATATTTTTGTTCAATATTTCTGGCCAAGGATTGAATAGCGGAATGAATATAAAATCTTGGGTAGCCAGAATTCATCTTACTGACAACCCAATCTTGACCTTCTTCATAACCTACAGTGGCCTCCCATGTGGGGAGTGATACCGAAACTGCATGGTAGGTGTTATTTGGGATCGTATCTCCAATCTGGTTTGAGGGTGGTTCTTTTATCATGTTAAAAAGAGTCAGATCTGTTAGTCACAAACGCGGACTGAAAAATTTACTGATAACTACAAGTGGTTAAATTGAACTTAGATTGAACTTTTATGTTCATTAATAACAGTAGTACATAATAGTTGCCATGCAGAAATTTATTTTTGTCACAAGTAAACTTATGAACGAATACAATTGACTGAACCTTCTTTCAATCTCTCAATTTCTTGTGGTTTAGCTGAACCATTAGCTTCAGGAGCTGAAGGAGCAGCGGCACCTTTACGATTATGTTGCATGTGAGATTTGACCAAATGACCAGCGGCTAAAGCAGAACAAAGCGAAAGTTCTGCTGCTAGCACAATTGATGCAACAATCCTTGCTAATTGTCTGGCATTATCACCAGGATTCGTAGGATGAGGACCTCTAACTCCCAATAATTCCAACATAGCACCTTGTGGTTCCAAAATAGTACCACCACCAATTGTACCAACTTCAATAGAAGGCATGGAAACACTAATTTGTAATTCACCATTCACCTCCTTCATTAATGTGATACAGTTTGAAGATTCAACATTTTGAGCAGGATCTTGTCCACATGCAAGAAAAACAGCAGTAACTAAGTTAGCAGCATGAGCATTGAATCCACCAATTGAACCAGCCATGGCTGAACCAACCAAATTTTTGTCGATATTCAATTCAACAAGTGCTTTAACATCTGATTTCAATACTTTTTTAACAATATCAGCTGGGATTCTTGCTTCAGCAACAACTGATTTACCTCTTCCTTCAATCCAATTAATAGCTGCTGGCTTCTTATCAATACAGTAGTTTCCAGAAAGTGAAATAATCTCCATATCATCCCATCCACACGATTCAACCATGTAATTGAGAGAGTATTCAACACCTTTTGAAATCATATTCATACCCATAGCATCACCTGTTGTGGTTCTGAAACGAATAAATAATAAAGTTCCTGCTAAAGCAGTTTGAATATGTTGTAAACGGGCAAATCTAGAAGTTGAGTTGAAAGCTTTCTTTATGATTTTTTGGCCTTCTTCAGAGTCGATCCAAATCTTGGCAGCACCAGCTCTGGCTAGCGTTGGGAAAGAAACACAAGGACCTCTGGTCATACCATCTTGGGTCAAAACAGTTTGGACACCTCCTCCAGCGTTGATAGCTTTACATCCACGCATAGCTGAGGCAACAAGACAACCTTCAGTGGTTGCAACAGGAATATGATAAGGTTTACCATCGATGACCAATGGTCCAGCAACACCAACAGGTATAGGCATGTAACCAATAACGTTTTCACAACAAGCTCCAAACACACGATTATAGTCATAGTGCTCGTAAGGTAATTTATTGGTATCAAGGACTGGGGCGTTTGCGATTTTGCTAATGGCAGTACGACGAACTTCCACAGCTCTGCTGTAATCCTCCAATTGCTTTTCCAATGCATACAATGGTAATTTTCCTCCAACAACCAATGAACTTATTTCCTTGTTATTCAATTGCTTAACCTTTCCGTCTTTCATGAGAGCAACACAATCATCAAAGGGTCTGATGGTGTCAAGATCACTTGATCCTTGTTTTGAATGATCCTCTGAAGAACTTTTGACAACGTCAGAGACATCGTTGTTTGTTGATATACGGCTCTCGGCGTTTTGGAGTGTTTGATCTTCTGATTTATTGAGTTCTGGGTTGGATAATTGGTTTTTGATCAAGTGACGAGTTGCACTGGCTTGGTGACGAGAGGCATTCAAAAAATAAGCGTTGATAGAAATGGAAACAGTGAAACTGAATAAGATTAACTTGGAAAGGATGCTGTCTTTGATGGCGGAACTGATGAAGCCTAATGTGCCTGTGATTGCGTCTTCGATCTTGACCGAGACTCCAAGAGGAACATACAGTTTAGGTTTGATAACAGTGACGAGGGTTCCTTTACCATCGACTTTGATGTGTTTGGCAACATTCTTAGTCAAGTGATAAATTCCTGAACTTGGCATGTTGTCACTAGCAACATCAAATAACCAAGAGCTTCCAAACCAGAAGGCATGAAATCCGAAAAAGCCAGCAACCATTGCAAATTTGAATGAAAGAATAGATGTTTTTTTGAAATCAAAAAATGGTTCGTTGGTCTTGACATTGGTAGAGTCAGATGTGGCGACATTGTTTGCAATCCAGGAAGATATTCCATCTTCCTCAAGAGCCCTTTTCAAATTTTCAGTTCTACGAGCTCTATTGATCTCGACCTTGAGGGTCAAGATAGCTGAGAAAAATGTGTAGACCATAAGCAAGTCGAAAGTCAAAATCAAGACTGCCAACACGGAAAAGTTTTTCAATCCTTCCAAGTGTTTGGCGTATAAACTGATAGCAATCAAAGGAGCAACCACGGTGAAGTGATCTCTTAATAAACTAACATGATGAGCTGAAATAGCATTGGAGACAATTGTCTTCACATCTAAATCACTTGAAGATTCTTTCAGTACCACAGTTGCAATGGATACTTTGTGCTTAAAACCAATTATAGCCACCAAGAAAGGAACGCCTTCAGTCAAACTGATCAAAGGAACTTTAATACCCAAGATATTAGTAGTGATAACCAAAGCGAATAAGAATGCAAAAGAAGATGAAGTTAAAGTTGAAAAGGCTAACCAGAAATTTGAATCGGCTTTCTTCATATCAAAGAAGACTCCAATGAGAGTTCTGAACATAAAGATATAAGCCACAAGGATTAATAATACATCAAAACTTTCAGCACCTTGAATCAAAGATTGAATTCTAGACACAGCGTAACGTGAGTAGTCATAGATGTGACTGAGTCTGCTTGCACTTCTGACTTTCCAAGTGATACCATTGTATGATAAACCATCCAAGGACTCGATAGTTTCTTCGACTTCTTCTGGGTTAAGAATGAAAACTCTCTCATTTGGAAGTACACCTTGGAAAGAATTTTCAACTTCAGGAAAATCGTCACTATGGAGTCTGCTAAATCTCAAGGGTAATACACTTACTCTTGATACATCTGTGTAGTCATCTGGGTTGTCCACCATTGACCAACTGTCAAAGTCACTATTTCCTGGTGGATGATAATAGGTAATGGAAGAGCTATTATTGAACATTTGAGGAACATACTCATCAACTATAGCCAAGTAGGATATAGAAGCGAGTAACGAAGCCACTATGATGACATGAATCGGACGATTAGCTGAAAATCGAGCCAAAGAGCACGTAGCTTTATTTATATAGGACATCACAAGTCTAAAAGTTAGCATTATGATTATAAAATTTTACCAATGAGACAATAATTGATCAGTATATTATCAACAATGTCTATTGGTCAACGTGGTTGTATCCTGCCTCAGTTATGTACGTACTTGCCCAATTATAATTAGAACGTTTGAGATGGTTTCGTTCGTTTAAAGAATCGCGTAAACGACGTGAAAAATTTCTGCCCAAATTGACATCACCTATTCATTTCCATTAACTTAGAGAGTAAACTTATTATGTAAAACTTTTTATTTTCTATAAAACCATTAGTTATGTTTGATCTACTTGAGTGAGACTAATTTGATGTCGAATGTTAATTCAGAATTAGCAGGAATTCCTGGAATAGCTTGAGAACCATAACCCATTTTTGATGGAATGACAACTCTTCTTTCACCGCCAACAGCCATACCAGCAACACCTAAATCGAAACCCTTGATGCATTCACCTTTACCCAAGTTGAAAGAGAATGGTTTACCACTAGTGTTCTTGTCAAATACTTTACCGTTCTTTAACTTACCAATGTATCTGATGCTAACTTTGTTACCAGACTTAGCGGTCTTACCTGTACCAACTTTTCTGTCTTCTGTAACAACTCCTCCCAATAAAGTCTTGGTGGGAAACTTCTTTTCGGTCTTTTCTTCCTTCTTAGTGTCTTTCTTTGGTTCTTTCTTTTCCTCTTTCTTCTCCTTCTTTGAATCCTTCTTAGAGTCTTTCTTGAAGTCAGAACCAGTTGGACCTTGTTCTAATTGTTCGCTGAATTGAACACCCTTTTTGTCCTTTTTGTTGTCATTCTTCTTAGACTTTTTGGTTTCCTTTGGCTTTTCTTCCTCTGATTCTTCTTCTTGCTCATGACCTCTCTTCTTGTTTTTCTTTTCTTCTTCAACTAACTCTTCGATTTTGTTCTCGATGTCTGAAGCGTCTTCTAAGTCATCTAAATCGTACTCTTCCATGAGTTCATCCTCATCTGGAGTTAAATCATACTCGTCTTCTTCATCGTATTCTTCATCTTCTTCATCAGAGTCTTCGTCATCAGGGTGGTCAACGTAGTTACCTGTCAAGTGAATTGGGTAAGAACCAGTAACAATGAAATAAACCTCCTCATCTGGTTGAATAGTAATATCGATAGTTTGTTGGTATTGGAACTTTGGAGATAAAGTACAAACAACGAATTCTTCGGTGTCTTCGTCGTCAAATTCTTCTTCATCACCAGATTCAACTTCTTCTTCCTCCTCTTCATCATCTTCTTCCTCATCGGCTTTCTTGGATTTCTTTGAAGCCTTAGATTTTGGTTTCTTCTCTTCTTCCTCCTCTTCTTCTTCTTCTTCATCTAAATCATCTTCAGAGTCGGAAGCTTCTTCAGCTTCATCTTCACTGTCATAATCATCAATGAAAGGAACCCTTCTCTTCAATAATCTTAAAGTTGATGGAGTATCATCTTTATCAACAGGTTGAGGGTCGACAGCAGCTAAAGTTAATCTAACTGTTGTTGGGAATTCATACTCAATGGCTGGAGATGGTTGAAATGGTTGAAGGTTCAAATTATAAGTAGCAATAGGAAGTAAGCTTGACATCTTAATTGAATAATTTAATGCGATGAGGTTGAAAATTTAAATTTATCAAACCAAATAATTGTCGTGTACTACAATTTTAGAATACATTTGTTACGTTGGATGTATTAAATATACAAAAAGAAAATGATAATACCACTCCTTAAAATTTCATAATTATAGACAAAGACCGATTAAAATTAGAATTTCAATAAGTGAGGTTTATCACCGTTCTTTAATGAGAAGGAAGAGGATAAGTATTGCTTTAATAATGGGGTCTTCTTGATTTCAGATAATAAAGCAGCATCAACAGTCTTTTGGTCAGCAACTCTTTCAGCTTTAATTTCTTTCTTTGGTTGAGCTTCGTTGAAGAATTCAGCTTCAGATTTCTTAGCAGCTCTTGGAACTTTTTCTCTAGCAAAGTATTGAGAGTTGAATTTTGAAACATCAACAGAGTCAACATTGACCTTGGTAGAAGTAGCAATGACGTAACGAGCATTAACTCTTCTTAATGGAACACCATTAACTTTGAAAGGTCCAGAAACCAATAAGGTGTTGTCTTCTAAAGATTTCAAGTAAACGACTCTCTTACCTCTGAATCTACCGGCTAATAAGATTAAGACAGTACCTGGGACTAAAGAGGCACGTAACTTTTGAGGACGAGCAGTCTTTCTGGTTTGCTTTGGGACTGGAATGTCTTCAGCTTGGTACCATTTAGGAGCCTATTTGTTAGTAAAAAGATTCAGAATATGGGAATGAATTGAATGGTATGAATGAGTACTCATTATCACTGATTTGAATCTCTTATTGTCATTTTGTGAACTTTCCCGATCATGGTGGTGACATTTTATAACGACCAAAACTTCATTGATTTTCAGGATTTTTCGATTCTCTCTTGGAGACATGAACCATACATGTATGCATCATTCATTACATTCGAATTCATTGACATTCTTTCATAATTTGTAACATACGGATTGAGCCATCTTTAATTAATGATATATTTGAAGAAAAATTTTAGTACTATGAATTTCTCACTCAACTGAAAAAAACTGAGAAAATTACACAAAATCCCAAGGTGCCCCAAAGTAGTTTTCATCAAAGAAAAACAGTCACGAATTCATGTGATTCATTTCGCAACTATTCAAGAAAAGTAAAGCAATGAGTTTCCTAAAATGGTTTATTGGTAAGTAACTATAAATCAAGCACTGAGATATTTAACATTAATTATCAATGATCCAGTGTTTGTAGCACAAACGATATCATCATGCTTATCAACAACATCTGATAACAAGATGTCAATTTTGTCAACTTCAACGCTCTTCCCAAATGTATGGTGTTCCCTGATGGTCAAAATCAAATGAGATGTTGGAGTACACTTAAATGGAACACTTTCACTCCAATTATACTCCCCTGTAGTCTTATTTCTCTTTTGAGGTCTGGTCTTGAAGAAGCTCTTTTCTTTGTTGGTAGTTTTTAAGGTGGCCTTAACTTCAAGGTTACTATCAGTAAACCCACTGGCTTTGATAACAGTCAATCTTCCAGCAATAGCACTGTTACCATGAAGACTAGTACTAAAACTAGTGTCTGCACTATCTTGAGTGCTAACTTCACTGATGTTTCTTGTGTGACCAAATGGTTTTTGTGGGGGTGGTAGGTTATCCTTATGGATGTTTGGGACGGCTCCAGCTATTGGTGTTGTGCCATTGGCTCCAGATCTCAATGATTGTAAGTCATTAGCGTATTGAGATTTACTAGCATTATCAGAAGATTTCTTCCCAGGTGTACTTCCTGCCTCCTCAGCAACTGCTTTTTCTTCAGGCGTTGGCTCAGCTGCATCACCTGGCCCTGATGTCACAATTGATTCAGAACTATTGGTCTTTGTGGTGTTTTGAGACTCCACATCTCCATGGGTATCATCGGAGTCACCATTCTTGGATTTTCCCCTTCTACCCAATCCTTTAAGGAAATTTCCACCTTTAGTTAAACCATCAGATGCCAAGCCAACACCTCCTCCAACAACATCTTTACCAGCATTACCAACAGTTCCAATCGCTTTTAATGGTACAGCTGAAACTGCTGACAAGTCAATTGGTAATCCAGTTGGTGAATCAAGTTTTGGTCTGATGTAATCTGGTCTAAAGACCGCTCTTAAATGCACGATTCCTTGTGTATCTAATTGAACGGTGAATGGCGTGGACTCGTGTGGAGGGATTGTGGAAAGATCAAGATTGACTCTGCCTAGAAGTTCTCTGTCATGTGTTAAGTCCCAATCGTAAACTTCCAACAAAATGATTTGCCTTGATCTAGAAAGGACAGGGAACTCGACCTCTTCATTCCAAACAGGGTCTAACGTTCTTCTTTTCTTCTCAGACTTATAAATTTCCACTCCGTCGAGTTTCAAGACAACAAATGGATCAGATTTACCATTCTTGTCTGTTGCAGCAACACCTTCGGCCTTTATAATATCGAGTCTAAAGTAACCGACATCAAGAACGGTGTCCAAGGGATTCAACTTCACAGGTGAAGGAATGTAATCAAGTCTTACTTTTATGACATTTCTCTCACTGAGCCTCAATTCAATGGGCTTGTTATACGACCTCTTCAAAATATCGAGAGTACTAAAAATCTTCTCGACCACCATATCTTTTGCCCCACGAACTTGGAGCTTCTTAGCAACTCTGAAAACTAATTTAGAATTCGGCAAATCTCTAACAAAGCTTTCAGCCTTTGAAACAAACTTAAACGTTCTTGTTTCTGTTTTTGGGGTTGAACCAGATGGTAAAGCTTGATCATCGAACAAGGTCTGAAGGTAAACTTCACTCTTCTCCAATCTTCCCAGTAATATTTCAACAATTACGACACCAGCCCTGTATTTGATTGCATTGTCAATCGACAAGTCGATTCTCTCGGGATCCGGAACATCTTCCTCCTCCACATCGATCCATTCGTACTGGTCTGGGTTCTCTTCGATTAGCTTTTGGTCTCTTTCGTAACTCTCCTTCTTCTTCTCATCTCTCTTCTTTAGGTAAGCATGGTAGTCGTTGATATGCAGTTTCTGAGCTTGAGTGAGAGCTGGGATAGTAGGGAGAAACGACACAGAATAGTAAAATTGACCATGATTCTCCTTGTTGAACAACACTGGTTGTTCAAGTATTTCCTCGCTACCGTCATAAGCGAGGTATTCGCCTTTTTCGTTACGTTTAATGGACTCGTTAACATGAACAGCGCAAGAACCAAGAGCTCTGTCTTTGTCCTCCGGTTCAGCATCCATGATTTCCAAGAGCAAGTGCTGGTGTGCATTGTCCACTGGGAAGAAGAACACAGAATTCCAAACTGGATCCACTGACTCAGCGATCGTCACAGTTCTGGCCCTGAGTTTACCATTAACCAGGACTCTTACGAAGGGATCAACTTTTCCAACCGACTCGAGATTCTTCAAACCCTTAGCACCTCTCAAATGTAATCTGATACCACCAATAGGTGCAGTAAAGTGTGTTCCAACTTTGTTGTCATCACTCATAGCCAATGCCTTCCAATGAGCAGTAATCTTGAATTTAGGTGATGGGCCATTTGGTGAAACAGGTTTGGTGGTCATCCACTCATGTCCTCTTGATGTTTCGAAGATTATATCTTGCAAGTTGGATTCCAATTTTGCGATAACATTATCATTGGCGGAATCCTTAACAAAGATCAAAACGTGAGTGTCTGATTGTTGAGTGATTAATGACTCAAAACTTTCATTCCAGGATGGTTCGTTTGTCTTTCTCAATTTACGACACGTTCTGATCAATTCGTTGTTGATGTAAATCTCAGCATATGGATTCAAGATACCAGCAACAGATTTAGCCATGTCAAGATCAAGTGCTGAATGCAAGGTGAGTTTCAAAATACCAACTTCGGCATCGATATTTTCTTCCTTTGTACCATCTTCCAAATACAAAGGAGGTAAAGTAGGACGATAAGTGATGTCATATTCAATCTTACCAACAGCTTTACCACTCTCGACTATGTTCTTGATGACACCAGTTTGAGTATCTTTTTGTAAGAGATCTGCTAATGGTACCTGGACGGTTCCTATCAATTTATCGTTCATCTCATTCTCAACCAAATGGAATACATTGAAATTCAAGAAGTTACCCTCCAAATTGTGGACCAAGATAGTCTTCTCTTCCAAGTAGACAGGATCGCTGGTAGCTTTCTTGACATTTGTTTTCTCGTCCACTGCAGGGTTGCCTTGAAGCTTGAGTTGCACATAAGGATTGATACTGTTTGCCTTAGCGTTGGACCCAAGTTTTAATTTGTGAAGACGTTTAATGCTAACGATAAGACAACCGGTAGAGTCATTCGATTGTTGAGCAATGATTTCTTCGACGTCAATGTCCAAAGAGTTTGGAGCATACAACATGGGTCTCAAATTAGCATGAATCAAACTATTAACAAACTTTGATAAGCCTGGAATAAAGGACATGATATCAAGACCCAATGTATCACCTCCGACTGGTTTCAATGCGTAGTCAATAGTAGGTGGTTCCAAAAACTGAACACTGACTGTTTTAACATGAGGGAAATTAGGAGACAATTTCAACTTTATGTTCATTCTTCCAGTGAGAGACATATTCTCAACCAAGATTGGTAATGATTTGGAGATAAATGCTTTACCCACAGTCACACCTAATGCAACTTTAGGATTGATTTTCTTCATTATCTCATTTTTAGTCATATCGTCTGTGTCATTGGGAGCAAAAGAGAATGCCCAGTCCATCTCAATATGGTCATCGCCTTTCTTTGGATAAGATTTGACACTTTCAATTCTTGGAGCCTTGGAGCCCAAGGTGAATTCATCTAATGATAATTTCTCAATACCAAACCCTGGAGCTTGATCTTTCAAAACATCATTAGCAATGAATAACACTTGTTCAGACAATGCAGGCATATAAATGACCCAAAATTTATCGAGGAACTGGTTCAACCATTTCATACTTTCGAGTTCTTTTTCCAATCTGTTGACGGCATTAACTCTTGTCATATCATCTCTTACATCACGATTAAATCTTCTCAATTCAGTTCTGTAAACGGAGCTTGCACAGAGTAGCACCATGACTAACGATAAAATACCGCCGCCGAGTCTTGCTACCATCCAACTGAAAAAACAGGTACCAATCATTAAAGAGCAATTCCACCACCAATCACCGTAGAAATGATCCACGACATATGACTCAACTTCTCTCAATAATTTGAATGTCTTTTTCTTATCAGTAATTGCTGCCCCTTCCCAATTACCAACATTCTTCCAACTGAATGTTGTACTCTCTCTTATGGATTTCTTCTTCACAGGCGGATGTTCAAGGCCGTCTTTTGGAGGTGTATTCTTTTCAGTTCCATCCACTGGTGGTTTTGTCAGTTCTGACTTTTGTTTGACTTTCTTGTTATAGGCATCGACTTCGCCAGTATTGACGTCCTCATCATTGTGTTGATCCTTTGTCTAGAAGTTAGTATACAAATCAATTGCTAAGACAATCAATGTGTTGGGTCTTAGATACAATGTATTGTTAACATACCTCACCCATCAGTGATGTATGAAGCGAAGGGAGTTAAAAGTACTAAAATAAAAGGAGCAACAATAACGATATTTCAAAGCCGCACAAATATTAAAGGCACACTTTGTTTCGATGCCAATTACATAATCTTTCGGCAATGATGATGATCTACATGTGGAATTCAAGAGTAATGCGGTGAAAGTTGAATGCACAGGGGATTCTAAGAATAGATTCCCAAATTCACGATTACCCCAAAATACAACCTCAAACTTTGTTAGATAATTGATACAGATATATATATTGATAAAAATACAAGAGTTAATATTTTTTTTATTAACGAAGTATGTATTTATGACATAAAAAGACTTAAACAGATTCCAAGACAACATCCTTGAAACCCTTAGAAACCTTCTTACCTTTTTCTTCGGTGGAACCTTCACCGTGTAAAGCCATTAAAGCACCTAAGTCGAATTTTGGTTGTTTTAACAACTTAACTTTTCTGATGTGAACGTTTTGTAATGGGTAGATAGTTTGAGTAGATTTTTCAATTTCCCTACCAATAACTTCTGGGATTAATTTAGAAACTAATTGAGCCAAAGTAACGTTAGAAACTTCTCTTTGCATAATTTCAATCATCTTTTTTCTGATTTCTCTTAATTTAGAAGATTGAGCGTAAGTAGTCTTCTTAATTTGGTTTTGTTGTCTCTTGGTGAAAGCGATAGCGAAAACTCTTAAAACGTAGTCATCTGAAGTTTTAACAGTAACGTTAGCTTCAACCAAAGATTGCCATTTTCTGACTAATGATCTAACTTTGTCAGAAGTGAAGTTTAAACCATGGAAGTTAGTTAACAAGTTTTTACCTTGAACTTCATCAACTCTCAATTTGATGTTTCTGTAAGAGTGATCTTCAGAACCTTGTAAGTCAGCTAAGGAGACTTCAACAACTCTACCTTTAAGACCATCGGCAGCGTTCTTTAAACCAGTTGACTTGTTAATCAAAGTTTTACCAACATTTCTGTTTTCAAAAGTTGATGGAGCTTTGATGTCAAACCAATCTTTTCTGGTGAAAGGGTCAACGACCTTTTTCTTCAATCCCTTCTTACCTTTGGATAATCTTTTATTTTTACCAACAACCATATTTACTGATGTTAAAAATCTACTTCAATAAAAAGATGATAATTTTTCACTGAATTTTTTTCTATCAAACTTAGCACGACAATCGCACGCACTAGCAGTTGTGTATATAAAAATTAATTATGTAATGTGACGGGATTTTAGAAATCGCGTGAAACTGTTAGGGTACCAGCCCTCGCTGCGATTTATGATTTCAATTAATGTAAACAAATCATATCAATATGGATGAAGATAATGATCAAAATAATCAGTAAGTAATCAATTAAATCAAGTTTTACTTACTAATTTTTAGAGTTGCATTGAAAATCGGCCTAATTGGCGATTCACAAATTGGTAAAACTTCTTTAATGGTTAAATATGTTGAAGGGACATTTGATGATGATTATATTCAAACATTAGGTGTCAATTTTATGGATAAGAAGATACGAATCAGAAATACAATCATAACATTTTCAATCTGGGATCTTGGTGGACAAAAAGAATTTATAAATATGTTACCATTAGTTTCAAATGATGCAGTAGCTATCTTATTCATGTTTGATTTAACGAGGAAATCAACTTTAAATTCAATTAAGGAATGGTATAGACAGGTTAGGGGTTTCAACAAAACGGCTATTCCGTTCTTAGTGGGTACCAAGTATGATGAATTTATCGATTTACCATACCTGGATCAATTGGAGATCACTCAACAAGCTAAAAAATTCGCTAGTGCAATGAAATCACCAGTAGTATTTTGCTCCACAAGTCACTCAATTAATGTTCAGAAAATATTCAAAATAATCCTTTCAAAAGCTTTCGATTTGAAATTGAACATTGATGAAATAACCAACACTGGTGAACCAATTTTAATTTATAAATAATAGCATTAAATAGTAATGAATAATGACCTAAATTCTTATCGCGATAATTTCTTTGATGGCCAAGTTGCAAAAAGATTTACAAGGCTGGCAATTCGCTCTTGGAGAAGACAATACTCCATCTAGAAGAAGCACCAGAGTCAAAGATGATATCACATTGATAAGAGATGATGATGATCTAAGAATACGAGAAGGTGATACAATTCTGGTTCAAGAAGATGGAGCTGATATTCAATACGGTCTAATAGTGTCAATTGAGTTTGCTATAGACGTGTTTCTCGACCTCCAGATAATCTGGTTTGTTAAGAGCTCGGATATGGAGGACAAATTAATAAAAGGCAAAATCAATAAGCAAGAGTTGTTATTGACTTCCTACATTGAGCATATTGATGTCAAGAATGTTGTAGAGAAGGTTATTGTACTTTCCGAAGATGAAGTGAAACAGCTTGACTTGGATGATTCGAACAAGAACAATACATTCTTTTGCAAAAGAGCTTCAACCGTTGAAGGTGATGCCATTTCTGGTGTTTTCAGTTACGCAGAAACTATTGATGATGTCAAACCTGACTATAAAAAATTGGTAGTTTTTGTTGATGAACTCTTCAAAAATGATAAGATCAATGAATTCAATAAGTCGAAAGAAGTGGTGACCAAATCTAAACAAAGATCTGAAGCTGCTATAAAAAAAAATGATGATCAGCCCCAAGCTGCTAAAAGAACTACAAGATCCACTAGGAAAAAGGCTATAGATGAGGCCACTATAATAGAATCAAGTGAATCTGATGATTATGATAATGATGACAAAGAAGCCCAAGAAGACTCTACTGAAGACGAAGGGTTTGACAGCGTGGAGGACTCTTCCGGCGATGATGACAATGAGACAGACTATGAGGAAAAAAGAAGTAAATCTAAACCTCGCAATGAAAGGCTGACTAAAAAGCGAACAGCTAGGGGAAGGAAGAGAACGCCAGTTTCTCCCACTAAACATACTAGGAAGGCAAAATTGGAAATGGATACCGATATTGAAAATGATAGTTCCCCCACTAGGACGAAGCGTGCTAAAAGAACAAGTGGTGAGTCATCTACACCCAGAACACCTAAAAGAAGGAACATCAGAAAGGCGCATCTAGTAGAGTCTTTCGACTTTATGAACTCACTCTTAGAGAATAAGAAGACTCTAAAATTCAACGACCTCGTCAGGCCTTCTCTCAAGGACTTATCTCCAAAAAAGCCAAAGAAGAGTGGCTTAATCGAGGTTGATGTCAAGTCATTAGCGTTCAAGGAGGTCAAAGAAAAGCTCAATCACTCTTTAAGACTTTCTTCATTACCCTGTCGTGAAGATGAATTCACTACCTTATTTATGAACTTGGACAGTGCCATCAGGGAGAATATAGGATGTTGTTTATATGTAAGTGGTACTCCAGGAATTGGTAAGACTGCAACTGTTAGAGAAGTGATTTCACAACTCAAAGAAATGAGGAACACCAAAGACATTAATGATTTTGACTTCGTTGAAATCAATGGTTTGAAGTTGATAAGTCCAGCATCAGCATATGAGCATTTGTGGGAGCTGATCAGTGGTTTCGAAGTAGCTCCTTCAAATGCTGCAATGCTCCTCGAGACATATTTCAAAGAAGAAGAGATCCATAAGAAGCCTTTAGTTGTTCTCCTTGACGAGCTAGACCAGATCGCAACTAAGAGGCAGAATGTCATGTACAACTTTCTCAATTGGCCAACATATAAGAATTCCCGGTTAATTGTTATTGCAGTTGCCAACACTATGGATTTGCCAGAGAGAATTTTAACCAACAAAATATCTTCCAGGTTGGGATTAAGAAGAATTCAGTTCATCGGCTACACATTCCAACAATTGGGGGCTATCATAGAGCATAGATTAGACATGATTACCAGGCAAAGTAAGAATCATGTTGAAATTAGCCCTGATGCGATTAGTTTTGCTTCTAGGAAAGTCGCTAGTGTTAGTGGTGATGCGAGAAGGGCATTAACCATATGCAAAAGGGCTGTTGAAATAGCAGAAGAGGATTTTAGAAATCAAAAAGGTGAAGATTCTGAAGAGGCTTTCCACGTACAAATTTCCCACATATCCAGGGCCATTAATGAGACTATAAACTCTCCGATTGTTCAGTACTTATCTACGTTATCATTTGTTTCAAAAATGGTGTTGGCTGCTTTGGTGATTTTGGTTAGAAGGACGAGCAAAGCAGAACAAGCATTAGGAGATGTTTTGGATGAAATGGGGAATTTAGTAGCTCTGAAGAGTACTCAAGTGTTCCATAATGTCAAGGGTTCAACTGAATACTTCTATGATGAACCAGGGCGAAGCATACGGCCAACAGAATTCAGATATGTTATCTATGAGTTGTCAGAAAACGGCATAATAAGCCAACAGTACATCAAGAGTGAACGTTATAGAATTGTTTCACTTGAAATATCAGAGGAGGAGGTTCTCAGTGCATTGAAGAAGGATAAGTCTTTCGACACCATTATTTAGTAAATTTGTAATAAAACCTTATCAGATCAAAGTCATCGCATTGGATTTTTTCAGTGATGGCTACTATAGACGAGACTGAGTACGTTGAAGTTCTTGGGACCCAGAAGTCGTTGAAGTTTACTGATGAGAAACAGGAAGCACGTTTCGAACTTGGGGTCTGTATGGCAATTTACAAGTGGGAAGAATTAAATACAGCAGTTGATAATCTGTGGGGTGGACCAAATTCCAACGATAAGAGAGATTGGATTTCTGGTATAGTTATTGATTTGTTTGATGAAAAGGCTGTGGATGTTCAGCTCATTGAAGAGACTTTATTGTATGCTATGCTTGATGAATTTGAGACTCACGTTGATAATGATTCTGCGTTAGAAATTGCAAGCTTAATTATAAAAGTTTATAAACAAGTATCACAAAATGACTATAGTTTGGTCGAAGAACTCTACAACAAGTGGCAAGTCAAGTTGCAAAACAGGCAAGTCAATAAAGTGCAAGTTGTGTCAGATCCTGCTAATCCAAGCAGTGATGATGAAGATGAGGCTGATGATGTCGATATGGATACTGGTATGCAAGTAGATGAACAACCACGTCACCAAGAGCCAGTGGTTGATGATGATGGATTCACTTTAGTACAAAAGAAAAAGCGTTAATTATATTAATTTTAATTGTTGCAAAATATACATTTTAATTGATAAAGTCTAAAATATTTATTAGTTACATGCTGATAGAATTTCTAGGAGTATTGGTTCTAGATCTGTTAAGAGTATTCAAGGAATGAAGGGATGTCACTGAATTTCTCTTTTCAAATGTTGCTTCCTGATGTTCAATTGGTGTGCTCATTGGTGGAGTACCTGATCTAGTATTATTTGTAAGCCGTAAATCACTAATACGCCTTACAAGTGATGCTGGTTTATCTGTAGGAATTGAAGGGGAATTCTGATTCACCGTCTCATTGAGCTTGTGGTTGATAGCACTAAAGAACCCATGATTCTCAGTTTCAATTTTGAACAATTTGATATCAGTCTTTGCCCATTGATTGACAGTTGTAAGCGACTTCTCAACAATAGCTATTTCTGCTTCCTTTTCTAAAGATGACGTGGGTGATTCAGGCTTCAAACCAGACCATGATGTGAACTTACTGAATGAAGAAAGTGATGTAGCCAAATTCTTCATGATTTTACCAGTCCCGCCGGTAAATGTTTGAACTGTTGTAACAGTGCTGTAAATCTCTCCATACAACACCGAAGTATACCATCCAAGAGCAAGATGACTCCATGCAAACTTTATTGGTAACAACGGTGATGTTGGAAGGAAATCATAGCTAATTTCTTTCCTAAAAGAGTCAATTATCTTCTCGAAATCAATTCTTTCAATATGGTTGACCAAGTCTAATGCATCAATGCTTGTACCTTTCGTTTCAGAAAATGCTTCATTCAAACAAAGCTTCAAATTTGGTATAAGTATTGTTAAAATTACTCGAAGAGCATCGTTACCACCCCAACTTCGACTTATAGATGCTTCCATAGGTAGTTTGCCTTTAGCCCTTTGAGACATGCCAGTGGGGAGCTTTTGTCTAAGTGCCAATTCAATGGCGTCATTTTCAACATCTAGGTCACTCTCTTCTTGTTGAACAGAAAGAGCAGGACTATGAGGCACTGATCCATCGTCACCGATGGTGAACGATGCAGTTTGGCTGTCATAACCATTTGCATTAGGTGATGCTATGCTTGAAACCTCAATTTCAGTGTTACCATTCTTGATGGAATCTTCATCTAGCTCTTCATTACTGTCCTGAATTGAGCTAAGCATGAGGGTTTTGCTATCAAAGTATTCATTTCTTAGGCCATAGATTGTATTCCAGGCCTGATCATAAATCTTTTCTCCTTTTAGAATTGCAAATAGTAACATTCTAGAAGCTGGTGGGTTCCTCAAAGCTGCTATACAAATTGCTCGTATGATTAAGGCCAATAAATCAGCATGAAAAGAATTCTCCAAGATGTACTCCCTTGAAGAGTACCTTATGACCAAGTTATTGATAGAGCTGCATGCACTGTATGACAAGCCTCCTTCAGGGTTCAAATTGGCAAGCTTCAAATGAGGATTGTTTGTTCCCTTGGATTTTATAGTCGAAACAATTGGAACAAGATTGTAGAATATCTCAACCAAAGTAGTTGCCAATGATGGTGATAGCGGACACCTCACAGGAACATGGGAGCTTAAAATGGTACAAATCAGAATAACCATGAAGTCCCTTGCTGTTGTAGGCTGCTGAGAACCCTTGAAGTTCACAGGTAATGAATTGAACAATTCCTGGTTAATTGGTTGAAAAAGACTTTCACTTACATCAGAATGAGATAAGTATAATAGGAAGTATGCTGCCAAGCGGACCACGTTCTTATAGTGAGGATTCGAGTGGTATGTTGCAACATAGTAGAGAACAGTTATGTTAAGATCCGCATATAGGCGGTCTCTGACCACTTGAAAGAATTTTTTGTTACATTGGAACAATTCCCACAATAGCATCAAGATTTCAATTGTCCACAATGATGATGAGTCCAGTTTATAGTAACTCAAAGAGAATTTTGAGTTGTCCGTATTCTTCAGTAGATCTAAGGGCGATTTCAATGCATTGATCAAGCTGGAAGCAAGAAAAAGTAGTTCATTCTCTTTATGCAACTTCCCAATATACAATCTGGCCAAATTATAGTATTTATCTTGTGGGATATTTGTATGATTGCTTGGTAAAGGATAAATAATCATCATTAAGAGGAGCTGAGCACAGTGAGTAATGTAAGAGTGTCTTGATACTGATAGAGAGTGATTTTGGAACTCCATCATTGATTCACTTGGTAAACTCCTCACAGCTCTACAAAGAACGTTAATCAAAGAACAAACAAGTGTTAGCATCTGTGGTTTTGAAGTATTAGCCACAAGATATGTCAAGAAAATTGAGCCTTTGGAGACAACATGAGAAGGGAGTTGGTAAAATGATCCGCTACAGAAAGTCAAGATGAGCTTCAAAATTTCAGACCTATTAGCCTCAATTATGAGGTTGGGTGTCTTGTATTTTGAAGTTACACCGATACCTGGTTCCCATACCGAAAGAACTTTTGAATAATTTGATTTTTCTGTAGCAAGAGTAAATCCTTGCAAGAACAAAAGGTCAACTAAAGTTTGCATTACTTTTGAGGCTAACGGCTCACCCCGAGTGTTTATATCATTGTTGAGGACCTTTTCATGCAATTGTGGTAGTATTTGTTGGGGTGGAATGCTAGGAGTATAGGGTTTCAAAAACAATGAGGTTTCAATTTCAGGTGAATTCAATTCGAATAACTCTGGAATTAGTTTTGTTAAGAGCCGAACACAATTCAATACTTTAACCTTGACTTCAGATTTTGTCACGTTATTGCTATTGACCAATTCAGTAGTCAACACATATATTAACAGTAGGAAATTTGTTAAATTTTGATTTCTTATCGTTCTGAGATCATGCACTGTTAGAAGCTCAAAGATATCATTAGCAGTTTCTGGTTCTGACCAAAATCGTTCCCAGTAATCTCTATGATTTAGATCAATTATTCGACCTTGCCCCAACTGAAAGAAGTGGTTTTTGTACTTTAACCTTTCTTCAGCAGTTCTCATGATAACGAATGATGCAACGAGAAAGTGAGATTAAATAAAACCAAATCAAATAATTAATTTATTCTATGCCTATAAAAAACATCTTATTATTTCCTCTTTTTATTAGCACCGTTTAAATCTTCAGAGTTTTTCCTAACTCTACCTGCCAATTGGCCAAATCCTATATCTACATTCATACCTGCTTCTTCATCACCTAATGACTCCATTTCTTCTAAATCATCAGCATCTCCTTCATTATAAATAAGAGCACTTGTCCAACTTGTGGGAATTTCAAATTGAGAGTCCGGTTCTTGTAATTCACCACCAAAATCATCACCATCATCCAGATCGTAATGTAATGATGAACATTTACTTATTGCATCAAAAAGTTCGCCTACACTGTTCGGCACATATTCAAAAATCTTGCTTGCACCTTGGTGTCCTCCACTTATTAATAGAACAACTGCCCCATTTTCGTGATTTTGCATATACTTGTTGGAAAGCATATGAAGATAAAGCTGATTCTCATCTGATACACCAGAAATAGATACACTCTGATACAGAAAATCAATACCTGTGTTCGTAGTTTTGTCAAACAACAACAAACTACTATTGAGTACATAAAGAGAAATCTCATTAGTGAATATGCTGGATATTATTGGGTCTATTGTTGTAGAAGGCTCTGAATAATCAGCAATTTTCACTCTATACCCTTCACCTCCAGCGCAAAGAACAAACTTATCGTCATCTAATGAAAACTTCTCCGGGAACGACAGTTGATGTTCATTTATTGGTATTGTATTCTCCAAGTTAGGAAACTCATGAACTATGCGAGGCTCAGGTACCATTTTGAAGACTTCTCTTCGCTGAAACTAGAGCTATTGTTAGAGTTATTACCAAAAACTGAAACTAAGCGCGTGGTACACATTGCCAAAAGATTCGATTTAGAATTATTGTTGTCATATTATTATTTAATGGGATAATTTCCTAATGATTCTCTTATACATTGGGTTTTCATTTTCAGTATTAATTTCTCTTTCGAGTTTTTGAGCTTTCTCTCTTTCATTTTGAATTTGTTGCTCATGAGAAGGTGGTAGTTTTTCATTCTCTAAATCGGCCTTCCTTGCTTCTTCAAAGGTAAGGATTGCTTTCCTTACTCCATCACTACCATGTAAGAGTGTTCCTTTAGGTAAAGAACCACTATTCAATCGTTTTAAATGAGCAACCTCTTCTTGTTGTTCTCTTAATATCTGATACATTCTTGAAACTCGTCCAATTGCCCTTACCTTATTTCTGAGAGCTTCTTTCCTGGCTTCAAAGGTATCAAACTCAGGTGACGGTTTTTCTGAAGGTGGAAAAGATGGGAATGAAGGGAAGTTAACTTTTGATTTGAATTCAATCGGTGATGATGGTTGTGAATCAGGTGCTGCACTATAGTCAAGATTATCTTCTGATTCAACGTCTTCATTCAATTCTTCTTCAGTACAAACATTAAGAATTGAAACCAACATATCTGTAACTTTTTCACCAACAAATGGTAATGACCAAGTGAATACATCCATAAAATGAGGCAACCAGTAAGGATGTGGAGACGAATTAAATTGTCTGATATTCATAACATTATTCTCATACTTTAAAACGGCTGCTTTGTTGTTGTAGTTATCCAAGTAATTGGGAGCACTAAACATGGTCAAAAGGGACGGGAACCCCATTGTCTTGGTTCTTTTATACATTCTGTATCCAGCATCTTGTGCTTCATGTGCTCGAATTATTGAGAGTAAGCCAGTTCTTTCTAAAAATTGACATGAGGCTTTATAAGTGAATGCATAAGAACAACCTCGTACTGTATTTCTGACAAATGTGTGGGTCATATTATCATCATCATAGTCTTCAATTGGATCGGCCCATAGCAAATCACACATCAAACCTTTAGTCGGCGGTTCTCTGAATCTGTCGATTTTTAGAACATCATCAATGGACTTTAATTCTGGTGATAATCCTCCATGAACGCAGAAAAATTGTTTGTTCATTATTGCTGCTAATGGAAGAGCATTGAAAGACACCAATGAAGCTTCATAGACATTTTTATTATATTTATGCAAGCATTCATTTTTGAAAGTGAAGTATTCTGTTAAATGCTTACATTCATGATTTCCCCTTAACATGAATAAGGTATCTGGGTATGACAACTTCAAGGAATATAAATACAAGAGACATTCGATAGAGAAAGAACCTCGATCGACATAATCTCCCAAAAAAAGATAAGAGGTAGTTGCTGGATCCCCACCAACTTCAAAAAGTTTCATTAGATCGTAATATTGGCCGTGAATATCACCACAAACAGTGACAGGGGCTGGAACATCAAGTAAATTAGGTTCACTCGCCAATAATTCAGTTGCATCATGCAAAATTCTGATTGCTTGTTCTTCAATTAATCTTCCCTCATTGAAGAAATGATCTTTTAGAAATGCACAGTTAGGTAAACCATTTGGTAGGAATACTTGATCATCTCTCGGACTAAATGTAGCAGGTGGTTTTACAGATTCAACAATTCTTTCTTTTGTATTAAATTTTTCTCCATCATCGTTAACATAAATTGAATAATCATGATCAACTGGAGCATTCGGTTTTTTCTTTAAAGCTCTAATTGCATTATTAATCTGAACTTGTTTATCGCCCATTATTGAACAAGTTGAGCACAGTATTCAATGAAGATTTGTAAAATATTAATTCAAGTTGATTCTCAATTTGCGGGCTATCACTCTTGACATAAAGTTTGAGTGAGTAAAAATAACTACAGTCCAAATCTAGAAAAACAATTAAACTTTATTGATATGAATCAACATAAATAACATTAGCTCCTGCTTTAAGCCCATTGAAACTTGTTGCAGCAACTGATGTATAAGCACCTACTTTTGGGAAGTAGATCCAATCACCAACCTGAACGTTTTCACTTAAAATACTACTGGTGGAAACACAATCGAGTCCATCACATGTAGGCCCCCATATGGAAAACTGATACTTGCCCTTTGCATCAGTATCGTAATAGTAATAATTATTCTTGTGGCTCAAAACATGAGCTTCAGGATGTTGATGGTCAAATAAAATACAGTTCAAATTACCGTAGACACCATCATTGATATAAATCATTGCTTCAGTACCAGTTGATTGTCTTAATTGATCAGGGAGATCTCTTCTTGCAATTATATGTGATGCTAATGTGAAAACATTAGCAACCATAAATCTGCCTGGTTCTGCAATAAATTTAATACCTCTTGGTTGGATGTATGAAGATGGGAAGAATTCATCTAATGATTTGTTAACCATGAAAGATGCTTCTTCAAAAGTTTCAACTTCAAATCCTCCTCCAATATCTAAAATGTCCATTGATTTGATATCAAAAGTAGTTTCAGCAACATTGAAAATTGTCCTAGCATCCAGGATAGCAGTCCAGAATGCATCAAAATCTTTAGCACCAGATCCAACATGAAATGCCACGCCTTTAATGGTTAAACCTAATTCAATTGCTAAGGGTAAAATTTCTTGAGTTGCAGTTTCAACAGTACATCCAAATTTGGTCGATAATCTGCATTGAGCTTCAGAATCATCAGTAACAATTCTAATCAAGATTCCACAATCTGGGTGGTGTTGCTTGATTTTATACAATTCATGGCAATTATCAACTGTTGTTAAATTGACTTGACAGTCCTTTGCATGTCTAATATAAGAATTAGTTTTGCAAGGGTTTGCATAAATAATTCTATCAGCAGAATAACCTAGTGATAAAACCAAATCAATTTCAGTTTTTGATGCACAATCAAAATTGACACCATTATTTGCTAAAGTTTTAACAACTTCAATATTTGTATTACATTTAACAGCATAATGTGGAGTAACTTGAGGTAATTTCAGTTTCCAAAGCTGTAAAGATTTCTTTGCTTCACCTAAATCAGCAACAAAGAAAGAATCTTCGTCACCAGGTTGACAAATTTCATGATCAATTTTTTTAACATGATTAACTAAAGCTAATTTGATCAAATCATGTTTTGCTTCATAATCAACAGGAGTTCTTAATTTCTCGAGATACTCAACATGTTGTAAGACTTCAATGGATGGGGCCATAACTTTCTTTACTATCACTTTTCAATTGGGGTGTATTATACACTAAGGGCGCTTTTTCTATAATGCTCACGAATAATGTGAGCTTAATCAATATAGAACTTCAAGCGGCAGCTCTCGTAGGATGTGTAGACGTTTGCGGGAAGGATTAAAGTAAATATACAGATACTTTAAAAGAATTAACAACTACAATTTTTTTTCAAATTTTTCAATCGTTGCTAAATAAATCTTGCACCAAGTACACGACTTTTTGCGGCAATTTTAAAGATAACTCGTTTGAGTAGAAACCGCCCGTGAAAAATTGCTGCACTCCCCAAGAGATCATAACTCAATAAGTGGCTCTTCAACAAATTTTTTCACAGGTGGGTCCAATTGATTCTTAGGAGCAGTTGGAAATGTTGTAGGTGGCATCGTTTCTTGATCTCTTTCATACTCTGCTGTTATCACATCTATAGGTGGATAACGACTATTCGCAGAATTAGCAGATTCTCCTGTTTTATTCTGATCAAAACCTGTAGGGGGAATAGAAGATGCAGTAGCATAGTTTGGGTAACCTGTTGCTGGCTGATAATCATCATCTGGTGATGGAATGTTCTCCACAGGTGGGTATGCCGACATGTTGTTGTAATGTGGTTCACTTTCCTCGAAGTTAGGTTCTGACTCTTGATTCAATGGGGGATAGTTGGGCTGAGAAGGATCATCTCTTGGTGAAACGTACTCATCTGGCCTTCTTGGGTACTCTACCTCGTTAGAAGTGTATTGTGCTTCTTCAAGTGGGACAGGCTCTCCATAACCTTGAGAAACTTGGTTCTGGGACCCATATGCTGAGTAATTACCATAGTATGGGGCATCTGTTGGCTGGTTTGGGATTTCATTTGCAATGCTGCCAGTTTGTTGCGATGCTAAACCTGACATCTGTGAGTGAAGTCCCACCGGTTGCATTCCAGGAGCTCCGCTAGCGTATGATGGCATTCTTGATTCTTGTTGTGATCCTGAGAATTGGGATGGCAAGTATGGTGCACCAGAGGGTTGTGCATTGAGCTCAGGATTAGCATAAGCTCCAGAATATCTCTTTGATACCACATCTGCATCAGGGGGATAACCGTAATTGTAGCCCAGGTTAATAGAGTGATTTCCATATGCCTGACTGAGTTTAGACTCAAGAAATTGATCATATAATCTGGTTATGGTTGAGATCTTATTATTCAATGCAACGAATGCTTCATATCTCTCGATTGAGCTTCTTAATGATCTGTTCAATTTCGGTTTCAATTGTAAAATTTTAGCATGCAATTCGTTGATGTCTTTGTCATATAGTATTTTGTCTTGCCTGGCTCTATCATTCTGGATGTCATTCATCAAGCTGACATATTTCTCAACTATATCTTCTTCATCTGGGGTTAAATCTTCCATTTGGGGTTTCTGTCTCACTGGAAAAGTAGGTTGTGACTGTGATTGTGAGGGTGAATGATAGTTTTGATCTTGTGGTTTGGAGAATGGTGTGAAATTTGGGTAGAATTCTGGCTGAGTCTCAGCTTGCTGGGATGTCTGCGTCGACTGATATGCCTCTTGTAACTTCTTTTGTGTCTCAAATTCTTTCAAACTAGCAGCGATTGCTGCTTTCATTTCATCATCATCATCATCCGTATCAGTTGCTTTAGCCTGCAATTGTGCTTGTGGTGGAGGATTTGTAGGAGGTTGAGCCTTGATACCAGTATCTTGCAAACTCAATTCAATAGCCTTCCTCAATTGCTCATCTTCATCTTCAGTTGAGCTAGTAGGAGCTTTTCCCACAGACACTCTCTCGATATTATCTCTGTTATACAAACGAATTTTATGATAACAATTATCACACACTCTTACTGGGTCTTTGATCCCTAAAGATACTAGAGGAGCGTTATGGGAAGAGTGTTCCTGACAAAAGACTCCTCCACATGATCTACAATGATGCTGCCTGTTCAACATAGTGAACGCCTTGTAACAAATCATACACTCATCACCATCAACCCAATCGGCAGGTGTTTCTGTGTCAATGAAGTTCCCATTCAAATAGCCTGTACTGTCACTGTCAGGAAATGCATACCCACTTCTAATTAAATCTTTATAGCACTTTTCAACATAATTTAATTGTAGTTGGGACTTAAAAAAGAGTTGCCAGTTTTGTATGAGTTCTAGGATCTGTTCACCCACTGCAATTTTTTGTGGGTAAGATGAAGTTTTACTATCATGAGTATTGTAATTAGTCTTAAAAATGAAATCCACCAAATAGTCCATGAACTCCTTTGAGCTCAATTCCACGAGGAAATGATAACCTGCATTCTTCACACAGAGGTCAATTAACTTCAATGTAGAGCTTAATAAGTTAGGGTTTGTGTAAGTTGATTGTAACCTCTTTTTGAGAGCTCTCATACATTGTTTTGCAGGGATTTTTTTACTCCTTATCAAATCAGTAATTTCTAATGCTATGGGTAAATCAATTTCTCCATTAGGTATTGATTCAGAAGTAGCATCGTTGATTTTCTTCTCTAATTCTAAGAGATCATTAGTATTGCCACTAAACCAAGACATGATAATAAATCCTCAGTGAGAGGAAAAGAATCTAAAAGTGATTGGAGAGTGCACTACACTTATAAACTAAAACTAACTTAAACAATAACAAATTTAATATACTAATGAAATAAAACAAACATTGCACTACCAGCCAATGTTGCTGTTGCTAAATACCATAATTTATTAAATTTTGATGTGTCAACTTCATGAATGGCGTTAGTTCTGTATTTATTCTCAAGAGATCTTTTAACTCTTTTACGGAGTGAACCTTTAGTTTCTGAAGCTTTATCAGTTGGATTTAATGCGAATGTTGGTAACATCATTGGAGGTTTGTATGCCAAATATAAAGGTTGAACTGGTGCACCATCAAATTGATAAAGCTGTAATTTGTATCTGCCATGATAAGGATCCACAGAGACTTGGAAAGTCTTGAAAAAAGTTGGTTGAACGTATCTTGAATAAATCGAACTGTCTTTATTTGGACCACATGGTTCACTTAGTAATTGTCTACCGTCAACTGCAATAGGTTTTATAACTAATGAACCATTTGTTAATATTTCATAGGAACCATGTTGAAATTGTAATACCGCAGTTGGGCATTCATGATTAATGGCATTACCATTGACTCTGTATAATGCTTGCTCAAAATGACCATCAGCAGTGAATGAATATGAAATACCTGGTAAATCAGGTTCAATCAAAAGCTCATCAACGGGGTCATAAAATCCAGGCCCAGTAAAAACGGTATTAGATTTGGATGTCCATGTTCCTTCAAGCTCTTGCATATTAGGTTCACCTAATACAAAATGAACTATTCCAAGTATACTTATTATGAATGTTGTTAAGTACATTGTGTTGATATGTCGATCAAAACGAATGAAGTACAGTTTTGGTTAACTTTTGTTAGCAAAGAAAAATCTCAATTTCGTGTCTGGCACATGAACCCTAAGCTTGGAGGGCAGTGTTTTGATCATGTGACTACAAGATTGTAAAGAACTGAAATTTATTAATGTAAACATTTTTAGGTAATCGTAAAGGGCCATGAAATATGTCATTAAAAAAGATTGAAACTTGATTTCAAAATTTCTTTAATTGATGTAAGATTGGAGATTCTTCATCACTAACTGGGGTATAAAGGCAATTCCTTTTCAAATCATATTCGAATAGTTCATTATCTTTTGACATTGATGAAATTAAACTTGCTTGACTGCTATTATCATTGTGAGATGCTCCCGTCGATATTTTTGGTATAGCGCCATAAGCGTCATAAATTGAGTTAATCCTGGCCAGAACACTTACTGTGTTACTATGTACCGGAACTGGTTTGTAAATAGATGCTGGACTTGAACTTGGGGTGATACCGTTACTTGTAATTGAGTTCATATGTGGCATGGGTGATGATGAAGTACTGATAATACTGTTATTTGTACTAGTTGATGATGCAATTGATTTGTCGTAAAATGGATTTTGTGGTGGCATAATATGGGATTCTAAAACAGCATAGTTTGGTTCCTTGTAGTGTTGAACAATTTGCTGAAACAAGAATCTTACTCCTCTTGTATCAAATAATTTCAAAATATAATCACTTGATCTTAATATGGCTTTAATCAAGTTCTTCTTAATGAATTTATACTGTTGATAGTCTAATTTGTAAGAGTAGAAATTCACCAATGGTTCGTCTTCAATGAAGAATTCATCGTCAAATTCATTATTGTTGGTTGGTTTGTTCAAATTTTGGAAATAAAAGTCAGTTTCGTCAAGACCAAATATCTCGTTTATCAAGTCGAGTATAACTTTCCCCAAGTCAACCGTGTTGATATCAATTAACTCGCTGGAATATAATGAAATATAACTCAAATATTCCTTCACTCTGAAGAATTCGTTATTTGTTAAAATGTTGAAATCATTTGATTGTACAATGAAATCTTCAATTGAAGGATCATTGAAATTCCAATTTAAGGTGGATAAAACATGAAGTTCCATTTGTCTGAACATACTTTGATCATACTTGCATTTTGCTCCACAGAGTTTGACTAGTTCATGTAATTTAGGTAATCTGAACCTTTCAGTTGGTCCTAAAAATTTTCCTCCTGAACCATAACCTAAATCGTTTATAGTTTTAATTGATTCAACTTTATCGAGATTGTTTAAATTGATGAAATGGTTATTACCACCTTGTAACTTTGAAGCTATCCAAAGACATGTTGTTATAATAAGTTGGGCTTGATCTAATAGTATAACTCTTTTGGAACAATATCTATCGAAGATTTTAACTGCTTTGAAGAACACGAAAGGGATTATCTTCAATCTTACTGACATTTTCAATAAGAAGTCAATAAGTTTCAATCTTATGGAGAACGTCAAGTATGGCTGTTGCTTGTATAAATCTATGTTAGGGGTTGATAAGTCAAGAGCTTTTACTAAAGCTTTGAAGATTTCATGATTGTATTCATCAATAACAGCTTCATGAAGTTTGGTTTCACTTTTATAAAGCTTTTGACTGTATTCAATCTGAGTGAATGAAGGTGTTGAAGATTTTTCATCGATTGGTAAAGTCGTCATTTGTAGTTGAAATTTTGTTAAAGAAAGTGAACTGAATTAATGAAAGTAGTGTCGAGTCTTTAGTGGACTGACGTGTATAGTTTGAATTGAATTGAATTGAAAAAAGAACGACTCAGAAAATGAAATCTGACAATTTTTGGATTAACAATAATTCGTAGATAATGGAGCTTTATAATTAAATTGGTAATTTTTTATCAAGTTAGTTGATATTTGAATAAAATTGGACAGATTTTCAACACATAAAGGATGTTACCTAAATATTGATAAATCAAAACAACCCTATTATTAACAAATGCAATTAACAAATTGTCGTCTAAATAACTCTGACTTACAATAACTTAATTAAACAATAAAATAAATGAAGGATTTATGCCAGAAAAATGCAAAACTAAGTTTTTCTCGTAACAAAATAACCGTTTGAATACCCAAATAGTGTTTTTTAATTTTCACGAAAATAAGACCTTTGTCACTGGTTTATTATTGTCCAACAATACTTGAATTATACCACAAGGTATTTATATTACAAACTACATTATTCAAAAGATATGAATGAACCCCTTCCTACTTGAACACGTATCCATACCTGAAATTAAGGGTACCCTCGACATTTGAAACATGCAAGAATGCCGATATTTCAAGTGAGAATTCTCCACTGATAAAAGTTTTTCAATCTATTCGGTTTATTGTAACAGTATTTTCGTATCGTATCATAGGTTAATAGCTAAACTTAGAATGGCAACTCAAGACTTTTCACAAAAGGTTAACAATAGTGTGGCATTTAACGTCCATGAAAAACTTGACTCCAAACGTGTTCGGTAGTTCTAGCTCCTTTTCGTGATAGGTTTATTGTTTTTTTTCTCTTAAAATGCAAACCGCTTAATCCAAAAGTTAAAAATTTTCATACCCAATTGAAGCAAATGGGGCAACATTTTGTAACACCATCTTTCAACTTAACAATCTGATTACAAAATTATGATGCAATTATTATAGTACCTTAATCTAACAATCGCCTTATTAATTAAGGCACAAATAAATTCCCTTTTATTGAATAAACTTTGCATTGAGGTACCAATTTCAATTGGCTAGTTCCACCAAACAGAAAATTCGAACAGAATTCTGTAGTTTTGTCGCCATACTGCAATACAAGTTTCGTCAAATATTAGACTAAATTTTATTTTCCAAATTCAATTGTAATTAGACGAGGTATAAAATCTAAAATTATCTTAGCGGTAAGCACCAACAAGTAGGATCTCATCATGGTGGTGACATACTGATCATCACTGTACCCTTCCATACTTTTCTGGCTTTTTTCATTTAACCTTTTTTGCCCTAACTGCCTGAGTGTTCTATTTCATGATTATGTAACGTCCCTGTTTTTAAAGTTTGATTTGGACCAACAGTCAAATCAATGGTTTACATAACCACATTACCTTGAATGTTATCGTAAAAGGCTGAGCTGATAATTGATTTGCATAGTTGCTGGACTTCGTTTCACGAAGTTTGCTACAAATGAGCTAAATTGCTCTTACTGTCACTGTTTTATCTGATTGACGATAAATAGAGTTTATTTGAGTTTCGCGTTTGTAAACATTCATCATCACCATCATCATCAACAACAGCATGCCTACTCCTAAGAGAGGGTTTTTCAACCGTGCTTTCTCAGATTTGTTTGGGACTGGTACACCCATAACAAACGAGCCAACCATTGATTATAATGACACCATTCCTTCTTTCAAACACGATAACTTTTCACTTCACAACAACATTCCGAGGTACGGAATTATACAAGACGATGACTCTGATATTGAGCTCAATCATGACCTTAACAAGATTTATGACCAGATTAATGAAAATAGTACCAAGCTATCATCCAAGTACTCTCTTCCTACACAGTTTCCTGGTAAATTCAATGATTCCACAAACTACAAACCAGACGTTTTCCGGAACAATGAAGACGTTTTTATTGCACCACGAGACGATACAATTCCAAAGTCATGGGACCGTTTTTCTGACAAAAACTCGCAACCACTACGCAGCCGTCTAGTCTCCAAGTACGAAACTTTATCCAATCAGAAAGCACCTCATTACGATGATTTGCCAAAGAGGGAAACTCATCAATATACCTCATCAGTACCCAGATACAGGAATTTAGATGCAAATGACAAGACATCTTCCAGGCAATATGATCCAATAACTGGTAAATCGAGTGCATTCAGAATTCCCTCCAAGTATTCTGCACGACAAGGAAACAATTACGATTTTAAAGTGTACAATGATTCAATAGATGATGATATCAGGAAACTCGAGACAGAAATTGACCGAGAATCGATCACCAAGTACAATACCAAATATAATCAGTTAAACATAAACAATAAGCCGATGGATAAACTAAATGCCATGGTTGATGCAATTGTTAAAAATAACAAAACCTTGCATAAACTTGACGAGCTCATTGATTTATCAAACGAGAATGACGAGAATTTGCCCACTAAAATTGAACAATTACAGAAAGAGATGAGGAAAGAGCTCCTCACCCACCAAGAATTTTATCAGTCATACATTGCATTGATCAATAAGTATCGAGCATTGAAAAAGCAGCCTACCCAACTGATCAAAAATGATAAATTGATCTCCCGTATAAATCTTATAAAAAGTGCAACAAAAGAAAACTCGGTTAAACTTATTTGCAATAATTTGTTGAACGAACTCAATTCCAATTACTCCAGAATCGATCCTATAACTCCAGAATTTGAATATGCAAGATCAGGAACCAAACAAACTAATGTGGGACGCTAACGTAAAGTAATTGTATAATAATGTAATATAAAAATAATGACAGGGAGATACATGCAGTCGACATCAATCAGGATAATCAAGAATCATTTAAGAAACTCTTCAATGGATATGTAATGAGCTCATGCTTGGAACAATTGAATGGGTGTCAAGGTGAATCTGGCCATCTTCCAAAATCGCTTCGTTAATGCATTCGTTGATGATATGGTCCCAGTCCGAAGTGACCACAAAGTATAGCTGAAGAATTGATACACAGAATAAAGCAATAATCATTCCAATCCATAATCCAATCAATCCCAAGTCGAAATGGAATGCAAATAAGAAAGCACATGGTAACGCAATCAAGTAGTAACTAAACAAGTTTAAGAGACCACCAATCTTTTGTCTGCCTTGACCTCTTAAGATTCCACCAGTAATGCAAGCTAAGAAATCATTTATCTGATAGATTGCACCGATAATCAAAACCTTTGATGCCAATCTGATGACAGGCTCTTCACTTGTATACAAAGATGCTAAGAACCCCCTGAAAGTGAACAACAAGATAGCACTGAAGATTCCCATAACGAATGCTACCCAAATACTGCAATTAGTTGCAGTTTTAGCAGCTTTCTTTGAAGCTGCACCAATGTACCATGCAACTCTTGTTGAAGCAGCAATTGATAACGCAAATGGGATTTGATAGAGAAGCACGACAGTTGTGGAGACAATAGACTGTGCAGCCAATACTTCAGTTCCAAATTTGGATGCAGCAAATGTAATGATTTCGAAAGCGAGCCACTCAGCTTCAACCATTAACACACCAGGAACCGATAAGTCAATCATTCTGTTCCACTTTGTGAAATACACCTTACTGAAGAGTGGTTGCTTGGGCCAACACTGGAATCCTTTGATGAAGTAAATGTATGAATAAAGCATAATGAACATAAGCCAATTAGTAATTACCACTGATAATGGAGCACCAGCAAAACCAAGGCCAACTCTATGGTCCCATACTAATAAATAATTCAAAAAGATGTTCAATGGAGCACAAACAGCTAAGACGTAAGTTGAAGCGTGGAAAACCCCTTGACTTTGCAAGAAATGCTTACCATTTTCGAATAGAATAAAACCTGGTAAACCAAATGCCAAAATTCTAAGGTATCTTGAAGCCAATGTACACAAGTCGGTTTGATCAGAACCCACAATTGACAATAAAATTGATTTAGAAAGAAAATACCACAAGCAAAAGATAGGAACGAACAACAAAAGTAGCAAATAGTTACACCTCATGAAATGTAGACCCACAGTGTTGTATTCCTTCCTTCCAAAGCTTTGGGCACAAAGAGTATCCAAACAAGTAGACACACCTTGAATAATAGCGTAACCAGAGATATTTGCAGTCATTGATGATAAACTAACAGCAGCCAATTGACTTGGACCTAACCTTCCGACTGAAAATACAGAAGCAACAGTCAAAGAATATTGCAACAAGAAAGTTACAATCAATGGTACAGAGTATTTGAATAAAACTTTTGTTTCAATTTTCAAATTTGTTTCAGGCTCAACCATAATATTGGAAGCACTGACAACGTCTTGAACATCTAAATTCGAAGCATAAGACTTGGTACGAGCCAATGATAAGTCTTGCCTGGATGAAATCCTTGTTAATGTGAATGCAGGTGGTAGTTTATCGGGACCAGCAGAAGCAATTGAAGCTCTTCTTTGTTGAACATAGGAGACAATTTCGCTTTCTTCGATTTCTGCTCCTAACAACGGACTTTGTTCGGTTCTTGGTGCATTACGTGTATAATTGGAGATTTCAGAATCATCGTGAAGAAATGCAGAATTGTCAGCAGCTCTTGACATTTAAAAAAACTAAGCAATCTAAGGCGGCCCTTCAGGAACTATATTCGGTTTCATCAGATCTGCAGGAAAAATCATAAACAATATGCATTCGCGTTGTTTGAATATTTACTCTAATTAACTTGACTACTTACTTAGAACTTACCGCGTAACAAGTTACGTATCATATCTCTAGCAGTGTAGTAAACAGTTCTACCAAAAGTTTCAAAGTCGAGAGTTGATGTGATAACTTCAACGAAGCCAAATGGTAACATTGATGGGATCCAACCTTGAGCTAATTCCAAAGCCCATGAACCTTCATCCATTGCAAACTGTTTGATATAACCCTTTCTCAAGTGGTTACATTGACCTGGTAAATAAACCTCTGGTTCAAGAGCATTGTCAGGAGCTGCAATTTGTCTTCCAGTCAAAATAGTGAAGTAATCGTCAGCAAAATGAACACCAGAGTGACCGTTGAGTCCAACTGCAGTACCGAAAATAATCAAGTATTCAGAGATTGAAGCATGTAAAAGAAAGAAAGTACCCATTGAACCTCCAGCATTATTGTAAGTCCATTCTTCCCAGTTTAAGTCATTGACAATTTCACCATAAACACTCTTGATTCTTGGAACTAAGTCAGTGACAATAGCAGTAGCATTCCCATCTGGGTGGTCTTCGATAGTCTCATTAACCAATCTGATTAAAACATCTTTTTCGAAGATATATCTACTTGGCAACCAATTGTAATACAAGTAATTGAGAACAGAATAGATGATAACAGGGAAGGCAACAAAGTAGAACAACTTCATGGTGAAAATGCTATAAACGAATGAAACCTGAAAAATTTGTTGTATTTATTAAATTTCTAAACGATCGTTCGCGACACCGGTTTAGGCTTATACGATGAACTTCAAGGATATTATTTCCGACCAGCAGCCAAGCCCATTGGGGGTGTACCATGAGTTATTGAAGCTTATTGTTGATGCAGACCATCAACAACTTATCGAAATTGATTCTTCAATTGATCAGTTCTTGAATGAGAACCACAATCAAAAGCCTGAACTTAAAGACTTGTTGATCTTGATCCGGATCGAGATTCTATTGGCTGTTTCAGGTGATCCCAATACAATAGATGATTTGTTTAATCTTGTGTCAGCATCAAAAGAATTCAATAAAGCAGTGGATATCAATACTCCCATTGAAATTATCATTCTAAAACTCAAATATAATGATTTGTACACTGATTACCAATACTTGTTTAAAACCTTGACAGGGAATTATAAACTAATTGACTTGATAAACAAGAAGATTGTTCTCTTGGCGAATGTGGCTGGCTCCCAAAACCAAGACTTGCAATTGGTAGTACATGATATTTACAAAAAAGTTCTCCAATATTTGATCATATCTAGTTACGATTTCAGGAAGCAAAACTTATTCAAGCATCTAAGTGAAGAGCTAGGAATCGACAAGGGAACCTCCAATCATGATAAATTAACACTTGAGCTTTTTAGAATAAATTTAGAGCATAAGAAGTTAATTCAATTCGATTGGTTTACAGAATTCATAACTAAATCATGTACCAAGCCCATCCAACAATTGAATCAAGAGAAGCTCGTGGAATTCTTCATCGAGAACAATCTTGCTCTCTTACCATTATACTACAAGTCAATTTCCATACCGAAGATTCATGTACTTCTAAAGTCACCTCAAGATGCAAACTATGAGAAGATCATTTCCAAGATGATTACCAATGAAAACTTACCATCTGGAACAAGCATAAATCAGGAGACACAACTCTTGGTGTTTCCTGCGATAAAAACTGATTACAATGACTACGACTTCAAGGTTCAAGGTGCTCTCAGATTGGTGGAGTCAATCACAGAGAAGATCGATGTTTGAAATCATATACTAATAAAACTAATCATATTTAGAAAACTGATCAGTCCAGAACTTCCTTTCAACTTTCTTTGAACCTAAAGAATTGATCTTCTCAATTTCTTCAGGGGTCAATTCGAAATCGAACACTTGTAAGAACTCCTTGTATCTTTGCTCGTTACTGGTGGTAGTAATTGGTAGAATGCCTTGATCAAGACTTGCTCTGAGAAGAATTTGACCAGTGGTTTTATGGTATTTTTGGCTTAGCTCCCCGAGGTACTCATCCAAAGGACCAGTAGTTCTTACAGGAGTTAATGAGCCGTAAGCCTCAATTAAGATACCATGCTTCTTACTGAATTCCACAATTCCAGGGGTTTGATTTTGCAAGTAAGCACTGTACTCAATTTGGTTAACGACAGGCTTGTGCTTTGGATTAGAATTCAAGATTGTTTCGAAATCCTCAACTCTAAAGTTTGAAACCCCGATGTCTTTAACTAAACCTTCATCCTTCAATTTTTCTAGATCTTTCCAGGCTTCAACAAGGTCAAAGCCATGAGTCTCCTTTTCAATGAAAGGTGAGTGAATCAAGAAAAGATCGAAATAAGTTAATCCTAATTTTGATAAATTATCCCCAGCGGTTTTGTAAGGAGTGTGGCCTGGTTCAGTATTTGAAGAATTGAATTTGTCAGTGATGTAGAGCTTAGATCTATCAGCACCTTCAATACCACGCTTGAATTCAGGGTAATTACCGTAAACTTCAGCACCGTCTAAATGAGTGTATCCATGTTGGATTGCCTTTGATAAAGCGGAAGCGGATTTTTCATCAAAAGGGGTCTCTGATGTTCCCTTATACCATTTAGTACCGAAACCATAACCAATTGCAGGAATTGAGTTACCAGATGATAATACGAATTTGTTACCTTGTAAGGACATTTATTTGAATTTTACAATTGGGGTGAGAAACTAATTGTTTTATACTCACCCACAGTTTATTAGTCATGAAGTAATTGTGGAAACTTAAGCCACTATTATACAGATTTTTTATGCTATTGATCGGTATCAATTATAGAACCCTGATCCGAGTTGTAATAAAGACTTGGCAACACTGAATGAATTTGGAGTTGCAAAATTATTCTTTATAGGAGAAGAAGATAATATTGGTTTCTTTGCAATTGAGGGATCATCTTCGAGAGTATCGTCCGTACTTAAATCATGACTTATAATTGTAGAATCAGAATGATCTATTAAATTTCTAGTTGAATTTGTCAATTTTAGTGGAGTTTTTAAGATTTTGTTTATAGGTGGTAATGACAAATTTGTATTTTGATTTGGCTTTAATGGGATTGAGTGATGACTTGGTTGGAAAAATGGTGAATTCTTCTTAATCGTAAACAATTTCAAATTAATATTAGAACTTTTATGTTTGTTGAGTAATGAAGTTAATGATGGTTTATTGTTCAAATTCAAATTGATGGAATTTGAAAACAGTTTGAGTGATTGATTAGGTACGAGGATAATTGGTTTCCTTGAAGGAGAATCTTCATGTTGTTTGATTAATTTTGTTGATGAATTAGTTGGTGAAGTGAATGATAGTTTAATTGATTTCCTGTTTTGCTGATTAACTTTATAAATTGCTAGCTTCAATTTATATCTTAACTTATTAGCATAAACATCTATGTTGTTTTGAAAGTTCTGTTCATCATGTAATGATAATGAATTTGATGACGATTTCGAAAACCTTTGTTTCTTTGGATGCAATGGAATAGACTCATGAAATGACCTTTTACCTGATCTTGAACTTAGACTATTCAATCTGCTTTCACCAATGGAGCTTAATGCCACTCTATCAGTTGAAAGCATTTATACCGAAAACAACAACTGGCGAATATTAGGGTTTATATTTGATCGCGTCAACTAATGTTGATAAATGTAAACACCAACATTGAGTAATTATCAAATTAGGAATGAGACGTGTATATTGAATTTTAACTGACCTTGATTGGTATACCACACTAAAAATACCTACAAACTTAAAAAATTATCACGTTTATGTTTATTATTTTATGGAATTTTTGTGTGATTTTCTTAAGCGACTAGGTGAATTACTGTTTAAGTTCCTTGGTGTTGTTTGTTATGATTTAAAAAAACTTATATACAGGCAATACATTAAACTTTGTTTAGTTTGGACCATTCTCGTAATTTGAGTTGTTTGTTGTTTTTTGTTTTCGTGTTCGCGTTCCTACTCTTTTTTGCCCATACATTAATTTAGCCCCAGGGATTTGCCATTGACGGGCAACAAAATTACTTGTGGTAGTTGAGAGCACATCAGTACACAACGGCGTTGACAACTAGCATTAAGCAGCTCCAATGCAGGCGACTCTCTTACGCAAGAAGTTGTGGGGCGCGTTAAACATTTCCTATCGATACTAGTATCCCTGCAGGATGCCATAATCAATCTGTACAATTGGCAATTTTTATATTTCATCAATGGGACACTCAATGGTTCTCTCAAGAATGTAGCCAGCCATCTACTACAATAAATTAATCCACGTAGCACATACCGATAGGAAAGACTCAAATAATGACAAGTAGCTTGGTGATCTATTACAAGTGGCAATCTAAGCCAGCTCTCATATTCTAAACCTGGGTTATAGTTGTTTGAGGTAAAGACACGACCTTTAATGTGTGGTGTAGCACACTACCGGTTCTTGTATTCGCTAATTTCTATCCCGATTTATGTCGGTTGCTTACGGCATCATTTGCTATAATTCTCATTGCAGAAATGGTTGCAAAAGATAGGTCACTATGTGCCTGGGATCGGCAGATTTCAGGAGGTCTATAAAGTCGCCATTTCCCACCTGTGTCTGGATTATTCACGTCTTTACATACTTTCTTCTTATTTAGTTTATATACCGTCCAAACAACTGTGTATTATTTATAAGAGAATAACCGTAACACGGAGGATAAAACACACTCAATTATCAACGCCCTCAAATCGCCACTTACACTGGCAATTATTACAGCTTTCACTTGGCAAGATCACTGCTGTGTATCTTACCTTTCCAGAGTTTACTACTAATTACGTAAGTAACCTCAAATCCCAAACGTCGGTAATCTACACGACATAATGATGACCTTTCCCCATTAATCTGCAGGATACTCATACCCTCATTCTTTTGATAGGGATTTAGATAATGCTGATTAGGTCAAAATTTTCTCTGTTAAGAGAGTACTTGACTCCTATTAATAACACGTCCAACTTTTCAAAGACGGGCGAATTATCCCCTGAAGAATTCGTGAAAGCTGGTGACTATTTAGTGTACAAATTTCCTACTTGGGAGTGGAGTGCTGCCCCAGACAAATTATCTAGGGACTTCTTGCCTAGAGATAAACAGTTTTTAGTCACAAAGCATGTTCCTTCTTATCAAAGAGCATATTCCTACCTTGGAGCCAATGGAAACCTTGACGAAGACGAAGAAGAGCTTGATGGCGGTTGGATTAAATCTCATAAGTTGAGCAAGAATGATGACACACAGTCAAATAAAGATGTTAATGAGATAGAGGAGCTCATCGATGACACAGCAGAGTTGGCCGTCGATGACGATAATGAGGAGTTTGAAGAGGAATTCGAAGACTTGTCTGAAGATAAAGGATTGAGAAGGTATGACTTGTACATTACATATTCTACAAGTTATAGGGTCCCCAAACTCTACTTGGTAGGGTTCAATGCCAATGGAATTCCCCTTCTACCCAAGCAGATGTTTGAAGATATTTCAACTGATTACAGAGACAAAACTGCAACTATTGAGAATCTTCCAGTGTCTAAAAATACTACTTCAGTATCTATTCACCCTTGCAAACATGCTTCAGTAATGAAAGTGCTCATGAAACATGCTATTGAATCCAACAAACGAAAGAAACAAGCCGAAGGGCATGCAAATGAAGATGATTCAACAGATAAACTCGATGATGATGAAGTTGGTATTCGTGTTGATCAGTATCTCATTATCTTTTTGAAATTCATTTCTAGTGTTACGCCGGGCATCGAATACGACTACACCATGGAAGTGTTGTAATCCCGTGCTTTCGCCCACTCAAGTCTCAAATGCCATAGGGGGTTCAATTTCCTACATTTCATAACCAGCACAGGGTGACTAATCGTGAACCTTTGTCTCACAAGATCAACAGTCTTGAAATGTTTACATTCTAAATATCGAAGAAGTCAAACCAAAAGTATCCACAGAGTCAGGACTCTTTTGTCTCATGAAGCAATCTTGGCCCAACAAGGTCTGTCTAGTTTTTTTATCTCGAATAAAGATAATTTCTTTCTATTCAGCTGCTGCTCACGTCCAACTGATCCCATTTACTTAAGAATATAATCGACAGGGACATGGAATTGAACGCCCAATAATGCATAAACTCACCAATGGGTTCGTTTTATCCTCCAGATCTGGTCGAAGTCAGTTTCATATGATTCGATTCGATCATAGTGTCTCAACCAAAACGTCTGTTTTGTATGCGTCTTTATTGAGACCCCTCATAATTGCTGCTCCTTCAATGCCAAAGCAAGTAACGAGGAAAGGAGATAGTGATGGCGAAGAAAATTCAAAAACAGTCGAAGTTCCAGAACACGAAATCAAAAGAGCTGCATCTCATCTGAGAAGATACGCCAAAGAGCTGTATGAACAAGCACAATCACATAAGAAGAAGCTACATCAATCCAGAAGAGTAATCTTCATTCTTGGTGCTGCTATTGGTTTACTTCTAGCAGTTTTGTTCTCTGCATCCCCCGAGAAACTTCTCCCAAAGGATACAGAAAGATTTGTCAATTTTGATGGATTTACTGATTTTTTTCAGGACTGGAAAGATATTTTTCCTGCTTCAATCCAGTCAATGATCTCTGATATGGACATTGATAGCTCAGAGAAATTATATGGTTCTGCTGAATCTTTCTCAGTAGGGAAACGAATGGTGAAGGAACATCAATTAGGCTCTAAACATAATGTGGTGATGGTACCCGGAGTTATCTCAACAGGAATTGAAAGTTGGGGACTATCAGACTCAGGTGATTGTCCTTCAGTCAATCATTTTAGAAAACGTCTTTGGGGGTCCTTTTATATGTTGAGAACTATGGTCTTAGATAAGGCTTGTTGGTTGAAACACATCATGTTAGACCCAGAAACTGGCTTAGACCCACCAGGCATTAAACTTAGAGCTGCTCAAGGTTTTGAAGCCGCCGACTTCTTCATTGCTGGTTATTGGATTTGGAATAAAATTTTCCAAAATCTTGCGGTTATAGGCTATTGCCCCAACTCGATGACTTCGGCTGCATATGATTGGAGATTAGCCTATCTAGATCTAGAAAAAAGGGATGCATACTTCTCCAAATTGAAGGCTTCCATCGAATTGAAATACAAGTCTAGTGGAGAGAAGACAACATTAATCGGCCATTCTATGGGATCTCAAGTCATTTTCTATTTCTTGAAGTGGGTTGAGGCAGAAGGTGAATTTTTTGGTAATGGAGGTTCTAAATGGTGTGACACATACCTTGATTCCGTTATTGATATTTCTGGTTCGTCATTAGGCACACCTAAAACCATTACCGCTCTCATCTCCGGGGAGATGAAAGATACGGTACAGTTGAATGCATTGGCAGTGTATGGCTTGGAGAAATTCTTCAGCAGAAAGGAGAGAGTGGATATGTTGAGAACTTTTGGTGGGGTACCTAGTATGATTCCGAAAGGTGGGTCAGCTATTTGGGGTAATCTCACACATGCCCCCGATGATCCCACCAACAGTTTATTGACCCACACTTCTAACTCTACAACAGACGATTCCAACCTATTAGAAGGAACTCATAAGGAGACTTTCGGCAAGTTTTTTAGATTGAACTCCAAAAACGGCAATAAGAACATGACACTCGATCAAACAATCGAATACCTCCTTGATACGAGTCCCGACTGGTTCTCAAATAGAGTGAGGTCACAATACTCATTTGGTGTTGCCAGAACTGAAGAAGAGTTGGAGAAGAACAATCAAATTCATCTGAAGTGGTCAAATCCATTGGAGGCAGCGCTTCCTAATGCTCCTAACATGAGATATTATTGTTTCTATGGAGTTGGAAAATCTACCGAAAGAGCCTACACATATCATGACGCAGAACCAGGATCCAATTTGAATATCACTATTGACTCTGAATCCAAAAATCCTGTATTCTTTGGAGATGGAGATGGAACAGTGAGTTTATTGACACACAGTGTGTGTCATTTGTGGAAGCAGGGAGATAAATCACGATACAACCCGGGAAACGTCAAAGTGTCCATTGTTGAAATCAAAGATGAACCTGATAGGTTTGATATTAGAGGTGGAGCAAAAACTGCTGACCATGTTGATATTTTGGGGTCGGCCGAGTTGAATGAACTCGTGTTGAAAGTTGTCTCAGGTAGAGGTGATCTCATTGAGGACCGCTACATTAGTGAGCTTCACAAGATCGTTCCAAAATTGAATCTCTGACCTAAGACTAGAATAATATAAATGAATTTATGTACATTAGATTGAGTTTTCTTCGTTTTCATCATCAAGTACTTCACTTTCAAGAGACTGAAGTAATTGGTTGCGACAGAGGATTTCGCTCAAGGTGACATCACCCAAAGCGTCAGATAGCGCTGTTGTTTTCTCTGATGACCATGAGTGAAATTGCATATCGGCAGACACCCTTGTCCATCGTTCATAAGAGTGTCTAATATTGTTCAAAATTGTAGGAGTCAATAGACGATTAGCGTCAGCATTAGCAATTATATAGTCCAATTGAGACAAACCAGGAGGATCATTCTGAGGCCATTGGCTTAATGGGAGGTATAAAGCGCAGAACTTTGCAAAATTCGTTTCTGTTTCATGCTTCATTTGACCAAATCTTCCCAAGTACTCTGAAGTTGCAAACAATTTGGCTTTTATAGATCGGTCTCTCTTGATACGCCTCTTTTTGTTTTTTTCCTTGATATCATCTTTCAGGTTGTACTTCATGGAGGCAAGCTTACGCTTTTCTTTCAAGTGAACAGGGTCTTTTGGTTTGACTTCTACTCTGCGTCTAATGACATTTTTACGGAGTTTTTCTACTTCTCCAACTGGGTGAAGTTCATCACCTTTCTTTAAATCGAGATGTCTGCCATACGACCCCGCTTGTTGGAATTGCTTATCACAAAAGCGACAATAATTCTCAGGATAGGTCTTGTTCAGCTCGGTTAAATCTTCCTCCTCTAGGGTTACAAATGATATTCCTGTTTCCTCTGATTCTAGTACACCTCTAGCTTCAGATTCCTCGGTGATGGGCTCATACGAGAAGAATTGTTGAGTATTTTTGTCCTCATTCATGAAGGTTTCATCTTGATCAAATGCGGATCGCGATTTCGACAAAACAATAACATGAGGTGAGTACACAATTAGAACTCGTAGTTCAATAAATGGCTTAGAATCCTGTTACTAACATCAAGTGGTAAATTTGTAAGAGCTTCAAAATATCGTCACGTTTTCGGTCAACCACATAAGAAGGAATTATGTTATGAGAATTTGAGAGTTACTAAGAATGCTTGGGACTCCGATATCATTAAGACCAATGGGAAGTACCTCGCATTGAACTGGGACTCTACTGGTGGAGGTGCATTTGCAGTAATCCCAGTTACTGAAACCGGTAAGGCTCCGGACAAAGTCTCGTTGTTCAGAGGGCACAAAGGTCCAGTTTTAGATACAGCTTTCAATCCATTCAACGACCAACAAATTGTCAGTTGTTCGGATGATGGTAAAATATTATTATGGGAAATACCACAGGACTACTCATTTCATAAGTACTTGGATGAGAATGATGAAATCAAGGATGTGACTGAACCTCTCAAAGTGTTATCAGGCCACACCAGAAAAGTTGGTAAAGTTCAATTTCATCCATGTGCTGAAAATGTTATTGCTTCATCTTCTTTGGATTATTCAGTTAAGATCTGGAATTTGGAGACAGGGAAAGCTGAAATAACCTTGCAACACAAAGATTTAGTTACTTCTTTTGCTTTCAACTACAATGGTTCTTTGTTGGCAACAACTTCCAGAGACAAAAAATTAAGAATTTGGGATATTAGAAAAGGTGAGTTAGTATCTGAAGGACCAGGTCACACTGGTGCTAAAGCTTCTAGAGTGGCTTGGTTAGGGAACACCGACCGTATCATTACTACTGGGTTCTCAAGATTATCCGATCGTCAAGTTGGACTTTGGGATGTAAATGATATTGCCAAGGGTCCAATTGATGGGTTCCTTGTTATCGATTCGAGTTCAGGTATTTTGATTCCAATTTTTGATGAGGCAACGAATATCTTATACTTGGCGGGTAAAGGTGATGGTAACATCAGATATTATGAATACGAGAATGACTACTTACATGATCTTTCTCAATACGGTTCAACAGATCCACAAAGAGGATTCACTGCAGCTCCTAAAAGATCTGTCAATGTCAAAGAAAATGAAATTTTGAGATGCTTCAAAACAGTTGATGATCATATAATTGAACCACTCTCTTTTTACGTTCCAAGAAGATCCGAGTTGTTTCAAAGCGATATTTTCCCGGATTGTCCATCTGATAAACCTGCTTTGTCTGCCGCTGAATGGTTCTCAGGTAAAGAATGTAATGGTCCATTGTTAATGAGTATGGAAGCAATTTACGAGGGAACAACCCCTTCGATCACCGAATCTACACCAGCTGTGAAGATTGCTGATGTCAAGGTTGCTGCTGAGAAAGAAGCACAAGCAGCAAAGGAGAAAGTACCTGAAAAGGTTAGCACACCAGTCAAGGCCTCGGCTCCTCGTGAAGTAACACCTCCACCAAAATCTGTTAGTGACACTTTGAAGTCTTCCGATGAGGTTAACTCTCTTCTCAACAAGGTGAACGAAGCTAGCGATAATGAAGAAGAAGTAGCCAGTGGAGTTAAAGATGACGAATGGGAGGAAGTTAAAAAGGAAGATGCTAAACTTGTGGAGGAGGGTAGCGAAATCCTTTCGTCACCTGTGACACCCGTTCCTACACTCAAATCGGAGCCAATATCCAGAGCTACCACCGAGGACATTAGAGATGAGATCAAGTCGGTCGATACGAAACCAAAAGAACGCACACCATTGGATAGTAAACCAGCTGAGGTTGAGTTATTAACTGAACCAAAGATTATAGAAAACAAGTCTCCAGATGAGAAGAGAACCGAGCCAAGTACTACAAACAAAACTTCAGGTGCTCCAACATTGAAAGCTACAGTTGAAAGACTTGCAGCTTTGGTCGATCAATTAGAAACTCAAGTTTCCACATTGATTGAGGCTAATAAGGAGAAGGAAACTAAATTAGCAAGGTTAGAGACTAAGATTGATGACTTACTCAAGAAGTAAGAATGAACAGCTTCTATATTATGATAAACAGTTACTCCTTTTTGATATCGTAAAACTTCGTTAACAAGAACGACACAAAATGATTGGTGTTGAATATAACCATACCATCAAACACTTCAAGATGTTCTTCATTGTCATACTGCAAATTCAAAAGTTGGTCAAGCGAAACTGAACTATAGGCACCAGGAATACTTACAGAGCCATGAGCAGCTTCAATAACAAATGTGCCTGCTTTGTGACAACTGAACATAAAATCAAGCTTTGATGATGAACTGTGTCTCTCATGCATGGCTCCGCCGAAATCATGTAAGACTTGCATCTCCATTAACTTCTTTGCACTGATTTTGTAACTTCCGAATTTAGGTAGTCTGTTTGACTTCCTTAACTCCCTTTGATAGAAATATTGCTTGCTGAAAATTGGAATGATATTGAAAAGTTTCTTGTCCTTTGGCTTCAGTTGAAGTTGGGATAACACTCTCTCAATATGGGCGCTATAATCCCTGTGCTGCTTTTTCAAAAAATGTTCCTTCTCAGTCAACTTTTCGAAAGCCTTCACAGCTACCTCGTACTGACTTTGCCTGGAAACACGTTGTTGGTGCTTAGTTTTGATATCAATAGCAATCTGATTCAATATTTCTTGGAACGAATCCCTTCTGGTCACAAGTCCCATGGCTTCCAACTTCAACAAAGAATCTAATCCACTTTTCTTCAACTCATGGTATGTCATTGTCGTAATATCGCCCATTAAACTCTTGTGGTAAGCTTTCTTCTTCTCCTGAGATGCATCTTGTTGCTCTTTTTCCAATGATGTTATTTCTCTGAAAGTCTTTTCATGGTCAGGTTTGATACCGGATACCAATAGTTCGAGTAGATCTGAGCCATCTTGAACTCTGATAACGTACAAAATCGACCTTTTGGCTTGAGTCATCAATGCGTTTCCTTTTGTATCAGTAATGGATTCTTCCTTAGTGCTAGGATTCAATGTCAATGTGACAAGTCCAAGTTCTGATAAAGAAGCCAAGTCATCAGCATAATTGACAGACGTATACAACTGGGTTACCAACTGGTACAATTGATCATCGGAGTCAGGTGCAATCAAATCAATGTTACGCTGAACGATTTTCTCGATCTGCATTATATCATTGACACGAATGCTTAATTTTGGCCTTTGGTGTGTGACAATATCATCATAATCAGTCAATTGATACTCTGATTGAAGAGTCCCAACATTGATAACCCTCTGCATTATACTCATACATGTATCAGAGGATGAGAGAACGTAATCGTTCAAAGGTTTCATGAAATTGTCGGAGAATGGCTTCATTGAAAACATTTGAATCATGACTTTCAACAAGTATTTCAAATTACTCTTGATTCTATCATTGTCCTCATTAGAGCCGAACAGATCATGCACCAGCACTCCAAAATTCTCGGGTTGGTTCAATATATGTCCAATGTAATGCTTAATCATAAGGACACCAGATACCGCCATATGCTGCTTCTCAGACTTTTCTGGGAAAGCTGACTTCGAGAGTTGGTAGGCTTCTTTGCAGATCAATTTGATATGGAGTGGTATTCTTATCACAGAAGCATCGATCAAATTCAACAAAGACGTGCTGTATTCCCTGAGTTGCATTAGATTTTCAACAAACCTCTCAGAAACCTCGGGGACCTTGATAGCTGCTTGAGGCAGAACTTCTCTTTCTTTGAGAGAAAATCCGTTGATCCTGATCTCTTTGTTAATAATACATTCATAAATCATAGAAGGATCAGATTCAAAATCAGCTTCGTCATCATCTACAACAGATGCAACAAACTGACCAAACAAATTTTTGACATGATGTCTTTGATAGGTATGATTGTTGAAATGATTCAAAAAATCAATCCAGAAGCAAAATTTAGCTTTAGTGATATCCGGAGGAGTTCTGCAGTTCAATCTCATATCCATACCCATCAACGATACAATAAGCTTCAACAAGAAATACTCTTCTCTGGAGTGGTGAGTAACCGAGGAATCCTTGACAGGAAACAAGAGCAATAAATGTGACTGGAGAGCCTTGTATTCTTCAGTATCCTTCTCTCTAACATCCAGATTCTCATACAACCTCACAATGTACTCGGGTCTCGTTTGGACAAGGTAAAATAGAGATTGATACCGTTCTATTCTTTCCCTTGACGATTTGTTCAACTTTTCGATGTTCTTCAAATTGACTTCATCACTAATCTGTTTGGTGTGATGGGGTTTGTTCTTGCTCTTCATGAAATCATCAATAGAAATCTTGTTTCTATCTAATAGGCTAAGCTTGATATCCAAATTTACGATGAGAGTCTCAAGCTCTTCACTAGCTTTTGATTTTTCTATTATCTTGTCTTTGAGCTCTGCCAATTCCATCTCTTGCTCGAAATCCCTTTCACTGTCGCTTAGCAAGTATGCGAACCTCTTGATGACCGGCAAAGGTGGATTCTTCATCAAGACTAATGATTTGTAAGCTCTCTGGGCAAAGTTACTTCTGATGATTGATTGAGCTTTAATCAATCTGTTTAAATTCTTCAAGTAGTAAGAGTCAATGGAATTGAGATCAGCTCTTAGCTTCTTACCTCTGAGCACACTCTGTAATCTGATAATGGACAGAATATTGTCGTAGGCATCCTCCAAGAGAATATCTCTTTTGAATCTCAACAAGACTCCTCTAAACAAACTCTGCACTTTGATCACAGACCCCTGTTGCTGGTTGAGTTGCCTTTTAGTATTGTCCATAGCTCCTCTGAGGTAATTACCACGGACTTTGGCATAAACCTCGTTAAGGGGAAGATCTTCATGCATCAAAGTAATCAAGACGTTGTTGCAGAGGCGAGTTCTAGCAACACCACCTCTGATAATACTCTGAAGGTGTTTGATAGCACTCCTGCAAGTCACCAACTCTGCTAATCTTTTGCGGTAGATGTTTCTCGTATTGCTTCCACGTATTAATGCTTGCAATGAGATAATGCCTTCTTTATTCTCTGACCCACTGAAGTTGGAAATTACGAGATTGCGTCGATACAACGCTAGACGTGCCAATGATTGGAAATCAACCACTGAACTTTCAATGTAGTCTTTATTCTCAATGATGGTCAAGGCCTTTGGGTGAATCAAAAGCATCTTGATTTTAGCCTGAAGTTCAGAAACTGCATCTTCATGTTTAGATAATCGGTATTTGAACAATTGAGTTTGCTGTCGAATTATCTGACTTCTTATGATACTTTGTAATTCAATGACCAGCTGGACCGAGTCTGAGAAGTCATATTGGAACTTATTTCTTAACAATTTACCTCTAGCCACAGCTTGAAGGTCAATCACATCATACTTGTAATCAAGGACATCTTTCCTGTGTCTATGTACCGTTTTGTTCCTAGACAAGTTACCTCTAATGATGGATACAAAATGAGTTATTTCTTCGTTGTAAGATTTGATCATGATTTTGTCGACGAACATCTTGTAACGAAAGCTTGCACCTCGAGATAAAGCTTGAAGCTTTATGATGTTAGTCATTTGATTCTCGAGCTCTGGGGTATAATATTTGCTATCTTTGAAATTCGTGTCTTCCAAATAGGAAGGGCGCTTAATGATCTGGGAAGCGGGTGTATGAATGTCAATCACTTTGGTCCTACGTGGTGTGATTGTTGAATTGTCCACGAATGGATCATATGAGTGGGAATTGGACTTTCCTTTGGGAGAATGGGGAAGATTCTCCAATCTTTTAGGAGAAGAACCTAAAGCACGATTCATGTAAGTACTTTCACCTGCATTGTTGCCATCATTTGGATCAGTACTGTCAAAGCTTGGTAAGCCCGTTGTAATTAGAGCCCTGTTGGCGGTTCTTATATCATCACTGGAGAATTCAGCTTTACCAATTACATTACAGGTCGCTGGATAACTGGAATCAGATTTGTTCAACATATAACTGATTGCATGTAAACAAACCCAAACTTTAGGTACATTTTTGGCATCGTATAAGTCAGTCAACTCGAATCTGAATAAATCAGGCACACTCAAGAAATCAAGTAATTTGAAGAACCTGTTGATATTTTCTGTGTGTCTAAATTGTAATTTAGGATTTATGAATACACTTTTCTTTGTTGGAAGTATGACGTTGGCAAGCTTGGCAAGTAATGTCCCATTACGTATCTCCGAGATCAACTCTGCGGGAGAGGATTCAATTTCCTCATTTAAGACCTTTTCGAGCCATATTTTAATAGCTTGAATACGACATAAATACTCATAGCCAGGAGAGTCTATATCAGTACTGTTACCAGGAGATGATAAATATGGAGTGTGTGTTTTATCATCAAGTTTCAATGAGGGCGTTTTTCCCCTTTTAATTGTTGGAGTCTCCAAGTATTTGGAGCTCTTCTTTATAGGAGAGCCAGATCTGCTCGATGAAGAGTTGGGGGTTTTGAAAGACGATATCGTCACCGATGGAGTCTCATACTTTGTACGTAACAAAGCTGTCTTTGAAGGTGTAGTTTCCTCACCCACGTTCAATTGTAATGCTAATTTATCTAAATCTTGAGAGTGTGGTCTGTTTAACCTCAAAGTTGGTTGCAATGGCTGTCTTGTAGGTGAATTGAAAGGAGAGTCATTGATAGATTCCAAATACCTTAGTGCCACATTATTCCGTGTGGGGGACGCCATAAGGAACTTTGAGTTTTCCAAGTAGTTGTTTATATGATATGAAACTCCATTAGTTTTGGTTTAGTTTTTTGGCTCGATTTGCCATATCGGGTAAAACATAAATAGAGAGTTTACTTGACACCAAGTTAAACAAAATTACAACTTGTTACTATTCATAAAGATCATGAGGTCATCGTCGTCTATTATACATGGTCTAAATCTTCATTATATTTCGTTTCAAGGAATTGACTTATTTCTTCAAGTCTATCCAACTCAGCCTTTTGTTGAGGTATAGCAGTTCGAAGTTCATCTAGTTTGAGTAAATGGTCTTCGTAATCTTTCTTGATCAGATCTAATGTTGTTAAATCTATTTGTATATCTTCATCAATTGTAGAATTCTCTAAAGTTTCAAGGACATTTGAAACTTCAGTATCAGTTTTCGTAATTAAATCTTCATAAAATTTCCTGGCATCCTTTGGCATCTGTCGCCTTAGTTTAGTTACTTCAATTGTCTCCTTTTCGATATCTTGAAGTATCTGCCTAAGTTGAGAGTTAAGGGCGAAATCAAAAGGTTCAGTCCTTTCTTTGGGTTTTATCGACAAAATGTCTGCTATACCTTGTGAATTACGTGTCATATCCTCACCATCAATGATCATCGAATGCTTAGCCATTTCAAACACTTCAATTACATGATCATGAAGCATGTTAGCAACTTTATTTTTGAGTGGATCATTATTTGAGGTGGGTAAATGAAGATCGAGCTTCTCCATTGTACTATTGACTAGTTGTGTATAAAGGTAACGAAGGTCTTGCTTCAGTAGTTGAAGCTTTTCGTAATTGTTCATTGTTGTGTGAAGGATCAAAAATGGTCAAACTCGCGCTGCACCATTTTCATTCATCCTTATGTCGTCCCAAAGTGAACTTGTTCCATCATTTGCACCATTTTTGGGATTTGCAGGATGTGCTGCTGCCATGATTCTATCATGTACTGGAGCTGCAATAGGTACAGCTAAATCTGGTATAGGTATTTCTGGTATTGGTACTTTTAAACCTGAATTAATCATGAGATCATTAATTCCTGTTGTTATGTCTGGTATTTTAGCAGTTTATGGATTAGTTGTTTCGGTATTGATTGCAGGTGGTTTAAGTCCAGATCGTGAATATACTTTATTTAACGGATTTATGCATTTAGCTTGTGGTTTGTCGGTGGGATTCGCTTGTTTAGCTTCAGGTTATTCAATTGGTATAGTTGGTGATGAAGGTGTTAGACAATTTATGCATCAACCTCGTCTATTTGTGGGGATTGTTTTGATTCTAATCTTTGCTGAAGTTTTAGGATTGTATGGTTTAATTATTGCCTTAATATTGAACACTAAAGGAAGTGGTTAATTTTAATTAGGTTTAAATTAATTCTTACTTTAATATAGATTACATTGATACTATTTAATCAGTTTCCATTTTATCATCAGTTTTAGTACCATTAGATACAAAAGTTACTTTACCCTCATCATCAATATACTGATTCTTGTTCTCTTCCAAGTATTGAACTGATCTATCAGAATCTAAGAATAACATGTATGCTCTTTTGATATCAGTTAATTCAACACTTGTGCCTCTTCTCTTTAGTGATATTTGTTGACTGACTGAAATTAAATTAGATGCATATCTCAAACTTGTTTCTTGTCCAATTTTAGTTAAAAGTGCTAATGCATCTCCAGTTAATTCAATCTCTTCTTCTTGAGCTCTGATTGATAAAATTGTCTTGATTTCATCAGCATTATATGTGCTTGTATGAATGATAATTGATCTGTCTAATAAATCAATTGGTAATCCATGTGGTGATTTATAGTTAGTACCACGAGTTGTTGAAATCCCTCTATTGGTAGCCATAATAACAATTGGTGAAAAATCATCCTCTAAAGCACGATTTATAAATGAAAAACATTCAATATCTAACATGTGTACCTCATCAATGAACAAAACTCCAGGGACAATTTCAGCTTTGCCTTCTTCTCTCCATTCTGCAACTTTAGTGTTAATTTGGTCTCTTACCTCAGAAGTAATTTCACCAGTATCACCAGAAAATAAAGCTAAGAATCCTTGTTGTCTAGAGTTTATAACATCTATTTCATGTAAGGAAATTGTGTGGACAACTTCCTTTCTCTTTTGTAATTCTCCTTCAGGACATTGAACAAATTTGGTTTCTGGTCCCATTGCATCATAATCTCTTGATCTAGAGAATGATTTACCTAATTTGGTGATTTTACCAGATGATTTATCAATAGAAACGATATCTCCTGCTAAAATTTTCTCCTTAGTTAAACTTTCGATCATTTTGTTTCCTAATTCATAAATGGTTTCCATATCAGTGGTTTTGATGGTTAATTTACCTTGCTTATGACCACCAGTAATCGATCTATCGATTTGAATTTCCACCACTTCACCTTCAATAATTTCAGTCTCTTCTTTAATTCTAATACCAATGGATTTACGGAATGCTTGAGTCAAGGCTTCAGTTTTGGATAAATCAAGAGAAAAAATCTCAGATCCAGCAATAGATGTGAATGGAACTTCAACTCCCAAACTTTGTGATAAACCAGTGGCAATAGCAGTTTTACCAGTTGAAGGAGGACCTGCGAGTAAAACAGCCCTACCAGCAATTTTACCTGCTTGAATCATTTTTAAAACAACACCTGCTGCTTTTCTAGCTTTGAGTTGACCAACCATTCCTTGAGCTGACTCTTTGGGCTTTAAGTTTTCATCTAAACCTAACCCAGTGATGTGAGAATGAGCCGCAATCAATGAAATTCCATTCAAATCTTTGCTCTCCACGTTAGTAGAAATAGTAGCCGACTTTCATTGTTAGTATTGACAAGAGGATGACACGATTGGTGAGTAACATACCATTTGGAATAATAAGTGTTGAAATGTTTTTCAGATTTCGAGTCGCACGAAGAGATAAACTTGGTGAGGGAGCGACATCAAATCAGTAGTGCAAAAGTGATGGGTTTTGTAATGTTAGAAGCAACTCAAATCGCCAATTAAAGCGATCATATCAAAGAAGACAGATGGTGCTTAGAGGTTAAGATGCAAGGTCTACAGAATGTTAATAAATAATAAGTTGTTCTATACTTTGGCTTTTGTTACTAGAGAACCTTCATCGTACAATCTTTCAAAATGCTTTTTGAAGAATTCTTTGGCGGCAGGTCTTTTAACTTTCATGGTGGGCGTCACAACATTTCTTTGAGGCGTCAAAGGTTCAAACTCAACGAAAACATTTTGAATTTTTTGGAACCCTTTCAAATTACCCACTCGCTTGTTGAGAACCTCAAGAAGAATTCTTCTGTGATCAATGTTGTTAATCAATTCAATCACTTCTTCATCAGAACCATTCAACTCATGAGACTTGAGGTTGCAGTGTTTGATAAGAAATTCACAAATTGCTGGTCTGGGAATACCAAGAACAGCTATCAAGTAATCCCTAACTGATTCACCATGAACATATACTTGTGCCAAGTTAGAATTATGAGTCAAGTAATTATTTTCAATCATTTCTGGTGATATGTACTCACCTTGAGCTAGCTTGAAGAAATTTTTGACTCTATCAACAATTTTGATTCTGCCATTCTTTGCAATGATTTGGGCAACATCACCAGTATGGAACCAACCATCTTTGTCCAACGCTTTCTCTGTTTCTTCAGGATTTTTGTAATATTCAGGGAAGACTTGGCCATGTCTTACTAACAATTCTCCCCTTGGACCACCTTCGTCTGTTAAAAAGTAGTTCATACTTGGTTGTTCTGCTATTCTGATTTCACATGTAACAGCTTGAGAACCACAATTTGCTGGATCAACTTCGTGAATCTTGGAAGCGAAGCATCCAGCAAATGTTTCAGTCAAACCATACGCCAGAACGATACCAATGTTTAAAGAAGCTTTCAAGAACTTGAGAGATTCTGGATCGATCGGTGCAGATCCTGTAATAACGAACTTCATATTATCAAAACCAAACTTTTTCTTGATCTTGTTGAAAATTAAGGTGTCATAGATCAACTTTCTTCCTGGATCATCATCCCGTACACTTTGAGCCTGGATTTTGGCATCAAAAGCTCTTTTGTACAATGATCTAGCCATTTCAGAAACATTGGGATTGTTGATAGTAGCAGCTTTGATGGCAGCTTCAAACTTATTGAGGATCCTAGGCACCAAGGAGATTCGTTCAGGTTTACTGAGTTGAAGATCCTCTAAAATCGTTGCGGGTGTTGCATTCAATTGGGGGAAATAAACACAAGCCCCATCAGTAAAGCCAGCAAGCGTAGTTTCTCTTTCAAAAATATGAGCCAAAGGTAAACAAGCTAAACAACTTGCAGACCGTTGAAAATGTGACAAGTAGAAAGTGCAAGCAGCACAAACATTTTCTTGAGTAAGAGACACACCCTTTGGATTAGCACCTGATGTTCCCGAAGTAAAATTGATTGTGTAAAGGGAGTCTTTTCTGGGTGGAATATTGGCAAGGGGAAACAATTTACCCAAACCAATAATTTGTTGGAAATCATGTAACTGAATATCGTTTTTCCTGGCATTTTCTTTCAATGAAACATCACTTGGAAATAAAGGGTCCATTGACACGATTGAGATAAGATGACCAAGTTTGTCAGGAAAAGCCTTCTTCAAGTTAATCAAGGCTTGAATATGACTTTTGGAAGCAATCACGATTGGTGATTCAGTCATGTGTAAGATGTACTCGGAGGTATTATCACCTAAAGTGTCATAAAGAGCACTACTGGTTATGGAAAAACTGTTACAAGCAACATCACTAAGTACCCATTCGTATCTGTTTCCCGAATAGAATGTAACAACAAATGAGTGATTCTTAGTATCATAAGTTTGATACTCAGTCAAGTGGTTTTGGATTTTGCGGTGACTGTCATAAATTTCAGGCTGGAGAAAGGGGCTATTCTGCAAATGATAAATGATGCCAGAGCCCAAAGCATTCTTTAACTCACCAAACTGAGAGTAAGTAATTGTGTCATATCTCTGCTCAGAGATTTTTGTTTCGTAATTGTAAGGTCTGAACTTTAAAGCAGGTTTCTCAGGTACCTGTTTGATTGTTTCTTCCAACATTTCATACAATGTTTCAAGTCCAGGTAAAACATATTTCTTCAACTTTGTTTTAGCTGCACTGTTACGATAAATCTCCGATAAACCAGGCTCAGCAGTTCCAGGAATTGGTTCAGCATTTGCAACGGTTGGCTGTAATGGTAGAAACTTATTGAAAAGTTGATGGGATGGTAAATTATTAGGATTAAGTAACAAGTAATCAGAGTCTGGTGGTGCTAACATTGTGATGAATCTTCAATCACTGATTAAGGGTGGAGCGGGTCGAGTTGGTTTTTATACCTCAGTGAGTTACCCCACTAAAATTAAACGCTCATTTCGGAGAATGTTTTTTATCCGAGGAGTATTGTCTAAGTTGAACAAGTGTTCCCAATTACAAAATTGGACACAATTGGAGTTGTTGTATAAGGAACAGTAAAAACAGTGACTGGTGATGGTCGATTATGGGCCAATACAGAACTAAATTTCCACTTCGAACTAAAATAATTTACATTAAAATTTCTCAAGAACTAACTAATTAGCATTTGCTCTCGTCTTGCTTCCCAAAAGTTTGACAGTTTCCGAGTAGTCATACTTGGACATATGAACATCGTAGAATTCAAGTTTATCGATTGGTTGTTTGGTTTTGAAGTATTGGTTGAACTGTTGAAGAGTCTCAAAACTCTTGTATAAATGCTTCTCACACTTGACATCACCAAAACCTTTCAATAAATATTCCCAATGCCAGTATTGAATATCATTGTATGATCTGGTTTCTCCGATGATTCCTCTCTCTATACTGTAACCCTCGTTATTCATAAGGAAAAATTGTGGAACGAGTGCATCATGTCTCAAGAAACTTGACATCTCTTGTGCTGTCATTTGAACAGAACCATCCCCTAACAATACAATAACCCTTTTAGATGTGTTGTTCAAGTCTTGTAAACCAATTGTTACCCCCAAAGCAGCAGGTAATGCGTACCCAATAGATGAATAGTATGAATTATAAATTGCGGTACCACCATTCTTGAAATGTAACTTGGGAACCTCAAATGCAAAACAAGAAACATCAGTCATTATGATATCATTGGGTTCGAGATATTCATTCAAGAAATCAACCAAATCATTTTGACTGACGATTTGGTTTTCATCAGGGTTTTGAGATCTCTTTATGGTTTTATCGAATCCATAAGGAGTAACATTATCAATGTCTTGGAGCTTGGTAACATCAAGTTTGGTGCATATGTCCTTAATCAAATCTCCAAGTGTGAACAAACGTACACCACTCTTTTGGTATTTGATATTGAAGTATTCATCATTAATCCTGACATAATCTGGATTAATATACACTAAATTCTTGATATGACTGTAGTCATTAGTGTACAAAGAGTTGACTTCGAAGTTACTGTAGCCAAATACTATCAATAAATCAGAGTTCTTTTCTAAACTCTCAGTGATAACAGCTGGTCCACCGAGCTTGCCAACATAGGTTCCAATGAAATTTGGTGATTCCTCATTAACACATTTACCCAAGGAAGAAGTATAGAGTTTGACAAACTTGTTGTGTTCAAGTTTAGTCACAAGCTTGTTGAAATCTTCTCTTGCATGATACTTCTTGACTAAATCATCACCCATAACTGATGGGTTTTCTGATTCGTACAACATAGCCAAAACTTTGTCAGATAAAGTATTCAATAACTCAGAGGCAGTGCTATTGTTTTCGTCGTACACGGTGAAACTGAAAGGATCTTTGAGTAATCTTTCTGATGGGACTAAAACATTCGGTAAGTCTGAAGGTAAAAACAAGTAACCTGGTCTTGATTCTTGCATTATAGTTGCAAGCACCTTATCAATTTTGTCAAGGTTTTCGTTGTTATCAATGCCATCAGCGTTCAAAGTCTCACTGATTACAGAGATATCCTTGACCATTTTTTTGAATAAATCGTGGTCTGGTGGTAATAAAGGGTCTTTGTTCTGGAGAACATGATGGTAATTTCTGATATCAGCCACCTCACAGGTTTGGGCTTGAGTAGTCTGGGCAGTGCTTGTGACACCCACAATGTGCAACATGGGCACATATTCAGAGAATGCTGAAGCAACACCATTAATTGCAGACAATTCACCAACACCCATGGTGGTGATCAACACTGAAAATTGATCAATGGCTCTGGCGTAACCATCAGCAGCATAAGCAGCATTCAACTCATTGCAGCAGCCGATGAATCTGACGTCCTTTTCCACAATAGAATCTTCATAAAGAAGTTCCATGAATTTAAGGTTGTAGTCACCTGGGACACCAAAGATAGACTTAAGCTTTGGATTGGCTTGTAAAATTCTTAACACGAGGTATTCTCCAAGAGGGATACGAGCTTTAATGTTTGTCATGGTTAATTATGCAAAGACATCAGGAAACCAACACATTTATATCAAGACCGCATATTCACGGTAATCCACGGCAATGGCTATTCAAGGCAATTGACGCATTTCAAGAATATTGAACAGTGAAAAATATCCTTATTATGCCGTACCTGGCCGACACGGCAATCACTCAGGTGATTCCATAAAAGCCTTATCGGTATCGGAAATGTCTTGAGTGGTGCATATGAATGCTGATTGCTTTATCGGTCAATTAGAACCCAACGTCAGATGTGGAAGTTGATTTTTTGTAGCCTCATCAAGTGAGCCATTTTTGATGTTGAAGATCCAATCGAACTCACTTTTGTCAAAGCTCTCTAGCGTGTAGTTTGAGGATTTCTTAGCAAAATTCCAGTTGAAATCTTCAACTTTGACGTTCTGACTGAACCTCATTGATGTACAATCCTCAATAATCACAGTAGTGCTGACCATGGCAATGATTTTACAATTGGTTGATTTGTGAATCCTGAGCTGGTGGCAAGTGACGATTATGACACTATTATGGACCTCAGTAAGATGCACTGCTCCCTCTGTAACAAAAAAAGCTATCACATTGCTGGCGGTGTTGAGAGTTACCAAATTACTTTGCCTATCATTGATGATTATGGAGTCACTTGCGCCTTGTACATATAAGTGATTCATTGGGGCTTCAACAGTGATCTTCTGGTGTTTTACGCTCTCGAAAGATGCTTCTGGCTTAGAAATCACAGCTGTTGCACTGGAAGTCTGCGTAGTTTTAAGAATAGGATCACCATTGAACTCAAATTTTCTACGATTGAGCTTACTCTTCTTGGCTTCAATCAATTTCCTCACTCGATCGGTTGCCTCAATGTACTTCTGCTGTTCGTACTTCAGAAACGAGTTATAGTCAACACTTTGTTCATAATGAAGTAACGATTTTTGTATACCACTCAATTCCTCAATATTGGTTGCCAGAAGGATCTGGTTCTCGAGTTCTATTGTTAATTGATTCCTTAATGACAAACTACTTACCCCTTACGTTACTCAAAGTCTCTAGCATGTCCCCTTTCTGTAACTGATTCGAGTCAGATAAGAAAAATCTCTACTGCGACATCTACAACTATCAAACAATACAAATCTGAATTTTAATAAGTTAAATCTATGCTCTCGTCAAACGTGTCCTTCCTACCAATTGGTCAGCGATATCTCTGGTCTTGGTCCATGAAATTTGTGTTGGCATTCTCTTACCAACTTCAGTTTCGTAATCATACAATCTCCTAATTGAAGTGAATTTCATCTTCAGTGATTTAACCCCCAAGACACTCGCAGTAGCAGAGAGTCTCTTGTCATCACTATCGAAGTTAAGACTGTATTTCAGTGGAGCAATAGCGTCAATGGAATCTTCGATGAACTGTACAGCTTTTATTGCAAATCTGGCAGCTCTCGTTCTGTCAATTGGGGATGGAAGTCCACCTTGTTGGACATGACCTGGAATAGCAGTCTTAGTATCGAAATCACCCTGTGACTCTTCATTAATGATATCAGCTAAAACTTGAGTTGTCAAAACCTTGGATGCATTAGTGCTCTTTAATAATAACTTACCTGACTTTGACAAATCTTTCTCAAGTCTGAAAGCTTCTCTCAATGATTTGATATCTAACTCAAGTTGACTTAATTCAATACCTTCTTCTGGAACGTATGAAGCTTGCGCCCCTGTTGTTAAAGATGCATGTGTGGCAATGTATCCAGAGTTACCTCCTTGAACTTCAATAACAAAAGCTCTTCCTCTTGTAGCAGATGCAGATTGCTTGACCACATCACAGTACTCTGTTAATGAATTCAAACAAGTATCAGCCCCTAAAGAATACTCAGTACCAGGAACGTTATTGGAAATTGTAGCAGGAATCAACACCATTGGGATTCTGAGTGCTGGGTACAACGCTCTTGCTTGCTCTAATTGATGCAATGAGACAAAAGCTTCGAATCCACCCACTATGATCAATCCATCAAAGGAGTACTTCTCGAAGTAGTAAGCAATCATACCAAGATCAGTGTCTTGTGGGGTAGATCTGTTTGTACCTATTTCTGATCCACCAATAGAATTCCAGTCTTCTATTTCTAACCAGTTTATCAGTCTAACTGACTCGTGTCTAGCCAAACCAGAGAACCCATTGTGAATAGCATATGGAGTATGACCTCTTGACATACAATAAGTAGCCATGGCGTACACGGCACTATTCATACCACCAGCAGGTGCACCCACATTGACAATAGCAATTTTCTTTCTCTTATCAGCTGGCAATGTAGGTTTGTTATGATTGGCAGAGTTCATAGCAATGAAATTACTCAAGTGTTCCACGAATTCAGAGTCTCTTAAGGCCATAGCTTTGTCAAATTCTTTATTTTCAATTGCTGTAGCAACAGATTTGGTGATTTTCACAGCATCTACTAATGGCTTCCTCACAATCTTGTTTTCTTCGATAGCGATTAATGGGGATGGAGTTTCTGGAGTACCTTCAAGGACTGCAGCAACAGCTTCCACACCTTGTAAGGTTGCAAGTAAACGATCATAAGCAACAGCAGTACCACCTCTTTGGACATGACCCAAAGTAGTGACTCTTGTGTCTAAGCCTAAATCATTGACCAAAACGTCCTTGACATCGTTACATGAGATAGGTTTCAAGTCACTAGTAATAGCACCTTCAGCACAGATAACAATTGTTTTCCTTTTACCGTTAGCTCTGTGCTTTGACACAATCTCCTTCATTTGTTCTTGCCACTCCCTTGAAGAAGCAGGCTTTTCAGGAATCAAAATGTAGTCTGCAGCAGTAGCAATACCAGCCATTAAAGCCAACCACCCACAATGCCTTCCCATGACTTCAACAACGAATGCTCTGGAATGTGAGTTTGCAGTTGCATCAATATAATCGATGGCTTGAACAATTCTGGCTAAAGATGAGTAACAGCCAATAGTAGCATCAGTTGTTGCCATATCATTATCAATAGAACCAACAGTACCACAAATGTTCAAATGTTTATGATTTTCGTATTGTTCTTCGGTGATTTGCTTAGAAGATTTCAATTCTTCAATTAATGATGGCCATTCAGCTCTGAATAAATCAGCACCAGTCAAAGAACCATCACCACCACAAACAATCAAAGCATCAATACCAGCATCGATTAAATGTTTACAACCTTTTAATCTCCCTTGTCTTTCTCTGAATTCTTTACATCTTGCAGTACCAATGTTAGTACCACCCTCACTCAAGAAACCTCTGACATCTTGCCATTTCATTTCTTTGATATACTTTGGACCGCCTCTAACAAGACCTTCATAACCTTCCATCACAGCAAAAGCTTTGCAACCACGATAGATGGCTGATCTAACAATTGCTCTAACATTTGCATTCATACCTGGGGCATCACCACCTGATGTCATGACAGCGATATTTCTTCTTCTTGCACCACCCGTGTTCTCCAAAGGCACATGTGATGTGTGAGACAATGAAGTTGATAACGAGACGTTTTCAGTTGGTTCACGATGGAGTTTTGATACCGGGGGAGCACAAGTGAGCGGGTTACTTGAATTTGTAAAACCAATTAATGAACCTAAAGGATCAATGGTGTAAACTTCATTGGGATACAAGTCATCCGGAGCCATTTGGATTGGTCTTTGATGATTTTGAAGACGACCGATTAACTCGTTCAAATTAGAAGTATTCAACACAAAAGCTGATTGAATTGATCTAATATCATTGGAGAATAACGAAGTTGATAATTTGTTCTTTGAGCTGATGATTTGATCAACCGATAAAGCTTTCAGTTCGTCAATTGTTAATTTAATTGTAAGTTTAAGATTCTCTGATGATATATAAATTACATTGTTATCAACATTATGAGCTTCTAATCCAATGATTGTTTCATAGAAATGTGAAGTTTGATCAAAGATGTCTTTATTTGGTGCATAAAAGCAAAGGCAAGAAGTTCCATTTATTAACGGAACTGTCATTTTGATTAGTTAATTAGCAAAATTACTTTATATACCTCACGAAACTCCGAAATTATCATCCATCACCTGAAGACTCGGGAAACTGTAGTGCGTGTGATCACTGATCATACCACAAAAAAAATGACATATATAAAATGATTAGAGATTAACTAGTGGCATACAATCACGATCAGTTGATTACTACCATTTCAATTACATTAACTTATAATAGGGTAAGTCTATTAACGATTGACCTTGATCGCAATCAGTTTGAGATTTACTTCCCCGTAAACCCATTTCTACTCGATGGAAGTAAATCTGGTACCACGCGCACTAAAATTTTCACTTCTTTTCCTCTAGTCGACAAATTAAGATCAGGTACTAAATAATGTCAGAACAATCAAATCCTGTACCTTTAACGGACATTTCAAAATTAGCTGTTCCAACATTACCTGGTAACAATATCATTCCTCAAAAGCAAAATGGGTTCTGGTCATCAAATCCCGTGTTTTCATACTTGAATGATGTTTACCTTGGTATTAGTGAACATCGTCAATCATTAGACTTATCAAATCCTGGTACTATTGAATTCATCAACAAAGAAGTTAGCCGTGATGTCTTCTTGAACCAATACTTTTTCACTGGTTTAAGAGCTGACTTAAACAAAGCTTTCAACATGTCTCCAGCTTTTCAAACTTCTCATACTTTATCTATCGGTTCAAACGTTTTACCTCCATATGCTTTCTCTGCTTTATACTATGGTGAAAAATGTTTCATGCAAGGTAATATCGATAACGATTTATCTTTCAGTGGTAGAGTTAACTATGGATGGGACTCTCATAACATCTCAAAATTAACTTTACAATTAGCAAATGGTCAACCTTCAATGGTTCAATTAGAACAAGATTACCAAGCTAATGATTTCTCTGTTAATTTCAAAACTTTAAACCCATCTTTCTTAGATGGTGGTTTTAGCGGTTTAGCTGTTGCTTCTTTGTTGCAATCTTTGACTCCAAAATTAGCCCTTGGTATTGAAGCTACTTACACCAAACAAGCTGGTTCTTTAGCTCCTGAAAGTGCCATCTCTTACTATGCTAGATACAATAACGGTAACTGGATTGCTTCAGGTCAATTATTAGCTCAAGGTGCTTTAATCGCTTCCTTCTGGAGAAAAGTTACCGATAAAGTTGAAGCTGGTATCGAAACTCAAATTTCTGCTTCAATGCAACCTATAACTGACGCAATGATGGGAACTCCAATTGGTTTCGAACCAGTTATTGATGGCCAAACTGCTATTGGTGCTAAATATGAATACAGACAATCAGTCTTTAGAGGTCAAATTGACTCTGCTGGTAAGGTCGGTGTTTTCATGGAAAAGAGAGTTTTACCAACTGTTTCAATCTTGTTCTCCGGTGAAATTGATCAATTCAAGAATTCAACTAGATTAGGTCTTGGTTTACAATTTGAATCTGCTGGTAATGAACAAATCATGATGATGCAACAAGGTTTGGTTGATGCTAATGGTAACCCAGTTCCTGGTGCTCCACAAATCGCTTAATAGTTTCATATTACCTATTATTTCATTGTATATATAATCCAATAAATAAATCATTATTCGTCACCAACCGAAAAGTCGTGATGTTATGCCCTTTTTAGGTTGTTCAACTCTTTGTGAACTTTGTTTGATGATTGGATCTAATCGATTCATTCGGTTTGTGCTTATCATATTGTAAACTTCTCTTGAGTTAAATTTAACATCGTTGGAGTCGCCTGCTACTCTTGATGTCAGTTTAATAGATCCACTTAATTGCTTATTTTGGGGTATCGTGGGTAATCGTTGTGATGATTTGACCGATCTTAAATCATCTTTTTTGTCATTAAGATGTTGTGACAAATCTCGCTGAGTAATGGACTTGTAGATTTGTCTATAAGTATGGTTCAAGTCAGAATGTCTTAGTTCATGTTGACGGCTTGCAATACTATAGTTTGATTTGGACTTAGGAAGGGCGTTGCCTTCGGTATTTGGCTCCATCCAGTTAGATTCCGAATTGTAGAGCTCACTTCTTGAAGACCTTCTTGATCTTGCATTATGATTATGAATACGATTGTATTCCGAAAGGGACGTTGTTGGGAATCCATCATTATCATGCATTAACTCAATTTGTGAATCATCCTGGTTGTTGGGCTCGATTTGCCCATGGAAATAAGAACTCCTCTTGAAAGTAATGGGCTGAACAAAGGATGAACTTCTTGATATTGGACGTGATTTTGAATAAGTAAACGACTTGGTGGTGGAAATGTTTTCCTCATATTCATCCAAGAGTGAATCCATAGAATCTTCAGATTGTTCATCTTCCTCTTTGGCTTTCATGTTATGATAATTATGAGTAGGTTTTTGAGGTTTCGGTACTGTGATCAATGGGAACTTTTGCTTGACAGATAAAGTCTGCTCTTTTCCAATTTCAAATGAAGCCATTGCGCTTGTTAACGAGTAATTAGATGTTTGACGGCCTAGAGTCATAGGAGATACATGCATCGTTCTCCTGGGAGGAGAGATTTGAAGGTTTGATATAACTTGATGATTCTGGAATGGTGATAAAGGTGCTGAAGGGGGTGTATCTGGTATTGTATTTGAAATTTGGGTTAAGTCGAATTCTAGTATTTCACTATCTTTTTTTGATTGGTGGTTAACAAGATGGCCAGCTTCAATCGTTGGAGAATCCTCAAGCTCGTGAGGGATCTTATCTATGTTGAAACCTGAATTGGTAGTTGAGTTTGAGGGACTGGCAAACAAATTTCTATACTTGACAACCTTGGACAAGACTGATTCCAAAGAATGGATTGTAGAAGGATTTTCTGTATTAATGAATATTCTCCAATACCTTTCGGGGTTCACCAAAGGTAGCACGAACTGGTTGAAGCTTATTCTGATGATTTTTAGTTTGGGTAGTAATGGGTAAATGAAAGAGGGTCCACACAGAAGATATGTCACGTCACCATTATGCAATTGGAATATTTCAAACTCTCCATGACCTAGCAATCTACCGCCGCTGTTCTGTGTTTCTGGGGAGTCGATATGTTGATCAAAAACTAGGATTTTTGACGACTTGAATTTGTATAGACTAGTTTTCTCATCAACATGTACCTTTAGTTGAACTTTATCTTCAGGTATCGTTGATGGAGGACTTGATAATTTTTTTGATTTTAGGCCCTCTTTTGCTTCGGCTATCACTGACGACTGGTTCATATGGTCGTCGCTCCTTTTGTACCTCATTATTGCTCGTCTTCGTGGAGACATTGAGGTCTTTGTAGTCATCATATCTGCTGATGAAGATGACAATTCGGGTGGCGGAAGAAGTTGTAGACTTGCCGGTTCAATTTGAGTCTTTTGATGTTCTTGTTGTTGTTGTTGATTAGCTTTAACCTTTGATTTTTTCTTATTTCGTCTTTTTCTTTTTTTTTCTTTAACCAGTTTGTCTTGGGTTTGTGATTCAGAATGGTTCAATTGATTGATACCTAATGCTAAATCTTTTTTGGTACTGCCCATAGTCAGAACGGGTATTTGACTTTCGTAGTTTAAACAGTAACCATACAATGTTTATTTTCAACTGATCGCGCAATAGTGGGGTTTAGTGAAATTTGTCTATAGACCTATTGAGTACCTAAAACGTTTGTTTCGTTGAATCTAAGTGGAGCAGACGCGTTAGCCTCAACTAAAGTTTCAGGATCCTGAGTGAAAAGTGGTGAATAACTTACGCCTCTTGAATTGACAGCATCTTCTTCTTTAACAAAAGTCACAAGGGAATTCAAAAACAGAATTAATCCACTGAGTACAGACTCAATTTTCAATACAACTTTAGATGGTGGGTACAAGATTTGTAAGTAACCTTTAGCGAGGAGGAAACCAGAAGAAATTCCTGCCAAATGCCCCATGAATGATGATCCGGGAATAAGAATTGCACAAATGAACAATGCAATAAATGGGGTTGCCAATGTAGGAATATCAATTTGTCTTTGTTGGAAAGTGAATCTGTGTAATGTTGGTTTGACTTGATGTTCATGATAGGCGAAGAAAGTCATCAACAGAAACACAACCCCTGATAATCCAACAGCTTTGGTGTTAGGGTACAAAAAGTACCCTACTAAACAGTATTGTAAAGCTGCTGAAACTGCAAGTAAATTGAGGGTAATCCCCGTGTAAATTGTACCATGTTTTCTTTCAAATAGGCACAATGGAGTCCAAAGAGCAAACATGTTAAACCCCCAGTGTAATATACCTTTATGGAAGAGTAAGTAAAGGGACAACGCATTAAGATCAAATTTCAATGGGGCCGATGGATACAATGCCATAGCATCACTCACAGATCCAGAGAAAGCTGTATCCACCACAAGAAGTCCAAAGGTGAAAATAACAAGTCCAACACTGAGTGCCGGGTACTGATCGAGCTGCACGCCATGGGGAAACACAGTGGTTAATAAAGACATGTCGCGTTTATGCCTGGACGTCAACTATGCGTATACAGTTCCAAAATCGTGAGGTCAAAGATGATGTCTTTTAAGTTTCAAGTTATTTCCCAAGTTCTTGATTCACTTTGTGCTTGAAGTTTTCTAGGAATTCAGCTTTCTTCTTATTGCTGGTGGTCAACAATTGAATTTTTTGTTCTCGATCTTCAATGGTTTCGGTGATTCCATTGATCAGTCTCAAGTACTGCTTGATGTAATTGAGTTTGAGACGTATATTCCCAGCATTATTGTCGAAGTCTCGTGCCAGCATTTTCTCTGTTTGCAAATCATGCAAGAGCCCAAATAGTTCAGGAATGAGATCAACTTCTTTGAGCTTTTGAAGAGGATCGACCACTATTTCTATACCATCATCGATCCCATCCACATCCATTAAGTCAGGAGTGTCAAGTTTTGGGCTGGCACTGCCAAATCTCATTGGAACTGCATCTCTAGGCGTCAGCATAAGTGATTTTTTTGGTGATAATTTCCACGCACTGATTAAAATGGACTTGCTTCGATCACTAATCAGTAAATGTTGTCCATGTTTACCAGACTTGCTGTCACCTTATGTCAGAGTCAACAATACAAAGTACAAGATTCTAAAGCTTTTAGGTGAAGGTGGCTTCTCCTATGTTTACTTGGTGTCACTGCCTAATGATTCTTTGTATGCGTTGAAAAGGATTAGATGTCCCTTCAGTTCGAGTGATGAAGTGTTCAAAAATGCCATGAAAGAGATCAAGAATTATCATCGGTTTGTTAATGCTAAATCAGCTTTCCTTATTCTGTCAATTGACGAAGCAGTTATTTCAGAATCTGATGGTTCTCGTACCGTTTACATTTTATTGCCATACTTTGAGAAGTCACTCCAAGATATCATCAATTTCAATGTTCTTAACAACAAAACAATGGAAGAAGAAGATATCCTCCGGATATTTATTGGAATTTGTCGTGGTCTTCATGTTATGCATAAACACAAGAAACTCGGTAGCACCAATAATCAAGAGATTGAGGAAGATGATCTTTTATTACCAGCTGACTCCGATGATGAAGAAACCTATAGTAGTGGTACTGAATTACTGGAGTTAAGTCCATTTGCTCATCGTGATATAAAACCAGCAAATGTCATGTTATCCACTGAAGGTTTACCAGTATTAGTGGACTTTGGGTCTTGTTCTAAAGCTAGGCTTCACATCAAAAATCGTCAGCAAGCATTGGCTCTCACAGACTTTGCTAGTGAACATTGTACCCTTCCCTATAGGGCACCCGAACTCTTAGACGTGGAAAGTAATGCAATAATCACAGAGAAGACGGATATTTGGTCAATCGGTTGTTTGTTGTATGCATGTTGCTTTGGATTCTCCCCTTTCGAGAGAATGGAGATTGACCAAGGTGCTAATTTAAATATTGCAATTGCTAGTGGCAGATACACTTTTCCTACAACACATCAGTATTCAATCGAGCTCATTGACGTGATCAAATCATGTTTACAACTTGAGAGTACAAAGAGACCATCAGCTGATGAACTTATTGATATTGCCCTACAACTCACACGAAGGTGAATAATGTTTTCGCATTGTGCCAGGTGTCAAAAGTCAAAAGTGATTTTCTACCACCATCAGATATGACATTAACGAAGTACCAAAGGGGCGACCTCATGGAAGGTTGGAATGACTGTCCACCGATGATGCTCCAAAACAATTCATCCACAAGTTTGAACTCCAAAACCAGAAGACGCCCCAGGCCAGATTTAAAATCAACTGGATCAGTTGAAGATGGCACAAGATCGATTTCATTGTCGTCAGTGCAGAGCCAGACTCTGACATCAAGTGTGACCCAGACTGAGGATTCTGACCTAGAAGTTGATCTTGATCAAGTATTGGACATACTATTCAAGATCCCCACTGCACTTACTGACAATATGTTCAATCAAATCAAAAACAAAATCACATCATCGGTCGACAGAAACAATAACGCACATAAAAAGTTCATTAAGCATATAAGTGAGCTGGAGGAGTCTAATGTGATTTTGAAACAACAAATAGTAGAATTTATGATGCATAATGATGGAGTTAGTTCATGGAGTTCACCATTGAAAAAGTTGGTTGAAAATTTCAAACGATGATTTCAATTGACACTAAAAATGAATTGTTTATTGGGAAATATGTTACAGTGAGACTATCTACATCTTTCTTCTCTTTCCAACTTGAGCTTGGAAACCAGTCTTAATTGAAGAAACTGATCTTGTGGAACCACAAGCATTACAACTCAAGAAATGTAATCTGTTAGCTGATTCTCTTTTCAAAACTGTATTCATAGATTTACAAGTTTTGCAAGTAACATATTCAATGATGTACCTTCTCAAAATTGATTCCATTTGTTTTGGTTGGAACTTACCTTTCAAAACCAATCTCTTTTCACCATCAATAGAACCTGAAGTACCTAATTCTGCAAACAAATATTGTATTAAATGTTCTGGATTTCTTTGTAAAACTGTTGCAATTTCTTGCACATTAGCGAATAAGGTTTTTTTTGAACCTTCTCTTTGACATATTGGTGGTGGGATTCTGAATTTTGTTCCTGATCTAGCTCCAGCTAATTCTGGATTGTTCTGTTGTAAAATGCCAAAAAATCTGTGTAATAATTCTTCATAAGGTAGACCACCAACTACTTCAGGAGTAACTTCGGTTTCAGTTTCATTTGAATTAGTTGTAGGTACAGTATCGAGACCAGCTTCTTCTAATTGTTGATCGAAATCCAAGACATCAGCAGGTACAACCTTCTTTTTCTTCTTTTTCAAAGTTAAATCTCCTAATGATGCAGCTAAGTCATCGGTAGTAGGAGTTGAGTCACTTGCTTCAACTGGCTTTTTAGATTTTTTCTTCTTTTTCAAGCCAGAAAACATATCATCTATATCTTTCGATGGGGCAGGTGATTCAGATGCACCATCTTCCTTCTTTACCTTCTTCTTCTTCTTTAAACTTGGATCGAATCCCAAATCACTCATATTAGTTAATTCTGAAAAATGAGAAAAAATTTCAACCTTGCCTCCCACACGACGTGTATATTAACTATATTACAGAATCAGTTAGTGATTCAATTACTTTACTTTACTTCAAATCTAATTGTTGAGTCTTTTGTTGTAAATCTTCGGTCTCTTGTTGAACCTTTCTCGCTCTATCATCGGCTTCTTTTGTTTCCTTTCCTGGTGTGTAGGTAATTTTTGTATCGTTCTCACCTTCTTCAATATTGATGTCATCTTCAACTGCATATTTCTTAAGGAACCATTGCTCAACCTCATCTTTACCGTTGTTCTCGGCTTCAAACATAGCATCATGTCCAGATTCATTCTTTGCAAAAACATCAGCATCATACTTCTCAATGAGAAGTTGTACTACACCTAAATGGCCATTATAAGCACCCCAATGAAGTGGTGTATTTCCTGTCTCATTTACCGAGTTGACGGCCAGTTTAATGTCTTCAGGTGACAAGATCGATAAAAGGTAATCCAATACTTCAGTGTTACCATTACCTGCTGCCATATGAAATGCAGTACTAAGCGTGAACTCATCTTTGATTTCAAGCAATAATTTTGGTGATATTTCTTCGAAAATTTCTTTCAATGTCTCCAAATCTCCTTCTCTGGCATCATAGAGAACAGAATCCATCTCTTCTTGTGTAAGCTTCACTATTTCTGTTCCAGACATCTTACTTAAGTGGAAAAGAATCGATGAGATGCGAATACAACTTATGTGTTGCTCTTGTGTCCACACTCAAAATCAATTTTCAACAGATTTAAATGTCACCGTGATAAACGATCGTTTGCTGAAGTAGCTGGTAGTCGTTTAACAGCTGAGGTTTTCACAATTAGCATTTCTTGTACATTTCAATGTTTTCACGTGACCCAGTGATATAAGCTATCTGAGCTGCGACTAACAAGTATGCCACCCGAAATAGAAGAGTTGGATAGACCCACACCCAAGAACCCTTTTGCTCCAAAAGAAAAGAAAAAGACAATCAGAAGGAATGCCAAAGAATTGTACGGAGAAAATCAATCACGTAAAGGTTTAAATAAACCTCAACTAGTGAAGGCAACTCCATTAGATGAATTATTCTCTGAACTTGAAACCAAGCTTGAAGGTGATCTAATAGGTTTGAAGGTGGCCGTTTTGTGTCAAAGATTCGATATACGAAACAAAGATGAGTTCACCATGCGATTTCTACTCGTCACTAAGCTATTGGATTTCCTCATACAGATTCAAGAATTATCATTACAAGAACACCATATAGATGAGAACTTAATTGCGATATCGCTCCATGATATCAAGACTTTCAGTAAGATCGTAAACTTGGTTATCATACTTGGTGTTTACCCTGCATTAAATACTTTCAATATTGGCATACCCTTATCTAAAAGACGGCTTAATGAGTTCTCAAAAACTAAAAAACCTATCTCGGTTGATAAACTTTCAACAAGGGACAATGCTACAAGCCTAACCGAGAAATACACTGACACAGAGAAGCTCCTCTGCCTCATCTATGGAAAACTCAAACAAGTGTTCCAGAAAGAGTCTGACGTAAAGGGTCTCTTAATCAGAGGGACTGGTTATTCTGACTTTTTGACAATTGCAATTACTATTATTACGTGTCCTTACTTCGATGAGTCACATAGGGCATTCTATGCTAATGAGTTCGAGTCATTTGTTATGCTGTTACCACCTACGTACGAACTCTTCCAAACATTCTCACTTCTACTTTCATCTCCATCACCGCCCTACTTCAAGCAGTTTGTTCTAGAAAAACTCCAATCTTTGCATTACCAGTGTCCCAAAAACGACGGTCTTTTGACACTTATAGAGTTCGTCTTGGGATTACGAGATAACGAGGAAGTAAACGTGGATAAATTCGATAATGTGGCTGATGTTGTACTTAAAAAACCTAAGAGTATATCAACTGTCAAGTACTTTGAAAGTATAGGTTCTCAGTGCTTTGACTTATTGGTCAATATCAATCGTCCTTTGGTCGGAAGTTGTGTCTGTCATATCCTAGAGCGGTTGTGGATCAGAAACAAATTGGTAGTCCAAGACTTCTTCCTCAAGAGAGTATGGAATAGACTAGCACCCGAAGTGAAGCACGATAAAAAGAATATGGAAATCATTACCCTGGAGAAAAAACTCAATGATGTTATTAATGTCTTATTGTCGTTGTCAAAGAAGAACTTCCAATCTGATTTCCTTCAGTACATTTTCAAACCAATTATGTTGCTGATATGGTCATATATCAATTTCTTGAGTAAACACAAGAAATCAACTGATGTGGCTGTCAATGTTTTGGTCGGTTATTTCATTTCTGTTAAAGATTCTAAAGATTTAGAAGATGACTTGTTTGGATTGGATGTTATTTCCAAAAATCTTCTTTATGAAAACGATGACTGGGAATTTGAAATGGGACCCAATGGTTTAACTCAAATAGCAAGACGAGGAATTGTGCTCCACGAATCCAAAGATAATAAGCTCAATAAATTCATAACCGACTTGGACACACATTGCAAAGCGTTCATCAACCTTCTAAAGGATCTTGATGATTCCTACGTTTTACTGGTGTTCATGAGAGTCTTGAAGAGATGGTTGAACCTAAATAACCAGAGAGGATTGGCAAAAAGTCAAGAAGACCCATTTCTTGTGTTGATTGACCTTAGATTGATAGAGTCAATTGGAAACGAATTCAAAGAAAACATAGCTAAGACCCCAACAGAGATGCTCATAATTGTCAAGGAATTCTTGGATACTCCAGACGATACTGTCAAGGAAGAAGTTCCCGAGTTGATTGTGAAGGAGGAAGTCAATGATGAAGACTCTGATGATGAGGATGATTTCGAAAATAGCACAAGTTCCCTGACCTACCCCATACTCCTCGAGCTTCTATCGGCAGTTCTAACTGAGGTCAGTGAGACATCTATTGATGCTGACTTCAGAGATCTCTTAGAACAAGTATCAGCGAAACTCAGAGATGTTTTGAAAAAGTTGCAGAGTGCAGACCTGTCACTGAGTAGAAAGACTACTGAAGCATTATTGGCACGTATTGGGATATTGTTGGAGGGGCAAGTTGTGCCAACGCTGCAGAAGGACATTGATACCAAGATACTAACAAGAGCAATTGCTAATCTCAATGACCCATTAGTGCCTGTAAGAGCTCATGGTCTCTATCTATTGAGACAATTGAGCGAATCTGAGAGTGAAGTCATCACCACAGACTTTGTCACTGATCTTCATCTTGTGCAATTGAAAGACCCAGAACCATTTATTTATCTCAATGTCATCAAGGGTCTCGAAAGCCTTTTGAAAACAGATCCTACTACAGTTCTCTCTGTTCTAATTGGTGTCTATATTGACGAAGAGCAAGACATCGATGAAAGATTGAGAATTGGAGAAGTCCTTTTGAGGTTTATCCAGAGCTCCAACGAATTGTTCACAGGATCATTGGCTAAGACAGTTATTCAGGCGACATTACAGTTGGTAAATCGCTCTAGGGAATCAACTGCTAAAGACGACAGGATAAGAATGTCTGCAATGTCATTGATGGGAACATGTTGCAAAGTCAACCCACTTGGTATCATTGATGACATGGAAAATGCCTTAGACTGTGCTGTTGGAATTCTACAACTCGAAACAGATTCAGACAAGGCTATCATGAGGAGAGCTGCTGTTGTTCTTATTCATGATCTTCTTATTGGAACTTCCTTAACCGATAAAGTACCGTTCCCTCAATCTTACAAAGAAAAGATCATTAATCTCTTGAAGTACATCAAAGATACGGACAGCGATTTACTCACAAGAGAACAAGCACAAATTGTTCTCGATGATATCGATGAACTTACACAGTTGGCATATGAACTCTTACAAGAGACTTTTTGATCGATTCACTGATATTACTATTTATATTATACTTTATAGACAAGCGACATCCTCAACTATTTAATCGACTTCTTCCATGACAGATTCACCAGCGTCTTCAGCGGTAGAAGCGGTGGTGGTGGTAGCTTCAGCTTCAGCTTCTTCATCTTCATCGATGTTCAAACCCAAAGAGATTAATCTGTTAATTCTTGAGGCAAATGAACTTGGTTCTTCCAATGAGAAACCAGAAGTCAATAAAGCAGTTTCATATAATAAAGTGGTCAAATCCTTAACGGTCTTGTCTTCAGCACCATCGGTCTCAACCTTCTTCTTTAATTCCCTGATAATAGAAGATTTTGGTGAAATTTCGAAAGTTTTCTTAGAAGACATGTAAGAGGACATAGATGTGTCTCTTAAAGCTTGAGCCTTCATGATTCTTTCCATGTTAGCTGACCAACCGAATTGACCAGTTCTGATGGCAGCTGGTGCATCAACTAATTTGTGAGAAACAACAACTTTTTCAACTTGGTCACCCAAGATGTCTTTCAAAGCTTTAGTTAATGGTTCGAATTCAGCAGCTTCCTTTTCTCTTTGAGTCTTCTCTTCTTCGGTTTCTTCTAAGTCGAAGTCCTTGGTAATATCAACCAATTTCTTGTCTTCGAATTCCTTTAATTGAGTCATGGCATATTCATCAATTGGGTCAACCAAGAACAAGACTTCGAAATCCTTGGCCTTCAAAGCGTCCAAGAATGGAGATTTTTCAACAGTCTTAGTAGATTCACCGGTGATGTAGTAGATGTTCTTTTGGTGTTCTGGCATTCTGGTGACATAGTCAGTCAAAGAAGTCAATTCTTCGGTAGACTTAGTAGAATTGTATCTCAATAATTTAGATAAAGCAACTCTGTTTTGTTGGTCTTCGTGGATACCTAACTTGATGTTCTTAGAGAAAGCATTGTAGAATTTGTCGAATTGTTCGGAGTCTTCGGCAATTTCGTTGAAGGTTTCAATCAATTTCTTGACGATGTTCTTCTTGATAACCTTCAAGATCTTGTTTTGTTGTAAAACTTCTCTAGACAAGTTCAATGGTAAATCTTCGGAGTCCACAACACCTTTAACGAAACTCAACCATTCTGGAATCAAATCTTCGGCATCATCGGTAATGAAGACACGCTTAACGTATAATTTGATGTTGTTCTTCTTTTTCTTAGATTCGAAAGCATCGAATGGAGGTCTCTTTGGAATGAATAAGATAGCTTTGAATTCTAATTGACCTTCAACGGAGAAGTGCTTAACAGCCAATGGGTCTTCCCAGTCATTAGAGATAGACTTGTAGAAAGCGTTGTATTCTTCTTGAGTGACATCAGATGGGTTTCTGGTCCATAAAGGCTTAGTCTTGTTTAATTCTTCGGTTTCAGTGACAGTTTCCTTGACAGTCTTGGTCTTTTCCTTGTCATCCTTTTCACCTTCATCTTCAACTTCCTCTAATTTTGGTTTCTTGTCATCTTCATCTTTAACTTCTTCTTCCTTCTCTTCAACTGGAACCTCCTTTTCAACTTCTTTAGTAACAACCAATTGGATTGGGTAAGAAACGAATTCAGAATGTCTCTTGACAACTTCTTTGATTCTCTTCTCTTCCAAGTATTCTAATTGGTCTTCTTTCAAGAATAATCTGATAACAGTACCTCTACCTAATCTTTCATTCTTTTCATCCAAAGAGATAGTAAATTTACCACCAGCATTTGATTCCCAAATGTATTGCTCATCATCGTTATGTTTTGAGATAACTTGAACGTGATCGGCAACCAAGAATAAAGAGTAGAAACCCACACCGAATTGACCAATCATGGTAACATCAGCACCAGCAGATAAAGCTTCCATGAAAGCTTTAGTACCGGATTTAGCGATAGTACCTAAATTGTTGATTAAATCAGCTTTAGTTAAACCGATACCAGTATCTCTAATTTCCAAAACTTTTTCTTCAGGTCTTGGGGTGATTCTAATAAATAATTCTGGTTCAGATTCTAATTTGGAAGGATCGGATAAAGCTTCATATCTGATCTTGTCTAAAGCATCAGAAGCATTGGAGATCAATTCTCTCAAGAAAATTTCCTTATTAGAATACACAGTATTAATAATTAAGGACATTAACTGAGTAATCTCAGCAGTGAACTCATGAGTTTCAACTTTTGAAGACATTTTTATTTTATCAATTAATTAGTTTTAACAAATGCACTCGACGGTGGTTGATTTTCGCCTTTATATAAGTTAATTTCTCAGTTGCAAAAATGTTGAAGAAAATTCTAATTTGTTCCATTGGTAAACACACGTCTTAAGAATCTCTACGATTCTAGGGTCTTCTCATATTGAACTCATTACTAAATACATAATTCTTGTGTTTCCATCCCACAACTTGTACACCTATTCTTAATAACTTTAACATCATCATCATTAATTGATTCATCAATTTTCTCCCATTCATGAACGTGTCTTTGTCCTAAACTTTCACCATTTCTTAATTTTCTTGTAAACTCTTCAGCTCTTGTCTTCTTCCTCATTTCTCTCAATTTCTCCTTGTATTTCTTGTCTTTACGTTTAAGTCTATTCTCTTCCCTTCTTTGCCATTCTGCATCAAGTTTATCAAGCGAACCCCATTTTTTGGCTGCGAATTCTTCAACTTGAAACCTCAAGAATAATTGCATACGACTAAACCCGTGTGGATTGGGTTTCTCAATACGTGGTAGTATACTTAAATCTCGTAGTTCAGGTTCAGTTAAAAGATAATCCTCTCGACATTCGGTTTTTGTTAATAATGCATACTTGTCGACTTTCTCCTTCATACACTTTCGACAAACTCTTACTTGATTGAAGTTAGAGTAGAGGTTGGGATCAATTTCAAGTGAATTGCACTCAAAGCATTTTGGAGCTTTTGAAATATCGATTGGTGGTGCCAACTCTTTGACTCTGTGCTCTTTTCGTTGTTTCTCCTTCCACTGCTCCAAAGTTTGACTATCTGTAGTTGCATCAGGCGTGTCCATCTCTGTGTCGTCTACGAAACCTCCACGAGTGTCCTTCATAGTAGCAAAATCATACTCAATATAATCTTTACGTTTGATCGATGGCCTCTCGAATGTTTTGGATTTATTGTTTGTTGTTTGGGGTGCCTCGATCTTCTCTGGTTTCGTGTGTGTGGCGTCACGGTTATTTCGTTCATGCTTAGCTCTTATTTCTAATGCCTTCTTTCTATTCTCTTCAATTCGTTTCCTTTGTTCTGGTGTTAATTCCATGCGAGGTTTCTTCGGCACTGAACCAGATTGTTCAGTAAATGCTTCTGTGAGGGGACGTGGTTTACTGGGATCTATGACTATAGTCTTATCAATTTGTGAGCTGATAGGCCCATTTTTAAGTCCTTTCTTTTGTAGCCTTTCAAGAGCTTTCCTCCTATTGGCTTCCTAGATTGTTAGTCACCATTGAACACAATTTTTTACTTACTATTCTTTGTCTTTGTTCATCAGTTAACGTTCCTTTAACAAACAGCATACAAAAAGTCGCAATCGCATCAAACTTTCATTTTCTATAAATGATCCAGTTACAGACCTCACTGAGCCATGAGAAACTTAATCTTTGTTCAATCTTTGATGAGCAAAGTTTGGTAATACGAAAGAAGCTTCGTGGATTTGTTTAGTGTAGTATTTCAAATTCTTGTCCACGAAATCCTGGGTCCAATCAAATCTAACTGGCTTGCTAACAATAGCATTTGGATCTTTTGAACAAACCATGAAACCAATTGATCCAGATGGGTAAGTTGGAATTAAAGTGTAAGCGTACTCAGCAACTGGGAAAATTTCTTTACAGTCTTTCTTCAATTTTGAGATAATGTCCATGTGTAAGAAGATGTTCTCAGCTTGAGTGGTGATAACACCCTTTTCAGTTAAAGCATCTCTTAACAATTCAAAGTAAGGCTTTTGGAATAAAGATTCAGCTGGACCTTCTGGGTCAGAAGAATCGGTGATAATAACATCGAATTGGTTCTTGTATTCAGCCAAGAATTTGAAACCATCACCAATGTGAACTTTGACTCTTGGGTCTTCATAAGATTTAGACATTTCTGGCAAGTATTTTTTGGAAACCTTGATAACAGTTTCATCAATGTCACATAACCAAGCTTCTTCAATTGAGTCATGCTTTAAGATTTCTCTTAAAACACCACCATCACCACCACCAATAACTAAGGCTTTCTTTGGGTTTGGATGAGAGTTTAAAGCTAAGTGAGTGATCATTTCTTGGTAAGCAAATTCATCCCTTTCAGTAACTTGAATACAGTTATCTAAAACTAAAACGTTACCATAATCAGTTGATTTGAAAACTAAGACATCTTGATATTTGGATTGCTCCACGTGCAAGATTTTTTCAACTCTTAAGGACATAGCTTGACCAGGCCACATAGTGTTGGAAATTTCAGCAAACCAGCCATCTTTGACTGAAGGGTGAGTTAATTCTTGTGCCATTGTAAGGAAAAGTGAAACACTGAAAAATCTTTAAAATTTTTCTCCAACACTGAGAAGGTTGAAAACACTAAATCCGGAGTTTAATTTGAATTTGGTAATACGAGCCGATAAGCGCTTTATACTACATATGGGCACTCGATCCGAAAGGTGTCCTAATCAGACGAAACTGGATTTTCAAGGAATGATTTAGTTCAATAAGGCACAACAAACAGATTGAGTAATAATTAGACTGTTGAGCTTTCATTCCATTCTAAAAAGACATTAAATTACCCATTCTTGTTTGAGTTTGTGTCGTTTCCGCACCAACGCATCTAAAACAGGCGTATCATGTTTCACTTACTTGGTAGAAGCCAATACATCTTTGCTTCAGAACAAGCAACAAGATGATGAAGCGCAATTCTAAAAAAGTACAATAAGGCAACTTGTCCGAGCGGTTAAGGAGAAAGACTTGAAATCTTTTGGGCTATGCCCGCGCAGGTTCGAGTCCTGCAGTTGTCGTTTTTTTTTGCATTATTATAGTCGCAACTTCACCACACACTGCCATGTCGTGGTTTGACGCTAGAGATCTTGAAGCTTTAGGCTCCAATATCCCAACTGGTAAGTGGTTTAAATACGGGACTATTTTTTACATTAGTTTACCGTTTATTGCTTACGGCTTACTACCGCTTTTATTCACGTCAAACATGCCTAGATCGAAGAAATCAATCGCCATATTTGTATTGGGAGATTTGGGTCATTCGCCACGAATGTGCTATCATGCCAAATCTTTCTCTCGTTTAGATTACATTGTTAATTTGTGTGGATACGTTGAATCAGATCCATCAGATTTCTTTCAGGATGAAGTTGTGGATATATTCGAAATACCAGTCATCCACAATAAATACAATTTACCATTTGTGCTATTTGCATTGTACAAGGTTGTGTTGCAAGTGTTCTCGTTATTCAAGCTCTTGTTTGAGTTCAAAGGGAGTGACTATATCTTGATCCAGAATCCACCATCACTTCCTATTCTCATTTTAGCAATTGTTTTCATCAAATTGTTCTCAAGAAGAACTCAATTGATCATCGACTGGCACAACTTGAACTACTCGATCTTGGCTTTGAAATTCAACAGTGACAGTCACCCTTTAGTGAAGATTTTAAGGCTCTATGAGAAGTACGTTGGTCGACTCGCAACTATGCATTTCACTGTCACTGACAAAATGAAGCAGTTTCTCGTCAATGACTTTCACTTTCAAAGTAACACCATTGCAGTTGTTCATGATAGACCTAACGACAACTTCAAAGTGTTGAGTGAACTAGAGGAATCTAAATCTGACATTTTAGACCATCCACTTTTTGAAGATTTGGACAAGTCAATTGACTACAAATTCCTCATAACGGCTACCTCGTACACTCCAGATGAGGATTTGAATTTGTTGCTACGTGCATTGAAAGAATACGATCAGTCACCTACAAAACGCCCTTTGTGTGTGTTAGTAACTGGTAAAGGTCCCCTCAAGAATCAGTTTCATAAATGGGTGGACCAAGCTAGTTTTCTGAAAAAAATCATTCTAAAAACTGTCTGGCTTTCTGTTGAGGACTATCCATTGATCATGGCAATAGCTGACTTGGGTATTTCACTCCACACTTCGTCTAGTGGACTTGATCTACCAATGAAGATCCTTGATTTCTTTGGTTGTGGTGTTCCTGTCATTTCCCTTGACTTTCCTGCTATTGACGAACTCGTTAAACATGGTGTCAATGGACTTGTAACTAACCACGACAAGGAAAGCAAACAATGTCTCTCGTCTGAATTATGCAGACTCATCCAAAATTGTATATCTGACGAAGGCCTTTACTCCAATCTCAAACAGGGTGCCATTGAGGAAAGTCACAGTAAATGGCAAAAGAACTGGACCAAGACTTTGGACAAGCAGTTCAAATATCACTAGCATTTTCAATCTACTTGAAACCTTATCATTATCATTATCAATCTATCATCATTTATTCATTAATCTTAGTCACATCACAACCGAAAACCCATTGAGTTTGGCATAATCATTAACTAAAGGTATCATCTTCTCCCCAATGGTACGTTTCCAGTCCTCAACTGCTTCGTCAATAGTTTGACTGTGTTTTGGTACCAAACTAAAAGAACTGTCGATGTATTCAATTTCACGTTGTAGTGACTTAATTAGCCCAATACATTTATTAAGTTTCCCCAAATTGATGAGCGACCTCATATACTCAAGGAATATAGCAACATCAGATGAATGAGGACCTCCTTGATCTAGTGACATATTCACCCAGCCACCGATTTGCTGTTTAATTTGTTCGAAACTGTATTTCTGATCGAAGAACGGTGGGTCAGACCCAAGGTAATTGTTACTGAGCAAATATTGTTCATCAATGACCTGTTCTCTTTTCACGAGTGTAGTTTTAATAACTTCTCTTGATGACTTCTCTTGCAAGGCTTTCATTCTCTTCTTGAGGGACTGTTCTTGGAGTACCTCTTCCCTTATCGAAGACGGCAACTCCTTAAGTACCGACAGATTATACTCCTCCATTGACACGTCTTCATGTCTGATTGGCTTTGTTGGCAGGACTGATTTCAGCCGTGCCCTCAATCTCTTGGTAGGAGACTTCAATTTTGTGGGTGACTCGAGAACTCTCACATAATTAGTAGTACCACCACTCGATGGTAACAATTGCTGAAGATATGCCTTGTGGCCTGTCGCCTTTGAGGGGCTAGTTTTATTAGGACTGTTTGCCTCAACAAGCATGCCTCTTTTCACTAGTTCCGATTTCAATTCCCGTCTGATGTCCCAAGGAAGCTCATTGAAAACGTCCCAATCGATTGCTTGGGATCCAATTGGATCTTTGAATTTCAGTGTGTCTGTTACTTGCTGTATTACCTTTTTTGCATTTGTCTTTCTGGCAAATGACAACTTCTGTTGCTTGTTTGTTCGAAAAGTGTCTAAATCTTCTAATCTCCCCACAGTCACGGCAACACCTCTTAATTCTTTTGGTGGTATACCGAGAATACGACAAAGCGTTTTCATTTCAGCACCAATGATGCCAGCATCATTGGTTGGTACTCCAAGCTTAGACGACTTCGTGAAAAAATCACAAAACCCCAGTCCCATGAATTTAGGAGGATCAATTGGTGCATTAGCTGCCCTTTTAGCTAACCTTACAGAAATCTGAGAGCCAATAAGACTCAATGCGTCCAATCTGGAAGCCATTTCCTTGGAAAGCCTCATAAGGAAATCCTCCACTTGCTCTTGAGTCTCGAATCGAATACCAAAATTAATATCCACAGAAACTGTCTTTCTACCAAATAGCTCTGGAGTAGTTTTAGGATCAATCTTGAGGGAAGTGTTATCAATTCCACGAGCATAGTTGTAGAGTTTCTCGCCTGTTTTAGGGCCAAAAACATTGATAAGTCTTGGTTTGGTCAAACTTCTAAGTGTCTTGATGGTAGGCTCACTTGATAATTTGAATTCGGACTGAAGTTTGTTGGTGAGACTTCCTCCAACACCCGGTAGGTCTTTTACTTTGACTGGATCCAAAAATCCTTCAATGTCTTTGTGAACGAAAAGCCTCCCATTGGGTTTCGCTTGACGAAGCGCTAGCTTTGCGAGTAAGACATTCAGCGAGACACCAATACTCACAGTACATTTAGTAAGGTTGTAAATATCTCTTCTAAATGTGTCACATACTTTCAAGACATCTTCTTCCAAATTCGTACTAGATCCAAAATGAGATGACATATCTAGAAGCACTTCGTCTACCAGAACTGGTAACAAAGTATCAATCATTGCACCTTTCGAGATCAAATAATTATAAGTCTCTGAAGCGTACTTTTCATATAGATCAAAATCGTAGTCAATTATTTTAAGATCAGGACAAAGCCTCCTAGCCAGTCTTGTCCACATACCGTTCCTGACTCCAAACTGACGAGCTGGATAGTTACAACTCGCCACATCAGAAGTCTTTGTACCATGTGAAACTGCAATGGGATCTTTATTTATGTCGAGATCTGGCCGATTCTGGCATGAAGCTGTTGCAAAAAAACAGTCAAAATCGATATGAAAGATAATGGTTCCGTTAAGTGGACTAGACTCAAGGGGTTTGGGTTTTGATTTCATTATCCTCTTCAAGAATTTCAATCTGAGATCTGCCTTCCATGTACTCAAATGATGCAATCTAGAATTGGAAAAGAAATGTTTGATAAAATCTGGGTGCTTTGCATCCATGACTGAACGAGAATCAGTTGTTCTGTCGACTTGTAAATCAATGGGTTCTGAAGGAGTTAACTCGTGAACTTGGGTAGCTAGAGCTGAATCATTTGTGCCCACCAAATCATCAAATTCATCAAGTTCTAATTCCTCCTTATTGAATTGGTGATTGGCAAACTCTGTGTCTCGAGGTATAGGATCAAGAATAAGCCTTCCTTGATCAAAGTCAACTTGATCGATTAATCGATAAGGCTTCCAATCCAAGAGTTGTTGCTTTTCCACACAATCTGCAATCCATTGGGCTTTAACCACTCTACTATTACGATATTGTATACGCTTTCTTGGTGTGAGTCTATCACAAATGATGTGAGTGGCAGCAGATTTGTTAGGCAAATGACTCAAAAACTTCCCTCCATGTAGCACCACCAAGCGGTGAATTTCATTCATTGATGGTATGGTATGACCGTTAACAAAAATTACACAGTTATGGAAGAATTTTTTACGTATAGTATCATCACCCTGATGTTGACGACGTTTTAGATCCCATTGAACAAAAGCGTCATCTGATTTTTGTTGCTTTGCATGTTTATTACGGAAGTAAACATCGTATTCACCGAATTGATGCATTGGTCCCACGTCTGAGTCTGATGAATCATTATCTATTTGACCAAGTATTTCATCAAGGTCATCATCAAATGGGTCAGAGTTTTTGGGGGTTGACGTACGTTCAGGTTGACTTAGCTTGTTGATGTGATCCACCAACTGACTATCATCAAGTGACAGTAAAAATGATTGGTAAGGGTCTACATCCATAAGGAGTGTATTGTGTGTCGCACCTAATAATAGATTTGGTGACAAATTCGCAATAAAAGTACATTCATCAAAACATCAAAATGGTACGTAAGACTTATAGCAACAATGAAGAAGATTGAATTGGGTTTATTAACCATAGGCTGAAAAATTATCAGAGCAACAGATTTCCGAATTTAAAGAAGCTTTTTCTCTATTCGATAAAGATAGTGATGGAAAGATCACTACAAAAGAATTGGGTACAGTTATGAGATCATTGGGTTTGAATCCATCAGAAACTGAATTAACTGATATGATAAATGAAGTTGATGTGAATAGTGATGGATCAATTGATTTCCCTGAATTTCTTACTATGATGGCAAGAAAAATGAAGGATACTGATTCTGAAGCTGAAATAGCTGAAGCTTTCAAAGTGTTTGACAGAAATGGTGATGGTAAAATTAGTGCTGCTGAGTTGAGACACGTCTTGACTTCAATTGGTGAAAGATTATCAGATGCTGATGTCGATCAAATGATTAGAGAAGCTGATACTAACAATGACGGTGAAATTGATATTCAAGAGTTCACTAAATTATTAGCTGCTAAGTAATTCATGTTTTATAGTGTTAATCAATGTACTCACGTTCTTTACTTTTTGAAAGAACTAAATCTACTTATTCTAGCGGTGGATGCTGATCTGAACATTTGTGAAGTTGATGACACTCGTTTCCGTGGAAATGCGTGTCTTTCACTTGAAGGTTCAAAGAAAGTATCATGGTGATCGTTCTCATCAATATCCTGATCACCGAAGCTCTGTTGATCATTGTCAAACTCATTGTCCCCAGAGTTTCGACTAATCATATACCTCAAAGCATTGTACCAAATATTATGACGTTTCCTTGTAGGACATGTGATCTTGATCGTTCTTGTTTGAGAATGGATGATAATACTCTTATGATAAAGTCCAGTAGGTAATGGATTATTATCCTCAACACTTTCAACTTTGACAATAGCTGCTGCTTTAGTCTTTACATCTCCAGGATTAGAGAAAGCTGGATTAACAGTAGACCAATAAAGTGTTAATGAGTATGGATGTACCCAGAAATATCTCTCGTGTCTTGTCTCGACAATTGATGAGAATCCTGTCATTCTCCTATAATATTTGAACAAAAATTCACCAATAACAACTTGTGTGATTGCTGGAATCATTGACTTGTCAGTGAATGAAACATTAGTGGCCATCGACAACATTCCGGTATTAATAGAGTCCACTTGAGAGAGATTAGAACGAACAGACATGGAATGTGGCAATGGTGATGATCCTAATGATGTCGATGCTTTGACATGTCCTTTGACCAATGATGCCCCAGAAGGTGGCCTAAATTTGGCAACTTGAGCTATCTCTGGTGTCACATTGGATGAATTGCTAGAATCAATGTCCACAACAACAGGTGGAATTAGATCATCTTCATGGGTAAAACCTCTCTTTTCAGCATGCTCTTTAAACACTGAGTCCGAAAGTTTTTCCACATTCAAAGTTTCTCCTTTGACTAACTTGTTATAATAGGAAGTGGGGACTGCAGTAATTTTCGAGTCTTCTGGCTCTCTCATAGCTGTTGTTGCAACAAATGCATTGGAGGGAACCAAAATGAAACCTTTCTCCTTGGCTACCAGTCTAAACAACTCATCATTCTCTAATTTCTTTTGAGCTTCCAAGAATAACTGATGTTCATCCTGAGGAACAACACTCAACCCAAATTTGCCTGCCAAGGCAGGCAATTGATCTCTGGTGAAGGTGTCAACCTGTGACTTCTTGAGTTCATGATATTCATCCTGTCCCAAGGAAAGAAGTCCAAAGGATGAGAGTTTCTCTAGAATCTGATCCTTTGTCAATTCTTCATTCTGTTGGGAAGCCTCGTACAATTTAGCTTCCTTTTCAACCAAGTCTTGTTTTATCTTAACGAGTTCAGCTTCAGGTAAGAGAGCAAGATTAGAATCTTTGGCATACTTTTCAATGTCACTGTACTCTAATTTCCTGCTGACAAGTTCCAAATATTCTTCCCGCTTGATGGCCACCATGCCAATTCTGCTAGCACTGATTGCAAGTTCATCTTCATCCAAATAAACAGAATCTTCTGCATCAACATAGTTATCCATGCTATAGATAGATCCGTCTCTTGAAGTTCTACGGCTTCCTCCTCTGGCTTCCACAATAGATGATGCAATATTCTCACTTGGTCCTTGTCTTCTGAGACGTTCAAGACTGTTATTGGAGTGTTGAGTGAAAGGAACGATTTTAAAGCCCTCTTTTTCTAAGGACTCTTTAAATGCATCACCTTTGGATTCTTCCAAAACACGCTTAATCAAAGGCGTGGATTTAAACAGCATTAACTCTTCATATTCAGCTGTTGGTATTATCACCTTATTCTCTTTTTTAGCTCTAGAATCAAGTGACTCCTCTTTGAGATTCTTTAGCTCTTCATACTCAATCAGTGGAAGAGCAATAAGACCGAAGCCAGTAATCTTATCCATTAAATAAGATTTTTCAGGCTTGTGGTACTCATCATTTTTCAATAATATCATACCATTAGCTTCTGCTTTTCTTTCGAGAGGCTCCAAGTAGAAGTCGTTGAGAGCTTCGAATTCATCAATGCTTATGACTTTCAACCCTATATCAGAAGCCATCTTACTGATATGGTCAATAGAAGGATGTTTTGCATCAACTATCAATTCATCGTACTCATCCTCAGGTACTAATCTCAAGTGTTGTTCTTCGGCCTGTGTTTGGAGGGGCTTGTTGGCTTGCGTTTCTAATTCCAAGAGTTTTTCGGCATTGATCAATGTCAAGGAATACTTCGAAGATTTCTCTGTCAAATAATCAACCGTAGGTTGTTCCAATTGTTGCTTCAACTGTGTAAGTTCTTCATTGCTGACTGGTGTGAATCCTTGCTCAAGAGCTTTGGCTTTGATAAAGTCCATCGATGGTGACTCTTTGGTGTCCCTTAAATCCTCCCATTCAACACTAGGGATGGCAACAAGATCATGCTTTACTGACATTGATTTGATGAAATCAGCTGTGGGGCTATCCAAGGATTCCTTCAAGGCGGCAAGCTCTTCCTTCTTAATCAAACTAAGTCCTCTCTTTGAGGTTTCAGTTTCAAGATATTCGTCAGTTGGATTGTCTATTTTAGAGTGTAGTTGATCGAATAAATCTTTCGATAGCAACACTGAGCCTCCAGCATTTGCCTTCTCTTCTAAGTAATGCTTGGATGGTGTTTCCAACTGTTGCTTCAAGCTGTTCAAATCTTCTTCCTTGATGGTGCTCAAACCGTAGGACTTGCTCTTCTCCTCGATGTACTGAATAGTTGGGTTATCAATTTTGTTGTTGATTTCCTCAAGCTCTTCAGGTTTAATGAGGTTGAACCCTAACACTTTGGCTTTGGCCTCAATTTGTTCCGGTGATGGGTTTTTCGTCTCCTCTTGCAACTTAGACAAAGTTTCCTCAAGAATCATTGTCATGCCCAAGGCTTTCACTTTGTCTTCTAAGGGTGTCTCCTTGATCTTGATAAGCTCTTCGAATTCATCGCCATCCACTAACTTGTAGTTCGAAGACTCGGCGAGTGTTCTCAATCGATCTTTGGATGGATTTATGATGTTGCCATATTCTTCCTTATCCATCAAAACCTTGCCTACTTTCAATGCCTTAGCATCAAGAGGCTCATTCACGTCGTTTTTGAGTTTGTTGAGCTCTTCTGTATTCAAAACAGTAGAACCCAAGGCATTAGCATGCTTGTGAATGTAAGCCTCATCGGGTGCATTGAGCTTTTCTTGTAACTCCTCATAAACTTTTTCTTCAACAACTATTTTCCCGTTTCTGGCCGCTTTGGCCTCAAGGGTTTCAGAAGATGACTGGAGCAAATTTTCATATGCGTCCTTCTCCAAGACTACTTGATCGAATACCTTTGCTTTTTCATGAGCAGTCTTTTGAGCCTCGATTTGTAGTTCTTTCAATTTCTCGTTGCCTATCAACAACATTTGATAGCTAGATGCATGTTCACTGAGGAACTCTTCAGAAGGATGAGTCAATTGATCGTTCAAATTAGCAATATTGGCTTTTAGGGTATCATACTCATCTTTTGTGATCAAAATCTTACTGATTTTGGCAGCTTTTGCCTCCAAAGATTCATCAAGAGTCTTTTTCATGTTAGAGAGCTCACTCTCATCGATCAATGTGAGCCCTTGTGACTTTGCATGAGACCTCAAGTATTCTAATGATGGGCTCTCGATAGATGACGTCAACTCTTCGTGGGTGGTCATTGGTATTATAACATGATTCAAGTCACTTGCCTTCTGGTTCAAGTACCCTAAATCTGGATTGTTGGCTCTCTTACTCAAATCCTGAAACTCTTCTTTGTTGATGACAAGTTTCCCTTCTTTTTTGGCCAAATCAGGTAGAGATATCTCTTTATACTTCTTCAAAGAATCAAGTTCAAATGAGGGTATCAAAGCCATACCGAATCCTGCTGCTGCAGATAAGATATCTGGAAGATGTGGCAGATGTGCCTTTCTCTTCAAATCTTTGAAATCTTCTGCTGGTAAAACAACCATATTCTCCTTCTTAGCTAAATCTGAGAGGGAAATATTGGCCCTGTGAGTCAAATTGGCAAAATCCTCGCTACCAACGACAGTTTGATTGTATCTAGCAGCAACTTCACATAAATGTTCAAGTGGTGGGGAGTCGGCAAGTCGTCTCATGGATTCGAATTCTTCCTTTTCTAAGACCACTTTTCCAGCTCTCTCCACCCTCGTCTCAAGTGCAATCGAAGCCTCAGAGCGAAGTTGTTCTAGTTCTACTGTAGGCACTATAGCCAACCCATGAGTCTTAGCCATAGCTTGAATGTGAGAAACATCGGGCTGCCTAGCATCTCTTTCGAGCGTTTGGAGCTCCTCAACACCAATCAATGACATGTTGATTTTTTCCACCAATTTGCTAAGATTTTGTTTTGAGGGAGTTTTGATGATATCCTCGTATTCTTCGATTGTCTTTCTTGGAACCATGATTTGTCCAATTGCGGCTGTCTTCTCTTTGAGATAGTCCAATGTGGGTGAAGTTACCAGGAGTTTCAACTCCTCTAGTTCTCCATGCTTTATGACAGTACAACCAAGTTTATGGGCATTGCTTTCCACTATGGTCAAATCAGGATCGACCAAGCAATCATACTCAGAGTTTGGTAGAAGTACACAGTCCTGTGTCTCAGCTTTGCTCTTCAAGAAAGTTATAGTTGGGTTTTTGAAAGTCTCTACTAACCTCTGGTGTTCTTCTTTGTCCACAAGCTCAAGATTGTATTTGAGTGCATTCAAAGATAAGAATTCCCGGGTTGGTTTTGTGAAGGTATCTTGCAACTCCTCAAGTTTTGAGTTGGCAATGACCGTCGCGTGATACAACAGGGCTTTTTCAGTTAAATACTCCTCCGATGGTTTGTCGATTGACCTCTTCATATCAGCAACCTCCTTGAGCTCTAAAACATCATAGCCAAGATTGTGTGCTTTCTGTTGCAAAATTTCAATTGTTGGATTTTCGATCTTATCTTGCAAAACCAAGAACTCCTTCTTCTCAACAAGAACATGACCCTTCTCTGCAGAAGCATCTCTCAAAAAGTCGAGTGTTGGATTGGAGATAGTTTGCTTCATGTCTGAGTAATCTTCCTTTGGAACCACAACAAGACCTGCAGAATCAGCATTTTTCTGTAGATGTTCTCTACTTGGTGCAGATATGAGCTCAGAGAGCTTATTGTACTCCTCTGTTGGAACTAAGGTCAAATTCTTTTTGTTGGCCTGAGTCTTCAAGTATTTGATGCTGGGGCTAGAAACAGATGACTTCAATGTCTCCAACTCCTCCATATTGATAATCAGATAGCCCAAGTTAGCAGCATGCTGGCTCACTTGCAGGATAGAGGGACTATTAGCATCTTCCTGCAAGCTCTTCAACGTTTCACTTTCAATCAACTCGAAACCTAAAAGCGCTGCTTTCTCATGGAGGAAATCCTCATTGGGGGATTCACTAATGAACCTCAATTTTTCTAGCTCAGCAGCTGGTAGAACAGTAGCATCATGTGTTTTTGCTTTTGCTTTCAAGAAATCTAGACCAGGATCTTTTGATAAGTTCCTCAAGCGATCAATTTCTTCCTTCCCAACAATTTCAGAATTGAACTTTAATACTCGTGACTCAAGGTAGTCTCTAGATGGTTCTTCAATCATTTTCTTCATCTGTTCATGTTTATGAATTGGGAGTGCAATCATTCCAATCGTGGCAGCTTGAGTCAAAAGCTTCTCCTTATTTATATCTTTCAATTCTCTCAAGAGACGTTTATGCTCTTCATCTTGAAGTAGTATGAAACCTTTTTCTGCTGCAGAATTGTTCAAGTACTCTATAGAAGGATTTTTGTATGATTCGGTGAGCTGTGAGAACTCTTCAGTGGGCACAAGTGTGCAATTGTACACAGCAGCTGCTTCGAGAAGAGAGTCCTTTGAAGGATTAGTCAATTTTTGGTATTCATTTAGTTTAATTGCTCGTTGACCCAAGTCCAAAAGGTGCTTCTCGAGGTATTCGATTTCAGGCAGGTCCACTTGTTTTTTGAGCTGTTCCAATTCATGGCTTTCGATGGCAATGAGACCATTTGCAGATGCAATCTGCTTGATATAGCCGACTTCAGGGGCTTCCACTTTCTTCTTTATCAGCTCCCATTCAACTGTTGGCACTAGTGACATCTTAAGGGATGCTGCCTTTGTCTTGATGTATTCTAACAGTGGTTGATGGAGCTTTTCCTTCAAGTCAACCAACTCCTCAGTGGGTATCAAGCTCAAATTTTTCTCACGAGCTTTGTCCTCCAAGAAGTCTATGGTTGGCGACTGTTTAAAACCTTGCAAATCTTCATAGTCTGCCTTTGTGATGGCTACTAAGCCAAGGTTTTCTGCCTTTGTTTTGACATGTTCCTGTGGAGGCTCATTAGCAAGGTTCTCCAACGATTGATATGTTTCGTCGGATAACGTATGGTATCCCAAAGCAGAGGCATGCTTCTTGAGTTCTTCTAAAGTTGGCTTCTCGGAGCGTCTAAGCAATTCTTCAAACTCTGACTGTAACATGAGACGACAGCCAGCCTCTTGGGCCTTGGATGAAAGATACTCCTTATCGGGTTTTGTAGTTTTGATTAAAAGATCAGAATACTTCTCTTTCGAGATAACAAAATGGTCGATACTCTTAGCTTTTTCTTTCAAGTATTCGACAGTTGGATTATCAATTGAGTCTTGCAAAGCGTTAAACTCTTCGATTTTTAATGTTTTCAATCCATGGGAAGTTGCACTTTCAATGATCTTCTCTTCAGATGGAGAATTAGCTTGTACTTTTAACAGCGACAACTCTGACGTGTCGATCAAAGTATGATCATGACCCTTTGCTAATTCTTGTAAACGGCCAATAGTAGGATTCTCTGCCAATTCAACCAAGTCGGCATGTTCCTTCTGAGTAAGTGGCACAAGTCCCTTTTGGGTTGCCTTTTCCGTTATGTGTGCTACAGAAGGCTCATCTGCACGGTTCAATACATTCTGCCATTCTTTTTCGGGAATAGTAACATGCCCGATAAGCTTAGCTAACTTCAGAACGTCCTCTTCTGTAGGTTTGTTCATGAGAGTTTCAAGCTTCCCATTCTGCATCTGGAGGCTCTCAAGTGTTTCAATAGCAACTAGGACGAGATTAACTTTTGATGTTTGGCTCTCCAAATAGTCTCTCAGAGGGTTTTCAATCTTCTCGATGAGATTATTCCTTTCTTCTTCCAACTTTTGGACATTAACCTTGATGACGTCGAACTCTGTTACGATGCTTGAGTTCTTCTCCTGAAGCTCTGTGATTTCTTGGCGCAAGTCACCATTACTTTCAATCGTTTGTTGGAGTTCAGTCGTCAAGTTCTCATTCTTCTCGGACAATTTCTTTGCATTTACTGAGGACTCCTCCACTTTTTTCTCCAAGTCCTCGTATTGCGTCTTCAATAAAAGGAGATTCTCCTTAGTTTGGTCGAGATTGGATGTCAAAGAATCATTGATCTCACTCAATGACGAATGTTCTGTTTTCAATTTGAGCAAACTCTCGTTCAACTCCGAGACTGATTGCAATGACTCCACGCTAGCTTTTTCGTGTCTCCTGACATCCTCATTCAAATCTTCGATGTTGCTTCTCAATTGCTGGAGCTCATCTTGTGTAACCGCAACGAGGCCAGCTTTTTCGGCATAGGATTTTATCTCATCATCTGACGGAGACTCAGTTTTCCTGAGTAGTGTCTCGTGATCCACATTTCGTATCACCACGAGTCCTCTAGATTCCGCAACTGCTTTGATGTGCTCAGTGTCAGGATTCTTGGCCTTGCTTTCGAGTGACTCGAGTTCCTTCGAAGGGATCAAAGAATGGTCCATAGATTTGGCTGAAGCCTGAAGCTTCTCGATTGGAGGATCAACCAACGAATTAAAAGTATCAATTGGTACAATCTTGCACTTTTTCCTTTGAGCCATTTCTTCCAAGAACTCAGAGGATGGGTCTTCAGATATTGCTCTTAGCGAATCTGCTTTAACCTTTTCCATGAGTTCGAAATTCTTGGATTCAGCATGCTTATTGAGCAACTCCAAGGAGGGGTCGGTAGATGCCTTATAGAGATCCAAGTACTCTTTCTTGTTGAGAGTAATCAAACCAAGACTTTCAGCATGGGCTTTAACTTGACTCAAACTTGGCTCGTTGGCAGACTTTTTCAAATCAGCGAGCTCTTTGACCAGCAACGTAGCAAGACCCAATCCAGCAGCAGATGCTGTCAATGCCAGAACAGATGGTTTTAATAGATTTTGATATGATAATGCGTCAAGGATTTTATGATTTCTTCCTGAAGCCTTCTCCTTTATGTGTTCAACAGGTGGATTATGTGCCAACTCATGTAGCTTATTTAACTCTGCAACTGGAATAACTTCCAAGTTTTTCAGAGCTGCTAGTTTCGATATCAATTCTTCACTTGGGTGCTCGAGTTCTTCTAATTTAGTCCTGTCGATGAGCCTCTTATCCAACTTCTCGGCTCTTACTGTCAAGTCTTCCACAGTAGGCTTATTGACTTTTTGAAGTAACTCGTCATGATAAGCAGAAGGTGTGACTATGAGGCCCAAAGCGTTTGCCTTTGATTTTAAATATTCTCTCGTAGGTTTATCGTGTTGACTCACGGTTTGTTGGAGCTGTTCGTACTTCTCGGATGTAATTGCCACGAGTTTTCTTTTGCTGCATTCTTCAATCAAGAAAGTTTCTGATGGGTTTTGGTGTTCTTGCGACACTTTCTTCAAATCAGAATACTCCTTGTTTGTTATGACAGATAACCCTAGCGACAGTGCTTTGGATGAGATGAGCTCAGGTGATGGATTGTCATATTCTTCTTTCACTTTTTTGTAGTGTTCTAGATCACCAGAAGAGATGGTGACCAAGCCAGTAGCTTCTATTCTCTTTTTCATCTCGTTTTCATCTTGGAGGATCTCATATTCTTTGCGAGAAATGGCAACAATATCTCTATCATCGAGCACCTTGATCAAGGAAGCATCGTCAAAATTGGAGAGGTCGGGTGTTTTCATTGCTTCGAATTCACTTGCAGGTATGACTATCAAATCGTGGTCTTTTGCATAATCTTCCACATTTTTGAGCGTCAATTGGGCACGAGCTAGTTCTTTGCTCATAGTCGCCGGTGATTCGTCAACATCCGAGTTTTCTGAGTCAGTCAATGCTGGAATTTCATGCAATGGGGCCACATTCGCCAATTTCTTTGTGGTCTTAATCTTCTCAGTTGGGGAATCTTCATCTGACTCATGCAATTCTGTGCTGTTGAGAATAGAGTTTCTTTTTGAGGTCTTTGAGGAGAAGTCTTCATCGTTTCCAATAAAATCTTCCCATCTGCCATCATCAGTTGGGAAGTCACTTTGAGTCGTAATGTCATTATCAAGTATTAAGAATTTTGAGTTTCTCTTGGTTGGAGAAAGTGTAGTAGCTCTACTTGCAATTGAACTTTCTTGTTTGTTCTTTAACTTCTTGTTTGCTTTAGTTTTCAATGGGGAGCTTGAGTCCGCCGTTGTATCGAATCTAGCTTTCAATAAATTACCTCTCAACTTAGCAATTGTTCTGTTTGCGTGGCTCAATGAAGCCCTCAATGTCTCTACCTCAATAGCCGGGTTATCGTGATTTTGTACTGATATATCATGTGGGTTTGTATCAATAAGCATACTATCGAAATCGAAGGACTCATTCTCTGATAATTGGTCCTGTTTTAGAGGATTTGGCTCTGGCGGATTTAAGGGAGAGGGTTTCGAAGCTTTAATAGCATTCAACTCGTTGGACAAAATGTCATTCTCGTCGTTCAACTCTTGAATTCTCTCATTCAATTGAGCAATCTCTTTGTTGTAAGCACTCTTAATTTTTCCACCTTCCTGAGATGTGGTTGACAGTCTAGCAGTCAAATCCTCGTTTTGTGTTAGGAGATTCTGGATTTCTTTTTCTTGTTGTTTCATGTCTTGAAGGATTTTGTCCTTTGACAGAGTTACTTGACTGATTTGATCTTTTAAGCCAACAATGATTGATTCGAGTTCCCAATTTTTATCTTTGAGGTCTGATTCACTGGCCACATGTATATCACTTCTTGTCAGTAATGTAAGTACTTGATCCCTCAAAGTTTCAGTTTCTTGAGCGTTTGATTTAAGCAACGTTTTCAATTTTTGATTCTCTGCATTTAACCTTCTGCATTCATGAACTAAGTTTTGACTCAACCCTACAACATAATTCATATCATTACCTTTCGACTCTGGACCAAGAGTTGGAATCGGTTTCGGTACTAAATGAGAGTGTGATGTACTAGTCTTAGGAGATTCTCCTCTCTTGTGTGATTTCTTTTCGGGCTTTCGAGGCGATTTCTCTTTAGAGCCCGAACTGAACAACCTGTTCTGGATATCAGATAATTGTTCTCTGATATCAAGTGCCGCAGGTTTCTCTTTGGTTTCTTTAGCCATCAGTTGATTGTTTTGATTCGAGTTTGAGAATTTTTGAGATTCAAGAAACCAAAACACATTCCCCATAAAAAATATTGATGTTCAATTATACACACAATATGTGAAATATGTTCCTTAAAATATGATATTGGTGTGATTGAGCCTCTGTTTGACCCTTCCGTGCTTTGCGGATATTTTTCGGAACCTTTTTTCGACGGAGTAAAAGAATCAACTAACTACATTGACTTTGCTAAGCTGAAGAGTGAAACAGCTATTACTTGTATTCAAGCACATTATTAGTTGACATTCGGCTTACTTGTAGGTCTTATATGGCCGTTTATAGCACTACGATGACCTACAATTATTTGTACAACACAGGTTTGTAGATCTTGACTATAGAAAACTTGTTGGGCTCATTCTGAACTAGTCTCTGTTGCTTATTCCTACTTGAAGCCGTAATCACGTTTCAAGTTACAAATGCAAATACCTGAAAAGGGTACGTTTCCTACTCGCGACTTTTCAGCTGAGGTGAACATGAAGAAAACTGAAGCCTACACCTCTGGGGCTTCTAAACATTCTCTGGGAGCTGGCTTGAAGCATCGGGGTATGGATGCGGACTCGACTGACAATGAAATTGAACAAATAATCACCAAGACTTCGAGTTTAGACATCAATGGTAAGCCTAAACCTTATGATATTGGCCAGTTGTTCGTCAATTATTTGAATCCTCTCATTTTAACAGCATTGGGTGCCTTTGTTAGGCTCTATAAAATGGAGTTATCTGATCAAGTTGTTTGGGATGAGGCCCATTTCGGTAAATTTGGTGCATACTATTTAAAAAGAGAATTCTACTCTGATGTCCATCCACCTTTGGGTAAACTCTTGGTGGCTTTATCTGGATACATCGCTGGGTTTGAAGGTGATTTCAAGTTTGGTAGTGGAACCAAATTCCCTGAAGACTGTGATTATGTTATAATGAGAGTTTTCAATTGCATGTTCAGCATTTTGTGTATACCCATAACCTACAAGACCTGTTTGATTATGGGATATGGTCAATTAACTACTTGGTTCATTACTTTGCAGTCAGTATTCGAAATGATATCATTAATTTTGTCCAGGTTCATACTATTGGACTCCATGCTTTTATTCTTCACAGTATTATCATTTTACTGCTTGGTGCAAATTCACGATTTGAGGACTAAAAATGCTCTTCTCACAGTCAAAGGTCTTTCTTGGTTGGTTTCAACCGGATTCTCAATTGGGTGTGTCTGCTCTGTGAAGTGGGTTGGTATGTTCATTACGGCCTTGGTTGGTTTGTATACAATTTACGACCTTAGTATCAAGACATACCAATTGGCCAGTAAGAAATTCCCAATATCATTCAGAGTATATATTGCACACTGGTTGGCTAGAATTTCAACATTGATCTTGATTCCATTTGTTATTTATCTTGCCTGTTTCAAGGTTCACTTCACGGTTTTGAACCGGTCTGGTACTGGTGATGGTTCTATATCTACTTTATTGCAAGCTTCATTGGTTGATAGCAAGATCAAATATGGGCCACGATCAGTAGCCTATGGCTCCTTGGTCACTTTGAGATCGCAAGGTTTATCACCAAATTTACTTCACTCACATCATCACAAGTACCCTGAAGGATCTGGTCAATTGCAAGTCACCACTTATGGTTTCAAAGATAGTAACAATGATTTTTTGATTGAGTTTGACTTGGCTTCTGGTCGGGCAGGACAATTTGCAACTTTGGAACATGATGAAAATAACACTGCACCATTTAGCAGATTCGTCAAAAATGGTGAAACAATTAGATTGGTTCACGAAAAAAATGGTTGTCTCTTGCATTCTCATAAGATTCCAGCATTCATTTCCAAGCGTCATAATGAAGTTTCATGCTATGCAAATTTACATGACAGTGATTCCAAAGATGAGTGGGTGATTGAAACTCAATATCACGAAAAATCACCATCACCTTTATTTCAGAACGAATCAGAAGATGAAATCCACCCAATATCTACCAACTTTCGCTTGAGACACAAAGTTTTGGGATGCTATTTGGCTACAACAGGACAATCATATCCAGCATGGGGTTTCCAACAAGGTGAAGTTATTTGCAAGAATACTTTCTTCAAGAATGATAAGAATACTTGGTGGAATATCGAAGATCATGTAAATGATGCTTTACCTAATACTACTACTAAGTATGTCCCACCTAAACCGAGGTTTTGGAAGGAGTTTATTCTTTTGAACTATGGTATGATGGCTTCAAACAATGCATTGGTTCCTGACAGGAACAAGTATGATAAGCTCTCCAGTGAATGGTGGGAATGGCCAATTTTGAGGCTTGGGTTGAGAATGTGTGGATGGTCATCGGCAACAGTAAAGTATTTCTTAATGGGTAATCCCGCAGTTGTGTGGTTCAGTACCCTCAATGTGGCAGTTATCACAATTTATCTTTTAGTGACATTGTGGAAATGGCAAAGACAAACAATCAATTTTAGCAGTGTGTTTGATTCACAGTTTGACTTACTAATCGTTCAGGCAATTTTGCCCCTTTTAGGATGGATTTTACATTATCTTCCATTTATTATGATGGGTAGAGTTACCTATCTACATCATTATGTTCCAGCCTTGTACTTTGGAATTTTCATTTCTGGTTTCATCATGGATAGATTTGTCAACAAATCATGTAACAAATACTTGAGTTACATTTTGTACTTTTCAGCGTATTTGATTACGATTGGTACGTTTGTTTATTTTAGACATTTTGCTTGGGGTATGACTGGACCATCACAATCTTACCAACACTTGAAATTACTAAATTCATGGATAGTAGTTTAGTTGCAAAAAAATTGCGTCAACTTGAACCACACTTAGAACAGTGGTTGTTGTATAGAAGCGGTTGACAACCAAACAATTACGTAATGCGAGCAAAGTTAGGAGGTATAAGTATTAGTGGCTTGTACCAATAAGTCATGGCAGACTACGGGACATTCAAAGATACGAAATATACAAGAGTTTCAGTTACTAGTGTATCGAGTGATTCAAGTGACTCAAGTGAGGATGTAAACTATGAGGGGGGATTCAACCCTTTCCTTGACCCTGCAGTTGAATTGCATTATCGTGATCTGTACAATAGAAGTAAATTCAATTGCATCAGTGAATTCGATCCTTCATTTGTATGGTCCCCTCATGAAGAGCAACAGGTTGTTAACAGGTTGGATAAGACCATAGCTTTCTTTGCATGTGTAGCCTTTGTTGGTTTGCAATTGGATCGAGGGAACCTTCAACAAGCTTTATCAGATAACATTCTAGATGATTTGGGAATGACTAGTAATGATTACAACTTAGGTGGAACCATTTTCCAGTTGTGTTTTTTGCTAGGTGAATTACCTTGTCTGTTAGTTGCAAACCATGTTGGCCTTCACAAATTTATTCCGTATCAAGCAGTTTTGTGGTCTCTTTTGGCTATGGCTCAGTTCCTGATGACAGGTAAAAAATCGTTCTTGTTGTTCAGAGCACTCATCGCATTTGTATCCTCGGGTTGTGTTCCAGAGTTGGTAATGTGGCTCCTGAGATTTTACAAGTCTGCTGAACTCCTGGTGAGACTTTCATGGCTCTGGACAACACTTTCACTTGTTGAAATATTCTCTGCTTTCACTTCAATCTGGATATTGAAATTGAGAGGAGTCTTGGGATTAGAAGGTTGGAGATGGATGTTCATTATTGACGGTTTCGTTACCTGTTCAATTGGTGGTTTAGCTTTTTTTACTATTGTTGAGAGCCCACTAAAAACCAAATCTTTTTTTGCACCCAAAGGGTGGTACACCAAAAGGGAAATAAAAATTATGGTTAATCGAGTTCTCAGAGATGATCCTTCAAAAGGAGAAGCCAATGGTATATCCTCGTTCCATCCTCGTCAAATTATCAACACAGTGTTCGATGTTGATTTATTGCCGATTTACATCATTGGCATAGTGGCGTACATTCCCACTGGCACCATTACAAGATACTTCCCATTACTTCTCAAAAACTTGGGTTATTCCACATCACACATCAACATACTACTCATCCCCCATTATTTTTTGCATATTTTCATGTTGTTGAAAACTACTAAACTTTCTGAGAAGTTTACATCTAGCGGTTTAGTCATATTAGTTTTACCACTTTGGCTTATTCCAGCATTTTCAGTTCTTTGCTTTGTTCCAGGGTCATTGGAATCACCCTTCTATTCATGGTTGTTATTAACTATTCTTCTTAGTGCACCATACATACATGCAATTTGTGTTTCGTGGGTATCAAGAAATTCAGGTAGCACTGAGAAGAGATCAATCTCATCAGCAGTGTACAATTCCTGTGTGCAGTTTGGAGGTGTTATTGCTGCCAATATCTATCGTGACGATGATGCACCTCTATATAAACGTGGTTCAAGACAGCTTTTTTATTTATCGCTAGCATTCATCCCATTATTTCTAGGCACCCAAGTTTATTATGAATCTAGAAACAAGTTCAAGCAATCACAATGGCGGAAATTGAGTGATATACAAAAATCACTTCATATCCAAGATGCTCGGGACGCATCAAACAAGAGGTTGGACTTCAAATTTCGTTCTTAGTTTTGTATTTTTAGCTTATGACAATTTTCATTGTGAAAGATTATTACAGAGGTTGATTGTAGGGCAAGTTTTGGGACTAAAAATTACAAACAAACGAGAACCGGATCTCTGATTCCTTAAGATTATTGTAATATTATTCTACACAGTGAACTTAGTTGTTGTTCAGGTTGAAGTCCGTTTTCGCACCACCGATCGGTGAAAATTGCAACTTTCAGACATCTGAGAAGAGACAATAATAAAATTACAAGGGCCAAATTACCGAGCCAAATCAACGAGGAAGTCGTGTAGGAAGTTATTAGTAACCAGGAGTTATTATAAGGCTTTTTTGAAGGGATAAAATGGAAAGGTATGAAGATAGTTATTTGGAAGATGAGGAACTTGAGTTACAAAGGGGACAAGAAGAAGAAGAGGAAGTACCAGTTCCATCACATCAAAATATAGTTGATGAAGCTGAGCTTTTGGCGGCACAGGCTGCTGCGGAAGCTGCTGCTGCAGAGCAACAACAACAACCAGGTAATGCGTTTAATAATGTTGGACAAGGTTTAACTGGAGAACATAGGGATATGATGATACGGTATTGGCAAGAGACTATTAATTCAATAGAGCATGATGATCACGATTTCAAGAATCATCAATTACCGCTTGCAAGAATTAAAAAAGTTATGAAAACTGATGAAGATGTTAAAATGATTAGTGCAGAAGCTCCAATACTATTTGCTAAAGGATGTGATGTCTTCATAACGGAATTAACAATGAGAGCATGGATTCATGCTGAGGAGAATAAAAGGAGAACTTTACAAAAATCAGATATTGCAGCAGCTTTAACAAAGAGTGACATGTTTGACTTTTTAATTGATATCGTTCCAAGAGAAGAAGAGAAACCGAAAAAACCAACAACACACAAACCAACCTTGAATCATAGTCAATTGAAAACTGTTAAACAAGAAGAAGATAAGAAAAATTTATTACAAGATCAATTGTTACAACAAAGACAAATATCAGAAGGTGAAAACTCAAAGGATGAACAATCAATTCAAATTCCGAGAACCACTGATTCAACCAATAATTCAATTTATCCACCTTATAATCAATTTGATAATTATCAATAATCTAGTTAAATTCACTAGAATGTAAAATATGTTTTATAGTTATAGTTGTTCATAGTACAATAGTAAAGTTTTAATCGGAGTAAAGCGGAAAACATCCCATGCGACTAATTTTCATTTAATTTTACATTTAATGGGGAAAAATCTCAACTTCAATAACTAGCAATTGTTAATTAATTGCTATAAAATCAAATGAAATGTTAAAATATTTTACGCCTCCAAGACACAATTTTATTAGTAAAAGTTTTTTGAATCGATTACCATTAACCAATTACAATCAATTTTCAAGAATGAATTTAATGACAATTTCTCAATCTCTAGATGAATCATTTGCAAAGCATAAAATCGTACCTGATGTTGTTGATAAATTTGAGACTCAAGGTTTATTAACAATTGAATATAATGGTGAAGATAAAGTTGCTTTAGGCAACACTTTAAAAGTTGATAGAACTCAATCAGTTCCAGTAATTCAATTTACATTAAATTCCCCAAATTCCAATGATGGTGAATTGGAAATTCAAAAATCCGATAAATTTACTTTAATTTTAACAGATCCTGATGCTCCTTCAAATAAAGATCATAAATGGTCAGAATATGCTCATTGGATTATAACTGATTTACAATTGAATGAAAGTAAAACTGAAAAACCTGAATCTTTGAGCACTGTTATTGATTATACAACTGGTAGAGAAATCTTACCTTATAATGGACCTGCTCCTCCAGAAAAGACTGGTAAACATCGTTATGTTTTCTTGTTGTACAAGCAAGACCCTTCAATCAAATACTCTGCACCTCCTGATAGACCAAATTGGGGAACTGGTGTTGCCGGATCTGGTGTTAGGGATTGGATAAAGAAACACGGAGGTCAACCTCAATTATTAGGGGTTAACTTCTTTTATGCACAGAACGAGGTTCAAGAATAAATCATGTAAATTGATTTTATAGTTTAATTCTTATGGTCTTCGTACTGAACTGTAATCTTTTGGACTAACAACTAAACCTTTACCTTTATGAGCTCCTCTATAAATCACCTCAATAATATCAATCAACTCTTGTTTGTCATTTACAAGGAAATTTAGTTTGTTGTTATTACCAGTTCCAAAATCACACATCATGTGCTTATTTCGATAAAAAAACATTACCGTACACGGATCATATAGTTCATACATAGCATTGAAATCTGGCACTTCATCGATATCGCAAAGATAAATTGCAGCAAAATTCTTCACCTTCTCTGCTATCCCGAATAACATTTCATCAATTATCATACATTCTTTCTCATAATCCCTACCGAAACGAATAACAACGAGCCTTTCGTCCTCTGATAAAATCGCTTGATCAACATGCCATCCTGTGTGTAAATGAGGCAAGAATACCGAACCCATTTATATTTGAGATCCGACTCTGCGAATTTTGCATCCACAAAACTCATTACAATGGCCCTAAAGAAGTACTGGTGGAATCGTGATACTGTTGAGATAATATCTGCTGTTGACTGCTCTGGTGATCAGGAGCATCCAATAGATCAAAGTAGTGAAAATTCTGTCGTTTTAGATTTAGAGTTGAATGATTTAGATGAATCCATGTTATCACTCGATCTAGAAGACTCAATCGTAAGGCTGAAAGAACCGTACAAAAGTAATCTAGAGTCTATTCTCAACACAATAACTGAGGAATCAATTGTTGATGATGCAGTCACTATTTTTGACGTAGAATGTATACCAAGTAGACACAGCCCATTGAAAGAAGATCAGACTCAGCATCCGAAATTTAAGGTGACAGATACAACACCAGCATTTACATTGAGGAACGAAACTAATGTACCCCATCTGCTGTGTTCAAGGTCAGCACTTCGAAGAATTGACCATTACTTAGCTTATAGGTTCGAGATTGAGCTCGTTAAGCTGTTTGACCCAAACTTCCCTTTATACAACAAATGGGTTGTATATGGTTTGAAAGATCAAGAACAGCAAGTTTTGGCTTTACTCGAGACCGCTCTTGATGTAAACCAATTCTTTGACAAAAATAGTAGTGTTTTGAGAGAAAGGAACCTGGTACTAAAGATCTTCAAAGTTGGGGTTTCTCCTAAGAGGAGTGCAGCAGCTAATAAGAATGGAATGTCTTTAGAGTTAAAATTAGACGGACATTCCCTAGAGCTATTCCAACAAATCACTAAAATGATCTTGATGGGAACTTTTCTGAATTATTGCAATAATGGTAAGTAATACGAATAAGAATCTTTAACAGTTACTAACAGCAGTGGCGGTATGTGGCTGTTCTTTAAAGGTCAAAACGGTTTATGACTCAATCTCAATCTGGCTTCATCCATTCACAGAGACTTCTTCCAGCGAAATTGATAATAGTATTACAATGCAGAACGTCTTGGAGACTGTTACTGAAATATTAAGTCCTCATTTAGTTGGTAACATAAAAACTTGTGTGGTGGTGAACAATAAAACAATGGAAACTACAGAGATAATCCTACAACAGTAATTTAGTAAAAATTGCAAAAAAAACAATTCTGAACAAAGTGTGGTTAGAAAAAGTCAGGAACATACCTTCAGGCACCGATTTAAGATGTACACTGGTACCTAATGTTTCGGTATGAAAAGGTCAAGAAGATGAATAATTTCATTTTGCAGCTGTCCCCCACAAATCATCCAAAAAGGAAAATCATGCATTGAGATTTTTTTTCAATTTTTTTCAATCATTTGATAAAACCAAAATGAGTGAAATCAAGGAGATTGAGCTTGGTGTGACTGCTGATATGCATGTCCATTTACGTCAGGGTAAGATGATGGAACTTATTGCTCCCACAGTCAAAGAAGGTGGAATTTCTGTTGCATACATCATGCCAAATTTGACACCACCAGTTACTACTCTTGATCAGGTTGTCAAATACAAGAAAGATTTGGAATCCTTATCTCCAGATACAACATTTCTTATGTCTTTCTACTTGTCTAGAGATTTGACTCCAGAGTTAATTGATACTGCTGCAAAATCTGGTGCAATTCATGGTGTAAAATGTTACCCAGCTGGTGTTACCACAAACTCTGCTCATGGAGTTGACCCAAATGATTTCAATGTATTCTATCCTATTTTCGAAGCTTTGGAGAGAAATAATTTGGTTTTGAATATTCATGGTGAGAAACCTCCTAAGAAAGATAGTGATGATATTCACGTTTTGAATGCCGAACCAGAATTTCTCCCAATTCTTTCGAAACTTCATAATGATTTCCCAAATTTGAAGATCATTCTTGAGCACTGTACTACAAGAGATGCAGTAGAAGCTGTGGAAAGAATCAACAAAGATTATAAGGAAGGCGATGAAATCAAAGTAGCAGCTACCATTACTGCTCATCATTTGTTTTTGACCATTGACAGTTGGGCTGGAAATCCTATCAATTTCTGCAAGCCTGTGGCGAAATTGCCTGAAGATAGGAAGCATCTAATTAGAGCTGCAGTTTCAGGTAAGCCATACTTCTTTTTTGGTTCTGACTCTGCACCTCATCCAATCGAGGGTAAGTCCAAACATGTTGGGGTTTGTGCTGGTGTTTACACTCAGAAGTATGTTTTGAGTTATGTTGCTGAAGTTTTCGAGAAACAAGGTAAATTAGATAAATTGAAAGATTTCGTCAGCACTTTTGGCTTGAACTTTTATGGGATTGATGAGTTCAAATCAAATGAGAAGTGTTTCTTAGTAAGAGACAAATTCAGTGTTCCTGAAGCCATTGGTAACAAGGATATTACAGTGGTTCCATTCAAGGCAGGTGATGATTTACAATGGAGGGTAGAATGGAGATAATTAATGTACACCGTTTATTTATAGTTTATTTAATGCATTAAGTCCAAAATTGTATTAGTTTTCGTCTTTAACAGTTTCAATTGGGATGTCAACGTCACCATTTGAAACTTCTTCGTCTTGATTTGGGATGAGAATTTCGAGCTCATCACCATTGACGACTTTAGCTTTGATTTCATCAAATTTTATCATCTTGTTGAAAGTGAACACTTTCTCGAATCTGATTTCGTTGTTCAAGTAATCCTTGATAAAAGCTTTGGTGTCTTCAAGGAGTTCTTCATCACTTACATCAGAATCATCTTCTTTAGCTTCCTCATCTTCCTTTTCTTCAACATCCATGTCGTCAGCATTCTCATTAGTTTCTTCGTTGTTTTTCGTAATTTCCTCGACCTTATTAGCTTCGACTTCTTCCGAAGAGCTGTCACTGGAACCTGACTCAGATTCGGAGTCAGAGCTAGAGCTTTCACTTGAAGAAGATTCAGATTCAGAATCAGAACTTGAAGAGGAAGAGGAAGAGGAAGATGAAGATTCCTGTTCTTCTTTTTCTTCCTCTTGTTCTTGTTCTTCTTCATCTTCATCACTGCTCTCGTCTTCTTTATCAGTAAGATAAGCATCATCGCTCTCATCAACAATTTCAACTTTACCTTGAATAATTAATTTGTTTTCGTTCTTGTTGAACTTAATCTTCAATTGGTCATTGATGAGTGAAGGGATTCTTAAGACCAATTTGTGCAAATTATCACTGACTTGAACAAGTTCACAGTCTTTGCTATCAGCTAAATCTTTGGATAAATCAATGATTTGTTCATCGTTGTTTGAGTCGTAGTCAGAATCGTTAGCTATTAACAATTGATCATTTTCAGCATAGTAGTCCATCAATTCTTCATCTGTGGAGTCTTCATCTTCTTCATTACCAGGTAAATCAAATCTGTGTCTGTAAATAGTGATACCTTCATCATCGGATGAATCAGAGTAATCGGAGTAGATAATGTAATCAGAGCTATCGATTTCGTAGTCGCTTTCACCACCGAGCTCAATAAAATCGTCCTCAGACGAATCATCAACATCAAATTCGTCACTGCTTTCTAAGTGTTCAGCGAACTCTTGTCTTATGTTTTCCAATTGTAATTGATCAGCTAATTCTTCTTCATCGGAGGAGTAGTAGAGATCAATATCAGTGACAGAACTATCATCTTCTGAGTCTGAATGGTCATGATTGCAACATTCACAGTCGTCTTCACTGTCACTAGATTCATTGCAAGCGTCACATTCTGAGTCTTCACACACATCTTCACAATCGCTGCAAGAACAATCTTCAACTTCATCTTGGGATTCACAATCGCTGCAATCACAGTCTTCACAGTCTTCACAGTCTTCACAGTCTTCCTCAGAGCTATCAGAGCTACTGTCAGAGGTGCTGTCAGAATCAGAATCACTGTCAGAACTGCTAGAGCTGGAGCTGGAGCTTGAGCTGGAGTCAGAGCTGCTGGAACTAGAATCACTAGAATCACTATCACTAGAGCTTTCAGCTTCTTCAGCAAGTTGCTTCAAAGCTTCAGCTTGGAGTTGGTCGTTCAAGTCAATTACATCAAGTATCTCAGTTGGCTCAAGGTCTTCATAGTAAATTTCAGAGTCATCAGAGTCGTAGTATCTGAGGAGTTCATCATTAAGGTCGTGAACTCTTCCTTCTGAGTCCAAGTATTCAATAGCTTGATTCTCTAATTCATCATTTAAATCCACCATCTCATCATCAGAAGAATTTTGCAACTCAAACTCATAAACTTCTTCATCAAACTCTTCTTCAGAGGATGAAGACTCAACGTCAGATGAGGATGAGGATGAGGATGAGGATGAGTCAGAAGAATCAGATTCATAAGATAAATTTTCTTCAGATTCTGGTTCTTCAATGTAAGCGACACTTGATGGGTGTCTTTGATAGTAACTTCTATAATTTCTTCTAGTAGTTGGTCTTGAAACTCTATAATTAGAACTTGGATAATTTCTATATCTTCTAGAGTAATTTCTATTGCTCTTTGGAGTGTATCTTCTAGTTGAATAACCCATTATAAATTATGATAATTGAATTAAAGAGATGGCAAATTTTATTTATAGAGTTTCACGCTTCTGGAAAATTTTCAAGAGATGAGACGATTACTTAATTCGGATTAATGAAGCTGGTAATGTAAAAAGGTGCATATGGGTTTACACACGCATCATCTGTAATATAAAAGAAGCAAAATCGCATAGATTTTTTTCTTTGAATCTCTTTGCCTTTTGGCTTAGATCAAGTGTAGTATCTGTTCTTTTCAGTGTAACAACTGAAACGTCATCATAGATGACTTTTAAATGTTACTTGTATTTTTGGATCAACCTTTGATTTTGATTCGTTGGGCTTGCTCACGTCATTATCATGAAGTGTCGTTGCTATTGCACTATTTGGCTTCTGACGCATTCTATTTTTTAGTACTTGAAGTGAGTTCATTTCATGTAATAAAAAGTTTAATACGTGAAGGGGTCTAATTGTATTATCCGCTAAGATACTTATGTAATTGTGTCGCCCGCTAATAAATTCCCAATATTGTAATCGCACTTGGTCAGACAATCTAAACCTTCTCTTGTACTTGAGCTTTAACTTCATTTGTGGAGGTATAGATATTTTGATTTATTGGTTAGTTAAACATGACCCAAAAGGGGTCCCCTTTCACAATGAGTGAAACAATAGATCCAGATATAAGAGATAATGATCTTTTTCCCCATATGAAAGGCCCGTCTATTAACTCAAGCCTTAGCGATAGTGAATCAGAAACTCATAGTATTGATCAAGCAGCAAGACGACTATCTTCACCCAGTAACGACTCAGACACTTCTTTGAGGCAGAATCTCTTCAGGAGAAGATCACATCTAAACAATTCATCCCATTTGTCAGCCAGTACTAATAGCGATGAAGCATCTGACATTACTGATATCCCCAATAATTCACCATTCTACACTGTATTGGATACGAACACGAAGCAAGGAGACTCAGATCATCAAAGTATACACTCATCAGTGGTTCAACAAATTACTGAAAGCGATATAGTCAACCAAAATCCAGGGAATAGATTCAAATTCCTTGATGCCTACGTAAAGGCATTCAAGAAAATGAACAATAATAATCATCAAGAAGACCAAAACTTGAAACTTGAAAAACTGGATAATCATGAAGATATCCTTCTTGAAGTTTTACAATCTCGATCATCATCTGTTTTTGACCTTTCAAAACTTGATGATTTCAGCAAGTTCGTCAAGATGACAGATCTCAACGATAAGATCTACTCCAATTATCAACGGTCTCGACCTAAAGAAGACAATTTCCTAGATGTCATTAAACCTGCAGACTTTGCACAAAATTTCTATGTGGATGATAATTTGGGAAGCAATTCTAAAACAGTTACTACCGTTGTGCCATCATCACAAAAGCGTTGGTATTCATTTGATTGGAAGAAAAATGATCAAGATGTAAATGCCACACTGAGAGACCTTCAGAGTCTTTTCAAAAGTGCTTCACAGTCCTCTGATGAATCTTTTGATTCGGCCACTGATCGCTACTTGTCACGAAAACTTAAGGTTCGTCATTTACAGATGATATCATTTGGAGGAACTTTAGGTGTTGGATTATTTCTAAATAGTGGTAAAGCACTCTCCATAGCAGGTGGCCTTGGTTCGTTACTTGCGTTTATCATATGTGGTATCATAGTGTTGGCTACAATTGTTTCCTTTTGTGAGATGGTGACATTCATTTCAGTGGTTGATGGTGTTTCTGGACTTTCTTCAAGATTTGTTGACGATGCATTCGGTTTTGCAGTAGGCTGGTCCTACTTCCTAAGCTTTGCAGTGGGACTCGCAGGCGAGATGGTAGCAAGCGTGGTTATGCTCACATATTATCAAGAGTTGAACCTTACTGAAAACAAAGGAGCTGTGGCTGGTTTCGTAACTTTTTTCCTATTGACTGTCATTCTAAGCAACTCGGTCAATGTGGTGGTCTTTGGAGAAATAGAGTATATTTCAAGTTTCATTAAATTGGCTTTCATACTCATAATGATCATACTTATGATTGTCTTAAACAGAGGAGGATTCAATAACGGGGTTATTGGGTTCAAGTATTGGGATTACCTGCAATCGGATTTCGAACATGATATCATTTATGGTCTCTTCAGGCCATCATTCAATCTAGAGAGCACAGGTATGGATGATCCAACAGCTGGAATACAAGGGAACACTGGAAGATTCTTGTCAGTGATGGCAGCTTTAATGGTGGTTTCATTTGCTTATAGCGGAACCGAAATTGTCTGTATCGCTGCATGTGAGGCCAAAGACCCTAGAAAGGCTCTTCCGAGCGCAACTAAGAGAGTTTTTTGGAGAATCATCATATTCTACTGTCTTTCAGTATTCGTGGTATCCCTTAATCTCTATGCTGGAGACCCTAGATTGCTACGCTATCTTACTGGTCGAAGTGGGTTAAACCTGGCTGACACACCTAATAACCAAATTTTTGAATACATTGGAACCTCACTGTGTCGGAGTAATTCCGTTACTTATGGTGGATATTCTAGTGGGTCCCAAAGCCCTTGGATAGTGGCATTCCAAAGTGCAAATTTGTGTGGTTTTGGCTCAGTGGCCAATGCCTTTTTGGTGTTCTTTGCTGTCAGTTGTGGTAACTCACAATTGTATGTTAGCTCGAGAACAATTTACTCGATGTCTTTGCAAGGCAAGGCCCCAAGAATTTTCAGCAAATGTAACCGATATGGAATACCTTATTGGTCTGTGCTATTTGCTTCATCATTTGCACTCCTTGCATACATCTGTATTTCCGAAAAAGCTACCATTGTATTCCAGAACTTATCCAACATCATTGCAAGTTCAGGTATTATAGTGTGGTTCGCTATGTGCTTATCCTATGTTCGGTTTTACTATGGACTCAAGAAGAGGCCAGATATTATAAGTAGGGATGATCCCTCATACCCATACAAGTCGTTGTTTCAACCATATACTGCATTTGTGGGACTTTTTGGGTCTGGGTTTATCATACTTGGAATGGGCTTCGTTCTATTTTTGAGAGGGTATTGGGACGTTTTATCATTTTTCACAAATTATGGTACTCTTATAATATTCATTTTGTGCTACACATCCTACAGATTATTGCATGGCACAAGGACCCCAAGTTTAGAAACGCTAGATTTTGATTCAGGAAGAAGAGAAACTGACAGGTACATTTGGGACGGTAACAAGGACTACAACAAGAGGAACGTCAAAGATGTTTTCCATAAATTGGTTTCATTCTTAGCATAAAACAAGCCGACAAGGGTTTGGTAAGGTTTTAATTGTAATATATGTATTGGTAAGATCTATTGGTTTTTCATAATAACATTTCCTAAAATGGATTAACTCTAACGACAACAACTCGCCCAATTATATACCGTTGATTAACGATAATTTGTACTCTGCGTTGAATACATTTGATAACACGTTTTCCAAGATCAATACTTTCATAGTGGTTATTGGCGAATTTCCAGAGTATCTGCTCCAAGTAATCTTAACATTCTGATCTGAAAAATTGTCGTTCAAAATACGTCGCTCTTTTGTTTCCAACTATTAGTCAATTGAAATGTCTTGGACCCCAACTGAGTGTTTCCTACATGGGAAGGTGATAAAACCTTTCTTACCATTCGATAAACACCCTGACTTAAACAACCCAAACTTCAAAAACTTGTATCCTGGAGATGATGTGTACGTTTTTGAGACGAAGACCAACAAATGGGCTCGTGGTTTTGCAATTTCCAAGCCATTTCCAAATGATTTTACTATTACCTCAGTCAACTTAGATGAATTACCTACTATGGATAAGAAAGTGGTAATCTTCCCATTGAAATTTGTCCAATTAATTGATGAAATTCCAATCAAGAAACTCGAAACTGATAACGAATTCTATGATGATTCTCAAGAAGATGTCCCTACAATCATGGAAACAGAGAGAGCCTATAAGTTGGCTGTTGATGGTGAAGTGCCAAGTGGTGGCATTTTGTTGAACGATGGTGTCCCTTCTTTACCTTTGAGAACTTTTGACAACAAAGATGCCGATATTTTAGACGAAATAAAGTATGCTTTGGAGTTGTTGACCTCACATATCTTTGCTCTTTACTCTATTGGGGAGTTCAAATTATTCAACAACCTAACATCTATTTATCATTCTTTAGATGAAGCAAGAATCAAATTGATTCATAATTTATTGACCTCCAATGAAGTCCAATTGACCAAGGAGACTACTACTTTCTTACTCAACAAGATTCCCAAAAAATTAGCCTCCAAATCCTCGAGAATGAACGAAACATCTTATGATTTAGATCATAAGAACACTGATGTTTCGGGATACAAGGCTATACTTGCAAGGGAAGGATTAACTGGTATTTTGTCGAATCCAGAATCTTCTTCACCATCACAAGTTGCCTCAAGTCAAATTTTATGTGCCCTTTTAGCTAAATTCCCTATCAACTTCCACCACAACCTTAAAGAGTACTCTTTAGAACCACTTCCCAACAAAAATTTGATGCATGAACCACCATCACATATTTTAGTTGACTTTAGATCTGTTTCTGGATCTTCTGCATATCAACCACCGGGATTTGCTGGTATGACTGCTTACTTGTACATCCGTAACAACAAGAAGAGATTGACAGAGGCTTTTGCTGTTCACACCGACTCTGTTAATGATTTAGTTCAAGTTGAAAAGATCAGTGCTGCTCTATTCAGAAACATTCCTAGTAACGAAACGGAAAACACAAGAGTCTACTTGGTTGCAGTCCTTACTGAAGAAATTGATCTAAACCTAAAGGACAGTGGTAGTACTCCACAAATCAGAAGAGTTAAAAAAGGTGTGGCAGCTGGAGTTACCGATATTACCAGGATCTTCAGTAGGAATCTGGGTTCCTTAGCTTCAGGTGAAGCTCATCAGTTCACTATCAGGTTATTTGGTTCTTATGTGAACCAAAAAAAGAATCAAAAGAATATTACTGAACCCACAGATGTCACCAATGGAGGTTGGGGTGAAACTGTCGATAGGATTATTGCAGGATCTAGTCATGGTATCGCTATTAACCCTAGAGCTGAAAAATTGGTGATTAGCGTCAAAGAATTCAAACACAAATTTACCAGTGGTGCTAGTTCCAACCCTGTTGGAACCACTTCGCCTATTGCTAGGATCAAACCTATATTCTTCGATCCTCTAGCTGAGAATTATGAACGTATCTATTTGAAAATGGGGAAGGTCGTTCTTTTGAACTCAATGACCAAGGACGACTTATTAACCTTTGAAGTCAGTACACCTAACAATGATATGATCAGTTTTGCAAAAGCGTCCAATCAACAGGAGAAACGTTCATGGCAATTCGTATCAGTTTTCCCAGACGAAGTTGTGGGAGAAATTGTGAAGATTAATGGTGTTGCTTCGAAAAGTGTAAGTAAGAAATTGCCCACTGAAGACCACATTGTGATCTCATTATTCATCAATGGCACTCTCGCCGGAGAAGGGAAACTATTGTATAAATCTGGTAACAGATTGGTTGAGTACAATAAGAAGAAGTCTCATATCGTTGATGTTGTGTCAATCCCTCATAAACTTCCTGTTGCTCAGGTTGAAGTTTCTACCGAGTACATCGGAAAAATTTACAACTCAGATGCTTCCATTGATGCTGTGTTCCAACATGAAAGATTGGTCAAGAGTGGACCAAAGGGTCTTGATGATTTAGCAAGTCAATTAGCCCTTTTCACTAAATTAGACCTTCACCAATTACTCAAATACTTCCCGGAACTCTTGAACTCTTTGTACGTCATCTTGGAGAACAGCTTTAGGGTTCCAAAGTCTTTGAGTGTTGAGATTCTTCAAGAAAACACTTTCAAGGCAATTGTCCATTTACTCGATACCATGTTTGGTAAACAAGATCAGTATGCATACATGATTGATACTTTCGTCACAAGACACTCTAACAATATGCAGATTGCCATATTCTTCTTGAAAAAGGTTACAGAGGTTTTCAACAGGGCAGAAAGCAACTGGAATGCCATTTCAAGATCTTTATGCAGAGTTATAACTGTCTTGATCAAATTGATTGTTTTTGCTGTCGGTGAATCTTCAGACTTGGGCATCTACACCAACTCATTTGAGCAATTCTTCGACTCAATCGCTGCTTTTGTCGGTCTCCAATCTCCTACATTGATTAACGATCAGGCAATTGTATTAGAGATTGTTGATTACATTCTTTCGTTCAATCTAAGAATCAATCAGGAGGTCGTTTTATCTTATGTTGTTAAAATTATTGATTCAGTTGGAACAAGAGGATTGGGTGCTGATGAAGAGCAATTGGGTCTCAAAAGACCGAATGTTCTACCAAAAGACCATAAGCTCATCATCAACAAGCTCCTTTTGACCCATAGATTGTTTGGTACTTCCATTGCTCAGCTGGCAACGACCCGTTCTTTGTTGATCTCTGAGGCCGTCTCCTGGTCTATGGAAGTTTTACTTGGACCATTGGATGTGGATGCTTCAAGATTAGCTTGCTCAGTGTTGAGTGAAGTTTGTGGAAGTATTTGGAAGTACACTCTCCAAGAAAAGAACTCTCGTGAATTGGGAGTTGCCTTTTCACTAACAAAGCTTCTACCAGCTCTTGCAAAGAGTATCGTCAAATATAATAAGTTCACCAGGTCAAGAGATCACTTCAAACCCAAAAGAACTTTTACCACTTTATTTCCAAATCAACACCCCTTCAAAGATGCATCTGTGGACCAAGTTGTCAATGAAGAAGTGCTCGTTGAATTATTAGTCGAAATTTCTGTGGTTTTTTGTTTTGTTGCTAAAATTGGTAAAGCAGTTGCAGGAGAAGAAGGCTATTCCAAAATTTTGGAGACAAAATTAGACAATGACTTTTTCGATCCAAAATTGTATCTTGCAAATGATTTCGGTAACGAGGACCTTATTACCATTCTATCCGGTATTAGGTTGATCAGGCAAGGTAAGTACTTCCCAGAAGATAAATGGTTGACCTTGCATGCTCTATTGATCGAAGGCTCCTTAACAGCTCTCGAGCTAATTAGACCATTGTTACTTACCCATTACATTCCTCCTTTAGAGCAATCAGAAGACTTCGACAGAAATCTTTGGGGCAACTACTTGAGATCTCTTTTGAAATTAGCAACTGCAGCACCAGTTTCTGTTGAACATTTGTCGGATGTCCCCAGAAAGGCTTGCTCCATTATCACCAAGGATGTTCGTCATCGTGTTGCTCTCTTGGTGAACGAAGCATGGGATGCATTGGCATGGGAAGCTGCTCAAGAGGATGTCATGAGATTCAATCTTAGAAGATTTGGTGGCTACCAAGTGGAGTTCATCAGCAATGATTATGGAATTCTCCAAGATTTGATGCTTTTTGCATTACAAAAACACCCAGAATGCCAAAAGGTTGCAGTTAAAGTTTTGTGGACTATTATGGTATCGGAATACATCTTGAGTGACACAATTATTGACATAGAGAAGGAGTGTCTCGTTGGTTTGCATGATATCTACAGTAGGTATGCTTACAAACCAAGTATATCGGAGCAAGAAAGATTCATTCAAAGATTCAAATCAACTGTTCGTTTAGACCGTGAAGATGAAGCATTTGGAACTATCTATAATTTTATTGAAACTTTGAAAGGGTTCCTAGTGGTCTTGAATGATTTGAATAGTGTTCCGGTGGGATCTGAGTTCGATGATGATAGAACTTTCCACCGTTTAAACATCAATGCTTACTTGAAGAACGCAAATAAGCCTGAAATTTTCCATTCCTTCATAAACCAGATGTATGAGTCCAACTTGAAGAAGAATGACTACATTCAAGCAGCTTTGAGTTTGGATTTATTAGCATCAACTTACTCATGGGACCACCAGGAAATTGTTCCTGCTAGCTTCAGACCAAAGTTCCCTCAACAATCCTCGTTTGAGAGGAAAGAAACTTTATACAAACTCATTGCTGCAAATTACATCAAGGGTAACAGCTTGGAGAGAGCTACTGATACTTACAATGAGTTATTAGACTCCTATAATGAGCATACATATGATTTAAAGAGTTTTGCATATGTTCATAACAAACTTGCTAAACTCTACTTGGATTTAGAATCATCAGACAAACTCAGTCCATCTTTCTTTAGAGTTGCATTTATTGGTGCTGGATTTCCTGCTAACATTAGAGGCAAGGAACAAATTTATGAAGGTTTACCATTTGAGCATATTACATCGATTCATGAAAGGTTGTTGAGAGTCTACCCTGGTGCAAGAATTGTTTCTGATGATGCAGAGGCTTCAAAGTTACTTGAAAAGGTACAAACAGGTAGATATTTACATGTTTCCACGGTGGAGCCTATTAGTGAAATATCTGATAAATTGTTCAATACTTCTATTGGGGTGAGACAGTATGCTAGAAACAAAGATTTGAGGTTCTTTACAACCATGAAGAAGATTCCGGGATCGACGTCAGTGTTCGATTTGTGGACTGAGGAAACCACATTCGAAACCTACCTTTCATTCCCTACTTTGATGAACAGAAGTGATATCAAAGATACCAAAGTGGTAAAGTTATCACCTCTCGATAATGCAATTAGAACTATCATCAACAAAAATAATGGTATGATTCAATTAGAGAGTTTCATTAATATGGCCTTCAAAGAGAAAGCTGATTACACTTCCTTATTGAACGATTTATCCAGAGAATTAGCAGGAACAGTTGACTCCCCTGTCAATGGAGGTATTGGACAATACCGTATGTTCTTCAAAGATTCCACTTATGAGGCCAAACCTGAGAATGAATACAATGTTAGATTATTGAGAAACACATTCAATGATTTGGCCATAATTTTAAATCGTTGTTTGATTTTGCATGGAAGATTGATCAGTTCCAGTATGAAACCAGCTCATATTTCTTTGATTGACCTTTTTAAGAAAAACTTTAAACAGGAGATTGAGGAGTTGAAACTTTCGCTTGATCATGAACACGCTAATTACGGTCATAACATTACTTTTTACCAACCATCAACTCTTCAAAATGATAGAAGATCAGTCTCCGGAGCTTCAGGATTCTCCAACGGGACTGCTAATGCACCAGTTAATGGCTCAAAATTATCAAAAACCACCTCGAGATCATCTTCGCATTCTGGAATATCAGGACTCTCATCAGGCAAAAGTTCTTTAACTCAGACTGAGTCTAGTAGCGTGAGAGCCAAAAGAACTGCCCTCAATTGGAGAGATTTGGTTAGAAGTAAATAATCGATTTTTTTGCAGCTTTCAAATTCCTTATTACATAATCTAACTTTTTGCAAGACACAACCCTCAACGAAAATTTTCGTACCAATTAAATCGATATATTTGTAATCTCCATCAACAATGTTTAGATTTGCTGCTCGTTCTGTTGTCCGTGCTCAATTAATCAGAGCTCCAAGTGTTGCTCAAGCAATCAAACCAATTCGTTTCTACGCTGCTCCTCCTATCACAAAAGAAGAAGTTACAACTCGTGCATTTGAAGCATTGAAAACTGTTGCTGCTTTACAAGAAACCAACCTTTCAGTGGATGCTTCTTTCCAAAAGGATTTAGGTTTGGATTCTTTAGATACTGTTGAAGCTTTAGTGGCTTTAGAAGAAGAATTCGATTTAGAAATTCCAGACAAAATCTCAGATGAAATCAAAACAGTTGGTGAAGCTATTGACTACATCTACGAAGAAGAACAAAAGCTTTAAATGCAATTCATGTCTGATGAAGTATCATGTAAATATTCAATGTAATTGAGTGATGGCCATTTTGTAGGTTTTCGAGTTCAAATCAAACTTTACAGATTCAAACTCCAGCGGTCACGGCATGACACTGGGATAACTATGTCGAGCTATGGAGGCTTTATGTTCATAGCAAATTAGGGATTTATGAACCATTTCCTGGAGACTCACACAATTCGCAATTTCATTAATAAGATGCCAGCAAGAGATCCAAACTCACAAGAACCAACGCACGAAGATATACTCTCCCATACCGAAGACGAAGAAGAGGAAGAAGAAGATCAAGAAAATGAGCCCCTTCCTGTAGAGTATCAAGGTACAATTATACCTGACCCAGATGTTCAAACTATTGAAGCAGACAACGATTTAACGGCAGGTTATGAAGATGATATTAAGTATCTTGACTTAATTCACCTTAAGATTGGGTCAATAAAAGCATTGAACTTGGCCAGGTTCACACAATTGGAAAGCTTATGTTTAAGACAAAATTTAATTCCATCAATAGTTGACGTTATTGATTTAACTGAAACGATTGAAGAGCTTGATTTTTACGACAACAGAATAAATCACATCTCAAGTAATATTAATAAGCTTGTTAATTTAACGAGTTTGGATCTTTCATTCAATAAGATCAAGAATATTAAAAATCTTGATAAACTAACAAAGTTAGAAAACTTATACTTCGTTCAAAATAAGATTAAAGAGATCAAAAACCTTGAACATTTAACAGAATTGAAGAATCTAGAATTAGGTGGTAACAAAATTGAAGAAATCAGTGAAACTATGCACAAGTTAACAAAAATTGAACAGTTGTGGTTGGGTAAGAATAAGATTCCTAAATTTGAAAATTTACAGTTTTTAACAAATTTAAGAGTATTGTCAATACAATCTAACAGGATTGTTAAAATTGAAGGGTTAGAGAATCTTACAAATTTACAAGAACTTTATTTATCCCATAATGGAATTAGCAAGATTGAAGGTCTTGATAATAATTTGAATTTACAAGTCTTGGATATAACTTCCAACAGAATTGATAAGCTTGAAAATCTTAGCCACTTAAAAAAATTAACAGACTTTTGGTGTTCTTACAATCAAGTTTCGTCATTTGATGAAATTCACAAGGAGTTGGGATCATTACCTGAACTTGATACTGTTTATTTTGAGGGGAATCCTGTGCAAACTTCAAATCCTACAGCTTATAGGAGAAAATTGAAATTGAATTTGGGTCCTTCCTTATCAAAGATTGACGCTACTTACATACATAATTAAGGTTTGAAAATATGGTTGTGTTGGCGATAGTTCTGGAAATTTCTTTTAGCGCCATGTGACGACATCAACGGATATTTCGCAACCGATTTTTTTTGGATGATCATGAGTCAGCCATGTAACGAATCAGGAAATGTATAAAAAGGACGAATTTCTTACTAATTTACTCTAATTTATAATGTTAGGATTACACAGACTTAATAGTTTTACACCAGAGCCACTTCATCACGCAGTTGATATTAACCCAACTGTACCAAGATCTCTTGACTTGAATTCTACTCAACAAAACTTATACAATGATTTTGAAGACGTCGATTTGAAGGAGGAACCCGCTAAATACGTGATACACTTCAAAGATGCACACATCAATGATAAAGAAGTTAGAATAGATTTTGATAGGGAGGAGAATCAATTGACAGTGCATGTGCTCAACAATAAAGATACATCCAACAGCTGCTTCTCTAGCAACTATGATAGTACGTTGAAATTCGAGAAACCTGTCATTTACGATGATATAATAGCCGATGTCAATGGTGACAACGTTGTCATCCAAATTCCAAAACTCCATCCAGATCAGGATAGAGCTTGAAACCCCCACATATAGCTACGTTTAGATAAATTTTACGATTATGATACCATTGATTATTGTAGACTGCCTATGAGCAAGTAAGATTTGGTTACTAAATGAATGGCTTCTGCAATTGAAAGCTTCGTGTTGCAAGTTGCTATGTGACTATGACGTATGTATTAATGTACAGATTAACGAGACTTTATCAATTGTCTTCGAGATTTGTATCCTCTGGTTTGTAGTTATCCAAGACGATTCTGTAGATAAACGAAGGTGCAAAACCACCTATGTTGGTGATGTAAATATCAATATTATCTGGTGGGATGTAGTCAGATAATGGATTTGTAACAACATTGACATTGTTTAACGACTTGAAATCAGCGTAGTTCAACACATTACCTGAATTTCCCACCTCTATCAAATCATCTCTATTGAATGGATACAATGGTGAAAGCTTATACAAACCTGCAACAGCAAACACTGGAGTTTTATGTTCTTTGGCACATTCAACAACATTTGAAACCCCAGAATTTGATAAGCAACCCCCATTGGCAAAGACAGAATTTGATCCAACAATAACTTTACCCACTCGTGACATAACTGCAAATGTTGTGGTATCAGGTATTAAAACTGTTTCAATTTTATTGTCAGCTAATGCTTTGACGAATTTATGAGCTTGTTCAATATCATTTGGGTAGTTCTCTGTCACTAGAACAGTGAACTTTCTCTTTGCACGAGCATTGATTAGGAATTGTAATACTGTTTCTGAGTTTGGAGTTGGAGTAAGTAAAATTTCATTGTCATGAATTAAATCCACAGACATATTCTCTAAACCTTCATTAACATTTTGAATTTCATCTATAAGATCTTTTATGCCTTGAATAATTATAGAACGGAAATCACTGCTTTGTGCTTTCAGTTGCATGAAATCAGTTTGTGTTTTATCATCAGTAGACAATAAACTGAAAATTGAGTTCATCATAGTATTATCATTTTCATTAGTTTCCGAGTCGATTTCATCTCTGATCAAGGCCAAGACTCTTCTAACAATATTTCCAGCCATGAATTCACGAGGTTGAGCTTTCTGTAGTATAACACCAACTCTTCTAATGATTTTAATGAGATCATATGGGTTAGTCCATCTTGCAGCAGAAATCACTCTCATTAAAAGATGTGATACTTCAAGCGCAATAGCACGATCACCCCTGAGTTGATGACGTTTCAACTCTGCAACAACTTTATCAACTAGAGCTGAAATCTCATGACTTAAGTCTGAATTTGTCATAGCTCGAATGATTTATAAAAGATTTTCGCAGTTGACTTGTCGTGTCAAGCTTGCACCTTTAGAGATTGCAAATGAACTTTAACGAAAGGCTTGATGCTTCTCTTAATACTCTTTATGACTATCTAAAGAATTGCAAGATCACAATCGACATAGTTCAAAAATTGTCCCAAACTCTAAAGCTCGATACTTTTATAGATGTTGATGCTTATGCTCATATAACCGATCAGCCTTTGTCAGAGAACGGAGAGTCATTGAAATTCAAAAGGCTATCAATAGCTGGATCTTTGATTCTTATTGATCTAGATTACTTGGATTCAAGAATACTTCGAGTTTCGTTTTCACTGGCCAACCTTTTGGAAGTGCCAACTGAACCACGAGCTGTTTCAAAACCATCAATTCAAAAACAACAAAATGTAAATATTATTTCCCTTGATTTCACAAAAGATAAAGCCCCTTCCATACTTACTAAAGAAGATTCAAATAATATTGAAAAAATACTATTGCTGAATTTAACTTGCAGTACTCTTGATAACTTCCCTGCTAACTTGAAATTCCTTGCCAATTTGGACAGACTATCCAACCCTTACACTGACTTGTTTGTTTACATTGATAGTATAGCTCTAATATTGGATACCTTGTATCGAATAGAAACCCAAGAAAGTGATGATTGGCTCATGAAAGAAGGTTTACAAAACGCTGTGGGTAAAGTCATCGCTAATGATGCTGAAGACAGGAAGATTGGCCTCTTTGTTGAGTTCTGGAAAGATTTCAAACATATAAATCACGAGCATAATAAGAGCACAGAAGGATTAATAGCTGGTAAAAATCATTTCTTACTCATCGACTTCACCACCAGCAATTACGATAAACCTATAGACTACGTCGGGGAATCAAGAGAACAAACTTGGAAACTAGGAACTACCGATTACCAATTCTCTTTTGATGATGATTCATACATGACAGCAGGAGCCACTAGTGCCGAATCAGGTTCACAATCCAAGGAATTCCCAAATTGTGCATTAAACTTGACTTTAAATGGGTTTGTTTACTTGCCAGTGAGTTTGATTGAATTCTTGGGAATCTTTTCATATCAGAAGTCGTCACACACACTTGAAGTGTTTGAGAAGCTCAATCAAGACAAAGAGATGTCACTTCTTGCCGATTCTAATAAGGAATTACGAATCACATTACATAAGAACCTTCCATATGATCTAGTTCCAGTGAGTTCACTTGCCATAAAGAAACTATCCGATATACCTGAATTTCTAAAGGTCTTCAGAAGTTTTCTTGCATTGACCAACATATTGAACGAACTAAGAAGCAAGTGCTCTCACCATAAAGAGAGTAAATTTGAGACAGCACTTGAAGCTACAAACCGGTTGAGAAACTCATTGAAACTTGATGATGTTGCAGATGAACAACTATTGAGTTTGGGTGCAGTCAACACACAGAATATCAACAAGAATGAGAACATAAGCGTGGAGGATTTCATGAAATCGACGGATACTGATAATGACACGAGAAATCAAGTCAGAGACAACGAGTTGTCAATTGATATCAAAGATGTCTCCTATAGCAATAACTTCGAGATAAGTGTTTGTATTTCTGGCAAATTCAGAACACATAGAGTTTATCACGAGATATTGATAAACAATGGAGTATTGACTGGAGTGTCTCAAGAAGATCTGATGAAGATTGATGATGACAAATCTGACAAGTTCATAAAAAGTCTTGAATTGACCGAAGATATTCTCAAAAGTCTTGAGTATGTTTACTTGAATCAGTTAAATTAATTTGTATATCTATGTACATTAAAGCTTTACACCAATGTGTATACAAGCAACACCAAAAGTTAAATCTTCGTAACCCTTTTCTGGAACGTAAAAGCCAGCCTTTTCAATCATATTACTGAAATCTTGTTTTTTTGGGAACTTTCTAATACTTTCAACCAAGTACTGGTAAGAATCTCTATCATCTGCAATCAATTGACCAGCTAAGGGTAAGAGAGAAAAAGAGTAGGCCTGGTAAAATGTATCTAAAAGTTGATTTTCGACTTGACTGAATTCAAGACAAGCAAAAATTCCACCAGGTCTTAAAACTCTGTAAGCTGTATTCAAACCAGCTTGAATATCAGTAAAATTTCTAATACCAAAGGCAATTGTGTAAACATCTTTGGAGTTGTCTTCGATTTTATCCATAGTTTCACCATTTTGCACTAAAAATTGAACTCTATTGGTTTGTTCTTTGGCCCATTTAGTTTGCCTAAATCTTTTTTCACCTTCTCCTAACATATCCGGATTAATATCAGCAACAGTCATAGTAGATTGGGTGTCATTAAAACGTTTCTCGGCATGCTCAAGTAAACCAAAAGCAATATCACCAGTTCCACCAGCAACATCTAAGAAATCAAGAGGACGGTTAGATCCAGGTCTCATACCAGCATCTAATCTATTGATGAAATGATTCTTCCATAATCTATGCACCCCCATAGACATGACATCATTCATAACATCATATTTTGATGCAACAGAAGAGAAAACATCACCAACTAATTTTTCTTTTTCTTCACGATTAACAGTCTTGTAACCAAAATGAGTTGTATCATCAGATTTAAACCTGAGATGATTCATCATAGCGACAGGTCTCCATGATTTATGAACACCAGTAGTTAGAATTCTACTGGTTAATGAACTTCTCATTGTAGTTGAAATCGTTGAGAAATTGAGATTGAAAAACTTACATATGAACTGATAAAATGAAATAATTAAATCTATATTTAAGCTTGAACAATTCTAACAGTGTTAGAGTGACCGGAACCTCTAGTCCAACCTTGAACAGTAACAATGGAGTCACCCTTTTTAATGATACCTAAATCAATAGCTTCGGAAACAGCCCATCTTAATCTGTTCTCAACGTCTTCTTGCCAGTTTTCAACCTTGTCTTTAGTATACACGAATGGGTAGACACCTCTGTATAAGTGACAATATCTAGCAGCTCTTTGGTTTCTTGTAACCATCATAATTGGAACATTTGGTTTGTATTTTGAAACCAATCTTGAAGTTAAACCTGAGGTTGATAAAACAACAATAGCTTTAGCATTTTGTTCATAAGAAGCAGAAACAGCAGCAATTGCACAAGTCTCAGTTGTTGGAGTTGGCTTAATTGCCAAGTTTCTGAGTTCATTATGTAATGGTTGGTAAGCGATAGCTTTTTCAGCGATAATAGCAGTGTTGTGCATCATTGAGACAGCTTCAAATGGGTAGTTACCTTTAGCAGTTTCACCAGATAACATAACACAATCAGCACCATCTAAGATAGCATTACCAACATCAGAAACTTCAGCTCTAGTTGGTCTTGGATTGTAAGTCATTGATTCTAACATTTGAGTAGCACAAATAACAGGTTTAGCTGCCAAGTTACATTTAGCAATCAATTGTTTTTGAACAACGAAAACTTGAGGAGCAGGAATTTCAATACCTAAGTCACCTCTAGCGACCATAACACCATCAGTTTCTCTTAAGATATCATCAAAATTGTTAACACCTTGTTGGTTTTCAATCTTAGCAATTATTTGAATGTCTTTACCTTCTTCACCTAAAACTTCTCTAATTTTTTTGATATCATCACCAGATCTAATGAAGGAAGCGAAGATCATGTGAACACCATTTTTAACACCGAATTTGATATCAGCTATATCCTTTTCAGATAAAGCTGGTAAATCAACATCAGTACCAGGTAAGTTAACACCTTTATGAGAACAGATTTTACCAGCATTGACAGATTTAACTTTCAAAGTTTTGTCGTCAACGACTTGAAGAACTTCGAAAGATAAAACACCATCATCAACATATATGATTTTACCAGGTTGAATGACTTTAGTAATGTTTTTGTAATCAATGTACATGACTTTATCATCACATTGCTTTAAATAAGCTTCATCAGTTGAAAAGATCATTTCATGATTTGGTGGAATTGGGTAATCCTTATCATCAACAGTTGTACCAGTTCTGATTTCTGGACCTTTAGTATCTAAAGCAATGGCTAAAGGTCTACCTGGATATATTTCTTCGGATTTCTTTGAATTATCAATAACAGATTGATGGTATTCATAAGAACCATGAGAGAAATTCATTCTCACAATGTTTAAACCTGCTTTTCTTAATCTGATCAAGGTTTCAACATTATTAGTCTTTGGACCAATAGTACCAATGATTGATGAACGTCTTAAGTTCTTGTCAGGGGTTTCAGTAGTGTTTAATTGAGTTAACCAAGTAAGAGTTGAGTGGGACATAATTAATTTTTCTGCTCAGAGATTTTTTATTAGTTTTATATTTTTTGGGATTTCACTACCTAAATACATCAACCGATGCGCTCCACCGGTTGGTTGTATTCCGTTAGGCACGAGATGTCATTTGTGTGGTTTGAGGACTTCCAAACTCAATCAATCACAATTGCACTTGCTGATTTAATTACACCCTATTTGTAGTACTGTACTGTTGTAAAACTATTAAGGGCCTAAGGTTGACATTTAAGGGTTATCAACCATTACTACCACTACAACAAATACCATTTGTGTTAACTTTTACTGGAGTGACAAAACGTGCCGTGTTTCACATCCGGTATTGAAGCACAAATATTCAACTTTTATAAGTTGATTTACCAGAGGTTCCGGTGGTCCATGCAATTGACCAAAAAAAAACTCGGAGTCAAGCTCCGAATTTTTCGGACTTCAAATTGACACCAACTTTTTCAGTAAAATACAGTAAATCAATTGTCCTAGAAGTGAGTGCTTGCTGACATCATAGTCATGAGGAACGATCCCTACTGTCCTTATTATTACTCATTAAGATACACGTACACACATATGACACACACATCACAACATCATGCAACGTTACACTACTTATTCCCTTACATAAACTGATTAAACCACTTTATCTTTTTTCGTTCGCAAACCAATTAGTCCAGTCGTGACGACATTGTCACATGTCGTGGGTTTGCGACTGAGATTATGGTTCTTCCCATTATCTTGGGGGTCGGTGCCACGGTGGCTGCATTGACCATACGATCAACCATCGCTGCGTATCGGAAGTTCATAGTGCTCTCCCCACAAATGATTGCTTCTTTGAATAAGATCAAAGTGGTGGAATCATCGTCCTCATCGCATCAGAGTCTGCACCATCAGTATATAAGAAAACATTATCCTAATAGAGCGTTTGGTGATCCAATGACCGAGAGAGAAGCATTATTAGTGATGGGTATAGAAGGTGATGACATCGTCAATTTTAATAAAAAATTATTAAGAGAGAGGTATAGAAAGTTAATGATAATGAACCACCCTGATAAGAATGGTAGTGAATACCTAACACAAAAGATAAACCAAGCAAAGGATATCTTGGAAAAAAGTTACTTATTCAAGAATGATAGGAGCTAGTCTCTTTATTTATGTAAATAGTTTTAGTTAATGACCATTAGACGTTCCATTCATAATGTTCCCAATTGTATCATCATTGTTAAATGTATTAAGATCAACTCCATCGTTTGAATCAACATGGTTATTGATCAGTTCTTTCTCAACAGTTGCTTGCTTGCTTCCTTCAAAATTCATTCTGATTCGTAAGTAATGATCCAACTCCTCAGCGCTAACAGAGGGAACCAATTCGGACTGAGCTTTTATAAAATCTGTCATTTTGACAACAACATCAATATCTTCTGGTGTAGCGACATTATCGAACCACCATCTAGTTGAAACTTCACTTTGACCTTTGTTTGATAACTCCTTATTATATCGGTTGATCTTAGCATCAACCTCATTAGCTATTCTAGTCATTGCGTTTAACATAGAATCAGAACATAAAGCATAAAAGTCAGCTCCGGTAAAAGTGAATGAACATTTCTCTGCTATCTTGTCCAAATCCACATCATCATCCAATCTGAACTTCCTTGTCAATGCTTCTAGGATTTTGACTTGCTTGTCATTGGTATCTGAAATACCCAAATACAACATCTTGTCAAATCTTCCTGGTCTAAGCAATGCTTCATCAAGTAAATCTGGTCTGTTTGTGGCTCCAACCACGAAAACACCATCACCTCCACCTTCAGAACCACCTCCACTCATTCCATCTAATTCAGCTAATAATTGAGATACAATTCTGTCCATAACTCCACCAGAATCACCCTGATTACCTCTCTTTGGAGCAACTGAATCTAATTCATCAAAGAAAATAACACACGGTTTGGCATCTCTTGCCTTTTGGAAAACTCTTCTAACATTGGCTTCTGACTCACCGATATACATGTTCAACAATTCTGGACCTTTAACACTGAAGAAATTCAATGAAAAATTGGTAGCAATAGCTTTAGCTAATAATGTTTTACCTGTTCCCGGAGGACCATATAACAATATACCACTTCTCTTCTTTAAGCCATTATTAAAGAGTTCAGGATGTTTTAATGGCATGTCAATGGTATCAAGAATTTCATCTTTCACGAGGTCTAAACCTCCAATATCTTCCCATTTGACGTTGGGAATTCTAGGTGCACCAATTGAATCACTGTATTGATTTCTTGCATCATTAATGGCCGCATTGAAATCATCAGGTACAAGGTTTATCAATCCTCCATTTCCAATTTTGATTAATCTCTCAAGATCAAGTCCATTAGTGCAACCCTTTTGTAACCTTTTGATTGCAAGATTTTTAGCTTTCTTGATGATTGACATCAAATCTCTTGGAGTCAAACCAGCCGATTGCAAAGCTAGTGATTTATAGTTGACATCATTCCTCAAGCCATATGGATACAACGTGCTGTCAAAATGATCATGGAAGCCATCCAAATCCTCGTAAAATTCTGGGATTGTTGACTTGTTTGACTTATTCAATTCTTTAGAAATTAGGAATCTGAATATCTCTAGCCTTTCAGCTTCTGATGGTACATGAAGATCAATTTGAAATTTTACCATCAGGCGAATATGGCTATTCAATTTATCAATATCATTGCAACTCATCACAACGATGATATTCGAATTAGCGGATAGATACTCATCCAACATTGCAAGTACTTTGAGCGACAATGAAGTGGATACATTGGCTCCTTGCTCATTTTCATTAACTTCTGTGCAAAGTGTCTCAATGTGTTTCAAATAGACGATACTAAATGAATCATCCTCTGAAATCCCACGATTGAGAGCTTTGTCAATCTGACCAGTAATGAGACCTATAGTTTTCAATTCACTCCCAGGATTAATGAAATCGACGCAATCAAGCTCGATTAAGTTGACGCCAAAATCAAGAGCTAAACTCTTGAGTAATGTTGATTTACCTAAACCTCTTGACATTGAGTTCAAAAGGACTGATGTCTTCAAGTTAATTTTTGAATTCACATTAGTCAATATGATTTTTTTGAGAGCTTTAGCATAGGAGAATGTCAGTTGATTATGTTCGATGGCTTGAGCATAGTTGAAGATTGGAGGTAATCCTGTGTAGTCATACCAGTTGTGGAAGTTGTTGGGAATCAACTTCATGAATTCGACCCCTGATAAGATCATTCTTGTTCTCAACGGATCTATGACATACTGGCCAGTTTCACTTTGCTCACCAGCAATTTCCTTTATCTTGAACCACGCAATTGAATCAGGATCTCCAGTAGGGATTATTGCTAAATCATCTTCCCCATCATCGAGATCAAACATGGTTTTGGAAATAATTGAGTCGATAGTCACAGGAAGAAAGTCATTCTCTTTAATTGCCTTGAATGTAGAATGGAATGAGGTTTTCAAAGCCGAAAAGAAATGCTGTTGGTACGTTTTGTCCAAGGTAATAGGCGAAGCAACTCTCGATATGGTAACAGATTTTGCAACCGGTATGATGTTTGACAACTGTAGATCTTTACTCCCATGTGGTTCAATGCTAACCTCACTCGAGGGAGTCATATGCGTGTTGACAGACAATATAGGAGATAAGTAAATGATACCGGACTTGAATGAATGATTTGGTTCCATAACAGTGAAGATTTTTACAACAAGCTTGCCAGTACCATAATTTAAGAGTACTGAATCCCCATTGAAAACTGGGAACCCTAATTTGGTAAGTGTCTTGGTGCTGATAAACACGAATAAGTCATTGTCATCTTTAGACCAGACAATGGGCAAATTTGATAAGAATATCTTATCTGGTAATGGTCTAACATGAAATTTAGGATAAACCGTGTCTTCCGAGTCATCGAAGTTCAAAGAAGATGACAAATAGTCTGAGATATTGATTTTATCAACTGGACTATCATCATTGGGTGCCTCAAGAGCTTTCGGGAATGCAGTCTCTTCTGTATCATAATTAATAAAGAAAATGCTAGTAGACTCGTTAATTAAACCCTGTGAGACCGGCTCACATAACACAACCTCACCATTTAAAGATCTAACGACATCGTGTTGGGACAATACTGAGCCTCTAGTGACCAATATATCATCGACAAAAAGGTCTCTGACAGCACTGGTTGTCTTGTTCTTCATTATCTTATAGACATCGCCTGGCACAGACACATACACTTTTTCAAGATTTGGTATATCCTTCTTGGATATAGACTGAACTAATGCACTGGTTATAGTTAACTGGCTATTGAACTTTATCAAATTGGAATCATTTGTAAAGAGAATTGAGTTGGGAGTGTGACTTTCATGATCAATACGATTGACTTTGTATAACTTGAAATCTTTGAAGTAGTCGGGAGCTCCAAGGAACTTGATCAAAACATAATGATCATTTACGTTATTGGTGACTGAATCATTGGCTTCAGGAAACAATCTCAAAAAGAGCTCTATTGATATCAGAATTTCATCATATTGTTGGAGTGCTGGGTCATCGACAAAGTGTATGTTCGATATAGTCAATACAGACTTGTGATGCAGCCCTTCACTCAGCTGCTCAGACACTGTCATAAAGAGTTGGACAACTGATTTGTATTGTACCGCGGGCTTTATGTGGGGGAGCATTTTTCACAGACAGATTGAAAAAAAAAAAACTGACAAAAGGTTTTTGAAGGCGTCATGGACATCTCTTGACGGCACTGTAACTCTTCACATGTTGTCATAAGGAACTTGAAGCTCAACCCTGGAATTGATTTATAGTTACCCTACTTTAAAGGTTACCCGCAACTCACTATTAAAAAAGATTTTGTCTCTTCTCTCACCACCTTTTTCAGTATGTATGAAGAAATTGGATAGATGATGAAACACTTATTTACCAAATGTGAGCCTTCTTGAGATGATGTCGTTTTGGCATCGCAAGTCTCGTGGCAATGATTTGGTTTTTGTCATAGTTACACTGATTATCCTGTCATTGAACATACTAACAATTAGATAAACCATCAAACTGTGACTTAATACTATGTAAACTGTAGAATTCTTTAACGTTACTTTTGGACGGACGCTTCTTGAAACAATTGTCGGTTCAAAGGGTTGCCGTTGGCTGACTTTTGCGTCGTGGCGTTGACCCATCAACGGTTCTTCATCCGGCCATCAAAAAGTTTCTTTATCGCAATTACTGTACATCATCTTCACAATCTTCCACCAGGAACTCTACTTTGCTGATATCATCTCTGAAATATTCATTTGAATCTAGAATGAAATTCTTATTTTACATCACTATAAGTTTATGGACAATTATTATAAAGAATTTACTCTTCATCTTCATCAACGACAACGGTGTGTAAACCTCTAGAAGATGGGACGTTAACTGGTTCAACATAAGCGAACAATTTCTCCTTAGCATCTTCTTCATCGTTTCTCTTTCTTGAGATTCTTAATCTTAATCTCTTTTCAACACCTTGAACACCTCTCTTCCATAATTGAACATTCAATCTTGGGTCTAATCTGACATCAGTAGTACCCATGTGTAAGGTAGCAAACTTCTTGATTTCCTTGACAGCCTTTGGAGCTCTCTTCTTGAAGTGGGCACCGTGTAACTAAATGTTAGTAAATTTGCTTAATGATTGAAATAACTGAAATGATTGAAATTTGTTCATAGCTTCATCTTAAATCTTGTAATAGTACATACTCTCTTGTGCAAGTTAATGGTGTATTCACGGGTAACAACGTCTTGGACAGCCATTTTGATGTTAATTGATGTATTACAATACAGGAATTTTTTGAAAAATTTCTCAGTGAGAGTAACTGAAATGTCAAGTTACACAAAAGACCTCAAATTGAGATGCTCCATCCACGTGAAAACTACCGGTCACTAGGGTTGCGGCCCTATTCCAACCCATAAACTTTATGAACATTGGAGCACCATCTTCCACTGATGAGTTTATAGCAACTCCCAATTGAAATTTCAAGTTCTTTATCAGAATCTGGTTCTGGAGGTGGTGTAAGCTTAATCTGATTATCAACTTCTGAAATTTGAAAACCAAATGTATTGATAAGATCCCACAGTCCTAGTAAACAACAAAAAATTCGTCCTGTAATTCTACCTTCGTATGTCAAGCTGACAATTTTATCGACTGATAATTGTTCAGGTTGTATTAATAAGGTTTTATGCTCTTCTGATCCATAAACTGGACTAGTGGTTTGAAGGATGAATGCAAGACTTGGGATTGCAAATGATACCATTTCTTCAGAGTAATCTTGTTGAAGAAGTCGTATAGCGGTTCTGAGTGGTGTTCGATTCGCCTCGTACATCAATGATTTAACCATCAAAGTACTCAATTCAATCATACTAAGGTGACGTTTACTAGAGCTAGCAGGCTCAAACTCTTTTTGAAGACCATTAAGGAGACTTAACATGGTTGAATAATTCTTGTTGATGATAAGAACCAGCATTACATCCAAACTTAAATTGATAAGGTTTGTTTGTAACATTGGATCATGAGCTGATCGTAATCGTAGAAGGTAACATAACTTATAAAGTTCATTGATGAGTGTCAAGTTGGGAGCTGACTTCAAACGGAGTAATAAAACTATGAGACTGTGAGCAATCACTCCATTGTTGTTCTTGGGAAGAGGGTACACTGGTGAAATATTTGGCACTTTTGAAGGTGGTAAAACCGGTGGAACATTATCATTTTCTGCTAAATACAAGACATTGTTCAATGCAACTGCTTCGTTTTTAGCATAACTTGATCGATTCTCGAATAAGAGTAACCATAATCTAATTTCCCAAAGCTTGAGTGACTGTTGTACTGAATGTGAAGTCTTTAAAAGATTGTAAGTGAAAGGTAGTAGATTCGAAGATTCACCAATGGCGTTATGAAACAGCTCTATATTAACACTCAATGATGGTGACTTGAAGAAGAACAAATCATCATTACTTAGTTCTTGAGTTGTGATTATTGACATAAGTACAAAATTTGCGAGATTTATCTTATCAATACAATGTCAAGTCACTCTGAGCTTTTAACCAGAGCCAAGCAACACCAAAAGGATAAACTTCAAGAGTCTGCCAAACTTAATACTCAATTAAGAAATACACTTGTGACATTAGTTAAAAGCAATTCTTTGAATGATGCAAATGGACCAACATGTCTTGACAAGATTACAACAATACATGAAATCGATAGAGAAATCGATAGACAAATGACTGAAGATATTGCAGTAAATTTTGAAATCCTACAAGAATCAAAGAAAGAACTACAAAGACTAATAAATAAAATAAGCAAAGAGATGAAATATTCAAAGGAAGTACTGACAATTGATTCAATTCAACGTAAAGCAGAATTGATAGATCAAGAATTTCGAATTTTGGAGAATACGCTTCATACTATTAAACAAAATCAGCTTTAGTTCGTTCATTTCACCACTTCAAGGTATTAATGCTATTCATCGTTACAATCATCATAATAATTAAGGTAAACCTTTTGCAGCTCTTTCCCATTTATCTTGAGCTACCCAGCCAGCGTTTATAACTTTAACCAAGTTAGAGAGATTGAGCCTTCTATCTTCTTTCAAAGTTTTTCCTTTATCGACCAATGAGTTATAAATTTTAACATAAGAGTCTTTAGGAATTTGTTCAAACATTTCATTAGCATCCGACCTTTTTATTTCATTTTGATTGATTTTTGTTGTTGGGGTTAGCCACTTCGATCTACGAAGTTCCCATAAAGCTTCACCAACTGAGTGTTCTTCGAACAGTTTTTCAACCATTTCAGTTCTCATCTTTGAAACATCAAGATCTTGATATGAAAGATCTGTTGGATCATTACTAGCATCTTCTTCTAATACATCATCATCTTCCACTTCAAGTTCAACAATAGGTGAACTTGTGGAACTCAAATTTTTTTGACCTATGACATCCTTTAATGAATACTTTGTTATGTCTGAATTATTATTAGTTAAAGATTTTGAATCTTCGGTAGTATTCTTTATTTGATTTTGTTCATACATCAAATCAAGATTCTTATACTTTTTGTATTGAGTCAAAAAGATTTCTTCGCTCACATTAATCCCTTTGGAAGATTTATCCAAATAGTCCATAAAAGAATCTGAATCATTTTCAACAAAAAGTTTATTAACAACTTGATCACTGGCGAAAACTTCTTCACCCAAAGATTTTAACCTGGAGAAGAAATGATTAAATTCAACGCCTGCTTTTCTAATAAAATTATTCACTCTTTTTAATCTTTTGGGATTTGATGTGAGGACTGGAACAGATTTTGAATTTCGAAGTTGGTGTATTCTTTTATGTTCCAACCCAGACATAAGTATTAAAATCAAGTATCTATAATTATAACTATACCTTTCTGGGGAAGTTCCAATATCTTTAATCTGATTAAGGAGCTATCACCCAAAGAAGAATAATCTATTCTCGATCTTGATACACAAGTGATCAATAAATTGCGGCATGCAAGAAATTTATGCAGGATTCTCTTTTAGTTGTGTTCAACTCTAACCTTAGTATGAAGCAACCTAAAGTGAAGTAAGTAAAGTACATTTATTAAGTATCGTACAACATTTAATCATTAAGTTTCAACTTTATCATCATTTAATGATTCATTGATATTTTTCTCTTGTAATCTTTCGAAGTTTTGTTTGATCTGTTTAAAGTATTCAGCATTGAAATGCCAACCATCTTTCAAATCTATATGTTGCCTCATATACTTCATATCATATGCTAATTCAGTTTGGTAACGTTTAAAATTCGATTTATCTTTGAGATAAGTACCTTCTAATTCCCATTTAATATTGTAAACTGCAAATGAAAGTCCGTTATGTCTGTTAAATTCTAACCAATCTCTCGAATTAATACCATTAGATTGAAATCCATGATATTCATCTAATGGTGGCAATAATAATATTGTTACTGATAAATCTCCCTTTATATCATTGTCTTTATTAAATTCCGGAATTATAATATCGGTTTTGGTCCAGCCTTCATTCCAATCACTCAAATCAATTGTATCCTCAAAAAATCCAAGATGTGCTATAACAGTTAAAATCTCAGAATCATCTGTATAAACTCCGTTAACTCCTCCCCAAACTTCTCGTCTTTTGTTAATTTCTCCTAGTTCCATTTGTTCTTTGAAAAATTTTATGAATCTGAATGGTATCTTAATCTCTAAGAGATAATTAATATAATCAAATGGAAATGGCGGTATCACTGGAATATATTTAACATTTTGTGAAAAGTATTCATCCTTCATCTTCTCTCGATATTCTTCTCTTAATTCTTCAAACCTCTCAAAATGTTCATCTTTAAGCCCAGTCAATTGTGATGTTTGCAATGTAAGCCAAGTTGTAGTAGGATTATAAACTAATGATCCCAAATGATGACGTGTGGGAAAAAGACTCTTGATGATTTCTTTAATTTGACCTTTATTCAACTGAAGTGGTTGGTTCCTGGTATGCACCTTATATTCAGGAACAACTGCAACCCTATCTTCAGTTGCTTCAGTTGTAGTTTTTTTTGAGTTCTCCTCTGGAGCTTTAGGCAATAGGTGTATATGATTTCCTTTATGTATATGTGCTATTGATTGAGTAGATTGTTCATCGAATTGGTGATGATGGTGATGGTGAAGGTGATGAGGTACTGAATTCAGTTGTGAGCTATGTTCATCCTGTGTTTTCACCACTGATATGTCTTGAGTAGCATTGGAATCATTCTTTGGTTCATTGTCGCTTGTTTGAGAATCATTGCCATTGAATTTAACTTTCTTTGTAGCTGGTTCTTCAGTGTTTGGCATTGACAGAAGTGATGAAATGCCCAATCCTGAGGGAGTTTGAACAGTTGAATTGTCCGTAGTTTCAGAATTGAGAGCAATTGGTGGTAACTTCAAGGTCTTATTCGATTCAGAAGTTGGCTCACCCTGAGTGGACATCTCTACTGCAACTATAGTGTATTCTCAATAATAATGAGAAGTTTTGTTGAACACGACTTTTCAGTATTCCTGTCAAGATGCAGTATTTCCATAACTATACAATTTGCTTCTGCCTTTGATAACAAGCATAATGAACAACTTCGTTGTCGAAGACTGTAAAAACACTATAGCCTAGATGTTTATGACAAATACCACATGGCTTTTTCGTACTTTCTATGAGATATCCTTCACTTTGTTTCATTATAAGCTCATACTGTAACTTGATTGACCCAACTTTGTATAGCTGACCAGCTACTCTAGTGTCATTAAGAAGTTGTTGTGAACTTCTCAATTGATTATCAAGATATTTTGTTAGTTTTTTCATAGGAAAGTTATCAGGCAATGCAGTGAGGATCTGAAGAATTGACATCTTCGACCCTTGAAATGATAAAAGCCTCTCTATACTTGGTATGTTTTCTTCATAATGCATCAAGAGGTCTTCTAATAATTTATGCAATAATTTTTGTCCACGCTCTTTGCTATGTGGCTGGTGGTAGATTTCTGAACAATACTTCATAGCACTATCGAGATCATCAAGTTGATTGAACAATACATCTATAGCTTTATCGTGTTCCCCTAATCTTCGGTAGATGAAAATTGTTAATCTTAAGAATCTCGTCTCGTTTGTAGGTATTTCTTTCAAAACAGTCCACGGCTCGTACAATTGAGTTTTGTCAAGGAATTCATATAGCTTGGTATATCTGGTTTCTCTTTGAAAAGATTCATCATCAACTTCAAGTTTTTTCAATGAATCTATATAGAGAAGACACAACTTCGTATGGAAACCTGCCATGTTAATCAATTTGGTGTCAACTTCCAGCTTATCACTTACAAAGATTAGCCATTCAAGGTAAAGGATTGCAAGCTCTTCACTCTTGATAACCTTCAAAATAAATTCAATCACCTTGGTACTGTCATAGCTTTCACACTCATAAGTGTCGTTCATAAATATCAATTGCCCATTCTCAAGGATGTCATTTTCGTACTCCTGTAGTATCCAGGTTGCACTTTCGAACACCAAACCCAAATCATGATCATCAAGCTTCTGTAAGTATTGAATGGTCAAACGAGGGCTCTGGAGTAAGTCATCCAAATCATTATCATGATACTGAGAATCATGATTCAATGCAAATAGCATATCTAGAGCTTCTTTATGAAGGCTCCTACCATAGTAGAAGTCGAGGAGTTCATTGATAAAATTAGGTTCATTGTTATGTGCATGTATGTTTTTCAACAAGCACTCATTGACTATCTTGGAGTCACAACAGTTGTTAGGTAACCTAAGTAGCGGCCCGAGCAACATAGGCTTACAGTGGAAGTAGCATAGGAACAATGTGGTGTCCAAATCCACTGCAATTTTCTTCATCCATGAATCGATGTTCTCCGGTGTGATAAAAGAGTAGAGATCGTATGGCGTGATCTCTACACCTTTCCAGGGAAAGGAATGCCTGTCATTCATGAAACTGAAGTGAATACGTCTTTGATCTGTTAGGTAAATGATAAGATTGTTAACTGCTTTGCGAAACTTCCTTATGTTTTGCAGTTTTGATTGGTTAAAGACCATAGACAACTTGGGTGCCAAAGAAGTCCTTGTAGTCTTGTATGATTGATCTCCTTCAACATCAGTGGCTGAATCGGGAGTTGTGACAGAGTAGAACTTCAGAGTACTGATTTCATCTAAAGTTATCTTTCTTATGAAATTATGACTGGATTGGATGCTTTCAGTTTCAGTTTTGTTACTCCCATAACAATTAGGGTCCAAGAAGTCTGGGTACAATGAAAGAACATCCCTGTATGACACCAACCATTCAGAAAAGATATTCACTACCGCTTCGTGGTACCTGGAATAGTTCTCAAACAATACTGTTCCTCTTTGGTGAAATAAATCTCTAAGAATCAACTGCTTTCGCTTCCTCTTGAGTATTTTACCACCACCGAAGAAAGAGTCCTCCTCATTCAAGCTCCTAACTAATGAGATGGCTCTATCTAAACCTATTAGGGCCAAATCTGAAGTGATGTCCTTCTTGGAATTCCATTTGTCGTTATCGATGAATCTGAGGTATTGATCAATTTGGGCTTTGAAATCTATGACATTGAATTGTAGCAAATCACTGCCATGTGAAAGAAAAGCAAACCGGTGGTCATTGAATGTTGGAATTGAACTGGAGTTGATTTGATGATTTAATTTTTGAACCACTTCACCACTATTGATGTCTATAATTTCAAGCCTTTTGCTGTATACTACCAAGAGATATGAGGGATATAGTAGCGATACCGTAGAAGCAACAGAAGATAACTTTATGTTTGAAGATTGGATTTTTGGTTCCAGTTTGGAATAGTCGAGGGTCACTACCTGAGTGTCTCTGATCAAAAGATACTTGGTATCAGTAATTTTTATAGTCCACATAGAAGGTCCACTGCTAGTCAATACAAAATAACTGAAAGAACTCAGATTGAAGTCTGCGAGGGAATCATCATTTGTTGGTAATAAAGCAGTCAGGAATGAATTGGTCAAGTCCACGAGATTAAATTCACTTGCGGAACCCACCAAAAGTTTAGAGCCTGATTCAGGGCTTAACAAAGCAATTGACTTTATTCTTTCCTTAAAAGTAGATTTGTGAATTTGTTGGTATGAAAATATATTTCTTGATTTATATTGCATTTGAAACACGATTAGTTTCTTCTTAATGGCACAAGCAATATATTTATGGTCATTGAGTTCGAAGCAGTGATAATTGGTGAAGTACTTAGCTTCTTCAATGTTTTGAATCAACATGAGATGTGAACCCACTTTTTCTAGTACTCTGATACTATCTGATGATGATATTATTATAATGATCCTGTTAGTGGTCACATTAGACGACACTATTTCTATGCGATTAATGGGTGAAAAATCACCATTGACATTAGGGAAGGTGATATCATGTGATATTCGTGAGCTCTTATTATCGGAGAACAAAGTTCGGATATCAGATATAGTTTTGATCAGTTTAATCAGTAGAGCTTTCTTGTAAGGTTCTTGAGTAACATCCACATTATAAATCCCAAGAGCCCCATTAGCAAACCCTAAATAGAGCTTTTCATCAACGTAGAAGATCCCAGTGATCTTGTTGCCCGCAGTATTTATCCTACTAGCGGGCCTTATAACTTCAATATTCATACTGAAGACTGCGAAAGATTCTATATTTGTATTATGCTATATTACATTGATGTTATAAAGTCAATGACACCTGAACAGTACTTGGTCAAATCATTCAATTCATCTTTCTTATTTTCATTGAGAGCCATGAACTGGTGAAGTGCTCCTTGTAATTCGATTTCATTCACATGTTCATACACCACATCAGCATGATTCTTGAGGAAAACAGTAAACAAAGCATGGTAAATTTCGTAGTTGTCGTTGTTCTCAAGACCTTCACAAAGAGCTTCGATAAAACTTGTCATCTCATCAAGTGGTGGGAATGACTTCAATGACCTTATCTCAAGATCCAAGGTTGCAGGTGGTAACTCAACAACAAGTTTCAAGAATTCGGCGTAATCCCCATTCTGTTTGCCCTTACTCAAAGCCTTAGTGAAATCGGATTCGAATCTATAACTTCCATCATCCTTAAAGTCCATCAATCTAGAGTCACCATTTTCTTCTTCATTATTGCCATTAGCTGTTGATTCACCATTTTCGGCCACAATTGCTCTATCACCCACTGCTTCACCCGAGAGTGATAAGAAAAATGGAGCTTTCTCTGGCTTTTTGGGTGCCTCTTTTGGTTTACTTCTTTGTCTTATAACATCCAAATGAAGTAAGGTTGAATATTTAGATCTGGGTCCTAACGATAATGTGACCAATGAAGGATCCAAATCTGTTACTTTGATATCAGAACCAACCATTTCCTTGTCTTTGTCTTCATCATCGTCGTCCTGCAAAGCACCATCAAGGATAGTTGAGCCACCATCGCCTGAATTATTTGGAAGTAATGCAGTAGAGAATTCTTCTTCTTCAACTTGTCTGGCAGATATTGGTCTGAATTGGGCTTTGTTAGTCCACAAGAATATACCATTACCAGAGACATGAGTTGTTGCCAAAACATCACCAATAGGTGAGAATTTAACCGAAGTTGCAACACTAGGCAAACGAATACCATCAATACAACCACCAGTAGGCAAATCCCAGGTTCTTAAAGTTGCATCAAGTGAAACTGAAACAATCCATCTTCCATCAGGAGAGAAATCGATATCTGTGATTCTATTAGTGTGACCATAGAGGATTCTAACAACCTTTTGGGTCACCACATCGATAACAACAATAGATAAATCATCAAGTACACATGCAGCAAGATCAGAACCTTTATGATAGAGCATAGAAGTTATAGGAGCTTCAAGTTGAATCTTACCTAAATATGTCAGTTTAGTGAAGTCATAAAAACCCACAATCCCATCCAAACCACAACTTACCATCTTACCATTCATTCCATCAATGCAAATACTAGTAACTGCTTTTTTGTGGAGCATGTATCTCTTACGACGGATACCTGATTGAAGATTGTAACTTCCAATTCCACCTGCAGAGGAACCAACCAAACCAAAGTTACCGCAATGAGAGATGCATACTGAAGATACTTTTCCATCATCAACTGTACTCAATTGATGCCTTCCGACCCTCTTGCTATAAGAACTCCAGGTTCTGGCAAAAGTTTCATCTTTATGAGCAGTAATAACATTCTCCCACTCTTTCTCTCTAGATTGATTTGAAGCTATAGCGATGATTTCAGGGAACTTCTCTCTCATGCTTTGGACTGGACCGGCTTGTCTTTTATTATCTTTTGTCTTGGGCATTCTTTGAGACATCTCTTGAGCTTGAGCATCTTTCCTCAAAGAGAATACCCAAAATGACCGGTCACCAGAAGCACTTAATACAAAATGGGACTTGTCTTCTTGTGGAAATTGGATTTTAATTGGTGGAGAAGAGTGACCACCTCTTGATCTCAAATGACGAGGTGGCGCAACAACAGAGCTATTGGAGGTTGATAATGAAGGATCGAACACGTACTCCTTCAAGTTGTTATCACCACCATTTGAAATGACTATTGGTTGCCCATTAAGAAACTTAGCATTGGCGATACCACCCAAAGAGCCTTTATGAGCATTTCTTAATATATGAATTCTCGACTTCCTGTTCAAGTCGTAGAAGAATAAGTCACCATTACTCAAACCAGCAACTAAATGTGGAGAGCCGTCTGTCCTGAAGGAGATGGTGACTACCTTAGCGCCAGAATCTGGGCTAGATGCAATGATTTTGTTACCCAAGATTTTACCCTTCTTGATGTTGTACAAGTGGACACTTCCAACAGCAGTACCCACTGCAATTACATCCAATACAGGAGCGAATTCAATTGCGGAGATGCTTTCTTCAAATTGTTCATCGGGTGATTGGAACAATAATTTACCAGACTTGATATTAATGACAAAGAGGTTAGATGTAGTGGCTATAACAACTTTGTTCATGTAAGTAGGAGGATGAATGAGACCAACAACAGAACCATGAATAGCTCTGTTAATAGCATAAACAGTAGTGTGAAGTTCAGTAGCATACTTAGCACCATTAGCTTTAAAGATAGTAATCTCTCCTTCGGTGTTGGTACAGACTAAAAAGTCACCAAATACAAGAACATGATTTATCACTGAACTGGATTCTGTTTGTAAAGTATGTTGAAGTCTACCTCTTTTGTAAATCCCGATTTCATTGCCGTAAGCTGCATAAACGTAGTGGTGATGAGCAGCTAAAGCAGTGATTTTACTTGGAGTTTGTGATTGGGATACAAACAACAAGTTCAATGTGGCAATATCATAAATATGGAAGGAACGGCCAATAGAGGTGACAACATAGAATGTGCTACCTAAAGAACCAAGAGCAAAAGGAACTTCATTTGAGACATTACCTAATACTCTGAATGGACTGAAAATTCTTGAAGGTCGAGACTTGACCTGCTGAACCTTTCTTCTCTTATCCACGAGTTCAGGCATAATATGAACTTTTATTATTGTCTCAAGAAAGTGGCAGAGATGAAGTCTGATTTAAATTTTTTCAGTAGCGAGCCTGCAGATGAAAGCGATGAGGTATGGCTGCAACTTCGATAATGAAGCAAATACTGATAAAGAGTAATCTGTGCTTATAACACCCGTTCTCAGTAAGTGTAGTAGACCACTATGTAGTACAGTAGTGATGCAATTTGCAAACCGTTCGAAAGGGCATCGCGATGACTTCACGTTCACAATCATCTTTCTTTATGACTACCAGCGAGAAAAGGGATGCAGAACCTTTGGAATCCGACCAAAGTAAGAGACAGAACACTAATGATGATGGTGCTTCCAAGGGGATTGCTGCCATCAAACCAGAGTTCTTAGTGGAAGGTGGAACTGATTTAAGAGACGAAAGGTACGTCAACGATGATGAAGCTGAAGGTGGTGATAGAAGTGGTGAGGATGGTAAGCAAAAATCCAAGAAGAGAAGAGGTCAAAATAAGAAGAGAGACTTGAAGCAAGGCCATGAAGAAATCAGATTGTGTTCAACTCTTGTAGACCCAGAAAACACAAGAACTTGTATTTATGGTCCTGACAATTGCAGATCAACTCACGATATCGATCACTACCTTGCTAACAAAGCACCGGATGTCGAAGGTGTATGCCCTGTTTATGAAGCATTGGGTTATTGCCCTGCTGGTTTGAAATGTAGATGGTTGGGTTCTCATTATAACGCTGAAACCAAAAAACTCATCAGGGATTTGAAGAAAATGGAGGAGCAAAAAGATTCTGACTGCCATGAAGTCAACAAGATCAAACAAGAACTGAAAATCGCTTTGCAAAAGAAAAAATACGATTTCTCTAAATCTGAAGAGATCATCAAGTTTGTTGATTCTCTTGTTCAAAGAGACGATTCCACTCCACAAGAAAACACCAAGGATAGTAATGGTGCTTACATTGAAGCACCTTTCAAGATTGCAGAGAAGAAACGTTTGAACTTGAAAGGTGCTAAAATTGTTTCTCCATTGACCACCGTGGGTAATCTACCATACCGTCGTCTTATGAAAACTCTAGGCGCAGATGTAACATACTCAGAGATGGCTCTTTCAGTTCCTCTTTTACAAGCTACTAACGCTGAATGGGCTCTTCCAAAAGCTCACAGTTCTGAGTACCCAGGATTTGGTGTTCAAATAGCTGCTGCTAAACATTGGGCTGCAACCAAAGCAGCTGAAACTATCTACAGAGAGACAACCCATGTTTCTGAATTGAACCTTAACTGTGGTTGTCCAATTGACTTACTCTGTAGACAAGGTCAAGGTTCTGCCCTTTTAGACCAACCACCTAAAGTGATCAGAATGTTAAAAGGTATGAATGCTGCTTCTGGAGATATTCCCGTCACCGTTAAGATCAGAACTGGTACAAAAGATCACAAAAACACTGCTAAGGCACTTGTATCACGTTTACTCAAAGAGAATGATGTTGCAGCTATTACCTTACATGGCCGCTCTAAGCAACAAAGATACACAAAAGAAGCTGATTGGGGATACATCGCCGAGGTTGGTCAAACAGTCAAAGAATGGAATGAGACAAAAGAAGAGAACAAAGATTTGAGAGATACACAAAAGACCCAATTTGTTGGAAATGGTGATGTTTTTACCCACTTAGATTGGTACAATGGAGTTAACACTGATGGAATTGATTCCGTCATGGTAGCTAGAGGTGCATTGATTAAGCCATGGATTTTCGAAGAAGTTGAAGCTCAACAATACTTGGATAAATCAGCTACTGAAAGACTCGATATATTGAGAACATTTGCAAACTTTGCATTAGAGCATTGGGGTACAGATGAGTATGGTATCGGTCTTGCAAGAAGGTTCATGTGTGAATTCATCAGTTTTACTCATAGGTACATCCCAGTGGGAATTTTAGAGAGATTACCACCAAAGTTGAATCAAAGACCACCTAAGTGGAAAGGAAGAAACGAGTTGGAGACATTACTTGGTTCTGATGACTACAAGGACTGGATCAAGATTACTGAGATGTTTTTCGGTAAAGTTGGAGACAATTTCAGTTTTGTTCCAAAGCACAAGAGTAATTCCTACGAATCTAAGTAATATTGATATTTCATGACACTATGTAAGGACACAGGTTTTTTATACTTTTCTCTGTTTCAAACCAGCTTCAGAATCTGAGACTTTAGATGTTATAACTTCAGATTTCTTACCAGTAGCATCGAAGTAATCTTGAGATAAAGCTTTTGCCTTCTCTTTGAGCAATTCCAACTCTTTATCCTTATCAGCTAATTCAGTTTTTAATTTGGAAACTTGAGTTGAGTCTTGACCATTTTTAGCAGTTGTGGAGTTCTCTTCTTGGAGAGCGTCGACTTTATCCTTCGTGAAGATGAGTTCAGAAACCAATGAGTAAGTTCTCAATAAGATCATTGTCAAGAATAAAGTGAATCCACAAAGGTACATGTTTCTTTGAGCATAGAACCTTCTTGCTTGAATTTCTGATCTGTCATTGACTAAACCTGATCCAGGATTGAAACCTTTCAATTCAGTATTGACAGACATGACTCTGTTAACTGAGTCGACAAACAACACAAACACGAAACCTAAGATACACTTTAAAGCAATTTGAAACTTTTCGTTTCTGAATGGGGCAGAAACTGTTACTAGAACAGTTCTTCTAATCTTTCTAGGATAAGGTAATGATAAGATTGTAAAGAAGACAATTTCAAGGATCAATAATCCGAACACTAAATTGTAATATAACGCCATTTCAATTGAATTGTTGAAATTACTGAAGTTGAGTAGGATTAAGTTGCTGTTTTTATCAGTTGCGAATTTAAATAGAATGCATTCAATGATTTAGTAATTTAGTAACCTAACAGTACTTTTAGCGTGAAACTTACCAAAAACGGTAATGAAATGCAGAGAACAGCGTATTGAAATATCAAGGCAACAGCTAAACAGTCCATCTGTAAATGATCCGATGAATTTGGATCCGTGTAAAATGCAGTAAAATAAACAAGTGAAGTTGCACTTGGTAGGCCAAATTCCAACACGCTGATAAATCTTAGTAATTTATCATCACCATACCAACCAGCTTTATAAAGTCCCGTAGTGATTCCTACCCCAATGATTGGTAAAATGATTAATCTTGTAAGTGTTATCCCCACAGCAGTTTTCCAAAAACCTTCAGGCATTCTTTTAACTTCCAAACGAGCTATTGTTGCTCCTAGTAAAATCAACCCAAGTGGAACCGATGCTGCTCCAATGTAACTTGTTATATCCATAACGAATGATAATGGTGGTAAACCATCTGGTGCTGATGGTAATTGAAATCTTGATTTAACAAATAATGCTTTTAATGGTGGTGACATTGCAATTGCAATTGAAACAATCAAGGTTACTGATGTGGGTGTTAACAAATTCTTTAACATTATCTTGAATCTTCTCTTTATCCTGTGTTTTGTAGTCGATTTTGTTGAAGACGAATGGCTGTTGGAGCTTCTCACTGATGATCCTCCAACATCACTACCTCCACTCAAAACACGACTAATAGTGGAATTGCTATGGTGCATACTATCATACTCTGAGTATTCATGGATAACATCGTCAACATCTTGTGATCTCATTTGTCTGAGATCTCGACTTCTTGTCACCGTTAATGCTAGTGGGTCAGAAGTGAGTGAACCTCTTCTATTACGTCTTCTTGCACCTGCTGCTGTTGAAAGCCCCAACTCTGTAGGTGCATGAGGCATGGACGATGATATACTTGAGATAGAGTCATCATCATCGTTATCACTCAAAGATGAAACATCATCTGGAGTTATGGTGTGATGCCTGCTTGATGTGCTTCCAGTTATTGATCGTGGAACATTAGCAGATGTAACTGGCACTACCAAGTGAGGAGTTGATTCATTTATGCTATGATCCTCGGTCTTTTCATGATTTTCATCGACTGAAGAGCCTGAAGTTTGGGAATTTTTTGTATCTGAATGGGTATCAGTAGGAGACAGTTTCAGTTCTTCATCCATGAGTTCTGGGCGGAAATCCCATTCAACCAAGCGATAAAGACCCAAACTAAATTGGAAAGTTGCTTGAGCAGCTAAAAAGATACAAATATAGGCCACACCTTTTGCACCTTCTTGATCCGAAAACACAAGCCCACCGTTAGCAAGCGTTTGAATATAAGCAATAGGTAAATCTGAGATATTAGGGAAGAACCCAACTGATAGCAAACCACCTAACCATCGTTTTGGTGATTTTGTAATATAGTAATTTGCAAGACAGAGACTGCAACCCAAGGAGAAAAGTAAAATAGCCGTGAAGAAGACAATACCAATATTCTTGATATCACTACTTTTAAGGTGGCCAACGATATTCTGGAACACTAAACATGGTAAAATAAGAGTTACTATAGTATCGGAAATGTCTCGACAAGTTGCAACACTTAAGATGTTCCTTTTTGCAAGCCAGAAACCTGCACCTATAATGAAGTAGATCTTTATAATCGGCTTGACAGCCGAATATATTACCAGACCTAAATCTACCAGCATTTTGTTATTACTAGAATAACAATTATGTCAAAATGAATTTTTTTGATCCCCCACGCTACGGCTCGCCCTAACCGACAAAAATGATAAGCACTAAGAAAGAAACTATATTAAAATTATTGGAAAGGTATATATCATAAATCATGAAGTCGAAATAACTATAATTACTTAACCACTGGTAGTGATTGAGAATGGACAATTGTCACAGATTCAACTTTTTCAACAACCGGTTCAAAAAAACTAGAATCTCCGAAAATGTAGCCAAATTCTGTTAACAACAGCTCAAGTTCATCATAAGATTCTGCATGTGGCTGTGAAAACACTGAACATGTACTGGAGCTGTCTGAATAATCCAGGTCATAATCTGTGAAACTTGTATCCAGTCTTATACTAATATTTGGTGAAGACAACCCCTTTTGTAACCTAGCAGCTGACCTTGGTGGAATAGTAAGATCTTCCACACTCACAGTGGGAGTGGCATGGCCTATATGATCTTTGGCGTACAATAAGTAGTCTGTAAATTCTGTTGATTCCATTAAACGTAATGTTGATTGTGACATTTACAAGGAACTTGTGGAAATTTTCAACCCTTTCATTTAAAAGGATTCTTTTGTAATTTTTGCTGGCTTATTATTGTCGTCAACCAAATAAAAGGGATTAAAAAGTTGCAACTACTTGCAGTTGTTTCCTAATTAGGTAAAGGGAAAGATATCCATGCGATTTTGGGGAGCAGATCACGTGATTGAATTTTCATCTACCATTGCAACTATACATCACTGAACACTACTGTACATTCACTAATACTAGTTCTTTGATTTTTTCTTTGGTGGTTTTTGGGCATCACTCATCTCAGCTTCAGAGTCTGTAGCACTTGCATCTGAATTAAACTCTTCAGCAGGATCAGAATCTGATCCCGATTTGAAATCATCATCTGCACTCTCTTCTTCTCCTGCACTACCCATATCCACATCTTCATCGTCCTCGTCGTCATCAGCTTCTTCTTTCATTGCCTTAGCTAACATAGCTTTAGCAATCTTTTCTTCATTCTTGACTCTCAATCCCTTCTGAACACAGTAACTCTCAATCTTGTCTTGATGAACTCTTTCAATTGACCCAAAAATGTGTGATTGGTTGGACCCTCTTAATGCGATTTCAAGATCAAATGTACGTGATGCTGAAACCCCTGTACCTGTACGTGACATTGTAACAGTGCTGACTTCCGAAAATGGAATATACAATGTGGGCTTGGTAACAAACAAGAAACACCTGTCCAATGGATAAAGATATCCTTCAGATGCTTTTAAATTACATGGCACACCTGGTGAAAGTTGTTCAGTTAAGAATGACCCAGGAACAATTAATCTTCTTTCTGTTAAACCTTTGAAACAATGTGACATAACTAAATGTGTCTCTGCATCATATGATTTCTTGAGTCTATCTTTATACTTGGATTCATATTCTTCCTCTGAGAGGTTAACCTCAACTTCAATTTCTTCTTCTCTTGAAAATTGCATGACTAAGAATGGATATCTCGTTTGTCCTTGTCTTAATGGAGGGTCGATTTGTAAAATAATAAGATGATGTGCTTCATCTGGTTTCGGCAAAGAAAATATTCTTTCAATTTGTTTGTATTGGATTTTGTAATCGTAAGTCTTTCCTCTTAATCTCAAAGATGTTGGGTACATGTCAATATCATAACGACCTCTTGGAGTTAAGAATAATACATCACTAAATGATACAATAGCATCGCCAGCAATTTGTCCAATATCTGCTTTATCTTTAAGTTGTTCATAAAATACAGAGGCAGCACTAATTTCTTCAACTGCTTCTTCCTCCGCCACTTCACCATTTTCTTTCTTGACTTCTGTCTTTGTTTCATTTTCAACAGTGCCTGGAACATAAAATCTCATTTCAACAAGTTCATCACCAGCTTTAGATGCATAATGATCTAAATTGAGTTCAACTGCTACTTCATTCTTTCCTGTTAAATTGGAGTTTGAAATTTCAGAGTATGGGATTTCGAAAGTTGGTTTATTATTAACTTGGAACACTAATTCGTTCTTTGCCAAATCAGTTTTACCCCAATTCCAACCTCTTAATGAATGTTCTTTATGTTCTAATTGAGTTTGGAAATTACGTTGTAATTCTTGCTTCAACTTGGCGAAATCTTCAGGATCAAATCCATCCAACATTACGACTCCTTGATTTTTAGTTTGAACTCTAAGCTCATGGCCTCTTGAACTTCTTGACCATTGACATGATAAGATTTCTTCGGATGGTAAAAGAAAAGGTGCTTTCTCTTGATCTCCAGAACCTTTCCAACCAAGACCAGAGTCTGCAATACGCATACGGCCACTGGCCTTAGACTGATTCAAGTAGATTCTCTCAAAGTCGACGTTAACCATGTTAGAGATTTTCCACGCGTCTGCGAATGTTTTGTGCCACTCACTAACTAGAATGGAGTGGATTCAGGATTGACTTTTCGTAGCTCAGGATGATGAAACCCAGCATCTGGTTTTTGTCCTTACCAGTTGCTGAACTATATTATCCAAAAAGTTTTTAGGATTCCTTGCATTCAGGGTCTTTTCCAGCACATACTACGATGAAGTGGCTTGAATTGTAGAAAAGTGGATCTCATAGATTAGAAACTACTCATTATCTACACCTACATCCTTTCAAGTAAGTAAATACTTCGATTAGAGCCAAAAGGATAAATTAAAATTCAATCCTTTTACACTACTTTGAAAATGACTCAAATAGATTTTTCAATTTTCCGACTACTACTCAATATGACTAAAACTAAAGCTGGTGTTTTAGGTGCCACAGGTTCTGTTGGCCAACGTTTCATCTTATTATTAGCAGAACACCCTGACTTCGAACTTTATGCTTTGGGAGCTTCTCACCGTTCAGCTGGTAAACTGTACATAGATGCTGTTAAGTGGAAACAAACTTCATTATTACCTGAATCTGCAAAATCTTTACAAGTTGAAGAATGTAAACCAGAAGGTAGATTTGCTGACTGTGACGTTGTATTTTCAGGATTAGATGCAGATGTTGCTGGTGATGTTGAAAAGGCTTTCGTTGCTGCTGGTAAAGTTGTCATTTCGAATGCTAAGAATTACAGAAGAGAACCTGATGTTCCATTAATTGTTCCAATTGTGAATACTGACCATTTATCAGTTGCTGAGAAGAAAGTAAAAGATGCTAAAGCTAAAGGTGAAAAGGCGGGTTGTATTATCTGTATTTCAAATTGTTCTACTGCTGGATTAGTAGCTCCATTGAAACCATTAGTTGATGCTTTTGGTCCAATTGATTTACTCACCGCTACTACTTTGCAAGCTATTTCCGGTGCAGGATTTTCTCCAGGTGTTTCAGGTATTGATGTTTTGGACAATATTGTTCCATTCATCAGCGGTGAAGAAGAGAAGATTGAATGGGAGACCAAAAAAATCTTAGGTAACATCAATAAGGCTGGAACAGAGTTTGAGCCATTGTCACCCGAAGAATTGAAAGTCAGTGCTCAATGTAATCGTATTGCTGTTAGTGATGGACACACTGAATGTATTTCATTCAGATTTGCTCAAAGACCACCACCATCACTCGAACAAGTCAAACAAGCCATGAGAGATTACAAATGTGAAGCTTACAACTTAGGATGCCATTCTGCTCCAAAGAATACCATTCATGTTTTAGAAGAAGAGGACAGACCACAGCCAAGACTTGACAGAGACAGAGACAATGGTTATGGAGTTTCAGTAGGTAGAGTGAGAGAAGATCCTGTGTTGGACTTCAAGATGGTTGTTCTTTCTCATAATACTGTCATTGGTGCTGCAGGCGCAGGTGTTTTAATCGCAGAAATCTTGAAAGCTAAGAGCGTTCTTTAAGCTCGATTTTTCGCTCGATGGATTTACAACTTGATCTAGATAAAATAAATATCGATGAAGTGGAGGATCATATATATAACTTATACGTAGATCGTGCACCTGAAAGCAATCAAGACTTGGGCTATGTCAACAGAACCAAGGATCTTATCACAATTGAGTTGGCTAGCGGTGTGGAATTGAACATCAATCAGAGTTTATCACAGTTATCGTCAACCAGAGAGACATCATCTACAGGTTTTGTGTGTTGGCGTACAAGTCCTAGATTAGTGGACTGGATGCTCAGGGATAAGAAATGTCCCTTCTACAGAATTTTCAACACTGGTAAGCCCGATGTCTTAGAATTAGGCACAGGTGTAGGAGCTATTTGTGCATCTGTTTTGGCTCCATACTCCTCGAGGTACGTATGCACTGACCAGAAGCACATACTTAAGCTTCTCAAGCAGAATCTAGAAAACAACATCACTTCAAAATACCAGAGTGTTTCTTTAGAAGTCAACAATAAGAATCTGCCAGTGGTCGAAGTTTTGGAACTAGACTGGGAAGAAGATCTGGCTCAAAACTATGAAGAGATCACAGAACCTGGACATAAACCTGATTTGATCATCGCCTGTGATACTGTTTACAACTACTACTTGATCCCTCATTTCATCAAGACAGCTAGAAGTCTTATGGGACCTCATACAGGTACAATTGTGGCGGTACAACTTCGAGAAGAGTCAACTCTACAACTGTTTGTTACTCAATGTCTCGAGAACGGTCTTGATGTCTACAGTGTCCCTGACCATTTACTAAGTGAAGATTTAAAACAAGGGTTTGTAGTATACTACTTAAAGTTACATGAAAATCAAATCTAGACTATGAGAGTAAACCAGTCTCTTCATCAGGTGTCTTTTTGGTAGTTTTCTTGGTGCCAATCAAAGAATTGAATATTGACTTTAAAAGTCCTGCTTCCTGAAGCTGCTTTACTTTAAACTGATAAACTTCATCAAGTGAAGGAGGCTCAATCTCCCTCGGTGAGAGACTGGAATCAGAGGGTTGGAGATTATCGACTGAATTGACTGAAGAGACATCTGACTTAATGGGCTTCAAGCTTGCTTGACTGGCAGGTAGAGGTGGAGGTGGAGTTCCAGTAATAAGGCCGTCAAGCTCAGGTCTCATAGTTGCAGGATTTCTGGCCATTGAAGCTGCAGATTGACGAAAAACATCATTCAGTGAAGACTCAACCGACATACTCGGCCTGGCAGAATCAAAAGCACCATAAGTATTTGAACTTTGAGAGTGATACGAGAAAATTGAAGATGAATCATCGAATACTGATCCCATATCTTCCAAAGTCAATCCTTTGGTTTCAGGGAATAGTAAGTGCACACAGAAGAATGATAAGATACATGAACCTGCTGGGATCAAGTATGTCTTCCACTTGATGCTAGACAATAGAATTGGAGTCATTTCACCAACTAAGAAGTTGAAGAACCAATTCGTTGCTGTTGATAAAGCTGCGCCTTTTGATCTAACTGAGTTGGGTAATACTTCATTCATCATCCATGGGATGGGACCCCAACTGGACCCAAAGGCAGCATTATAAACAAAAACACACACCACAACAATGTTTGGAGTGTATGAATTGCTAATGTATAACGAAAATGCAATGAGCAACAAGGGTATACACATGAGGACAGATCCTGACATGAGCAAAGGTTTTCTTCCCCAACCATCAACAAGCCACCATGGAGGTATAGTTGATAAAATATAAATAATAGCATTGAATCCAGTCATGAGAATAGCTTGTCTTCCTACCCAACCAGCGGATTCGAAGATCATAGGTGCATAATAGGATACGATATTGATACCATTTAATTGGGCAAACATCTGAGAGAAACACGCAACAGAAAGTCGTTTAGCGTACTTATGAAGCATATACTTGTAAGATCTTTCACCACCTTCAATTCTTGCAATAAGAATATTTTCTTTAATCTGTTTGTATTCCTCTCTAGCCTTCTCTTCTTCAACGTCTCCATCAGCGTATAAGTCGGCAATAACAATCATTCCCTCTAAATCATGATTGTGATCCAACAACCACCGGGGAGTTTCAACAATAAGGAATGTTCCAAGGAATAATAATGTTCCCACAACACATTGTACTACTAAAGGGGATCTCCACGAGTAGTCGTTTTCGATAAAACTGAAACCATAGTCAACCCAGATACTTGTAGCATAACCAATAATATTACCAGTAAATTCTAAGCATGCATAGAACCCTCTATCATCTGGAGGGCTTATCTCAGATTGATAACAAGGGATTATTGTAGTTAAAAAGCCAATTGCTACACCAGCAATGAGTCTACCAAATGATAACATGACGATATTAACTGAGGTTGTTTGTATGAGTCCACCGATAATGAAAATAAAGGCACCATAGCGAATTGTCCTCCTTCTCCCGATTTTATCACCAACTTTACCAGCAATGAATGAAGAGAAAAGAGCACCAATTTCGAGAATTGCAATCATTGTACCAATTTCAGCTGGTGAAGGATTATTGTAGTACTCCTTGAAGTATTTATTGGTCAATAAAGATGACATTAATCCTTGCTCAAACCCAAAAAGGAACACTCCAAGTGATACAAATATGGAAGTGAAATTTAGTAAGTCCCGTCCTACGAGGAACCCTTCCTTAATTTGCATATGATGATGTTCAGGCTCCATATTGGAAATCAATTAAGCTTATCAATTGAGGCTGTTGAGTCAATAATAAAAACTTAGCCACGACAAAGAGGTGGCTCAGTAGATCAAATAGTTGAATTTAGAAAACTCAATTGAATTCATTTGAGATTACACAACCCTTTTTTTTTACGTCATAGTGATAATTTGATCAGTACATTAAATTAACGAATATTGCTTAATCTGGTATTGTTCATATGAACATTGATATCCAATCTATCAGCATCTTCTTCTATCTTTCTAAGTCTGTCATTTTGACTATCAACTTCTGAATTCATCGTTGTTGCAGTATTCCTTAATTTTTTAGCATACAAGGCAATTTGGTCCAAATTACTTGCTAATTCTTTTTCAATTTCATCGTCTTCCAGATCATTCTCGAATTGATACCTCTTTGCAGCAGCCAAATCTCTTTCTCCTTGATACTTATGGTGTAATTCCGAGTTAGTTGCATTTTGAGTGATCCCTGCTTTTATTCTTTGCTCACTTTCATACATATTCTGCCTATTAGTGTCTCTCATATACTTTTCTTGAGCTTTGTTGAGTTTGATTTTTTGTTCTTGCATCCTAAGACGTGATTTTTTGTTGAACGGGTTTCCCGAAGCTGGAACAAAAATTGATCTGTTCAATCTTTGCACCTGTTTGATCTTCTCTTCAGCGATATTGGTCTGAGTATCTGCCAATTGCAAGTTTTGTTCTGCATTATACAATCTTTCACTTTGAGAACCTAACATTCCCAAGGTATTGGTTCCTGAAGCATCAGCTTCTTGCGCCATTCTCAAAGTATTTCTAGTCAGAGCTAGAGATTCTTGTTTAACAAACCGAATATCTTGCTTGATAGCTTCTATTTCTTCATCTTCAGAATTGACTTCTTGTTGTTCTGGCAAAAATTCATCTATTTCAACATTCAAATCATCTTCTTCAGGAAGTGCATTCAAATCCAAAGTTTCTGTATCATTATATGCTTCCTTTCTCATTGGTTTTCTGGTCTGAAAAATCTGGTTACTAGGAATCACATTCAAATCAAGTGATTCTGTGTCGCCTGTTGTTGCTCTTGTGTTAGTTCTTGTTGCGTAAGGATTAGGGCCATTTGAAGTATTATTTTTGGGTTGACTATAGGGATCTCTCTGCCTGGAAGAGTAGGGGTCGGCTTTAGGTTGTGCGTAAGGGTCATTAGGTCTGGCATATGGATCATTAGATTCTCTTTTTGAGTACGGATCTTTGGACTGTCTCGCGTACGGATCGTTGGATGACTTGGCGTAAGGGTCATTCCCATGAGATGAACCACCATCGTTGTGTTGATTGCCATCAGTATCTCCATTAGCATAAGGATTACTTTGGCCATTTGCATTGCCACCCATATTGGCATATGGATTAACTGGGGCTAAGCCTGGACGCTGATTAGCTCTTTCTTGAGCATATTGACGAAACGCACCAAATTTATCCTCACGAGTATTGTTCCCTTTAGTAGTTATACCTCTCTTCTCAAGGTGAGACTTTAGCTCGGCCTCTGTTGGATCTTTCTTCTTAAATTTATCTCTTAAACCCATAATGAGAGTGACAGTTCTCAAAATGATAAACCTGCACGACTATACAATTTACATGCGGAGATAAATTTAGAGATGAGCATGTCACAGACTCTAGTTTTACAAACCAGTTGCAAGAAGCAAAAAATAAGTTGCTTTGTAGCTAAAGCTACAGTAATAGAAAGTGAGATAGAGCCGGAATTTCTACATAGATCTGTGGCTGATAAAATGATATTGGATTCAGAATGTCCTTGTGGACATTTACATGGACCTCAACAAGGATATCATCACGATATAAAAGCTGTGGGTTTAGCTACACCACTTTTAAGAGGACCGGATTAATGATTAATATTTAACGACGATTTAAAAAAAAGTTTCAGATTGTTCTATGTAGCTGTACCTTTTTTCGCGATACAAAAAACGACCTTAGCACTGATTCATCGTCTAAGGTTCACTCGTTATGGATAAACTAGACCCACAAGCTGGTCTACACCCACTAGGGAAACCACCTCTCTCAAATGATTCCAGGAAATCACCGTCAAGACCAGTATGGAAACCATCTGATGGCCCAATATCACATAAAATACTAAGAAGGAAGCCGCCATCAGATTATGATTTACTGCCACAACCATCAAATGGACAACAAAGCATTAATGAGTCCGTTCACGTTCTACAATCAGAAATCGATAATTTCAAAATCACAAATAGAGATTCAACAAGTTCTAACGAATTCAGAAACTCTTTCATAGACAAAAGTGCAAGCTCTGGTGATCAGTTCCATTTTGGTAAAAGCCCATCAAGAAATAATTCCTCAGAGTGTAACACTGACTACTCAAGTTCATCACCTTCCATCGATAAATCTGATTATGTTGTACCATATCCAATAGATTCCCCTGTTGTTGCCTCACCAGTCAGCCCTCAAACCCAAGTATATCCTGACTACTATACTACTGATTCCCCAAGATCTGAGATTTCTCTGACTATTCCTGCTACTTTTGGTGTACCTGAAAATCTTCACCAATTGGGTGAAGATTATGATGCATTTCATGATCCTTTTGTTACACGACCTCTTTCAGGGACATCACAAAGAACAGAATCGCTGATGACTACCTCAACGAGAGCATCTTCAAATGTTTTAAAGCCTGTAATCTCAGGACCCATTATTAATTCCAAGCCAAGTATTGACATGAGTCGAAAGTCGTATCACAGAAAATCAAGTTCCATAAGTTCAATTTGGAGTTTGGGTTCTAATAGAAATGTGAATCTAGCTAGTTTAAAGAAGACTTTGAATTTAAAACCAGGTGAAGGTGAAAGGTCTTTATACGTGGCAAGTTTACGAAGAAATGCTGGTACCGCTTACAACGATTCTGGTCCAGGTAAATGGAAGCTACCCATTGGAATCACACCAATAGACAAGAAATCAACATTGAACTCCAGTAATGGAAAATATATGAGAATGGGTATTTCCCAAGGAAGATCCAAAAAAGCTAGCGGAGTGGAGTTGAAGCATGGCCATTTAGCACCAAGGTTGTTAGCTGCAGAAGTTGGTGATAGTGACGATACCTATACAATTGGGATTCCTAAAACATCGAAATCTTCAAGTTCGAGTGTAGTGGTGAATTCTACAACATCAGCCACAAATAGTATCTACGGAAAAGAGTCTTTGACTCGTACAATTACAGAGAATTCCATAACAAGTGGCACAGGTACGTCAATGAATGGAGAATCATCATCCGCTAGAACTCGGTCTATAAGTTCATCAGGAAGTCTTTCAGATGATAACGTGGGGATTGGAGGATTTTATCAACACCCAGGATATAACTACGATGATGACGATACCAATGACAACGATGCATCCGCAACTGAAGTCGAGAATAATGGTGACGACAAATCATTCGACGACGATGATTATAATGATAAACCAAAATTGTTCCTCGCTAATCCAGATAGCGATAGTGACTAACTAATGTATACCCAATAAGGCATGATGTAGTCAACCTTGTTATATTTAGTGACAAAGGTAATACCTGGCAAATTCGTGTCTTAACCCAAATCTCAATCATTTCAACACGTCGAGGTAAACAGTAATTTTCCAACTCAAATCACCACTGAATCATCAACAACTTGTAAGTAAAACTACCGGAACAATCCCAATTGTAACGAATCAATCACAGAAATACTAACTGTTAGTTGGAGATGTCTGACGGGTACACGTTAATTTATGAGCCAAATACGGCCAGTAAAACCTCCACGAGCGAGTTCAAAAGTTTACTTGAGAAAGGTAAGGATGATGTCAAGATAGAGACCATGAAAAAGATTTTGATCACTATACTCAATGGAGACCCTTTACCTGACTTGTTAATGCACATCATCAGATTTGTTATGCCTTCAAGAAATAAAGAATTAAAGAAATTGTTATACTTTTACTGGGAAGTGTGTCCAAAATTAGATGACCATGGAAAGATGAGACAAGAGATGATTCTTGTTTGTAACGCCATTCAACTCGATTTGCAACATCCCAATGAATACATTAGAGGTAACACTTTGAGATTTTTGTGCAAATTAAAAGAACCAGAATTATTAGAAACTTTAGTACCTAATGTTCGTCAATGTCTTACTCATCGTCATGCTTATGTTAGGAAGAATGCCTTCTTTGCTCTTTACTCCATTTACAAGGTTTCAGACCATTTAGTCCCTGATGCTGCTGAAGTCATTTACGGTGCCTTGTACGAGGAAAACGATTCTGTCTGTAAGAGGAATGCATTCATCTGTTTGGGTGAATTGAATAGAGACGCTGCATTACAATACATCCAAGACAACATTTCCATCATAAACACTTTGGATCCATTATTACAATCTGCTTTCATCGATTTCATTAGAAAAGATTCCATTCAAAATTCGGCTTTAAAATTGCAATATGCTCAATTAGTCACTGAAATGCTCGAAAGTTCGTCTAATGTTGTTGTGTATGATGCTGCTACCACTTTGACTGTGTTGTCAACGAATGCTCAGACTATTCTCTTAGCTGGTAGCAAGTATGTCGAATTGGCTACTAATGAAGCTGACAACAACGTTAAAATAATTACATTGGAAAGAATCAGTGAACTCCAAAAGCAACACCCTGGCGTATTACAAAGCTTGTCATTGGAAATATTGAGAATTTTGTCTTCTCAAGATATTGACGTCCGTAAGAAAGCTTTGAGTGTCACCTTGAACTTTGTCACCAGCAGAAATGTTGAAGATGTTGTGAAATTATTAAAGAAAGAGCTCCAAAAAACCTCTGCTTCTGCTGATGATAAATCATCTGAATACAGACAAGCTTTGATCAATGCCATTCATCAATTGGCGATCAAATTTGTGGAGGTAGCTGCGAATGTCGTCGACCTCTTATTAGAATCAATGGCTGACTTGAACACCACCGCAGCATATGAGGTGATCACTTTTGTTAAAGAAGTGGTTGAAAAATTCCCTGACTTAAGAGAAACAATCCTCGAAGGTTTAATTCGTACTTTGCCCAACACCAAGAGTGGCAAGGTACTCCGTGGTGCTTTGTGGGTCATTGGTGAGTACTGTGCTGAAGTTAAGCTTGTCCAAGAAGCCTGGTCATACATCAGGTCTGGTGTGGGTGAGGTACCAATTTTGGCTAGCGAGAAGAGAGCCGCTGAAGGAAAATCTGCCAATGATGAAGATGTCAATGGCTCCGCCGAGAAAGGCCACAAGAAGGGACCTGTAGTGTTACCAGATGGAACTTATGCAACTGAAAATGCTTTCACCGCTGAAGTAAATGACAATGACAAGCAACAAGCAAAACCCCCAATTCGGAAGCTCATCTTAGATGGTGACTTTTACTTAGCTTCAGTATTGTGTTCTACTCTTGTCAAATTGGTTTTGAGATTACAAAGAATGAAAGTCAGCTCTGAAATTTTGAATGGTGTGAAGGCTGAGGCCTTATTGATCATGGTTTCCATTTTGAGAGTCGGTGAATCGTCATACGTCAAGAAGAAAATCGATGAAGACTCTGCGGACAGAATTTACTCATGTATCAAATTCTTGAATGACGAAAAAGACGCAGAACTCATCGAAGCTGGTTTCTTAGATGATACCAGAGACTCATTCAAGGCTCAAATTGAAAGAGTTGAGAAAGAGAAGGCAGCTGAAGAAGCTAAAGATTTCCATGATAACGCTGAACAAGTTGATGAATCAATTTCATTCAGACAATTTGATACTGATGGATCATCTTCAAAAGTAGATTCAGATGAAGTTGCATTAACTGGTGGAGAAGTCAAGAAGGAAGTATTAACATCAAAATTGAACAAGATACTACAATTAACAGGATTTTCTGATCCAATTTATGCAGAAGCGTTTGTGAAAGTACACCAATATGATGTTGTTTTGGATGTTTTATTGGTTAATCAAACTACTACCACATTGCGTAATTTGTCAGTTGAATTTGCAACATTAGGTGATTTGAAGGTTGTTGATAAACCTGCAACTGCAAATATAGGGCCACATGGCTTTCACAAAGTTCAAACCACAGTTAAGGTTACCTCTGCTGACACTGGTGTTATTTTTGGTAACATTGTTTACGATGGTCAGCATTCTGATGAATCAACTATTGTTATTTTGAATGATGTTCATGTTGATATTATGGATTACATAAAACCTGCCACATGTTCGGAAAGTGCATTCCGTAAGATGTGGAATGAGTTTGAATGGGAAAACAAGATCACAATCAAATCTGAGATGAATTCATTGAAAGAGTATTTGGATGAATTAATGGCTGGTACGAATATGAATTGTTTAACACCTGGTGCAGTGATAGGGGAAGAATGTCATTTCTTATCAGCAAATTTATACTCTCGTTCATCATTTGGTGAAGATGCATTGGCCAATTTATGTATTGAGAAGACTTCCGATAACAAAATAATTGGACATGTTAGGATTAGATCGAAAGGTCAAGGTTTAGCATTATCATTGGGAGATAGAGTTGCAACTATCTCTCGCAAGAACAAAAAATCATCAATAACTCGTGTCTAGTAATATATTAGTTGTTTACTATTTTATCGAACAAATACTTAATCATGTCGTCATTACTTTGTTTTAGTAGCCCCTTATTTATGTCTTGAGTCTGGAATAAGTGTGAATCGTCTTCTATAACAAATGGGATTTGGAATATTGTAGTATCATCAACATACTTGCTGCTAGACCGTGCAGCCTGTAGACAAAAAGTCAAAAAATTGAATAAAGACGCAAGTTGTCCACTAACTCTGATGATAGTGAAACCGTTAGTGGAAAAGTGGCTTGGAACACCAATATCAATTTGCAGTTTGAGCTCCTCCGATGTTAACTCTAATTCTCTGAGTTGATTATGAGAAAGTGTTTCCAGTAGTATAAACGTGATAGAATATTTTGATCTGAGTATGAACCGATCAGGATCACTCAAGTTATTTAGTTTCAGGTCAATGATGAAGCTCAAGTAAACTGCTGACTTTGCAACAGATTCAATTCCCCCATGCAATGTCACAAACCTTTCAGGTGTTCCAGCCACTGATTTAGATATTGAAATATCATTAACACCAAAATTAGTCTTTAATTTTTCTGTTATTTCATCGTGATGGGTTTCAAAATACAGAGATTCAGCAATTCCCACTATTAGCTTCAAATAAACTGATTTAGTCGCTTCAATTTCAAAATCTTTGATCCTTTGAACAATAGCAGCTTCCAGGACTTCAGTATCAGCGTGTTTGAACTGACTTATATTGAGCGATATTCCACCAAGATCTTTCCCTTGACTTACCTGTTCATTTCTTATTCTCTTTCTGTTAACTCTATTCATAGTTGATAGAATATCAGTGTGAAGATCATGTGACCACTATAGTAAATTCTCATCGCGAAGAATTTTCCAAAACTCATACAGAATGGTGAAAAAAGATAAAGTTAAATCAGAAGAAGAAGTAGATAATTATGATGCTCGTATGGCAGCTGTCTTGCCATTTGCTAAGCCTTTGGCCTCCAAAAAGATCAACAAAAAAATCTTGAAAACCGTCAAGAAAGCTTCAAAAGCTAAACATGTTAAAAGAGGTGTCAAAGAAGTCGTTAAAGCTTTGAGAAAAGGTGAAAAAGGTTTAGTTATTATTGCTGGTGATATCTCCCCACCAGATGTTATCTCTCATATTCCAGTTTTATGTGAAGATTCTTCTGTGCCATTCATGTTCATCCCTTCAAAGGAAGACTTAGGTTCTGCAGGTGCTACTAAAAGACCAACTTCATGTGTTATGATTGTTCCAGGTGGTGGTAAGGCTAAGAAAAATGCTGACAAAGTAAGTGAATACAAGGAAGGTTTTGATGATGTCGTCAAGGAGATCTCTTCATTAGAATAAATGTAATATAGCATCAATAATAAAATCAAATGACTGTAACACCTTCGTAAATCTGAATCAGGAAATGGCGTTGGTCTTTGTTCTCGAGTCGGAGTTGCATGGTCGATTGATCCTTTTTGTGGTTGTACAAATTGCAAGATTTACAACCATTGAAGTTTTTTTTGCACCCATTCACAAAGCTAAACATGTCATCTTCAATTGCTTCACCACTTGTTTCTCCTACTAACGCACCGGCTCCCGCTACTGTTCCAATGACCACATCATTGAGATTTGTTTCACATATGAAGCAATATCCATTAGCTGTTGCTGCAAAAGAAGAGGTTAAAAAAATCCCATATATGCAAGCAGTTTTAGACTCCACTGGTCAATTCACAGAGTCAGTAAGATCAGTTAGTGGTTTAGGATTTTTGATTGAAACGACTGATCAATTGGCCGATTCCTTACTAACACAAGTTGATAAAGTTTTGCCTCAAGCCAAAACAGTAGAACCTCAAGCTATTACTACACCAATTAGTGCCATTCAGACTGAAGCTCAGCTGGTGGTCATTAATGCACAGAATGTAATAAACGAGAAGGTGACTAAGCCTTCAGTGCAATTGTCGAAAGATGCTAAGGTTTTAGTTAAAACTATGGTCTACAATAGTCAAGGAAGAATAAGAGTATTAACGCCAATTGATTCAATTGCTTCACCAGTCAATGAAGCAATGGAAGTTATCGGGCTGCGTTTGGTTACTGGGTTGAAAAGAGTTCCAAAATCAAACCAAACTAGTGAATTATCACGCAGTTTCCAGATTCTAACGAATTTGCTACTTGCTAGGAAAGATGAAATACCACCACCTGTCAATGGAAATGAACAAATCTGATTGTTGCTAATTTCAACATCTATTGATATATTAAACATGCTAATATAATTTACAGTACAACAATTACGCCTTTGACTTTTTCTTCTTTTTTGGAGATTCATCATCTTCAGCCTTACGCTTCTTATCTTTCTTTTCCTTCTTATCCTTCTTTTCCTTCTTCTCTTTCTTTTCTTTTTTGTCTTTCTTTTCCTTCTTCTCTTTCTTGTCCTTCTTTTCTTTCTTCTCTTTCTTTTCTTCGTCATCATTAGCTTCAGTGGTATCAGCCATATCGACATCAACTAAGTCACTTCCAGCTAAAGCTAAAGCTTCTTTGATAGCATCGCTGTTTTTCATTGGTGCAGATCCAGTGTTGTAAAAATTCAATCTGTCTTCAACTTGTTTTTTAAGTATAGTTCCAAAAGCGGTTGATGGTTCGTCAGAGTAGTTATCAATTCTTGAAGCAATTGAACATTTGTTGGCTAAGTATCTTGAAATTCTACCCTTGTTTTTAGCAGCAGCTTTACCAATGAATGATGAATGATAAATCAAACCGTACTTTGGTGTATTACCTTTAGTTTTCAAAGCTCTGAAAAGAGCCTTTTCAGCTCCTAAAATTTGAACAGTTGAAGCTGCTTGTTTAGATAAATTAGTTAAAGAACCAGCATGAGAAATTAATCTTGCACCAACAACTTCACCAATTAAAATAGATAAATTTGGAGCAACAGTATTCATTTTTTCAGTTAAGTATTTGTAAAGGTTGCCTCTGTATTCTGAAATTGAAACCACTCTGTTAGCGAAAGCTGACACATTTAACATATCTTGTTCACTAATATCTTGACCCATAGAAATTTTAGCATTATTGATAATTTGTTCAGCGATTGCAGAATCATCATTAACTATGCTAGCAATATCATGCAAAGATTCATCAGTTAAAGAAGATTTATCTTTGATAGCTAAAGCTAATTTTGCATAAGTAAAATTGTCAGGAACAATTTTAGCTAATTCTGGGAAATGCCATCCATACCATTCTTTTACTCTCATTGAGAAAGTATTAATATCTTTATCTAATTGATCCAACAATGCAATAGCTTGAATAATGTGGTTATCATTCTTTTGAACAGAAAATTTAACTTTAGCTCTTGAAAAAGCATGTCCCAAACCTAATTGTGCTCTTTCGATATCACCTTCTTGTAAATCTTTGAACAATTTGACACCATGGTTTCTGATACCTCTTAAGAAGTCTTGAACAACTTCATTTGAGTGACAATCGATGTAAGGGAAAACTTCTTTAATTGATGGACCTAAATTTTTATCAGAAACACCTAAAGAAATTTTCTTCTTTGAAGATCCCTTTGGAATATTTAATTCCAAAACTGATTTCAAGTAGTCACTGACTAAACCTTCAGAAATATCATTAGCATTTTCTAAAGCTTGAGCAGCTCCTTTAAAAGGTGCAAAAGATACTAATTCAACCATTTTAGAAAATTTAGCCAAGTCATTGGCTCCTTCTTGAACTTCAGGTGATCTAGCAGCAATATCATCTTGCTGCATCAATACTTTGAAAATCGCATACCCAGTGGCTTCTTCAAAAAGAAGATAATCTAAACCCATGGTTACAAGTCTCAAAAAATTTTCAGGCATCACAAAAAATGTAATGAGATGTGGATGTCGTAAAATATCGGGAAAATGTCGTTTACAAACTAAATGCTACTTAGGCAAAATTAATATTCCAGCCCAATTCCTTTAAGAGGTTATGCCAATCGATAGCTTTATCACCATCTGGATTATCCTGCCATATTCGTTCGATAACATATTGAACTCGGCGTGTACTCCATGGTCCATAATGCTCAATAAAATCATCAATTCTTTTCGTCATTAATTGTCTCTCGTAATTCGTAATGCAATGGATCCCTGCTATGAAAATCGGGAACATCAATGTAGGTTGGACAGGAGTTCCAATGATTATGTCTAAACATTTTGTTAGATCATTATTGAGTATTTGAGATTCAAGACTTGACGGATTGTTTCGATAAATTGCTTGTCTGAGGTATAGTTTTGCACTTAGTTTGAATGTTTCAAACAAGGTGATTTGCCATTCAAATTCATCATCACTCAAATCAATCAAATCTTGTGGATTAGGCTTGGCTTCATCAATTTTTTGGTCTAGTCTTTTAGCACGAGTTGCAACTGATATTAGAATCTTTGATGTACGAGTATGTGTACTCATTTCAGAAGCGTCATCAAGTGAAATATCATAATCATCAAGGATATCATCATCAATGATGTCTTCACTATTACTTCTGCCTCTTAATTTATCAAATTGTCTATTGGCTTCTGATGCTAAAGTACCAATATCACCAATCAATGAAAACACTTGTTTCGATATACCCACAATTGGATTGAATATACCCCTAGCATACTTATTATTGAAAACTTGGCTGTAGGCAGTGGTTGGAAAGTATGTGCCTCTCTCTGAATTATTACTGGATAAAACATCATGATATGCAAAATTGGACATTAACCAATGCTCTTCTTTACTCCTGTTGAAACTGAATATACCACCATGACTATTGATTATTTTGGAACCCCATTCTAAAAATAATGACCAATTTGAAACATCACCTCTACAAATCTCTGCTCCAATTAAGATTAAAAGGGTTGCAATCTTATTATTGATGGAAGCTCTATCAGGAGCAGGATCGTTATGAAAGATTTGAAGTGCTTTATCTCTGTACTGATCACCTTCTTGAATCCATTTACCACCCTGATGGAAACACGCCCAACTTAGAACTGCATTCATAACTCCCATATTGTTTTGAGCAAGAGGTAGAAAGACATTCTGGTAGTAATTGAAATCATGTATGGTTTTCTTTGGTGCAATGGAGATAGATGGTGCAACCACGTTTGAATAATAGTTGTATAAATAAGTTGCCGTATAAGAGAGATCGGGAAAAATGCTAGGATTGGGTCGTGGTGATGGATGCAAAAGTGAACCAGTTGCTGTATTCTGAGAGAACTCTTCATCAGATAAATCACTAAGGTATGCAGAATATGGTGGTGGGCTAAATGAAGGCCAAAATTTGACGAGTCTATCGTCATTATTAGGCGATAAAGGTTGAGGAGATTCAATCTCAGGTATTGGAATGGATGGCGATTTCACTTTATTCAAAGCACTTATTATAGAGAGTGGCAGACCAATTGGATTTTCATCAATTATGTGATCTTTTTGTAGATCTGATAAAGTGGGTGATCCAACATCGAGCTCAATTATCCTTGCTAGTTGGGCCAATGAAGACTTTGACTCTGATTTTCGTAGCTGTTCAATCTCTTCAGACATTTGCTGCTTTTGACGTTTGATTTTAGTTTCTATAGGATCAAGCGGAGCTGATGTAGATAATGAAGTATCTAAAGGTGAATCAAAATTTTCTATTGAGGTAGTAGCAGCAGTAGTTGATGTTGATGAAGAATTTGGCTTTGCAACTTCCGTTGGAGTTTGAGCTTCATCATCATTGATCTTCTTCCTTTTTCTCACTTTATGTTTAAGCTCTTGTTCTTTAACTTTATCTCTGATATCTCTTATTGTTTTTGAATCCATATTATCATAATCTATCCAAACACATTCTTTATTCAATCTTTGACAATCTGAACATATTGGTTTGATTTCATCACATTTTTTTTTCCTTATCTTACAAGTGACACAACCATCTCTTGACTTTCTGCTTTTTGAGATTGTAAAATCATTTCTTTGAGGAGCATCCAACACTTTAGCAGACTTAACATTGAAATTGTCAGACTCATTCGGGCTTTTCTTAGATCGTTTATTCTTTGAAGTGAATGTAACCAACATTTAGTAACAGCGCATTACCCAATTAGGACTGGTAGTAGTTACAATATCACAATTCGCACCAACTTTACGTGTGAAACCAAAAAGAAAAATCTATGTGGTTCCTCCAAATCGGATAATCAGGCCAAAGGTAGTGTATACGCTCAACTTTTGTCATTGGTTAGACAAATAATCATTTTCAAATTTCCCTTCTTTTGTTCTTTCTTTTTATATCTGATTTGTTATCAATATATATATCAACCGATAGATTTGTATATATTAATTGTTGATAATCAGAAGTTTCAAATTACAAACGGTTTAATCAAGTTAGATAAATTTTTCATTCACATTTAATTAATTCATGTCTTTAAAACGTATCAATAAGGAATTAAGTGATTTAGGAAGGTATGTTTATTCATCAAACAGGTTTTAATGATATATCAAGTTGTCCCGTTAATCTTGTTTAGATCATTATGATTTTTGACCAAAAAGGGGTTGACGTGTTTTACTAACCATTTAGAGATCCACCATCTTCTTGTTCTGCTGGACCAGTAGGAGATGATTTATATCATTGGCAAGCATCAATTATGGGACCAGCTGATTCACCATATGCTGGTGGTGTTTTCTTCTTGTCAATTCATTTCCCAACTGACTACCCTTTTAAACCACCAAAGATTGCTTTCACAACAAAAATTTATCATCCAAATATTAATGCTAATGGTAATATTTGTTTAGATATATTGAAAGATCAATGGTCTCCAGCTTTGACTATTTCTAAAGTTTTATTGTCAATTTGTTCTTTGTTAACTGACGCTAACCCTGATGATCCTTTAGTTCCAGAAATAGCTCATATCTATAAACAAGATCGAGCTAAATATGAAGCTACTGCTAAAGAGTGGACTAAAAAGTATGCAGTTTAATCTTTAGTTATATACGGCGTCACAATGGATTGTAGTTTTTCATACCAAAGATTTAGAAATGGTTTGAGACTTTCAAATCTAAACAGTGTAATTGAGCTAACAGTATAGAGGTTATAGGTAATATAAGGTAGACCAGGAACGTTGTAAATTGTTCAAGTTGTGTTAAGCATATCTTGTAACTGCCCCATAGACTTGAGTCGCACGCACCAAAAAATCAATCAGTTTGATTCTTCGTTAGTTTGTACAGTCAACTCAACTTAATCTATTGAATTATTGGCTTTCTGTAGCCATAAATCCAGTATTATACCAATAAAAATCACTACTAGTTTCAAAAATGGATAAATTAACGACATTTCAATATAATAAAAGTGAAAAATTATTACAACTAGCGAAAAAACTCAATGAAACGAACTTCTTTGAAAAATTCTTGAATGCCAATCAACTAAAGTTCTTGAAGTACTTAATTGACTTGAAAAACGAAAAAATATGGTCAGAGTTTTTGCTGAGTAATGTTTTTATCAAACTTGTTTCTTCAAGTGAGGAAGATGAATCATCTAAATCTGATATAGATATTGACATAGAAGAAGGAACAAAAACTTCAACTTGGCTTGCATTTCATGTGAGATACCTTCTATGGGAAAAAGCAATAGATTATTATTATTCCTCGAAACAAATTGATGAATCAAAAGAGTCTATTAATGAGGTGTCTGATGATTATCAATTAATGGATGCAATAGACGATTCTAATGATGAAGATAAGAAAACCAAAAATGAAATTGTTAAAGAAACAACAGTTGTTCGTGAGGAAGACGACGATTATGATTTCGATGAAGAAGATGATAATAAGCAGACTAAAACACAGTCAGATGAACCAACAGATGACTTGAAGTATAATGATGGAAATCAACTTATTCTTGAGGTACCAATGTCTTTGTTTGATACCAAGGATGACACTCCTGCAGAGGAAGAAAATGAATCAAATCTTGAAGAACAAAGTAAACTAATGAAAGAGTTCAATAAAATTTACCACAACTTCGAGTATGACAGAGAGACACTCATAAAAAGGAGGAGACTAGAAAAAAGTGATTTGAAACTAGAGAAAAACGACGATGAACTGACTGTCAATAATCAGTCCTTGAATAATAATGTTGAGTTTACCTTAGGTGCTAGTTCTTCATTGAAGCATCTTTTAAACACAATTCAACAAAATAGAGATCAGATACAATTGAATGATTATGAACTTCGTACTCTATTCATGGACGTTAAAAAGAATCGGGGTAAATGGGCCAATGATGATAGGGTTGGACAAGAAGAATTGTATGAAGCTTGTGAGAAAGTGGTGCTGGAACTCAGAAGTTACACAGAACATTCAACTCCTTTCTTGAATAAAGTTAGCAAAAGAGAAGCTCCAAATTATGGCCTAATAATCAAGAAGCCCATGGACTTGAATACAGTTATGAAAAAACTCAAAAACTTGCAGTATGAATCCAAACAAGAATTTGTTGATGACATTATGTTGATATGGTCCAACTGTCTCACCTACAATTCCGACCCCAAACACTTCCTAAGAGCTCATGCTTACGCCATGCAAAAGAAGTCTCTCAAATTATTCCCTCACATTCCTAACATCACAATCAAGAATCGTTCAGAGGTAGAAAAGGAAGAAGAACTCGAGCAAAATACCGAGGATAATATAGGCAAGGGAAAAGCTTCAAAGAAGGGTCGAAAGAGAACCAGAGAAGACAAGATCAAAATCGAAGAAGATACAACTTTCGATTCTCCTGAGTCAACCACTGATTTTCAAATGGAAGAAGTGGGATCTGAAACTCCAGCTGTAACAGCAACACATACCCCAGTACCAGCTGCAGTTCCTGTCACAGAAGGTACGCCTCATGCTAACGGCGAGGAAGAAGATGAGGAGGAAGAAGAAGCAGAGGATATGCAAGACGAGAATGCTCAAAATGATGATGATGAAGAGAGCAGTCCAGTCACTCAAGCATGGAAGAGTTTGACAGCTAAATCGAGAGCTCATTATTGTGCCCAAAGAGCTGAATTATTCGATGAACTCAACTCATTCAAGTTGAATCCCAATGCACCAGGAATTGTTAGAGATCAATCTGAGATGAACAATTTCGAACACTACCTCTCGAATGATCAGATGGTCTCCAAAGGGACCAATTTATTAGAGAACGACGAACCATACTTGCTTGAATATGATATCACTGGTGGTATCCCTGGAATAAAATATCCAGGAGTTGACGACGATGAGCAAGAAAAAGAGGAACGTCGTATAGTGGATGACTATTTGACTAGACGAGTCGAGCAGGCGAACTCCAATTTTTGGTTGGATACGAACCAAGGCCTTAATAAGATCTATTTCGAGAACATTAACGAGATGCAAGAAATCAGGAAGATTTGTTTCAAGATTTCCTTGATAAGACAGATGCAAACACAGCAGTTTGTACATCATACCCAAATGAAACAACCAGAAGTTGACAAGATAATCGAAACTGATTTTGACCCAATATCAAGGTTAAGCAACCATGAGCCTTTCAGCAGAGAAGCTCAGTTCGCTGTTCTTCGAAAGAATGTGGCAAAGATAGCGATGCAAACAGGATTTGAGATGACTGAACCATACGCTATTAACACCTTGGCTCAGATAGGAGAGAAGTACATGAGCAACTTAGCTAAATCAATCAGATTACACCTGGAGTCCAATTCTAAAAATAAACTCAGCACACGAGAGATTCTATTGGTGTCTCTCATAGAGAATGGAGTCAACAAACCCGATGATCTTTACACTTATGTGAATGAGAAGATTCTCAACCAAAGAACTAAGCTCATTGATCTTAGACAGAAACTATCAAATTTCTTGAAAGACTTACTCAGACCTGGTTTGGACAATTTTAACGAGAAATCATTCAATGACAACAGTGAACAGTTCATGACTGGTGATTTTTCCAATGATTTGGGGGATGACTTTTTTGGTTTCAAAGAATTGGGTTTGGACAAAGAGTACAACCTACTAAGTTCATCTATACCCGTTTACTTATTGCATTCTCGTCTACACAATTCATTCTCCAACACTGGTAGTGCCAGTCAAGATAACAAGTATGCTGATTTGAGAGATTTCAAGGTTAGTAGATTGTATGGAGCAGATGTGGATAAACAGATTGGATTATTGAGACCACATTATAACAAAGTTCTTGAGAAGACAAAAACATATTACATCAAGGCACAAAAGAAGAAAGGTGAATCTCTTGAACTTCCTGAACTCAGTAAATTGGCCTTGATCGATGATGAAGATTTACCTCAAAAACAAAGGAATATCAGACCTAGATTGCCACCTACAGGAAGAATCGCTTCAGTCAAGAAGAAGAACATCAGTCAAGCGTATTTCGTCCCTGATGAAAAACCTGAAGAAGTAACGAGAGAAGAGAATAACGATGAAACGAATATTGAAGACCCATTCAATGTTGATACTCAAAATTTGGATGATGAATTAGACGCTAAGAAGATTGAACTGATGATGTCAGATTTGTGATATTAACTACAGTTTTGCTAGGTGAACTCAGTTTTGTAAAAATAATCAATAGCATTAATGTAATATAGCTCCACGTTATCGCGATTTATTCATAAATATATTAGCAGGCAACTCAAATGTGGTAAAGAATATGATAACTGACTTCTCCCAATCCATTAATAAAGCCAACAGCCTGACTCTCTCGAGCCTGCTTAGTAAAATGACTAAGTCTGAGTTGTTGAGGCGGGATATTTTTGGGAGAACAATTCTTCACCTTTTGATAATTTGCAATAGAGGTGATTTACTTAAACATCTACTAAGAAATCCAGAAATAAAGTGGATCATTAATTCAGTAGATTACGAAAATGGCTGGAATTGTTTGCATTATATTATCTTTAACAGACGTTTGTTATGTTTCAGAGTACTTCTTGATCATTTGAAGGCAACAACTTCATCACAAATTCTTATGAATAACACAATACTATTTGACCTTATTCGTTGTAAGGACCGTTGTCATGTGACACCTTTTCAACTCTTGGATAATGATTTCAAACATTTGATGTGGATACCAGAGTACATCAACGAGAAGAACGAATTTCATTTGACAAAAAGATTCAAGCGATTAGCAGACACCGATGAAAAGGGACTACTTGTCAAGCGAAAGACTGCTTCCCCAGATCGAAGAAGCTGGTGGGATCCGCAAAGATCGGGATCAGATATCTACGTGTTAGGTGCCAATTCAAACAATAATCTTGGTTTAGGCGATTCAACAGACCGTTCCATCCCCACAAAGCTACCACACGCCTCTTTCAAAGAATCAGATGATATACTAGAGTTTCCTCGTTTGAAGCTGATGAAGTTAACTAAAAATCACTCTCTTGTTCTCACCAGAGACGGAAGTGTGTTTTCAACAGGTATTGGTTCGAGAGGAAGGTTAGGTCATGGACCTGATGCTACCAACAACTTGTTCAGATTCAAAAAAATTGAGTTTTTTGAGGGACCCTCCAATGGTCTTGATGATACACATGTGGCTACCCGAAGAAAGTTGGTAAAGGAAGTGTGCGTTTCAGTTGATCACTCACTAGCTTTAACCGTTAATAACGAAATTTATGGTTGGGGTCTCAATACTTACAATCAATTAGGTTTCACATCGAGTGCACTGGCTAGTCAAACAAACGAGGCTTTCGAATCATTGCCTCATCTTATTCTGAGTGGTGATTTGCGCAAACTCGATTCCCATGTAAGAGGTATTGCCTCATCAAGAGTACATTCGTTGGCTTACACCAAACACGAAATTTGCTTCTGGGGTTTGAATATTGGTCAAATGGGATTCACTTCCAATCTACAAGTATCTCGTACTATGGAACATCGTGTGGGCTCTTTCACATACAAGGGTTCAATTCAGGAATACCCCAAGAGTATCTCTCTCAGAGATGAAATAAAGTTTGTGCAAACTTGTGATACTTGCACCTGTGTCATCACGTCATCCAATGACATTCATATCTATTTTCAAAACCAACATGTCAAATTGCCAAAAATACCAATCAAGAGTGCATCAGAGAGTAAGTTTGACCTCTTCATTCCTGCTGCTTTAACTAAAGCTGCAGTGATTACAAAACTATGCATGAACAGTCATGAGTTTATATCTATTTTACTAGAAAGTGGTGATGTTTACTCATTTGGGATTGATGTCAATGACTTCAATACTGCAAGACTATCCAAGAATATGAAGTATACACGGGTGTGGAGCCCCCATGATAGAGATCTCCGTGCAACTGATATAGCGGTTTCATGGGATGGGTCTATTGTTTTAAGTACATTCAATGGTCTAGTCTTCATGAAGCAATCGTCCAACTCAAAGCTCAGAAAAAGTTCATTTTCAGAAGCAACATCCACTGTGCCTTCAGTGAAGAATAAATTCAAGAGAATCGACTTCTTGAACAAGGTCCTTCAAGTCTCTTGTGATGGGGATTTCGGATCTTTTGGGTTCATCAGAGACGATATCGATACCATTCCACTCAAAATTCATTCAAATGACTTTATCAAGGACATGGAGTATTTAAGCCCAATCAAGGAAAGCGACCCTTACCGAAAGCAAAATCAATTGTTCGACACTGATCACAACACCAACGCTTATATTTCAGATTATCTATACCCAGGCATGATGAAAGATGATGACGCAGATTCTGGCAGTGAAGATGAGGATGACGAGAATGCTAATGAAACTCGAGTAAAGCATGATCTTTTGTTTAAGAAATATTCAGCAAAATTTGATTCAATGGTAAACGCAAGGATCCGCAGAAGAAATACTTATCAACAAGTCTCTGATAACGATGTGGACTCATTGAAGGGTTGGTTGAAGCAATCTGAAAAAGATATCCTAAGCAGCATCAAACGAAACATCTTAAATGATAGTAAGCATGCCGATGCTTATATATGCCTTCCACAGTTTCCGGATTATCAAATTCCATTTCATAAAGATATCTTCTTACTGAGGTCCAAGGTCATCAAAAAATTGTACAATACTGAAGAGGGAGATGAGTTCATAATTAATAGTTTCAAGGTTAGAGTATCTAAAGAGGGAAACTTGATGTTTCAAAACGACGTGAACATCAAATCGCTCTTGATTTTTGTTCATTTCGTTTATTCCAACACATTGATTGCATTATGGGAAGACTATCCTTCAGGAATCCACTGTCCCCCAGACGTGAAAGCTATCAAGGAAGACTTTGAAATTTTAGCGAAGGGCTTCCAGATTGCTGATTCATTTGGCACTTTAACCAAAACCGAGACATACTTTAATTCCATGAGATCATTCATTGATCCGGCTAATGGTGATGTCAAAGTACTTCTAATGGATGGAGAGATGAATTGTTCCCTGTCAATCTTGGCTGCACGTTCCGCCTACTTTGAGACCACTCTAGGGGACAGATGGAATATAGAGGGAACCGTGGTTGATCTCACTCTGCTTACGCAGATGCAATTCAGTATAATCCTCCGACACTTCTACGGATTTTGTGACTTCGAGATTTTCGATGAATTGAAAGAAAGCTGCTCCTCCATTGAGGATTTCATTACTAGCCTTCTTGAAATCATTCAACACTCTGATGAGTTGTTACTTTTTCAACTCAAATCACTCTGCCAATTGGTTGTCAAAGACCTTGTCAACCTCGACAATGTTTTGATTCTCTTAAGGTATGCATACGATCTCTCAGCTGATAAACTCTTCATGAGTTGTTGCTGGTATATTTACAACAATTTGGAGATAATTCTTTTGGATCCAGGTTTCTTGATGCTTCCCAATGAGGTGATTAGTAAGTTGGAAACTCAAATCTTAGTATTCACATGCTACCGAATCAGCGATTTCTCCAACGAGATTGGCACCTTGAATAGACGGTATTTGGAAAATTGGATGACGACGAAATCAATGACAATGGTAAACAATTTCTTGTTTAACTTATCTTCTTTCAATGAGAACTTCATGAGCGACGCTAAAGGATTTGCAAGTTTTGCACCACTTGTTGACATCAAGTATGAAGTGAAGAATGTTGAAAAGAAGAAGGAGCGCAGACCATCTCGCAAGAGTTTGGCAGGGTCTGATTGCAAGAGTGATATTTCTGCTTTCAGACTTGCAAGCTCTAGAGGTTCACTGAAATCTAAATATGAAGTGCCAACTGAGTCTGCAATAGTTGACGGTGACAGCTTCGAAGTGGTGCCTAGTGGTAGGCGTAAGAAATCAAAAGAAGACTCAAACTCTTTATCTAAATCACCCAGTCCTACTATCTTAATGGACCATATTGATGTCTATACTTCAGGTGTTTCAACCAAATCATTGTCACGTCCAGTTCCAGGACCTAAAATTACAATGGGATCATCGAATCCTACCCCTGGATTCAAATCTACGAGTGTTTCTCCTTCGTCCGCTAATGGTCATATACCTGTTTTTGGATTGAGTCCTCACTCTAATTGGGCAACTAAAAGTCAAGGCCAGTCAATATTTTCGGGGAGTAAAAACTCACAGCCAGTCCTAGGTAAAAGTGACCCCACAACTCAGTCTTTCGTACAGAAACCAGCAAAAGTTAAGATGGGACCTTCTTTCAAGCTTTCTCAGAAAGAACGTAAGAGGCTCGCACAAACAGATAGCAAAAGCACAAACAACTTGGTCAAAGTCGAAGAGCCGAAGTTCTCATGGGGTCATTCTGAGTCAGGGCCTTCATCTAGTAACTCTCTATCTGAAACCAAGTTTCCATCAATCAGTGAAGCGAAGAAGTCAGAAAGAAGGAAGTCAAAAGGTTCCGCTCTGAGTAGCTCTAGTGGTCGAATTGGCTCTCAGACATTGATGGGTATAATGATAGAGGAATCAATCAGGATTGAGGAAGCTCAATTGAAGGAGAAAGAGCGGAAATCATTACAGGAAATTCAACAGGAACAAGAGTTTGCTAAATGGTGGGAGGAAGAGTCAAAGAGAGTTCAACAACAAATGCAAGCATACACCATAGGGTCTGACAAAGGTAGACAGAAGAGGAAGAATCAAACAAAGACGAAGCGAAAAGCGAGCACTTAGAGGTTCTAGGACTTTTTCACCTACTATGAGACCAATTGCTCTTGGAAACAAACAGGACAAACCACATCCCAGCTAGTCCAATTGGACGAATAAAGAAAAAAAAAATGTTAATAGGCAATTCAAGATAAGTTAGGAATTATTGACTCAATCACGTTTATTAGTAGTCTACATCATCAGGAAACCATCCGAATTCATCAGTATCGATTGCTTGAGCTTCCAGCACTAGTACACCTTCATCTCTAAGTAATTTCGCCTGTAAGAACTCACCACCTTTATTACCTCTTGGAGAAATTTTACCCGAGGTCAGCACGATCCTCCACCAAGGGAGATCGTCAAAGGAAATCACTTCATCTCTATCTTCAAGTTCGAGGTTGAGCTGTCGTATTATTTCTTTACAATGTTTCAATCCAGAGCCCACTTGTCTTGAATTTTGTGGTTTACCCATCAAGTAAGCCACATGACCTGATGTTAGAATTTCGTGTTACTGACGTACTCTTCGTTACATACCATAACTGGTGACTCGACCGTAAGGAACCAACTTCACTATTGAGTACACTCCATAGTAAAAGGCTTTTGATTCTTCAGTGAGTTTCATGAAAAATGAGATTACAAGATAAACTAATCTAGTACCTTTATATTAACTAATATACACAATAACCCAATATGCTAGATATTTTAGCTAGTATGCTTATAAAGCTAACAAAGCACCAGCAGCTAAAGCAACAGCACCAGCAGCGAATTGCTTGTTAGCACCAGCTTCCCAGGTGGTAACGTTACTTGGGACAGTAGCATTTGGAGCGTTAGAGTGGTGAGCTGGGCAGTCAGTAACTTCTGGACCACAAGAAGTGATGGTAACAACTTCAGTACCAGTGTGAGTTAAGGTTGAGTTAGCAGCAGAGGCAACAGCGGCGAAAGCGATAGCGACGATTGAGAATTGCATTATAAACGATTGACTAATGAGTTGGATAATGATTTTTAAATGCAAACATGTTCCCTTTATATAGTTCTGGTCTTGAAATTAGACAGGAAATTTTTTTTCTATTGTTCCTGTAGTTTGGCTCATTGCATGCAATGTTTTGTTTATACCAACTGTAAAATAGTCTATGACCAGCCGATTTAGTTAAGTCACCTTCCCTTTTGGGTGACGCAATCTCCTAAAATAGATGAAAACATTCCAATTTGAGACGTTCGTCTAATAAAATAAGTCGAGACACACCGTTTCACCATTGTGCTAGACCAGTCAAAGTATTTTTCACCGCCTCTATTCCAGTATCAAGTTTACGACCTTCTTTGCAAACATTTCAGCCCGCATCTTGGTTCTAGGTTCTGTGCTAGTACACAAAAACTCGTGATCTGTTGATTCTCAAAATCTATGAATAGATTATAAGCTCTCGAACCCTTCTAGTTGTTGTGGTTCATGATACCTCTGTGATCCTGTGACTATTGAGTGCTGGCTTTGTTGTACCTCTTCAAATTCAACTGGCTCAGTGATATTCCCATTTTGCTCTTGATCGCTGGTGGGATTACCAGATCTGGAACTGGATGTGTAACTTACCAGTAATCTCTTCCTCATCTGCCGTATTTGCATGTGAAGTAGCAAGTACTGATCCAGCAAGTATTTCAAGACGACCGTGTCGTCATCTATCCCCTGACCGTAATTTCTGATCTCTTCAATATCAATTCCCGTTTCGAATGGGATCTGCTGTGATCCACACTCATTGCATAACTCATATGCAACCGCATGCCACCTCTCAATATCTTGGCGAAGATCCACTAGTTCTGTTCTTTTCCAATCCTCGAGTCGTTCTTTAGCTTGATCAGCAAGAGATGGATTGAATGAGATCACAAATAAAACAAGGATTTTGCATAGTTCGTTCAACCCATTGAGAAATCGTTGAAATATTGATAATTCCCCTAAATTCTTCAAAACTTTCGTTTCATACTCTCTTGTGTGACTTGTGCAATATCCAAGAACGGTGTCCTTAACAAGGAGGAGTATCACTCTTCTAACGAGCCCTGTATAAAGCAAGATAGAGCTGATGATTTTGAAGGGTAAAGAGTAGAATCTGACCAAAGGAGCATTATCACGAGCTTCAAAGATAAAATATGTCTGCAAGAATTCCCTAGTCGTCCAATCGTTATGGATAAACAAGTAATACAAAACTCCGAACATCACAAGTTGCAAAACACTATCAAACTGTGCTAGTATCCAATCTCCAAGGTTGAACATATAGATGAAGAGTAAGAGCTTGACAGCAAAAACGACTATGAGGTTGATTCTTGTATAAAGGGATCTCCACACATCTCCTATTGTCAAGTTAGGTCTATCAGGTAGTTGTACGCCATTTAAAGGAGCCTGTTGGGGAGATTGTAATCCAGAGTTTGCATTAAGACCATTGACATTCGTAGCTGTCTCATTTTCATGGTGATGGGGAAAAGAACCCTGTGGTGTGTTTGTAGAAGGTGTATGCTCGGTGGTATGGTTCGGTTCGTACATGTGAATTTGAACCTGTTGCATGCAAGAGGAACCATCACTATTCCTGAAAACAGCATCAAGTTTAGCCTGACCAGCGGCATTCAACAAGATGTATGGTTGATGATTGCCTTGATCAACTACAATGCACTGGGCACTGTTGAGAACCACAACAAGCGGATCTTCTTGATCAGGCAACCTTAGGGTTAGTTCAAATTCTGTTGATGATAGCTCTGATTGATTGAGGAGGTGTCTTCTTGGGCCAGAATCGAACCTAGTTAATGATGAAGCCTCTATCATTTCATAAGTGTCACCAGTAAGGCGCCATTCTATTCCATTTTCGAGCACTATGCGTGTTGGTTGAAAGGGGACTATCTCTTGAGTGCTTGACGGGTTATGGCCACGAGAATTTAACAAATCATCTCTGACACTGGGAAGAAAATCGAATCTATTGTTTGACGTCAAATCACTCAAGAATTCACGACTCAAAATTCCACCTTCAACTCCACTCAAATGCTCATGAATAACTAAATCAATCGGTATGATATTTCTCGCTTGATTGAGACTTTCATCCGTCAATGAGAGCTGCTCAACAATCGTGTTGTCAACAAAGTCCCTCAGGTTGATGAGTTCTGAATCATAGTACAACTTGACTTGATCAAAGAAAGTCCTGCTCACACTAAATGTGTCAGCTCTCTCAATGATTTGATTAACGAATTCCCTGATGGTTGTCTTGGAGTTCACTTCAAAAAGACACCGTTCTTCTTGTAGACTGGGTAGAGTAGAGTTTACCTTGACAAAAAATCTCTTATTCGGAGTCAAAGGGGTTGCACTAGCGTTGATACGGTCAATGTTATACAGTAGCTCAAAGAGGACTGGCCCCAATGGCGTCACATCTATCTTCAAGACATCAGACAATTTCATCGAGTTATCCTGCAACGTCTCATCATCAGCCCAGTAACGAAGATTGAAGTAACTTCCATCGACCATGTTTCCATCAGTTATGGTCTTGTTTCTCTCTTCAGCCACGTAATCTTTCAATACACCCACAGTACATCCAAGAGATTCTCTTATTCTGATATTGTTTGTTCTTCCTCTCGTGTCATTCCATTCGATGAGAATGTCAAAGAGTTCTTCCACTGGATCTCTTCTTGGAACCGAAGGTGAATTAAACAATGTGTAGTCTATCACCAATCTGAACTTGGTGACGTCTTCTTGTGGAGGTTCACCACAGTCCAACAAATCACACAATTGCAAGTCCCCGATGGTTTTATCATCCGCATCAGTAATTCTAAGGAACATTGGCTTCAATCTGAAGTCAGGTGAATTATACCAGATCAGATGAAGCATATCACGAACATGATGACGCAATGTAACTCTTATAGGATACTGTGTTAAGCCTAAAACAGGTACGCCAGGTGATATACCTGTCTCCACAACTTGTAGATATATGGTGAATGGAGTATCCATAATGAAGTGTCTGTGGCAAAATATGAGTTACTCTTTAAAGTACAGGTTTCAATTTATCACCGCGATCTATTGACGTATATACAAGAACTTTGTGTACAATTACCTTTTGATAGCATGATACCTCTTTCCTCTGAATGCAAAAATTTCATCATTAGCTTGGAAAACTTCTGTAGGTTTTGTATCCACTAAATCAAGTTTGGTTGATCTGAAGATATTCTTTGTTTGATTCATTAATAAGTCCATTTCATCAGCTAATGGATGATTTAATAACCATGCCATCTCTCTTTGTGTGTCTTCTTTATGATAACCAGTAACAAACACTGCACATTTAGATTCTAATAATCCTTTCAATGATTTCTCCCAATGAGGTTGATCAGTAGATTGGAATCCTGGATGGAATAAGAAGAAAACATCCAAATATGGATCAAATGGGAAAAGATCTCCAAAATTATACAATTCATTGAAGAAAAGTGTATGATAATGTAAAGATATTTGTTCATCATATCTTTCAGAGACAGGTCTACCATCCTGAGATTTAGCAACATAGGTTTTAGTTTCTGTATCAAAGATACATTGAGGACCAATGAAGTGAATTTCAAGTTTGTTCTCTGGGTATAAATAACCCAATTGTTTCCAGACATATCCTGGTAACATAGCTTCCATTTTAGCACCCACGATAAAAATTCTCAATGGCCTGTCTTTGAAAGAAGACTTCTCCTTATTGTATTTGGGGTACAAAGAGTAATGTAAAGCTGATAAAGATCTTAAACCTTCAACTTTAACTGGACCTTTTGGCTCTAAACCGTATGGAGACCATTTATTCAAAACTGATGCAATAGTCACAGGGTATGTAAGGACTTTAGTAGCAGCAGCTAAGTTGTATTCAGTATTCATAGGGTTGAAATCTCTAGTGTAGAAAAAAGCATCCCAATTGCTAAAATTAACTAAAGCTTCATGCATTTCAGTTTCTGGAAAATCAAACTCATCAAATCTCCGGCCAGAACGTAAATCATGTTCATACAAGTTGACTCGTTTCAATTTCTCATAAATTTTGTTTTGGTGATATTCTGTATCACTTTCCCAAGCTTCTTTTGAATGATGAGTTGGAATTCCTGAGTATGGACACACAAAATTGACATTCTTATGGGTAACAGGACATAAAGCTTTAGTCCTTATGTATGCAGCTCTCATACGTAAATCTTCATATGGAGATTCATCCCAAGGGTAAAGAACTTCTGGTGTCTCCTTCAGACTTGAGTCATCTAACACCAACAACCTTTTGATAAGTGAAATATTCCTTGTTTGCACAGGACTGAAACTTTTGATCGTACTATTGCGTGTAACTCTTCTTATTGAGTTCATTACAATGGCCATTTTGAAAACGTGATTATTGATCAGAAGGTTTTTTTCATTAATGCGAATTTCCATTTCATAATACTTCATTAGATTGCCTACATAAATTCTTGGTTTTCCTGGAAAGCTTCTTCCAATTGACGCATCATTCTTTCCATTCTGTCTGGTTCTGCTGCAAATGATATGGCAATTTCCGAAACCATTTCACCAAAAGAATCTTCAACCCGTTCCCGATCCATTCCTAGCGCTTCTGCTAAATTGGAAATCATCTCGTCGTACTTAGCCTGAATTTTACTCTCCACATCTGATTGTGACATCTCACCAGGTTCTTTAGGTTCCACTGGTATCACCGGTTCAATTGGCTCAGGAAGCACCTTTCCTTTTGCTGAACTGTAACTGGAATATTGCCAGTACTTTCTATCAGGATCAACCGCTGTAGGGAACTCAACAGGATCTCCATCTTGGTCTGTCATCGAAAATGGGTTGACAATTTGGTAAGAAATTTCATGACCTGGAGCAGAACCATTTCTGTGAATCTTAACAAGCAGTTCAAATTGACCGTGATAATTGTAAAGCTCGTACCAAGCTGTGAACGTATCTATCCATTTAGCCATTCCCAGACGACTTGTAGTATCAGGGGATAGAACTTTCGATATCATTGAGTCGGAGAACATATATGGTATCTTTTGCATGGGGCTTTTATCTGATGGAGAATTGTGAATCAAAATTGCTCTCTTATCATATAGGTCATTGGAAGACTCCGAATTTTTGGGCATCCCCCAGTAGAAATGAAAACCAGCAGGTATTATCTTGAAGTCATTGAGATCAACTCTCAATTGACGAGGCATAGGAAATTTGTGAGTTTCATGTAGTTTATCAAGAAGTTGACATTGTGAGGTGGGAAGTGTTTCCTTGATAGGATTGCATGTGACATTCATGACAGCTTCGTCAACATTGCTTGGTCTGAATTCCTCAAACAGACATAAGCCCTTCACATTGACAATAATTCTATAATCACAAGTCATGATCTCTTCCACATCAATTATAGCATAACCATCGGTATCAGGGTCACACCTATATACCACATCAACTTTACGAGGTAATTCAGTTATGTCACAAATTCCTCCATTCAACAACTGATGCCTCACTGCCAATTGTTGTTTGATCTGATTTATCTTAGTATTGACAGGGTCATTTATGATAGAGAAATCAGACTTCTTGAGTTGCCTAGTCTTATCAGTTGAAGTGTTTTCGAGAATTTCATTGGAACTGGCCCCAGGAAATCTACCTAAAACAAATACTCGTTTGGGTAACTCAGGCACATGCTTACCGGTTCTTTGATAATGGCCAAAATTTTCGTGGAATTGAACCACTTTATCACCGAAACAGTACCCATAGGTCCAGTATCCATTTCCTACCCCGTAAGTGAACTTGCATTTATCTAGGTGAAACAGATTTTCCAAACGTCGTACCACTTTTTCAAGAAGTTCATCACTCACTATGGTTTCGGTATCAGCAGTATCAGCTTTGAAGAAATCATCACCAATTCTTGGAACTTGACAAGCGTATTGAATTTTCTGTTTGCTAATTTGCCCATTAATTGCTAGATTATCAGCGTAAAGTTGTACGATTTGATATGAGCTGTTTTGAGGATTCAGATTCACGATTGTTCTGGGAACAGTCTCTGAGTCAATCTTAAGTTGAAACTTGGGCTCCACATTGAGTTTGTCCAAGCTCTTTAGGGCAAAACATCCTTGAAGAATGGCCACCAAGAGGAGCCACTTGGTCATAATCGCGACTTTTACTTACATGTCAATGTCTGTATCATCTGAAGATACGGTGGGGCTTACAACCCCTATGCTCAAAGGAGGTGAAATTACATCACCACAACCTCAAGAAGACAAGGAAAACAAAGAAACTGTTTTTGAAATCGCTCTGCAAATTGAAAGTAGTCTTCAAATGTTAGTTGCTGAGTTAAACAAGAATAATAAAGAGATTGAGTCAAAAATTGACTCTATATATAGCAAGATCTCTAACGTTAATGTGTGAATGAATAAAATAAATCTATTTTGATACTTGTTGTAGTTTTAGTTTAGCTGGTGGTATCTTTAATTCATGGTAGTGTCCCTCTCCACATCTCATTCTTCACTATGGCAAAGAGGTCTAAGAATCAACTTAGAAGAGAGAAGGCTAAGAAGAGGAAAGCAGAAGGAGACAGCGATGAACATAAGGCTGAGTCTGTGGTTCAAGAGCAACCTGTTGTTCCGAATCCCGCTGATGAAGAATTTGAGATGGAGGTAGAAGAAGATGCCCTTTTCGAAGAATTCAAATCGGTGATAGACAAGTTCACAGTAACAAAAGAACAAGATACACTCGTAGAGCAAGACCAAGAAGAGGAGCAGGACTCTGACGACTCGGAATATTACGAACTAGAAAAAGAAGATGAGCTCACAAAGAAACAATTGAAAAGACTCAATAAAGTTTCAATATCAGCTTTGAAAGCTGCCACTAAGTTTCCCCAGATCATAGAGTGGTCAGATACTAATGCCCCATATCCTTATATTTTAGTGAGTTTGAAATCCACTTCGAATGTTATTCCAGTACCATCACATTGGTCTGCTAAAAGAGACTTCCTCGCAACTAAGAGAGGGCTTGAAAGACAGCCATTCGAATTACCATCATATATTCTTGAGACTGGAATCCAGGAAATGAGAAGTCATGACGACCAGTCGTTAAGACAACTGCAAAGAGAAAGAGTTCAACCTAAAATGGGAAAACTTGATATTGACTATCAAAGACTTCACGATGCATTCTTCAAGTACCAGACCAAACCATTCTTAACCCATTATGGTGATGTGTATTTTGAGGGACGTGAAACGGTTGATGTTTATGATGAAGAGCTCAATAATGTTAAACCAGGTAGATTGTCTCAGAAACTAGTCAGCGCATTAGGATTAGGAAGTGACAAAACTCCACCTCCCTGGATCCCAACCATGAGGCAAATCGGGAAACCACCAGCATATTCTAATCTCATCATTCCCGGTGTAGATATACCGTACACCAATGTTGGTTATCTTGTTGATGAGAGTGAGTTGAGGAAACCTAAAAAGATACAAGATTTGTGGGGCCAGTTCGAGACTGTTGAATCTTCAGAGGAGGAAGAGGAAGAGGAGGAAGAAGAGGACGTCTCTGAACTCGAAGAAATCTCAGAAAAGGAGGAAGAAGAAGCTGATGACAACAAATTGACAGGAGAAGTTGTCATTGAGAGTAAACAGAAACAGTCAACTAAACCACTTCCATCGCATGACAAAACATCGAGTCCAGAAGCTCAACCTCCTCCTGTTAAAGACACCAACGTCTCGAGCAAAGAGTCAAAGAAGTTCAAATTCTAAATTTCATCACTTGCATCTATTGTACAATAATATACACTTCATTAGTAAATATCGAATCCATTTTGCTCTTGGTTATGACTGTGCAACCCGTTGAAGTCAAATCCTTGAGAATCAAAGTCTATAGTTGTGTCTAATGGATTTATGATGTTCAAGATATCCGAATCCATAACGTTGAAGATATCCTTGATGGAATTGGAGTAAAGGTCCTGATGTGTAGAAGAGTGATCACCACCATACTTTTGAGTATTTGATGTGTGATTATCCGATGATTCTTCCATCTCTTGGAGAACATCTCCTTCCTTTGGCGCTCTTAAGTTCTCTATCTCTTTACTAGTGTCGATAAGATTGACCAAGGCAGAGCTTTGTTCTGATCCCAGTTTGCTAGACTCTGCTCCTTCTGTGTCATCCTTCTTCCCAGTCGATAGAATCATCCACTTTTCGATTCTAGCAAGGATGATCGCCATTCTCAGGCACACAATTGAACTGTACTTGTGTTGACTCTCTTGGATCAATGAAAGGGCGTCATTAAAATATTCCTCCACATTGATCTTCAAGTCGTTAGGATTCACATAACTTGTTCCATGAGCAAGACCTGAGGATTTGATAAGAATACGTAATTTAATCAACAAGATCAATGCATGCATAGGACGATAGAAGAAGAATGTTGGCAAGTTGATGGTCCAGTTTCTTCCAAGTTCAATGAACGAACCCAATAGACTCTCACACAATCTTATCAATTTCACCACATACTGAACATAGGTAATATGGTCAGGACTGGGGCTTTTACTCTTGGCCTCCAACACAAAGTACTTACTGACAATGTTGTCATAAGCAATCATGAGAAGCTGATAGTAGATCACTGAGAGAAGAAATTTCTCTTTGGGTTGTTGCTCTTGTTCATGAACGAAGCCACTCTCAAGTAAAAGTGAATGAAGCCTCTGTTCATAATTATCTAGAATAAACTTGATGTGAGGTAGCGTATTTGTGAATGGGTCCAACATGTTGCTGAAAACCGGATCCTTCTTCTTCGTAGAAGTATTGGTGTCCAATAAATTGGGAGAGAAGAATTCAAACAACTCTTGGCCCAATCTTATGACTTTGGAAAATGCAGTTAAATAGACATCATGCCTGGAAGGTAACTTGATCCCATCAACTTCACCTTGTTTTGAAAGTAATGCAATTGCATTTTCATGTTGTCTTGTCCAGGAAACAAGTTTGAAACGAGGTAATGATAACCCTAGAGAACCACAAGACACGTAAACACTGAGAAATGCTCGAAGACGATTCCTTTGATCAGAATTATCAGGTAAAACAGAAGACATAGGGCTTATCTTTGCTATCTGAGTTTTAGAAATTTCACCTAAATCGATGCATAGGGAGATATTGAAACCTATGAGTAAATTAAGCTGGTTCTTGAAATGACCTGAGGTGGTTGTTGGTAAACACCATAAAGATAGAATCAAGCATAATTCTACCAATTGGTAAGTGAAGTTATCTGACTTGATATAGACATGGTACGAGATTGAACTCTCTAAATAGTAATTGAGCATCTGGTTCAAGGCTTCATTAGACATGTGTTTCTCTTGGATGGTTGAGAATAAGCCATTATCGTTGATAGTTGTTACATAAACACAACCTGTCAACAATAATGGGTGATTCTCGTATAACCAATCAAAGTTTGTGAGATTGGTGGATAGCGAAATGATAGGGTAATATGGTAGCATTTCATCGAGAAAGAATTGGTGTCTTACTTTAAACTCTTCCAAGCTCACAAGTTTGTGAGTTTCAATGATTTCCTTAGCCACGTTAGAATTGAATGGAATGTACGGATAATGCTTCATCGATGGAGATTTATGAAAATCTTGGAATTGTTCGAGTTTATCCAGTTCACCACCAAGAATTCCAGACACCTTGGTCGTTGCTTTGCGTAGACTCTCTTCAAGTCCCTTCAAATACTCTTTGTCGGTGTCATTGATTTGTGAGGTAACAGATAAATCGTGCTCAAGAGAGCTCAAAGATGTGCTAACAAGTTTAACTAAATTCTGCAATTGAGAAATCTGGTCTGAATTCCTTGTAGCTTCGATAGATTCTGAGCTTATACCAGGGCTAACATTCTCTTCGAACCTGAAGTGAGGTCTTCTACCTCTTTTCTTTGCAAATTGGGCAGTTGGGTCGTTATCAAAAGAACACTCGACTCCGATCCTGTGACATCTTTTACATGATTTGAATTGTGGGCCATCGAAAGCACACTTCATTTTAAGACGTCTACAGCGAGCACAAGCTCTTGTTTGACGCCATTTGGCAGCAAAACCATCACCATCAGTAGGTGTTATAGTAGACATTATCAATCATAAAGATTATGTTTCGGTGGATCCCGCGATGATTTGAGTAAATTCAATAAATAACATGTATTATTTTAATCGAGTCTATTTATACAAAAATATGATATATGCAATGGAAGTGACAAATGGTTTGATAATGGTAAATCAAAAATTGACATCAGGTTTTTCATCAACAATTTTGTCAATTTGAGCACCAAATGTAGCCACACATCTAGCCATGGTTGGTGAAGATCTTGAGATAACATCAGTGAAGTAGAAGTTATCAATTGGATTCTTCAATGGGATACCAACGGTCTTGATTGTTTTGGTTCTGTTATGAATATCTTTAATACCAATAGATGCAATTTCTGGTGAAGCTGATTCAATAGCTTCATGTCTCACTAAATGAGGTGCAATTTGACCTAATCTTGATCTAATAGCATATAAGTCATCATATGGAAGAGTTTCGCCCAAATATTCAGACAAAGCTCTTATAATTTTCCAGTCTTCTCTTGCAACACCTGGTGCATTGGTAGCAGCACGAGTACTTTGAGCTCTACCTTCAGTGTTAACATAAGTACCAACTTTTTCAGTGTAAGCTGAACCGGGTAAGATAACATCAGCAAATGATGCACCTAAATCACCATGGTGACCTTGATAAACAACGAATGCATCCTTTGGAATTTCAGCGTTTTTGATTTCATCAGCTCCTAACAAGTAAATGAATTTTGGTTTGGTTGAGCTAACTTCTTCTGATAAGGTTTGGAATCCAATATCTAAAGCTGCAACTCTTGAAGCTTCACGATGTAACAAGTTAACACCATTCCATTCGGGGGTGTTGAAGTTTTTATGTTGAGAAGCGAATCCGCTAACCATTTTGTAAATGCTGTTTGCATCCTCAGAGTTAGCAATACCAGATCCAACAATAATTAATGGGTTCTTGGCTTCAGCTAATTTCTTACCATAAGGACCTTTCAAAGCCTTTTCCAAATCTTTAGCAGTGTTTCCTAAGTGTTCCAATCCGAAAGTTGATTCGAATTCTTCACCAACATGAGAGACTTCTAAGTCAGATCTTAACCACACTTTTCTGATTCTAGCATTCAAGACAGCAGCTTCATGTCTTGGGTTAGTACCAACTAATAAGATTTGGTCAGCATCTTCAATTCCATCAATCGTGGAGTTGAAGACATAGTTAGATCTGATGTCAACACCATGAGCTTCAGTAGCCAATTTGACATCAGTAGTAACATTTTCAGAGCCCAATTTGTTAACTAAATCTTTCAAAGCGACCATGGATTCGGCATCGGATAAAGCACCAGCGATAGCTTTTATTTCATTACCCTTTGGTTGTATTTTGTTGTAAGCAGCAGTAATTGTAGATAAAGCTTCATCCCAAGTACCAGTTTCGAATCTGTCACCATTCCTGATCAAAGGAGTAGTTAATCTTTGAGTTTTTAAACCATCACAGGCGAATCTGGACTTATCGGAGATCCATTCTTCATTAACTGAATCATTTAATCTTGGTAAAACTCTCATAACTTCGATACCTCTAGCATCAACTCTGACATTTGAACCAATTGCATCCATAACATCGATAGTTTCAGTTCTCTTTAATTCCCATGGTCTTGCTCTAAAAGCATAAGGTTTTGAAGTTAAAGCACCAACTGGACATAAATCAATGATGTTACCAGACATCTCAGAGTTGATATTTCTTTCAATATAAGTACCAATTTGCATATCGTTACCTCTACCAGCTGTACCTAATTCTGGTGCACCAGCCACATCATTCATAAATCTAACACATCTTGTACAATGAATACATCTGTTCATAGAAGTTTTCACCAAAGGACCAATAGCTTTATTTTCAACAGCTCTTTTACCGGCAACTTCTTTGAATCTACCTCTGTCTCTACCATATCTTTGAGATTGATCCTGTAAATCACATTCACCACCTTGATCACAAACTGGACAATCTAAAGGATGGTTTTCTAATAACATTTCAGTTACACCTTCTCTTGCCTTTTTAATTCTTTCGGAATCTGTGTGAACAACCATACCATTTGAAACTGGCATAGCACAAGAAGCAATTAATTTAGGCATTCTTTCAACATCAACTAAACACATACGACAATTACCAGCAATAGCTAATTTATCATGATAACAATAACGAGGAATAGTTACACCTGCTTTATCTGCAGCTTGAATAATTGAAGAACCAGCTTCTATATTGACAGTTTTACCATCTATAGTAACTGATACATCAGCTAATCTTCTTGAAGTTGATGACAATAACCTCTTTGATAAGGTTAGAATTGAAGATCTTGTTGACAACATTAATATTTAGTTACAAAGATCTTTCACTATTTACTAATAAATATGTGCAATTAAAAAACTATTGGTGCTTCTCGTTTTTTACTAATTGAAAAATGTGAAGTTTCTGATTCGTTACAAATAATTCCGGGTAAGTTTTTAAATTTACTATGAATTCATTTATGATTGAGAACAATCGTGTGTTGATAATTTATGATGGTGGTGCATCTTCACCTCCTAACATTGTAAAAATAATCAATAATGGTGGTACTATATACATCCAATTCTTCTGTACCCATGACCTATTATCTTCTTCAACTTCTTTTTGTACTTCTATCGTATTACCATTTTCGTCAACTTTAGTTTCAGTAATCTTACTGGGTTCTGCCTTTTTGATGATGTTATTAGGTCTCATTATGGGCTCCGGTTTTACCACTGGAGGCCTGATTATGACATGTGATGAATCGTTGCCGGGAATAATTGATAAGTGATCAACTTCTCCCGTACTATCCAATTGCATTATGAATTGTTTACCTTCTAGATCATCAACAGTAACAAAGCAATCGCTATTGTCAATATCTTTAGTCCCTATACAGATTGGCTCATCATCAATTGATGAGAGCCTACTGGGCAAGAATAATCCTTTCATCGAATCCTTGTTGTATTCAATATGACCAAGTTCCACTCGGTCACCGGAATTGAGACCAGTAGCATGTAATGTGATCCTACTTACATGTGTGGCGGCGATTAACACCAGGAATGCTGCTAATACTTTAAGAAGTAACATTGGAAAATCGGTTTTCTCGCGAGATCATTATCGTGATGATAAGATCGACTTTCATCACAAGAGCAAGTTCCCCCATACGATGTCACTATTCCACTGCGTCAAAACTTATAGATTGCAAGAACTATTTGGATGAATGCAAAACTCGTGAAGTTGATATCAATTCTACCGTCTTTAGAGGAACTCTTTACGAGTATCTTTCGAAAACTACCTTGGAAAACTTCTTGAAGTGCAAAGATCTTCAAAGGAGTGGTGGTGCATACGACCAAGGCATTGATATAGTTGGAAAATGGGACTTGGCTCATTTTTTCGATTTGAATAAACTTAATATCGCTGTATTGACTCCAACCAAGATGACGAAGTTGAATAATGTGTTACCTTTAGTCAAGTCCTCAATTGAGTTGAAAAGTTTGTTGAACAAGCCATTGACTTCATCAGCATTGTCTCTTGCTAATGACATCCACGTGCTAGTTCAGTGCAAAAATTATAGTAGTAAGATAACTGCTTCAACAATCAGAGAACTCATAGGCATTTATTTGCATAATGTTAAAAGGTCGAAAATCAAAAGCACATTCATGTTCTTATTCTCACCGGCCCCAATGACCAAACAAGCATGTGGAATTCTCGACCAAGCATCTATTCCCATTCTTCATGTAACTCTATCACCACTTGTACTCAAGGAACTGGGTTCTGATCTTTATGACATTAAAAATTGGTCAGGCGGTTCCATCAGTTCAATCTACATGAATAAATGCTCCAGTTCCTTACTCAGGTACATGAACTTGGGACTAGAGATGGACAAGATAAAAAATACATCGTTGGTATGAACACCGCAATACTACCGAACATAAACATTTATTATTAAGGATATCATTGATTAAGCTTTGCACTGAAGAACAGTAACGGTTGCTGTTGACGTAAACCTGGTACTGGTAAGAGTCACCACTTGTTGTTTTCCGCTCATGTGCAAAGTATCACCAGAAGTATACTGTGTGATGGTTGTAGTGACGTCAACATACACCACCTTTGGCTTGGGTTTCCCATCTTTCTGCGTCAAGTCACCTGGCTGCACCTGGCCAGTGGTGGTTGAAGATCGAAGTGTGGTGGGTACGGTGGGCGTTTGAGTTAACTCCAGTTCATTGTTCTGATTACTCACTTCTTCGGTTGCAGAAGATGAAGAAGAAGTATCAGTTACAGAAATATCTCCTAATTGATCTGTTGCTGTCGATCTTGAGGTCGACGGGGTTGTTGCACCCTCGCATTGAGGGATTAAGGTATCAAAGGACAGACTCGACTCCATGACAAACAGGCCTGAGTCATCTGTGCTCAATTCTGCAACACTCGTTGGTACATTTGAACTTTCAGTCAGTGGAGAAGATATTTGCTCACTGCTTAGAATGCCAGGAGCAACAGCATTAGCTTCAGATGAGACGGGTATAAAATCAATTGATGAAGCACTTTCAAATACTTCACTTGAATCTTGACTAGTGACCGGAGCCTCCAGACTAAGAACTGTAAAGGAAGAAGAAGTGGTAGGTTGACCGGCAACTGTGGTGCTAATAGAGCTTGCGCTTGAGCTGGTATCTGGAGTTACAGAAGACGAGACATCAGTTTCCTCAGCAGAAATGTCAACAGAGCTGGTTGTAGCGGCAATACTCTCACTGGATGATCCAGGTGAAGCAGTACTACTCTCACTTGATGAGCTTGTTACAACAATACTCTCGCTTGATGAGCTTGATGCAAAAATACTCTCACTGGATGAGCTCAAAAGATCAGCGCTACTCTGAGCCGATGTATTAGGTGTAGCGGAGCTGCTGGTACTTGGTGAGGAGCTTGGTGTAGTAGAGCTGCTGACACTAGAGCTGGTAGTAATCACCGAACTACTCGAAGAGGTGGTAGCGAATGTTGATGATGATGATGACGATTGGGTATCAGAGGTGACTGCATCATTGGGATCAAGATCAGCGGCACTGAAGATTCTTTCAATATAGTTCTGACCATTCTCAACGTTGGCAAAGTTTTGAGAGATATCCCAGAAAGAAAGACCCCCAAAGCTTCGTTTTTCTTGAAGGCTCTTGATGTTTTCAGCGACGACACTGGGTTCGAAATAGAACCCAGCATTAGCAGCGGTTGGACCTGCCGGGAGTCCCAAGAATAATTTAATATTCTTGTTTGGAGAAATTTGGTCAGCATATTGTTGCCAGGTATCAAAGTTAAAATTTGGACCCAAGGTACAATAATTGTTGTAGAATTGGATGAAGGCAAAATCGAGATCAGAATTCTCCATAAGGTTTCCAACAGAAGCATCAGGGTAAGGGCATTGAGGGGCAGCTGACAAGTAATACTTTTTTGAAGTATCAGATGCATATAATTGTCTTAAGCGATTAGCAGTTGCAGCATAACCAGTTGGGATATTATTCTCAATATCAAAGTCAAAACCATCGACTTTCGCTGAACCGAAAGGTCTCTCAGGGTCAGATCCACCAGCGAATTTATTCCATAAGGTGACTGCAAAATCTGTTCCTTGTTGATCACTTGACAAACCGTACGCACCAGAAGCACCTCCAAGTGATAACAACACGATTTTACCCCTCTGTTGACAGTATTCAATATCCTGTGCAATTTGATCACACTTGAATAAGCCATCACTGAAAGATTCAGGGCAAGCTTGGTTTGCAAAATTTAACCCTAAAGGGTTTGGAAATTGATGAAGAAACGATAACAAGACAATGTCAAGAGGACTATCACTTTCACAATAGTATCTCAACCTTTGTTGACCACCACCTGAATTTTGACCCCAATACATCACAACATTTGAATCAGAATTGATATCGAATGCAACCGCATAAAGTGCAAATGTGAGCACCGCTAAAAGATTTATCATAAAGGAATGACTGAAGTTAATCGAATTAATGAAAGACTAGAGTTATTTGAGGGCTAATCCCAGAATATATAGAATAATTTTAACGACAATTGTCATGGCTTCTTAAAATTTTTTACGATTGCAAACAATAAATTGGCTGGATGAAACAATCCCAAAACAGAAATCCCAGCATCATTAAATCTTATTTTTTTTAAAACGCGATTAGATTCATGGGCGCACTTGCAACCGGACTTCGACTTCGCAACAGCTACAATTAGGGTTGCTATGAGGAGCCAAAAGTTGTGATGATGATATGTTGACTCTTTGCTGCAAAAACTTGGGGCCATTCAATCTGTGAACCGCATCCAAACGTAATCCAGTGTAGATAAGGTTTAGTTTTATTGCTGGTCCAAAGACTTAAAATCGGACTAATGCATTAGATATTTTTTACCCTTCATCAGCTGAGGAGAGGATTTTCCGACCGAGATAAGCACCAAGAGTGTAGGATTGGAAGAATGGACTCAATGGGTCAACTCATCGATGATTGGGAAGATGATCTTCGAGAATATTAGTGCTCCATCATACCCAACATCCCCTCCGTGTGAGTATCATCGTCATTGCAACCATTGCAAGTGAGTTAAGGCTTGCCATTCTTTGGAATTAAAACGTTTTCACCCAAAAGGGTTAAATTTTTGCGTAGGCTTTGGACTCTAAAATCGTAAATCCTATAATGGTCATGAGCAAGCACCCAGAAATCTTGTGTTGACTTCCCACCATGAGACTGGAAAGAACTATTGTAGACCATAACAACAGACTGATCGCTTCTTTGGTCACACAAGTTGCTCATTGTCACTCAATTTTGCTTCTGTCGGAAAATTTTTGATTCAAAACTCGAAAATTGGTGTCCTTTTCTCCCAGAATTTGAGTTTAATCTTGCCTGACGTATTTTGGTTAGTCTGAATTTAATTGCTAGTTCGGGCGTCTCGAGCAACTCAGTAAACTTAAAGTACTCGACGGTTAACACAACCCGCATGCACATGTAGTCTTTTAATCGTGTTTGCCAGCCACCACTCTAAATATTTGTTATGTGGCCCAATCGAGTATAGCAGCTGAAACTTTTAGTGCTACTTGCTTGAGGGGATTGAATGATAACTGCTGAATGGTCTTTGATCTTTCATTATGTTTCAAATTTTTTTTCAACAAAGCTAGTTGAACTGTGAATTTTACATTTTATGGATTCTTTACCTAAAAATTTGGAGAAAGTGAATACTGACATATCAAAGAATAGCTCATTACTCTTAAGTCTCTTATGTGATTTGCTTTATGTAGGAGGCTGTATCTCAACTAGATCTACAGATATAAAGAAACGTTGAATGCGCCATTAAATTAAATATGAATACATCCCTCTCCGCTTCGCTCAATCACAACAAAAGGGGATTCTTGTACCAAGTTGAGTACAATTCATCAGCTTTCTATCTTTATTCATATTTGTACTACAATTCATGAGGAAAATCCCGTCAAGAAAGGCTTGAACTTTTTGGCTGCGAAATCGACATCTACCCAGAACAGCAACAACAGCGACATCCACTATGCTTAAGGGGTATATAAAGAGCGCGAGAGAAAGGGAAATTTATCTTTTTGAACTCATGCCTTCTCTCCACCAACCGGCCACTTTTATTAAACTTGACCTCCAATGGAAATACCAAGAACCCTTAAACCTTGTCTTATCTGGACAAGACCTTGCACCCTTTCCTTCAGCCTTTGGATTCTCTGCTCCGAAAGATTTCGTTCCATTGATGAGTCATCAAACTAGAAGATTGCAATCTTATGTAGAGAAGTATAATGCCACGTTCGAAGCCTATGATGACTTCGACATCACCGACCATCAGAATGCGCCCAATCTCATTGAATTATACGGTAATCCAAACAAAGTTCTTGGTAAGGGCGATATTGGAGAAGTTCATTCTTCAGCTTCAAAGAAGGGGCAATTTGCTTTCAAGTACTTTGATTGTCACAACTTAACTGAAGTTGAAGGAGTTATTCAAGAATTTGCTATCACAAACACAATAAGAGTTTGGGGTGTTGTAGAAACCTATGATATTTTTGTGCACAAACACAACAAATCCAAATTAGTTCTCGTCCAAGAACTTGTTAAAGGAGAGTCATTTGAGCATGCCATTAAGAACAACCAACTTTTAAAGAACCCAGAAGTTGTTGATGGAGTTTTCAAACTCATTACTGAAGCTGTAGCTGCTCTTCACAATAGTGGATTTTGTCACAATAACATCAAGCCAAGCAACATCATGTTTGACAGTAAAAAGTTTACCGTTACCATTATTGACTTCACCAAAGCCTCCTCTTTATCTATTAGTACTACACCGCTCTACACTCAAGTCTTGTTAAGAATGGGTGATCCAAAGTACACCCCAGTTGAGAAGTTTCAAGATGCCAACTATTTGCTCTATGACACTACCTATGCCAGAATGGGTATGGCCAAGGACAGTTGGGGGTTGGGTTTAATGTTTTACGAAATGATGACCCAAGGAAGTCGGTTATTCGCTGGGTCTGATTTCACTTCAAGTAGCTTTAAACAGTATTATCAGACTGGAGTGGTAATGGATTTCCATATGAGATTCCCCTTGAACCCACAAGAACCTGACTCTTGGTTTTTCAGAAACGTTACGCTTCATAAGTTGCTTGATCTTAATAATGCCACTAGATGGACGCCAGAGAGATTGATCAACGAACTCTTCTAATACTTTGGTAAAGTTTGGGTCCAACTAGTTCTATAGAAAACATATAAAACAAAAAACATTGATTTTTGAGGATGGAGTAGAGCGGCTAGTGGCGGAGAAGCATCTTGCATTAGTAGAGAACGAATTGATACAGAGCTATCTTTAGAAGTAATTCCAATGGTTAAGTACTTTGATATCAGATCTGGAGTTGTGGCTTCTGAGTCTGATTTGACACACTTTACTAGCACTGTACCTGAGTGTCTACGCAAAGTCGTAACATCACATCGACAGGAAATCGTCCAATTGCTTGATGCAGTTTTTGTAGTGTGAACTCCTAAAGTCTAATGCCGTTACGGGATGAATACACAACAAATTCAATACGGGACAACGGTAAATTAGTGTCCGCCCCACTTACGTTTTGTTGGCATTTGTTCGATACCCGACAAGTCCGTCAATCGTTTCTAGGAATTGAAGCTTCAGCCCCCGTGAGTAACGAACACGTTGTAAATCTTACTATCAACATTTACGAATTATTTCGTCAATTAACAGTAATAAATTCGTGTTATCTTTACAAAGCAATCCATTTTTGGCAGTAGTTTCTCAAGAAATTGAATTAAACAATAGAACTGCTCAATTCTGATTGGTTCGGGCGCTTGTTGTTTACTAAACCCGTCCCCAATTTAGTTTCTGGTCGTGCACGTGTATTATTTTCGCCGAAATTTCGGCGGGCTGTGATTTTATAGGTGTAAAAAAGTGTAGGCGTGTGAAAACGATTTGCAGTCAAAAACTATAAAAGGGGTAGCAAAAGTCCTTAAATTTGTTCACTGTAAACTAATACTTTATAAAGAAAACAATGGTTTCTGTTACTTTCAATTCTGAAAAAGCTGTCAAGAAGGATAATGCTTTATATACCACTTTCTCTTACGAGAATGCAGTTGTCGAGAAACAAGCTGGCGCTTTGAATGTTACTCCTACTAAGGTAGACTATGAATTCAAGGTCGACTTGAAAGTACCAAAAGTCGGATTGTTATTAGTCGGTTTAGGTGGTAACAATGGTACAACTTTGATTGGTTCTGTTTTAGCCAACAAACACAACATTTCTTTTGAAAAGAAAGAAGGGGTTGTTAAACCAAATTACTACGGTTCTGTTACTCAATCTTCCACCATCAAATTAGGTGTTGATGCCGAAGGTAATGATGTTTACGCTCCATTCAATTCTATTTTGCCAATGGTTCACCCAAATGATTTCGTTGTTGATGGTTGGGATATCAGTGGTGTTAAGATGGATGAAGCAATGAAGAGAGCTCAAGTGTTGGATACCGATTTACAAAAACAATTGTACCCATACATTGAGAACATCACACCAAAGCCATCTATTTATTACCCTGATTTCATTGCTTTAAACCAAAAGGAAAGAGCTGACAACATCTTCAATGTCAATGAAAATGGTGACGTTGATGTTGAAAACAAATGGAGAGATGTTGAAAGAATCAGAAAAGATATTCAAGAGTTTAAGACTAAAAACGAATTGGATAAAGTCATTGTCTTGTGGACAGCTAACACTGAAAGATACTCAGACATTATTGAAGGAGTTAATGACACAAGTGATAACTTAATCAAATCTATCAAGAGCAACCACTCTGAAGTATCACCATCTACTGTTTTCGCTGTTGCTTGTATCTTGGATAAGATCCCATACATCAATGGATCACCACAAAACACTTTTGTTCCTGGTGTTATTGAATTAGCTGAGAAGTACCAATCGTTCATTGGTGGTGACGACTTCAAGAGTGGACAAACCAAGATCAAATCTGTTTTAGCTCAATTTTTAGTTGATGCTGGTATCAGACCTGTTTCTATTGCTTCTTACAACCATTTAGGTAACAACGATGGATACAATTTATCATCACCAAAGCAATTCAGATCCAAGGAGATTTCCAAGAGTTCAGTTGTTGATGACATTATTGAGTCAAATGAGATCTTATACAACAAGGAAAACGGCGATAAGATCGATCATTGTATTGTTATCAAGTATCTTCCAGCAGTTGGAGATTCCAAAGTTGCAATGGATGAATACTATAGTGAATTAATGTTGGGTGGACACAATAAGATTTCAATTCATAATGTTTGCGAGGACTCACTTTTGGCTACACCATTAATCATCGATTTAGTTGTCATGACTGAGTTCTTCTCCAGAGTCAACTACAAAAAAGTTGGAGCCAAAGAGTATGATGATTTTTATGCAGTATTAACTTTGTTGAGTTACTGGTTAAAAGCTCCATTATCCAAACCTGGATTCAAACCAATTAATGGTTTAAACAAGCAAAGATTAGCTATAGAGAACTTGTTGAGATTATTAGTTGGATTACCAATCAATAATGAGTTGAGATTCGAGGAGAGATTGGTTTAGTTAGGGGCCAAAGTTAATAAACGCGACACAATATCAATTGTTTCATACCATAACGTTACTCGCGACCAATTTATACACGACCACATAAACAGGAAGAGTCAAACAAAATGAAATTTGGTAGGAATGGAAGAATTCCGTGTTCAGCATTCTCGTGCTTGAAGTGATGACCACATGAGCACTCCAAATATGAATTTTAACTGCTGGGAAAATGACATTTTGTAGCCTTGACATGATGGTCCATGACGTAATTTCCCCTTAATCTATGACATAAACGAGATATTTTCTTTTGTGTCCAACTATCCCGACAAAATAGGCAATTGGAAATATTGTGAGGTTTTGTACCTCTCGAAACAATAGGATGATTGGCCAACATTCCTAGTCAAGAGCTCTTGAAATTCGTCTCTCAAACACCCTTACGAATATAAATAATCTTCAACATCCTGTGGTCCCTTGCTAACAAAAGTCACAAAAGTCACAAAGTAACAATACAAAACAATTATGAGTCTTTTAGTTGATTCCCAAGCGACTTTCGCTACTCCCACAATATCATCATTATCATTCCAAGCTATGACGTCACAAAGTGGTAATTTTCAACAACAACAGCAAATTAATTCTGAAACCTTAGTGTTGTTGGTGTCATCGGACACTTTAACATCAACTCCATCACATACATTTTCTATACATTCGCCAAGCGATTCAATAATATCACAATCCTCGTCAACTCCATCAACAACTGTACATAACAATGCCACCTCATCGAAAAATTGCAAAATTCAATTATTTTATGGGTTAGTATCCTTTTTAATGGCGTCAGTTGTTGTTGGATCACTTTAATGAATTAATGAATAATGCAATACCCTTTCTACTTTTAATCTTTTTTTAAATATACATTACAAATTATTATAAATTATTATAGTCGTTGTACAACGATCTCCAGTCGTTGAAAAAACTTTTGAAGAATTTTACCCCAATCCCAGTCTCTTTGTATCCGCATAAACTTCTTATGCTATGCATTGACATCTCAGGTAATCCGATATCAATTACTCTTGAACCTGTTGCACTGGCTAAATAAGGTCCAATTGTACCTCCAGACCGAGAATCATTCCTGATGTGAAACTTCTGTAACTGGAAATGATTTTTTCGACTGATCTCATGCAACAAACTAATACCAACAGACTCACTCATAACATGTTGATTACTATCAACTTTTATAGTCATTCCTTTGTTGGGTAAAGGGTAATTGTTTTCCAAGGAAGCACTCTTGAAGTTGGGATTCATGGCATGTGTGACATCTGCCGATAATATGATTGAATTAGCAAATACAACAGATTCATCATGGACATTATTAGTGGCATTACACAATCTCTCGATTGTAGCATTAAGAAATCTCGATTGAACTCCTGTTCTCGAACCAGATCCAATCTCTTCATGATCAACCAATAAAACCATATTGAGTCCCTTATAGTTATTTATGGATTTATCTTCAATGAAAAACAGTTTAGAGTATTCAATTAACCCATAAATTGCTGAAAATGAACAGAGTCTATCATCGATTCGTGGAGCAAAGAGAAACTCGTTATTGAGACCACCTCTAGTACATTTCTCAACATCGAAAAGGTCTAAATCAAGTTGCAAAAGATCTTTTACTTCAACTCCTGCTAGTTTACTGACGTACCTCAATAAACTTATTGGGTGGTCTTGAGTCAATGGATTATGCTTCTCTTCTTCTGCTGGTTGTTCGTCGATTCCATACCCTATTATGGGAACCATTTGAGTTTCGGGATTGTATTTAGGGTCGAGTCCAAAGTGTGGTGCTAGTGAAGGAATTTTAGCTATTGGATGGGGTGAAGACTTGATGAGTTTTCGTATCACTCTACCATTCTCTTTCACTAGAACTGCCCCGCCAATCCCCAAGTCTCTATCCAACCATAACTTGTTTAGTGAACCACTGTAGTTTGCAACTCCGAGTAAATTGTACCCGTCAATCAGTGTTTTAATACTCGCAGGTTTAAGCTTAACAGCTAGAGAATCAACGTGACTTCCCACCACACCAGCACCATATTCAGGTTTCCATTTGCCACCAATTACAAACGGGAGAATTGTCAATCCAGCACGAACAGTATAAAAGAACCCACCTTGACTTATTTGGTCAGCAAGCTCCAAACTGATTGGTTTCAGCTCATCAATGTAGACGAACCCATTGTTCTCTAGAAGAGATCGAAAATGTTGCACCACATGGAATGTAGTGGGATTGGTATCAGTAAATTCCATGTATTGTTCACAGTAAGCGTTGTAGTAAGAATCATTGTCTGGGGGAATGACAGGGAGCGATTCATCAATTGAGTCTAGGGTCTCAGCATCAGAGTCAGTACTTAAATCGTCCCATGACAACAAATCATAATCGTCTAACGACTCTAGGCCTTCCATTGTTCGTTTAAGTTTCTTGTGTTGGGTGAGATTCATAGCCAGCATCCGCATAGATAGGCGGACTAGGTAACTATTTCTGGTCACATGACCCACAGAGTTATCAAAAGTTTTCCACTATTTTGAGTGGACGCGTCATGAACTCATCAACAATTACTGTACATTGGCACGATGATACGCAACCAGTTTATACAGTTGCATTCCAACCCAATGGTAGTAATGCATCTCCACGGCTCGTGACTGGTGGAGGTGACAATAATGTCAGAATTTGGAAGTTGATTCACAACGAGAGCGGATCCACCGTAGAGTATTTGACGTCTTTACGAAAGCATACGCAGGCAGTTAACGTGGTAAGATTCAACAGTGATGGTACTGTGCTAGCAACAGCAGGCGACGATGGAACAGTGATTTTGTGGACGTTATCGCCAACTATAGTCAAAGATTTCGAAGCAGAAGATGACGAAGACATTAAAGAATCTTGGGTGGTATGGCAAATGTTCAGATCATCTGCATCAGAAGTCTATGACATTGCTTGGTCACCAGACAACAAGTATTTAGCATCAGGTTCCATGGACAATATGGTGAGAATTTATAATGTGGAAACGAAACTGCTCATACATCAAATCCCGTCTCATACTCATTACGTTCAAGGTATTGCATGGGACCCTCGAGGTCAGTATCTAGCATCTCAATCAGCTGATAGATCCATGGATATCTACAAACTCTCACACGATATGGCTGAACCAAAACTTATTCACAAGATAACAAAAGTTGACTCACCCGCTACAAGACTCAGTAAGAACCCAAAGGAAGAAAGAACGCGATGCGTTCAAATGTATCATTCTGAAACACTCCAATCGTTTTTTAGACGACTAACATTCTCCCCTGATGGGAAACTACTTTTAACTCCACTGGGTATGTACAAAACATTTGAAGGCGATTCGGAAGAGGAAACCAATACAGTGTTTATATTCACTCGTGGATCAATGCACAAAGGTCCCGTGGTTCATCTACCAGGAATGAAGAAACCTGCTATTGCAGTTTCATTCTCTCCTATAATTTACAAGTCAAACATTGAAACTCCAGTCTTCAAGTTAGCTTACAAGATGATTTTTGCAGTAGCAACTCAAGATACCATTATCATATATGACACAGACCATCTCAAACCGTTAGGTCTAGTGACGAACCTTCATTACTCCAGTATAACAGACTTAGCGTGGGATAAAGATGGTAGGACCCTCCTCATAAGTTCAGCGGATGGATTTTGTTCCAACATTAGGTTTGAAGATGTGTTTGGTGAGATGTTGACGTACGTTGGAGCTGAAGACTATTGGCAAAAACTAGGAATACAAGCTGTGGCATCACAAGATGATGTGATAATGATACCCAGTCCAACCCCTACCCAAGAAGAATCGGAACATCCCAGAAAAACGAAACCTGAAACTCAAAATGAAAAAGCTGGAATTTTCCAGTACATAAAGAAGAAATCTGCCACTAACGAAACTAATGAACCCGAAAAGAAGAAAAAACGTATAGCGCCAACGCTTATTAATAATGTATAATATAGAATACATATTCACCTATATTTCATTCAGTAATTGAGATGCTAATCTTTGTCTTGCTTTCAAGATCATTTCTTGACGTCTTTTGTTCAAGAGCTGAGATCTTTCCTTTTCACTTGTGCCCCATTTATTGTTGACTTGTTCAACTGCTTCATCGACATTTAATCCGTATTTCTCAATAAGGTTGATGGTAGCTCTTTCTTTCACTATGTTATGATCTATCTCTTCTGGTGGTGATACTTGTTCACCTGGTGGTGAGGGTAAACTACCATTTTCCATGTACCTATTGATAGTTAATTCCACTGATCCAGTTCTTTGGAGATCGTACCTGATTTGGCTGACTGTAAGTTGCGGAGCAATAGCTTGCACAACTTCAATCATGCCATCAGTTACTTCACGCTGATCTTGGTGGGCACTTCTTGAATTTGTAGTGGGAGTTGGCCTATTGCGTTGTTCTCTCATTTCTTGAATCTCATGAGGCACTGTTTGTTGGATGGGTGTGATGAGCCATCTTAAGAAGATGAACGCTACCAGTAGCGTGAGTACAAATATAATAGTTGAAGTTTCCATTATTTTAGTTGGTTATTAGTGCGCATCTACCGAAATGATTGTAATTACATTAATAGTCGTAGTCGTAAGTGTGGACTTGGGTCAAATTAGACCAGTCATTGTGCCTCGACGCTGGAAGTCGTGGGAAGGTTTCAAACATTGAGTTGGCTTTGCTCGAGCTGTTCGAGCTGTTGTCCAAAATGTGCTTGAGGCTGGCTGAATAACATTGTGTCAACAGTATGTGATTAAGACTTAGCGACAAGTGGGAATAAAGTTGCCTTGATTTCATAAGGACGTGTCTCCAACTTCGTTTTCTCATTAAATGTATCAGATGATTGCTGTAACTGGTGAACTCACTTGAACGTAAGCTTAAAGTCTGCATCTTCATTCTTTACTTTGTACAAGAAATTCGTTACGATTTCGTTTTCCTTACAAGGCATATTGACAAAATGCTTCCTTGTGTGATTAGCCATTTCAATTTTTGAAATTTCACCCTTTCTTCTGCTTCTTTTGTAACTCAAGGTTTTTTTTCCGATATTGGACTTTAAAATGTTGGCATTGATACTAGCACATTCAGGTAAACCCAAATTATACCTTTTATTGTACTCATTCAATGCTTTGAGGGGGTAACTACTAAAATCAAGGGGATCAACTTTTGGTTTATCCTTAGGACCATTGGAATTTATATGTCTTGATAAATATTCTTGCTGAGCTTGATGAGCCGCAGCGTTTCTTGCCTTTGTGACAGCTCTACTAGGCTGTTTTGACTCTGACTCAGAATTCGATTCTCTTAGTTTGGCCATGATTTGATTGAGAAAATCGATACTGAGATTAACCACAATGAAGAAGACGTGCGCATACCGAAAAACTATTGGCCGCTAGAGGAAATGGTTGGAGTCATAAAGATTTTAAAGATTCCAAGCAATGTTGAATATTTTTTACTAGGGGTCAGTCTGTTGCCATAACAAGAAATGAACGCTAAGGTAATCAAAATTAAAAATAAACTTGAGGGTCTAATGAGTTCATAAAGAGAATTTAATAAAATTAGCCACATCGAATGTGTGTGATCGGCGTTTTCGGTTATTTTACAGATTAATTCAATTTGAATTAGGTATGATGAACCCCATTTTAGCTGGCAAAGGTATACCAAAAATTATTTGGGGATACTAAATATTAATGGGTAATTTGTAAGTGAATTTGATTTGAATTGAGTGCAGGATTGTTGTTGTTTTGATCGGAATGCATTGATTAGACTCCGAATGACTAATTGAGACTGATTCTATTGTTTAGTTGGTGTCGTAATTATTAGTCAACCAATCTAAAAGTATAACAAATTATCAAGATTGTTCCAGTTATCAAGTAAATTTCTTGGTAATATAATTCCAATGTGGAGCCTCACCCCACACGTATTTGAAAAATTGCATACAATGAGACTTGGTGGTACAATGTAACTTTATTATGCACTGTGCTTTGTTAAACGAGATCACAGCAAGAGTAACCGAGTATTCATCGTAAAGTTTTTTGGTCTCATTTTGAGATTCTCCCAAGGCTTTACCTGACTTTCAAGTTACTGCATCGAGAAATCATTACCCACCAAACTTTTAGTTGGAAAGAATCTCTGAGTTAGATTGAAACCTTAATCACAAAGTTTAAATTGCACTCAAATTAGGTGGTTGGTCTCATCGCTGATCCTGCCATAAAGAGTCAATGACCGCAATGACCATCACATACACCGACAAACTTATAAAGGTTACCAAAACCCATGTATGGAACGATTTTTTCTTGGTGTATGTAAATGAGAAGTGACTCTTGGCCAATGAAAATATCTTTTAATTTGGAAGCCAGTAGTCGGAGATGAGTGGCACTGATAACTTGGGCGTCTTGGGGCAGCAAAAGTGATTGAAAAAAGTCTTTCCAAAATGGAAGTGTAACCGGGAATGTTGGAGATATTCCCTCAAGACTGACCTCAAGATCCACAGAGATCAAACGCAGGACTTCTCATACTCAAATGTCAGCTATTGCTCCTCGACCATAGAGGTATGGTACTACTTTTTCCAGGACAAAAGATGGAAACAGCAACATTGTGCAACGATGAGAGATCCAGTTTGATCTGCTTATGATAATATCATAATGTGTCAGCCCTTCGTGGTCAGCACGATGAGTTTATCGACGAATTTCGAGGGTGAAATTGAACGAAGATTATGAGCTACAATAAAATCATTACAAAACCGCTAGCTTTATAGGACTAATCATCTGTTCAAACACTAATCAAGAGTAGACGAGTTACTTTTTCGTTCTAGAAGTCAATATGAAACTTGAGTAAACCTGAAACGACTGAATTAAAGTGACTCACTATCAGTTTAAACACGCAGATCATTAACATCTTCAGGAACCTGATGAGGATCGACTAAAAAATCTATCGAGGTTTTCTTGTTACTATTCAAACTGCTGGTTAAACTAAATCCATGTCAGACTAACTTATACATTTACGAAAATAGATGAATGATTTTAAGTTTAAAATGTCATGATTATTTCAAGTTGACATCCACGACGTTTCACTAATTCCTCATTCACCATAACTCTAAAAATGGGTAACTGGTGAAATGAAATACCTATGTATAAATGAAAAAATATTAGTTGTTGAACATTCATTTAATACCACAAACGGTTATAGTTGAATGTTTAGTATCAAAATTCAAAAGAAATTCTCGGTTTAGTACATGTAGGTGGTTAATACAAAAAACGCAAAGGTAGATCGTGGAAAGGGTTTGAAACAAGAAAATAACTGGTTAAAACCCTAATTGGGAATTTCATTTTTTAAACTCCTTCACTAAATTTGTAAACCAAAAAATAGTTTTTTAATAAAAAAACCTTATTAAAACTATGTTGATAACTCAAAAAATAAATTACTATCCTTTAAAAACTTCAACTAATCAATATAAATAGTATTAAAATCTCAATCAAGATTATAATTACTTTAAGTAAATATAGCAAAATTCAACTACCAACTTTAATTATAATTTGATTATCTATCAAGTTAAATTATCGACCCTCACATCAATTTTGTGGTTTGCTTTCAAAGTTTAGTCTGATTGTTGGAAACGTCAACTATCGTTCCATAACAAACCAAAAATATTGATTTTAATATCAATTTCACTCAATCTATTATTATTTTGATCAGAAACTCATTAGTTGGTGTTATTCATTATCACTCCACATCTCATCGTTTTATTAGAATTGTCAAAAATATCCTTTTGAAATATTCATATTGGTGGTTGACATCCACTAATTAGCTCATTTACTAACTCATTTATATGTTTATTATACCTGAATTTGATAATACAACAAGAAGAAATGATAAAATCGAAACTTATAGGGGATCTATTAAGACTTTAAAAGATGCTTTACTTATACTTGAAGGTTCTCGTTTAGGTCTATTACCTAGAATCAAAAGAAGACTTAATAGCATCGAAAGACAATATATTAAACCAAATACTATTTTTGCTTGGAATGAAACTGAATGTGGAATGAAAAGATGGACTGATGGTAAAAATTGGTCAGCGTCAAAAGTTTCTGGCCCATTTCTTATTTACAAAGAACTTGACGAAGGAAAAAAATCCATAAAGAGAAATGGTTTGCTAAAACAGAGTTTCTCTTTGACAACAAAACAAGGTTCTAAACTTCATTTAATTGGTTATTATTCAAATTCTGCTGATTTGACCATCGATGGAGATTCAACTGAAATTCTTGAAAGACCTGTTGAAACAAATCCTCCATTCAATGCAAAGGCATCATCCTCAAAACATTTTGGCGTTCAACCAACTCAAGATCCACAATTAAAAGATTTGAAATTAGATTCCACTATCTATCAAGAATATTTGTTGTACTATGATCAATACTCCAACACTAATGTTATTTCCAATACAGAAACCCCACCAAATAATCAATTAACTCCTGGCTCAAATAATGTATTACCTTCGTTATCGGAAAATGCTCCATCAACATCGTTTATTATTCAAAAGACGAATTCATTTACACCACAACCCCAACAAGTTAACCTCGTGCAACATTTTCAACCTCCACCACCCCATCCAAGTCAACAAATTCAGCATCATCAACCCATACAACCACCACAACAACAACAACCACTGCCAGCAGATTCTAGTAAGAAATCAAGTCCACCAGAATCGGTTAAATCACCACCATTGTCAAATACAGTACCCTCTGCACGGTCTTCATTGATCCCCCCTATATTGTTTCAACCATTAATCTACCCTCCACCACCACCATTACCTGGAACACTCACATCACCACCAAATAAACCTCAAGCCACATCATATTATCAGCCAATGTCAGGAACCATTCAAGCGAATAATTTTCCTGTACCACTGCCACCAGCGTATACTTTTAGTACTGGTTACTATCGTTACCTGGCCCCAACACCCCATTATTATCATCCAGTATCTACCCAAAATTTTTTAACCGGAATGTATCAAGATCCCGTTAAAGCACCAAGAATCTACCATGATCATAATCATAATCGTAATATTATGAATAATGGTGTTCAAATAAGATCCCCTACAAATTCTACAGGTTCATCACCTAATCAACTGGGTATACTTCCTCCTAAGAGAGACGATTCGGAAACCATAAAAATGTTGGATAAAAATTTTTCTTCACGGTAATTTGTATTAGTATTTCATTTCATAGACAACAATTTAATGATCATCGGAAATGTTTCAGATTTTTGAAATATTATTGGACCTGAAATTTTTTAGGTCATTGTTAGCCTATCAGGGGTCAATCTGAAGATGTTTGCCCACCATTATTAGGGATGTAGCCTTTGATAGGTTAATGGAAAAACCGCCCATATGCCGAATTTGGTTGGTGTTCTGCAAACTACGTACATATGGATTACCATGCGTAAAAGCTACAGATACCCAACAATGGAATCACACATCTGCTTTACATGCATATCCCACAACAACCAAATTAACTCATCACTTCGCCTCATTTATGAATCAAGGTACTTGTCATTAATTTAGATAAACCTGTATACAAAATTGTTCTTTACTGCATAATCTAAATTGGGAGATGGTTGTAAATAGAACGTTAAAAAGTATTGACACTCGACCATTGATTGAAACTTAAGTCTTTTGTCATTCTTTTTTCTAACAGCCGCAGTACCTATTTGGTGTACGAACAGTAATCAATAAGAAACAGTACTCCAAAAAATCACTCGGTTCAACTTGCTTGACTCACTTGCTTGACCCAATGCATTGCAGCACTACAGTACATACATCTGAAGCATGAATTCCGGCCCGAAGTTTGGGCGGTGCCTTATTAGTATTTTAATTTATTTAACAGATGCAACTGTCGTAATTGCGATGTGATTGACGTGGCCTGAAGGTAAAAAATCAAGCAAATTGATTGGTAGACTTGTAACAGGTTTCCCTTGGTTGATGTTTGATCGACATGACTAAGCACTATGTCGACAGGCTTTTATTGTACTTCATGCGCTTTTCAATCATGTACTTCAAAGACTTGGTTATGCCAGAGGTGAAAATACCTTTAAGCGATTGGATTAATGATGGCATTCGTACTATGTCAATAATGACTTGATTTATCTTCTCATTCAAGTGCTGATCTCTGATAATGATATCAGTTAACTTCATATTGGTGTCCCATTGTGGATCATACAATGCAAATAATTTTGACCTAAAATTCAATGGTAATTTCTGTATGAGTTTAATTTTGTCCTTGTCATCAATTTTTACAGTGAACACCGAGTCATTATCATTATCGGTGCTTTTCTTCGTATTTGTGTTCTCCTTGCATGCAATCAAGAGCTTTTGCTCAACAAATGTATCATGATATGGTTTGTAAAGTTTTTGAAAATTACTAAATTGTTTTGTGACTATGTTTTTGACTTTATTAGGATTTTCACCACCAATCAACATTCTTGGATCCCCTAAGTATGATAACAGGGTTATAGTTTCATAGATTTTTGATTCTTTGATTGTTTTCGTATCATTTATCAAAAGGGCTAATGCAAATGCACTGCTCAAATTATACTGATTTAGTAATTTAACCTTTTGAGCAGTTTCATCATTTGACCAAGAAATAAATTTAACTGGCTTTTGTAACCGTCCTGCAATGTAAAGGTTAGTCCACTCTGTGAGATCTTTCTCAGCATTCTTTGTTGAGATAATACCATATTTAGTCAATGTTTTATCAAGTTTAACAAAGGGATTGAAGTACAATCCTACCCCCATATTCTGGAACCAATCAATAAGACCCAATCCACCATATTTCAAACCTGAGTAATGTTGAGGGAACTTTCGTAAATTCAATTTGTGAAATTCTGTAGGATTTTCCACAATATGAATTAAATCCATCTGAAGGTTTTTGGGTTTCTTAGTATAGCCACGCTGTTCAAATACTCCGGATCCATATCCTATAGTGGTATTGATTGGAGCTTCAAAATTTCTAATGATTCTATCAAGTTTTTCATCAGCTTTAGTCACAAACAGTTGGTTTTCGAGCTTCAAATCTTTTGGGACCACGACTTGATCGATTCCTTTATAACCATCTTGTATAATTGGATCAAATATGGACTCGGATACGTTTGAATGTATTCGACGAACAAATTGTCGTATCGCCAGTCTCATGTATGATCATGAACTAGTGAAAAATCGAAATTTTATGATTTAGTGCACGCAATTTCTCGCGCTATGATTCATATTTTTCACTCACTTCCACCAAAACTTGGCTGTTAAAAGTAAAGATCTTGAGAAAAACTTTTTAATTAACTGTTAAAATGTCAACAAACTCTCAAAAGTATAGATCAACTCGTTCAGAAACCGATCAAGCTCTTTGTTTCGAAGATGTGGTTATGACTGGTTTGGCTAAAGATGGTGGTTTATTTGTACCATCATCAATTCCTAAATTACCAAGTGATTTCTTGACTAAATGGAAAGATTTGAGCTTCCAAGAGTTAGCATTCAATATCATGAGATTGTACATTGATGAATCGGAGATCTCAGACGTTGATTTGAAAGATTTAGTCACTAGATCTTACTCCACGTTTAGACATCAAGACATCACTCCAGTCAAAAGTCTCGATCAAGACAAAAATCTCTACTTGTTAGAGTTGTTCCATGGTCCTACTTACGCTTTCAAAGATGTTGCTTTACAATTTGTTGGTAACCTTTTCGAATATTTCCTTACTAGACGTAACGCTGGCAAAGAAGGTTCTGACAGAGAAACTATTACTGTTGTTGGTGCCACTTCTGGTGACACTGGTTCAGCAGCTATCTATGGTTTAAGAGGCAAGAAAGACGTTGATGTATTCATCTTATACCCTACTGGTCGTATCTCCCCAATTCAAGAAGAGCAAATGACCACTGTTGAAGACAAAAACGTTCACACTTTATCTGTCAAGGGTACTTTCGATGACTGTCAAGACATTGTCAAACAAATATTTGGTGACAAAGAATTCAATGAAAAGTATCATGTTGGTGCTGTTAATTCAATCAATTGGGCTAGAATCTTAGCTCAAATGACCTACTACTTCTACTCTTTCTTCAAATTGTATAACAACGACGAGAAGATTAGATTTGTGGTTCCATCGGGTAACTTTGGTGATATCTTGGCTGGTTACTTTGCCCAAGAAATGGGTTTACCAGTAGATAAATTGATTATTGCTACAAATGAGAATGACATCTTGGATAGATTCATGAAAACTGGTCGTTACGAAAAGGCTGCCGATTTGAGTAAGCCCGCTGAAGTTAAGTCCACTTACTCACCAGCAATGGATATCTTGATTTCATCAAACTTCGAAAGATTATTATGGTATTTGGTGAGAAATAACGTTACCAAGGACGATAACGAAGCAGGAAAAATCTTAAATGAATGGATGACTCAGCTTAAGACCTCTGGATCTGTTACTGTGCAACCAGAAGTTATTGAAGCTGCCAGAAAAGATTTTGATTCTGAAGCTGTCAAAGATGAGGACACTTCCAAGACCATAAAAGAAGTCTACTTGAATCACCCAGAACAATACATTATGGACCCACATACTGCTGTTGGAGTCACTACCTCGTACAGATTCATTTCCAAAGATACTGAACCAAGACATTACATTTCATTATCCACTGCTCATCCTGCTAAATTTGCTGAAGTTGTGGATAAATCATTGAAGGGACTCGAAGGGTACTCATTTGAGACTAAAGTTTTACCAGATGAACTCAAGGCTTTAGCCTCAAAAGAGAAGAGAATAAATTTAGTTGACGAAGCCAGCGTTGAAAAAGTTAAAAGCGTTATTGTTGAACAATTATCCAAATAAGTATTGTTATTATTTTAATTTGAAAATTACTGGTCATTGGGTTTCTTCTTTAACGAAACTTTACCATCATTAAGTTCTACTTCGTAGCCTACTTCTTTTAGGACTTCATCATCAACTGTTCTCTTTGCTTCTAATGAAGCGACGAATTTTTGGTTTTCTGGGTTCTTGTGTAATAGAAATTTAAGGCACACTATAGCCCTTTCCTTGATGAATGGATTCTCATCATCAATGATACAACTAGAAAGTATAACACTAAGGACACCTAAATTTCTTACCTTCTCTTGCATTTCAAAGGATTCGTGTGAAAGATAAGCAATTATCTCAATCAAGGAAGACTTGACGTTAGGGAATACTTTACCTTCTTTGGTTTTCTTTTTTGTCATGTTCAGAGGGAGAATATTTTCGTGGATAGTCACAAGCAAATAGCCTAAATCTTCAATAGCATTGTAGCTAATTAAGAATTGTTTGACTTGATTATACTTGCTCAATGAGGATATGATGTCAAGGACACAATTCAATTTTTTGTTCAACAGGTCCAAGTCCAGCTGATCAGTAGAATTGTCCTTGAGCTTTGGGGTTGTTTGTTTGACAAGTTTTTGATAAGAGTGATAAATCCAAGTGAGTATAGCAGTCAACTCATAATTGTCCCACTCGTCTCTTGATGTTAGGATAAGTTGAGCTGAATGTAAGATATCAAGCCAATTGTCGTCGTTAGTAGCATCCAAGAATTTATTGAAACTCTCATGAGTGAAGATTTGACAAATACAAATGATAACCAGGATATCATAAGGAGATAAAGGTTGTGTGACATCAATGTTCTTCAACTCGTTTACCAAATGCATAACAATGACACTAGCATCCTCACTGTTCAATACGTTGTACAAGAAATCTGAATTCTTGGACAAATTCAATAAAGCTTTGATGAATGGGAATTTGGTGTCAGAAGATTCATTAGACAAGATTAGTGCTGTCTTTATGGCAGCTGGCGATATTTCATGATGCTTTGACTGCGTCATGTTAGCAAATGTTTGGTAATACACTTGTAAAGTCTTTTGGTAAAAAGCATCGGTATGTTCAACAGCTTCACAAAACAAGCCCAAACTTTCCAACAAAATTTGTGGATTGAACTCAGAAGTTTCAGCACTGAGGTTCCTCACGAGTAGCAAGATTCCTCTGAACACTCTCACTCGGTCGGTAGTTGTGAGATTCAAAATATCATCTATTAGAAGAATTTCCAATACTTCTCTGAGCTCATTGCTTTGAGCTAATTCACAACGAAATTGAGAATCGTTTGTTTGATTTATGATACTACCCAAGTTTTGAAGTGACTCGTCAGGAGAAACAACCCCGATATTGTCTATTATCCTCACAACTTCCTCAGCTTTCATTATATCATTGAGTTGCGAAAAGTAGTCTCGAAACTTTCACGCTACAACTTTACAGCGACAACTTTACAGTGGGTATCATAATTTATTCATATTCAATCAATCAGAACTTTGATCAAGCCTTGACCAGCTTCAGTCAAGAAAGATTTTAACTCGTTAGTTTTGGTTTTCATAATAATATCTTTATAGTCAGCTACAGGAAGTCCTCCTATAAAGAGTCTTGGGATATCTTTAATTTCATTATCATTAGCTGTGAATTTAGCGTTATGGGTATTTGGATCATTAATCATTGTACGACTGTAGTCATTGTAAGTTTCGGAGTATTCCTTCTTCAGAGAGAATCTTTTGAGGTAGTCCACAATATCATCGTGGTGTGGGTGTTTGACTAAGTTGACAGTTTTAATCTCTGGATGAATTTTAATACTGGTAAGTATTCTTGTTGCTTCGAATTGCTGTTGAGTATTATCATTAGTGGTGATCAAGATAATTGGATTAACACTTAATATTTCCTTCAAGTCGGTTTGTGGGTCGACGTGTTCTAATTTTGCAATTTGTTCTGAAACAATGAGGTGGTCTTCTGCTTCTTTGATGTAATTATCCCACTGGCTAAACTCTTTTGTATTCAGTGATTCATGATTGACTGGAGCTGCACCAATGATAGTCAGTAATTGTGTTGAAGTGAATATTGAAAGGTCGTTTGACTGGCTGAAAATTGAAATATTTAAAAATATACCTAGAAAAGCTAGAACAATCAAAACTAATAAAGTGTCACAAGCGACATTATATTTTGACTTTCTAGTCTGGCGATCAAGATTTTTTTCAAGATCGTATTCAAACATTGGTAGAAATTGGACAAACTATGGTTTTATATACTTGTTGAAGTTTAAACAAAATCTAGATTTAGTGGTGGTGTTTTAAAGATTGCCAATACTGAAGCGTGTTGTAGGTGTCCTTAACCAGAATTGTGTGAGGGCCAATTGCAAAAAGAGGAATTTCACAATTATTTTTCTCTGACAATTTCTGCAAGAGGAAACTCACTTACTCAACAGCTATTACTTCAATGTTTGATGTTATGGATAAACAACAATATATCTACCACACTATGAAGACACGTTATGTTAACGCCAATCTAATAATTTGAATATTTGTTTACTTAGCAAAACTCCACATGGCGTTCGTCAGTCGTAAAAAATGTGTTAAATTTATGCATGAACTGCATATCAATACCTTATCGTCCTCTTGAAATCAAATCAATTGCTTCAAGCATGTCACTCTCACCATGAATGTCAAAAACTGACCGCCTTATACCTTCATAGTAAATCTTCAAATTTTTGGCAATTGGTCCACCTCTGGCCATTGTGGACGCAACACTTTTTTTGAATTTGTATGCTAATTTTGGCCAAAATACTTCTTCAAGGGTGTTTTTGTCCAAGTCCTTCAAGTACTTATCAAGAAGATTGGAAACATTTGATTCGTCTGTATTGAGTTCACATGCCACTAATATCTTGTAGAGTGTCTCGAGGAATTTACTGCACGATTCATTAACTTCTTTGAGAATGACGATAAAGTTACGTGGCAGTTGTAAACTTCTTGTTAACTGTTGAGATGCACTTTGAATTTGTTTGGCGATGGTAGCTTTGTCAACCAACGTACTAAATTCAGTCTCGTTCACTATACTCAATGCAATCAATCGATTGCGTAACACAACATTATCTGCGTTGAAAGTTGAGTTATGTCCACAATCAGCCATTATCACTTGATTACAACTATCAATTAATTGGTGTCTCTTGGTCAATTGATTAGCGTTATAATCTCTCACAAGTTTGATCGATAATAAAGATACATCACTTTCTTTATTGTCTCTTTCTCTATCGTAAAGGTCTTTGATTTGACGGTGTAACTTGGCTAGCTTGATGATACTTGTGCTGTTGGATCTATCACTAGAATCAACCGATCGCTCAAATTCCTCTAGTTGCAGAATCAACATGAAGAAGATATTGGATCCTCGTAGCAACTCGAGTGTTGTGTGAATCTTACGGAATGCTCCGTTCATTTTAACAGCCTCATCATATGGGGCAATGATTTCATCTTGAACTCGTTGAAACGAAGTGTTGACTCTCTCAATTGATGGAGTAATATCACGCTTGATTCTGCTATTTGTCTTCTCTATATCAGAGAAGTTTTCCATTATCGATTCATAGTTTTTGGAAGTTAACGTTGTCATTCTTTTTTCCACTTCATCGACATCAAATGTTAATCGTTTAATTGATGTGTTTATATCCAATTCATCAGTATTGTGATCATTGGTACTGAGGAGTAAGTCATTGGCAAAGCGGTATGAGTCGAAATCAGCCTCCAAGTATGCCTCGAAATCTTCTAATTCATTGGGCTCCATAGTGAAACCTGGCGCGACCACCAACATAACTTTATCACCAAGAAACTAATCTACAACTGTACTTGTTTGGCATGAGATCGTTCATAATGATGGCTCTAAAAATTGGACTTCTAAATACGTAGAAGTTACTCAGTTCTATAAACAGGCTTTTTGGCTTCAGGTTTCTTCTTATGCTTTTTACCACCTCTTTTATGGAACATTTTCTTCTTTAGAAGTTTTTCCTTCTCTTTCTCAAGTTTCTTAATCACTTGTAGCCTCTCTTCTTTCCTCTTCCTACTCTCGATCTTATTTTGTCTCTTCTTCTTACCAGCTCTATGCTTTTTTTTCTTGGGTTCGTCGAATTGGCGATTGTACTCTTCAAGGTTCACTAGTTTCCATGGTTGCAAGTCTCTTAGTATCGGCATCAGTGTCGTAACTGTCTCATATGTCACTGCTGCTCGTAAAAATTGGTCATGTTGTTCTTCAGTGTAACTTGCAAAGTAGTACAGCTCAGGACGTTCCATTTTAATCTCTTCAACTGGCTGCTCTTTAAGTGATACCTTCATTACATCATCCAGAGCACCTCCAAATGAGAATAATGGGAACGCAAACTCGTCATCTTGCTTGGTCTCTGTCGGCGTTTCATCGACTTCAACTATATCAAACTCTATCTTGTTGGGAACATACTCGTCTTCATTCTCACTTTCTGAGCTATACAACGATGATCGTGTAACCCTGTTGTTAGTTTCTCCTTTATGGTGTTGTGCTCACCCAATCTACTTACTTTGTATGTTCGATGCTCATCGCTGTTGATTTCGCAAAACTACAATCATCAAATGATACAAATTCATTAAGTCGTCGTCATTTACCACATGGGACTTTTAGCTTTATAGAGAGCCTTGACTAAGTGAGGTCGATAAGCGAACCTAGGAGGAAGAAATCCAATTATTTTCTCAACTTCAGATTCTCCAGTGGATTGAGGGGCTGGAAGTTGTCTCATTCTTCTAAATGGTGTGAATGAGACCATGTCAACTTTGGTAAACATTGACTGCCCCCATACAGTTTCATATGTTAATGGGAACTTCAGCTTGATCAATGGAGCAATTGAATTAACTTTGACAAAATGAATCTTCAACCTTTGAAATTTATCATGTCCTGAAGCCATTAGCTCTGAAATATTGTTGGTGGATCCAATAGTTCCAATTAATGGGAAGAATAGTTTCCAAATCTTTGATTTCTCTTCTTTGTTGACTACTTTGATATCTTTGTCCTCAATTTGTGCAAGTAGATTTGGGAGTGCATCTCCTGTAATGAGTCCAACTTGAAGATCAGTAACATATGTTTCACCATCAAAATCGAAAGCGTAAACAGGACTATACTTGAGAATATCTTCCTTTGATAAATCAACACCGAATTTGGCATATTTCAATCCAACGGGATACGACTCTATCAATAATTCGAGTTCCAATTTTTCTTTGTCTCTCTCAACTCTCTTTGTCTCTTCCTCTAATTCTCGCAACCTCTTCTTATCTTCTTCTTCTTTGATAAGCTCTTGCTTCTTGTGTTCTTCAATTTTTTGTAACTCTTGCTCTCTTCTTTTACGTTCCTTCTCCTTTTCCGATTTCAAAAACATATCTCTCCTAGCCTTCTTCTTGGCCTCAACTTTTTCTTGCCAAATTTGAGCTTCTTTGGCATTCTTCGCTTTCAACTCTTCTTGAGCCTTGGTCAATGGTTGAGGCGATGGTGAAATACTACCTTTTGGTCTAGAGGGCGATGCCGTAGGTTCTTTGGATTTTGCTTCATGATCAGCCTCTGGCGTTTTAGCTTTGGCAAAAACACTGGACGACTTTGCTGTGATACCACTTGCTTCTTCCTCTTCGTGATTACTATTGTTGGAGATAGTCTTTCTCATCGGACGTTCCACTTCTTTCACATTAGCCTTTACGGATTCTGATGTCTTAACTTTAGGCTTCTTTGACTTACGTTCTTCGTCTTTCAAACCTGTCACTGAATTCTTTCTCTTTGCTTCGTTTGGCTTTTCAATTTTTGTGGGGTGGGAATGCTTGGTTTCTTGGTTCTCGATCTTTGATGCCTTTGAAAGTATAGAATAGTTGGCATTTTTCTTCATGTATGATTCAATAACTTCAACCTCATCTGAATTGAAGTTAGCAGATCTCTGAGCGATCTCTAGGGAGTTCAAATTATCAGGTTTCCTTCTCAAGAACGGATTAGCACCTTTGGATAAGAGGAACTTCACCACCTCAAAATGACCTCTGCCAACAGAGGCTAACAAAGCCGTTAATCCAATTCTATTCTCGAGATTAATATCATAGTCCTCCACCAAACCCAACATGATATCCACTAGCTCGAGATGCCCATTTCTGGCAGCTAAAATAAGAATATCGGGCTTGTAATCCAAGCGACCACCTTCAACAAGATATTGCACAGCGAGGTCTTTGATCCCTTCTGCTGCATATTTGTAAACACTAGCAGCGTGATTCTTCTTTCTGAGCAAATCACCGAAGTAACTGTCATTTGGGTCTTCAACTATCAAGTCAGGAGAAACAGACTTGTGCTTCTTGACTGGACTCGTCTTTGGAGAATCCATCCGAACAAATTTATTGTTTGCTTCCTCTAATAGTGCAATAATTTCGTCATATCCTTCTTCATCTTCGTGTTGATTGTGAATTTTTGTCAAAGCATTGAAACCATCACTATTATAGATACGAGGATCAGCACCATTATCCAATAAAATTTTGACGATCTCGAGATGTTTGTTATCAGCAGCGTCAATCAATGGAGTTTCCAAGTCACCAGCTTCATAAGCTTGCTTATTGACATCAGCTCCTTTTTCAATAAGGTACTTGACAACTTCAGTATGTCCAGCTAATGATGCCTCGTGCAAACATGTGAATCCACAAAAGTCACATTCGTTAGGGTCAGCACCTCTAGCTAACATATCCTTGACATCAGCGATTAGTCCTTTCTTACAAGCTCTTTGAAGTATAGAGCTTCCACTGGCATCTCTTTTAATCACATATGGTTTTCTTTTCCTTGACCGACGACTTGGGACATGAATACTTTGATTTTCTTGGTCAGAACTGTCACTGTATTCAGATTCATCGATTGAATTCTCTCCAGAAGAATCCTTAGTTGCAAGTTCTTTCATCAACTTGCTTGCATTCTCTGTGGTGGGACTATGCTCTGAAACCACTGTTTCAGCATCTGATACGTTTTCCAAGTTTCCATTCTCATTTGTGTCATTTGCTTCTATGATTGTGTTCAATTTGATGAAATCAGGATCCTCCTTTGCAGATGAAACTGTGGATAACGATGATGAATCAGTGGACCTATTATTAGTCATTTTGCTCGTGGTGGTGTAATTCGCTTCACTTTCTTCTATCTGTGTTACAATTCCAGTTTGTGCAGCAGGTTCAGTGCTTGTTTCTGATATGACAGGTGGTTTTGACCCCTCAGTTTGGTCTATGGAAGTGATAGAAGCTTTGACAGATGTACTGGAATCAACAGTGCCGTGATCGTGGTCTTGTTGTGATGGTATTATATCTCTTGTCGAGGAAGTAGCTGGGGCTTTATTTGCTTCGGGTTTAGTCTCTGTTGCCTCACTCTTGGCCAAATCTTTAGCTTCATTATTTGGGAGTACTTCATTCTGTTTCTCTGCTTCGATTGTGTCACTTTGAATTGGTTTCAGAGATGATGGTTTGTCGACTAATTCGGTTGCAGAAGTTTTGCGTACCAATACCTGGTCATTGGAGCTTTTGAGTTCACTAGAAGATTCAGTTGGTGCTTCGTGGGACTTGGACGGCAACGAATCCGAAGGTGCACTATCTTTTGGGATATCGATACCAGCTGATGAGTCTTCAGCGATTTGATTGGACGATTTCCCTTCACTCACTCCGAAACTTGGTGACCCATTCAAGTCATGGGAACTCTCATCCGAAGGGGAATCATCACGGCTATTATGAGTTTTTCCCTGTTCTGAAGTTATGTCTGAGTTTGAGTCTGCTCGTGCCTTTTGATCTTTTTGGAGAGAATTCAATTCGAAAGCAGGTTTAATCAGTGGACGAGGCTTTTTGTACTTGCTGCCATACCACAGATCTTCCGAATGGCCTTCCTCATCCCTTCTGTCGTAAGGTTGGTATTTTCTAGGAGGATTATACCTATCATATTGGCTGGATCTCCCTCGTTTGAAACCACCACGTCCTCTATAGAAGTTTCCTGAGCTTCTCTCACGACGAAATCCCTGCTGGTTAGGATTTGAAGAGTTCTGATTGTTGTTAGAACTAGGTCTCGAGGAGTCTTGGGGTCTATTACGGTTATCATTCGAGTATTGCAGATTATATTGATTCCCATGATACTTGTTACCTGAAGAGTTACCTCGCCAGTTATAGTGGGAGTTGTATGACATGAAACCAGGATAATAATCTGTGGGAGTCCTGATGGGAAGTGAAACAAAATTTATCTACTGCGAGCACTTTGATGAGATAAGGAGATAAAGTTTGTTTTAGCACGAAGTAGTGTCATGAGGAAGTACGTCTTATTGATGCATCAAGCTGATTTATTGTTGTGAAGTGGTGCAGTGAGCGATTGTGCTTGAGTCAAGCCCACGAATCTTTGGTTGTTAAACAATAGATTGAGTCTATTGTTCAATTTCACATCAATGAAGAAATTTCTATACAATGCCGATCACAATGGGATGATCAGTGAATCGTGTCACTGTTTGAGTAGAAAGGGGTGATTCTTGTAGACCCAGTTTCATTTTCACATTAACGAAATTGAGCTTCCTTAGCCCAAGAAGCTTAATCCTCGTTTGTAAGTGACTTATTTGGCCCGATCACGTCCCAGATTTGATTACATTCGACCGGACCACATTGACAAGTCATGACTAAGTGAGTGATGACTGAGTGTTGATGCAAGAGTGTGGTGATCCGTAACTATTCGCGTGGCATCGATCCATTATAACACATATAACTTGAACTCGCTACCAAGTAGTCTACAAGAGTCTACAACACGATAAACTGATAAATTTATTCCAACATAGTGATACATTTTTCAACCAACCCTCTACAAAACAATCTATACTTTTATAAATACTATTGTAAACGAACTAATCCCATGAAAAGTTCAACCCCCAAAAGCATCAAACCAAAAACCTAAGCCCAAACAGTTGCATCACCAACGACCCTTTTACCATCGTTACCCCAGATACTGGAATTTTGTTTAAGACCAATACCTAAAGTTTGATCACCTGCAAAAGGATCAAAAACCATAGGATAATGAGGAACTTCAGGTTTCCTGTCTTCATTGAATAAGTATGACAGATCCAATGATAAACTGTCATTAAATTGATTATTATTATGATTATTATGATTGTTATGACTGTGATTATTGCTCATCATAGAAACACCGGGCATCGAATAAGTTTGTGGATTATTTGAATTCATTTGAAGTGAATTATGCATTCCATAACTTAAATCATTAGAATTATTGAATTTTGGTCTATTATTGACATGTTTTCTTTTGTTGTTTGTGTACAAACTTGATGGTTGATTTTGAAATTCTATTAAGAGTTTGTCAACAACATCAAGTTGATCCACGAACGCCTCCGATACCACATTCCGTTTGGGATAAATCATAACGGAAGTTTTAACGGTGTTTTATGATAAGGTAATTTTATCCAATAAGTGATGGAATATTGAAAAAACTCGAATTCGAACCTCAAAATTCGTGATTGCCGATTTCACGAAAAGTTGCAATAATCCGACCACAAAAAAATATTCCATTAAACTTGCATTTAAACTTACACTGAACTTACACTTAACTTACATTAAAGTGTACTATATTACATTGAAGATTTGACTATCACTTCTTCTTCTTCTGTTTAATTTCACCATCATTGGTGGCATGGAGTTTAATTTGAACTGGATAATCAGCTCTATTCCCTTGATAACCTTGAGCCCAATCATAACTAAGAGCATATGCAAAAATAGTACCAGTCTTATTAAAACAAGTTGTAGTTATCGAGTAATTAAGTTCAGGGAAACTCTTTAATCTCTGTCTTGCATCTTTATCCCAGAAGCAAAACGTTCCATCTGATCCTGCTGTGGAGAATGTTCCATAAATTGGATGAAATGCAATTGAATTCACAGCATAAATATGAGATTCAGTATTTGTTCTAAGTCCAGTATTTCCTTGTGGTTTACGATGGCATCTGAATGAGAATCCATTTTTACTTTGTTCTGCTTCGTCAATATATTGGAAGGCACATCTACCTTCAATTGATCCAATTGCATATCCATTACCTTGTGGATAACATGCAATAGCTCTTGTTTGCCATTTAAGTGGTGACATGGCATTTTTGAAGATAACTTGTGGATTGTTCAAATCAATGATTGAAATATGACGTTCAGCACAGCCAACAACTAACAATTTTTGTGATGAATCCATTGCATAACACCTCTCTGGTAAAGTTATAGTTGAAATTGGTTGCGGTGAACGCATATCCCAATATTTCAAAGTCTTGTCCCATGATCCAGATACAACCACTTGAGTATTAGTTGGTCCACATTCAACATAACGAACACTTCTAACTGGTGCATCATGAACTCCAATTTGTTGTGCTTGTTGCGACGCTATATCAAACAATTTAACTTGTTTATCTGCACCACCAGAAACAACTCTTTGACCATCAGTGGAAAATCTTGCTGAAAAAACAGGCCCATCATGTTCATACAACGCACGTCCTTGATTGTTACCAGAATTTGGATCAATTTCATAGATTCTAACTTTTTTATCCCAACTGGCAACTGCAAGAAGATCTTGTTGCATAGAGAATGACATGTCTGATATAGAATCTTCTGGGGGATTGTTGATTGCTATATCATTGACCAACTCTTGTCCAGTGGCGGCACTTGTACTTGTGCCTGTTGTACTTCTTGCAAGGAACGACATTTGGTGAAGAAAATTTAATGCGACTGGAGTTTTGTTTCGTGTTACGACATCAACACCTTGAAAAGACGTTGTTAAAATTTTGCACCGACCATAATGGAAAACGGCTATGCAATACCGACAATCCATTATGATAAAGCACTAGATCATCGTCAAGTTTTCGGAAAGAAACGATATAATAATAACACTTTTATTGACTGGAACACTGAAACTCACCTTGTGCCCAATGACTCAAAATTCGCTTACCGAAAGTGGTCTGTGGTTATATTCACTTCAATTCTTGCTGGCTATGTTAGTACTTTCATTGATTTGGTTGCAGTCTGGCTCAATGATATTAAGAAGGGTATGTGCTTCAGTAAATTGGATCAATGGTCACTTCTAAATCCTTATTCTTCGTGCCCTGCAGATGATTGGTACGACTGGTCCCAAGTTTTGTTTGGAATAAAATCAACGATTGGTTCCATACTTGTTACTTTTCCCTTGTACGTTTTCTTTGGGGCTATATTCACAATTGTTGCAATTCATTTGTCTCAAAAAGCTCCTCTCATTCAACAATCTGGTATTGCGGAAGTGAAAGCTATCATTCAGGGGTTTAACCATAATCTTGATGCTTACTTGGGTCTCAAAACTCTCCTTTACAAAATTTCAGGTTTGATATTAGTGGTAGCAAGTGGTTTATGGTTAGGTAAAGAAGGTCCACTCGTTCACATCACATGCTGCATACTTAATCTTTTATTCAACTTGATCTTTCCCAAACACGACATCAATGAAGCAGTGAGAAGAGAGCTAGTCAGTGCTGCAGCTGCGACCGGTATTGCATTAGCTTTCACTTCACCAATCGGGGGAGTGTTGTTTGTACTTGAAGGCCTTCCTACTTTTTTCACTCCGACCAAGATCATGTGGAACTCATTTATCAGTTCTACATTGAGTGTGGTGGTTCTTGTTGGGTTTAAGCTTTTTACAGAGGGAACCAACTTCCGTGAAACTGACATGTTTGCAGTAGAATTCGGCAATTTTAGTTGGCTCTTTCTTGAAATGTTTCCTTTCATGCTACTTGGACTTTTGGGTGGTTACTTTGGTTATTTCTTCATTAAATTAAACTCAAAGTTTCTGTCTCATAACTTCCGTTCATCTATTCAAAGAAGATTGTGTTATGTTCTCCATATTAACATCAAGTATGCCAACTACGTCGAGCTTCTTCTTCTTTTCTTTGTGACATCTTTGCTCAACTTCCCGTTCAAGATTACAAGACTACCTTTGAACTCTTTCTTGAAGCTCTTGTTCACTGATTGCCCTCAACAAGAAGATTCAACAGAAGCTAACTCTGCCAGTTTCCTATGCCAAAGCTCTCCCGCAGTCAATATCTTTAAATTGGGATACATCCTTGTTCAATCCTTTTTTTTGTCTGCTTATACATTTGGAACCATTTTACCGGGCGGTGTGCTCATGCCTACTTTTGTTATAGGAGCCACATGTGGAAGACTTGTTGGCATCATCTCACAGTTAATCCAGACACATTTGATAGGTTCATTATCAACATGTTCCACAAACTCATGTCTTGTATCCCCATCATCATATGCCGTGATAGGCGCTGGAGCTTTTGTTACTGGTGTTACCAAATTGACTATGTGTGTTGTTGTCATCTTGTTTGAGATGACAGGAGCTCTTCCCTACGTGTTACCCATCATGATGTCAGTAATGGTTTCCAAATTTGTGAGTGACTACTTGTGCAACCAAAATATTTACGATGCCTGGTTGAAAGTCAGTTTCAACAATATTGATACCAAGACTGGCGAAGTCAATGAAGGAAAAGGTACAGGAATTTGCAATTACTCAATTTCAACTTCCAGGGTTAAAAATAAACTACCAGAGATATCAGTGGGAAACGTCATGGTACCTGTAAATCGAACATCATGTTTGTATTTGATTCCCGCAACTCCCTACAATCGAAGCAACCTATACTCCAAGTTGAACGAGGACAATCACGAAGGGTATCCCCTCTTAGTGAGTGCTGAAGTACCTATAAGTTTAGGGTACTTACCTAAACAGACTCTTTATGAATCCTTGGATCACATTGATGTCGATGGCAACACTTTCATCAGTCTCCAAGTACCCAATCTTGACAAGGATGTGCTATCTCAACAAATACGATATGAACAAAGTCTTGAAAATGTCTACAAGCTAGACGTCAATTTAGAGACACCATTCATTATTGTTAATGAGGAAACATCACTTCTTCTTGTTGTTGAAATGTTTGAAAAATTACATCTCAACTACCTTATCATTTACAGTGCATCCAACAAGAATCACCGTACAATGAGTGGATTCCTCGATAGGTTTATGGTTGCAAAGCTTATCGAACTGGAATTTGCTGATTTACAACAAGAACTTGGAGTCGTAGACGCGTATGTGCTGCAGTTCGATATTGAAGAGGAGCAAGACACTACCAATCTCATTCACAGAAGAGATAGGAACAGCATAGAGTTAATTACATAAATCGCATCTTGATCATTTTATGAGTATCATTTATGAGTAGGCCGCCGAAAACCACGGTTGTTTTCGTGGACATCCCGCCCAACACCACCAGTTGGCTTATGGGGATTGACAGCCTGTTCTTTAGTGTCAATCAGATGTTGAAGGGAATCAAGTTGGTGCCCAATGGGGTTCACTTTCTCCACTACTCGATTCCAACTGGTGATGGGGAAACTGAGTCCAGTTTGCGATACGGTCAATGGTTGGATTGCAAAGACAACGAGGTGATTATCCTTCGATGGGATCAAGAGGAGGAAATGTTTCAGTTGTTAACTGAACGTGATGAAGACGAAAGACTAAATTATTCAAAGTACTTGAACTCACTTGGTGACATTTACAACTACATGATTGATTACCCGGAGAATATTGGAGAATGGGCTTCGCTCGTACAAGATGTGGACATAGAATTGTTGGAAGAGTACATGGAATTTGCAGCCAATGGAACATCAATGCCCATAAGTACCGTGACACCGTCTAAAGAAGAGAACATGATGCTTCTAGAACAGCTAGAGAAAGGAGGAAGGAGATTCCAAAAAAATACTGAGCAGGAACTAGCATACACCATCCTACAATTCAAAAAGAATAGGCCAGGGAGTACATCACACACGGTTAGCCAAGATTACTTGGACAAGTCATGGTACCTTGAAGAATTATATGGGTTTGATATTGAGCTTCTTCTTGGTGAGCTCGAGTTTAGTTTCATCTTGTTTGTCGTTTTGGGTAATTTCTGTTCTGGTCTTCAATGGATGAATTTGTTGAAATTGATTCTGATGTCCAAAAGTTACATGAATCACAATAAAGCATTCAGTCTTCGATTTGTCACACTTTTCTTGGGTCAGATCAGTAAACTACCCAAAGAGTACATTGTGGACGCGGTGACATTGACTAGCGCCGTTGATATGAAGAGGTATGTTCAAATATTGGAGAACTTCGTTCACGATATCTATCCCGATGATGGGTGGACAAAGGATTCTTGTTGCGGTAAAATGAAGGTGAATGGTTTGATAATGACAAGGTGGCAGAGTATAATAGATGTTCACAAGACGAAGTTCAACATTGACATTAATCAGCTCAAAACTAAGCTCGACAACGACCAAATTGAGATCTTCGATATCAAGGACTACGATGAGAAAGACGAGTTTGTTCCAACAATAGTGTAATGTATAGTGATGTAATGAAATTTCATGATGATCTAATGATGGTTTTATGACTATTTGATGCAATTATTTATGGGCGTCTCTTTATCTTGTCAGCTAATGAAATGATCTGACCACAATGATAAGCTTCACCCCTTTTCATCATTTCAATGTACTCATTTCTGTAATTTTGCTTTTCATGTTGTGTGAGCAGTTTCCATTCTTTCGACATTTCTTGACGTCTATTTGCTGTTGGCTCTCCATCTCTGTAGTAATATTTAGCCATGTAATGATTCCAAGCATTAGTAAGGGTTATACTGTTATAATCAAAGTCTACTGGAGGTTTATTATGTTGCATCATATAGTCATGAGCAACCTTTTTAGCTTCCAGTTGCAGTTGGCGTTTAAGTTTCAATGCTTCTTTCCTTTGTAGTTTTTTAGCTTCTGCAATTTTTGACTTTATGTCTTCACCTTCAGCCAAATCCTGTTCTGATACAATTGGTTCAGTTATAACTCTTAATTGCAGCCTGAATAGATTATAATCTTCTTTTGCTCTCTTTTCAGCTCTTGAAACCTTTGTGGATTTTGGCTTAGATGATAAAGGAGTTTCTTCAACCCATTTATCAATTACTTGTTGGATATCATTATAAGTTAGAGTTGATTTATCTACATTTGGAAATTTTTCATCGATAGCTTTGTGAACTCCATCTAGAGTCCAATGAGCAGCATAATATTGACGAGGTATTGTTAACCAACCAAATTTTGTTTTTAAACCATATACAACATTTGGATCATATAGTGGTAGTCCTTTTGTATTGAGGTATCGTATACAAACCCGAGTGCCCCGGCTAATCATCATATATGGCAGTCGGTTAGTTTTTTTCCGCGATCACTTATCGGCAGGTGATGGGAGTTGATTGAGATTGAGCGGTTTTCAACCTTCATATTCTGATAGTTGAATTTTTATTAATGTTAATGATTGGTAATGCCTATTAATTCTCCTTTATTTGCCAACTTGCAATTGGCCCCTGTGGTTTCAACCGGTTCAATCGATAATCAACTCATTCCTGCACTTCCTGATAAACCAACTGCTTCAACTTCTACTGTTCAATTATATATAATCCCAACAGAAAAGACTTTGTTTTTCCAAGGTTTTGAACCAGCTGAATACTCTGATAGACAACCTGTATTATTGAGGGGATGTTTATTTGTAAGGATCTTGAAGCCATCAAAAATTAAATCAATAACTTTAGCATTCCGTGGTAAGCAAACAACTGAATGGCCTGAAGGTATACCACCAAAGAGAAATGTTTTCCATGAAGAGAATGATGTTATATCCCATACTTGGCCATTCTATTCCCAATCAAACCCCTTAAATGCAGTTAATGGTGGTGCTGATTTCTACTCAGAATTACCAAAAACCCTTGAAAGAGATGTATCTTCATTGAGTTTAAATGACTCAGGTCCAAGAGTTCATTCAGCTTCTATGGGAGAATCTTCTAATTCCAACTTCCTTCTTAAATCCTTATCTCCTGCTGCCACCTTGAGAAAACGCCCAATAACTTCTCCTCTGTTGACGCCAGTTGACTCATTCACAGATCTCCAGTCAATAAATACAAATCCCGAAAATGAAAGTGGTAAACCTGGCCATTTCCCTCCCGGTGACTACATCTACAACTTTGAACATCCCCTTAGGCCTTCGTTGCCAGAAACAACTGATGTCACTTTCGGTAGAGTCTCCTACGATCTTGAGGCAAGTATTGTGAGATCTGGTGCTTTTAAACTGAACATTTCGGGAAAACTCCCCATCGTCCTTGTAAGAACTCCATCAGATTTCAACCAAGAAGAAAATGAACCAATCATGATTACCAGAGACTGGGAAGATCAATTGAGATATGATATCGTTATCGGAGGCAAGTCTTTAATATTGGATTCTTACCTTCCTTTAGCCTTCAGGTTTGTACCTTTGTGGGGAAAAGTTGCTCTTCATAGAATTAGAGTCTACCTCTCAGAAAACTTGGAGTACTATTGCATGAACAAAAAAGTTCATAGAATGGAACCGTCAAAGAAGTATCTTCTTCTAGAGCATAAAGCAAAGAAGGGGAAGAGTTTACTTGCTAAGAAAGTGGGTGAGGAATACGGTGATGAAACTGCTGAAGTGCTTCCGAGAGAACTCGAGTTCCAATTATATGTTCCTAGAGTTATGGCAGGGAAATTAAATCATGTTCTTCATCCCGATACTTCTTTTGATAACATTCAGTCTCACCATTGGATCAAGATATGCTTAAGAATATCGAGAACTGATCCTGAAAATCCTGAGAAGAGAAAGCATTATGAAATCCTGATTGATTCACCGATTCATATTCTTTCCCCATTAGCTGCTCATGGTAATACTTTACTTCCTGCTTATGATGACCAAGTCCCACCAGAAACATTTTTACCCGAATATTCAACTTCTTCTCCTCCACTTTCACCTGATGTTACACCGGTTGATAACACTCAGTCAATTGGAAGGATTTTTTCAGCCTTAACTAATGGAGCATTACACCATTCTCTGACTCCACCACCAGTGCATTTAGATCCACCGGCACAGTCACCAGAACAATTCCATCACATTAACAGTGTGACAAATAATGATGAACCTATAGAAAGAGATCCAGATATGCATTTGGAAGCTAACTTATACAAGCCTGATCCTGACCAACCAAGATCATCTATGAACTCGCCACAAGCGCTACCACATCCAGGTAGTTTCTCTCCCATCATATCACCAATGCAACGACCAATTCACTTGTTGAGAAGACCTTCGTTCAACCCACCACCATTTGAAGCTGACATTGCTCCACCTTCCATCGATATTCCTCCCCCTCCTGCTTATGAGGAAGAGCTCTCACCACTTCGTATCGATGATGATGTCAGAAATGCTCCTAGTAACTCTTTAAATTACCCACCCAACAGGAGTTCACTCAACAATAATGTTTCACCTCATGCAGGTAATCAGGTATCTATAAAAGACTTATTGACCAACAGTTTCGGAGGCGTTGACCGCAAAGGTTCTATCACATCAGCAAGAAGTCAAAATTCTGGGGCTAATGCTGAAAGAAATTCAGTGTACTCTAGTAGGAGCAATCTAAGCCAAGGCTCAAGGGACCAAAGTTCTCTCTCCAGAAGAAGCCGCTCATCTCTGGATCAACGAAGCAAGCTGCTGCTTGGGTCGAGAACAGAAGAAACATCTCATGCAGCCAACCCTACTAGATCCAAGAAGGAACCAGAACCTGATTCGGCAGAAAATGAGGAGGATATCGTCAATTTGGCTCCTCCTGAGTTGATCCCAGAAACTATCAGTCCAAGAAGAGGGTTGAGTCCTATATCCAGTCCTCGTAGAGAACCTCCACACGACCTGGGGAGAGATCTTAGTCCACTCGGACGTCCTAGTCTTGAGTTATCACTGACATCCTCTTCGCGCCGAGGCTCCATCACATCTGATGTGTCTGGTGAACTTCCCATGGGTCAAAGTATTCCCTTGCTTCAACAATCTAGCACATCGTTGTCAACATTAAATATTCCTGGAAGTGCAAGGGCGGCATCAGTGAGCTCCTTGTTGTTTGATAGTGCCCCAAGAATGAGCACTAGTCACAGTACTAAAACTTTAGACCTTTTTGACGGTGGTGATTTGAGCAGCAATATAAGAGGATTTGATGGAAACTTGGTGTCATTGCGTAACCCCAGACTTAAGAAACATTATGGTGACAATGAGCCGACTCTAGAGTATGATCTCAAGACACAATCAGAAAAGAATAACGGAAGCAATTCATCTTACGAGACAATCAATGAGTCGAGTGAGCAACATCATGATGCTAGGTCAGTGAAAGTGCTGTCGCAGCAACAAGGTTTACCAGGAATGAATTTGAATTACGTCATGGACTAATCGTCTATTGATAAGTTTATCTATTTCTTGAGACTTTGCAGCAATAACTTTTCACCTTCAGCTTCATCAATTTCACCTAACCACTTGTATAAGACGCCTAAATCTTTATTAGCCAATTCATCATTTTCACATGCTTTGTCATACCAGTATTTACTAACGTCACCCATGTATAAGAATCTCCCGTTAGATTTAGCACACTCAGTGGCTAGCACCAAGTCCTTTCTAGTTAATTTGGTGACAAACCCACCTTCATAGTCCACATCAGCTGGCAACTGGTTCTCAGGAGGGTAAACATTAGGAATTGGGCAATTATCGACTGAAGCCCATGATTTCCCAGTAGAAACAGCTACTAACTTTGCGTAATGATCCAAATCGAGGCCAAATGATTTAGCGAGTTGGAAAGAATCAGCTACTGCTAAATTTGTTACAGCCAATAAGTAGTTGTTTGACAACTTGGCAGCCAAACCCGTTCCATGTTGCTTGCCACAAGGGAAAATATTCTTACCCATGAATTTCAACAATTTCAACAATTCTGGCTCAATGGACAGTAAATTGTCACGAGAAAGCATGAATGATAAAGTGCCTTTTCTAGCACCTGCTACTCCACCCGATACTGGAGCATCAATAAAGTCAAATTTGGGGATTTCCTTATTGATGTACTCGTGCACTTGCCTTGAAGTTGGAATGTCAATGGTTGAAGAGTCAACTATAGTTGTGGTTTTCGAAGGATTGCTTTGTTTATACTCTTGCGCCAATTCTTCAACTACTGCCTTGACATGTTTACCCTCGGGCACCATGGTCAATATGAAGTCCAATTGGCCGTCAACCTTGTGAACGAAGTCCTTCAAAGACGACAATTTTTTGAGTCCCTGCTCGTTCCCTGGTTTCTGTTGTACTACCTCCTTTACAAAGTTATCAGCAGCAGCATCTGATACATCATAAACGTATAATTTATCATTTTTCTCTAGGTTGTTGTAGATGTGTCTGGCCATATGCTGGCCCATTTGTCCTAAACCAATGTACCCATAATTGGCATTGACAGCACGAGTGCAACTAAGACGACGAATTGCAAATTTCAACATGATTCTGCAATTCAAGACGATCAATCGTATTTACACTGTTTGGTTTCCACGGATATCAATTGAAAATTTACCCCACAAGCTTGATTTAGTCATTATCGCTCTAATGTGTTAACATATGGCACGCGACAGTGGTGTCATCACATGCCCCAAACTTGGCGATTTAAGATTTGTATCCGAACTACATATCGGCTACTACGAGGTTTGGGTTCTTGTGCGTTTGAGCAGTACAAACCACCACAAGTGTCCACCAACCTATCGGTGGATTTTTTCATCCTGCATACTGTCCGATTTAAAAAATCTGGGGTAGCGGGAACCCTAATCCGCTATGAGTTTTCGCCAAAGCGCTAGTTGTCGAATTGACTCAATATGACTCAACAAGCAGTTTCGTCTCAAAAACCTGAAAAGGATACTTACAATGTTCCTAAACCAGTTGCTGCTTATTTTCCAAGTCCAGGTTCACCATTGTATGCAAATAGGGACCTTTACAGCAAAATAGCTAAAAGTGAAAAAATCAAAGTCGACGAGTATCTTTGTCAACCAAGATCTGGAATTGCTGTTAAGATTCCTGCCAAGTCCGTTTTCCGTCTTACAACTCCAAAAGGTCCCCAAGTTTGTGATTTAAACATCTGGAATTTACATAATCCCAGAGAAAGATTCTGGGCTGCCAGAACAAGACAGTTGCACTCAGCTCATGTTTCCACTTATGATAGATTATGGTCCAACTTACCATACTTGAGGCCTTTGGTTACTATTACTGACGACACTCTCTCAGCAAGACATGACGAATGGGGTGGAAGAGTTCACGACACTTTAGGTACCAGATGTGATCCCTACGTTGATAAGCTTCTTAGTGGTGAAGACAACGATTTCCACTGCCACTCAAACTTAACTCGTGCCATCATGCCTTATGGTTTGACTGAATTTGATGTTCATGATGTTTTAAACGTTTTCCAAGTAACTGGATTAAATGAGTACGATCAGTATTTCATGGAAGCATGTCCTGCTTCTAAGGAAGACTACTTTGAAATGTTTGCTGAGCAAGACTTGCTTGTGGCCATTTCTGCTTGTCCTGGTGGTGACTTGTCCCAATGGGGTTGGGGTGAAGACAAGGATAACCTTGATGGCTCAAAAATGATTGACTGCTGTAGACCTTTAGGTATTGAAGTTTACAGGATCAAAGATGAAGATGAAGTCTTGAAGGAATGGACTGCTCCCCAAGTCGTCAACTACAAAGGTAACCATGGTTTAAAACTCCCTTAGTCTATATAAATTTAATCTAGAACACTAAACAGTACCATCTATACTCTCTCCCAACCAATCGCTTATCATATCATTAGTGATGAATCCTGCTACATCACTTCCTGTGTACTTGAGCCTATCAACCATTGGCTTTTCTTTGTCTTGCATAATCACTTGTTGCAAGAACTCAAAACTGCTCTCGATCTTGTCCTTGGAAAGAGGTCCAGTTCCGTCAATTGTGAGCTCCATACTCTGAACAATTGCGTACTTCTCAACTTCAAATTTGACCTTGAAACCGAGCTTGATATTGGTGAATTCATGAGTGAATCTCGGGGTATTACCAAACCTCCAATTCCACTGTTTCAATTCTTCAGCCACTTTCTTGATCTCAGGATTCAACTGTGTATCTTTAGTGATGGTGACCACATCACACTGCTTGAATTGGTTGTCAACAAAATCTTCTAAACCAAGCATCTCATTATAATCTTTTTCTTCTTTGGTGAGCTCGAAAGCCTCTCCAAACTGTTGCTTGAAAGCTTCCAGCACAACCTCAATGAACTTCTGATTTTCAATTTCAATATTAGTCACTTTAGACTTGACTGAGGGAATTGAACTCTTGGCTTCTACGAACCCTTGAACAGCGTCGTCTCTCGATAAGAGTTTACCCAAAACACTTAACTTCAGGTTTAGCAACATAGTTCCATGATGGTACGATTTCCCTCTAGAAAGCTTGTATGCTGATCCACTAACTTTGTATGCGACACCATCTTGTGGTTCAGTCGTTATGTCTCCTCTTTCGTTTACCACAAGTGGGTACTTACTTGACCCGCAGTCATTGATGGCGTCTCTGATCAACTCCACAAACGTGAACCGATCAAAACTGGCCTTTGATGTCATAAAGCTGTAGTTGACGTTCCCCAAGTCGTGCACCACAGTTCCACCTCCAGACTTACGTCTCAATAAAGGTATATGCAATGAATTAAGTAAGGGAAGGTTCACCTCTTTCCAGGGATTTTGATTCTTCCCAATGACAACACAAGGCGAGTTGACATAGAACAAGAGCCTGTTGTAATTGACATCGTTTGTTTCGGGCACAGGCATCTTGTTGTATATGTAATCTTCAATTGCAAGATTCAAGTATGGGTCAGTGAGCTCAGTTTTGAAGATGAGTGGCTTCTTGAGGTCTACGATGTCATCTAGCGTATCTTGCACAGTGGGCCTCGGGGCGAAGAGTAGATCTCGTTTCTTAGCAACCACATCGGGCGATTCTTGATAGTGTTGGAAGTCTTCGAGGTTGAAGAGATCATCATCAGCGGCAGTTAAATCATCTTGGAACGGTACTTGAATGTTGATCCGTCGTATGAACCGAGTATTGAAATTCAAACGACGCCAATTAGTAACGGCGGTTTTGGCGGCCCACTGGTGTAGCATCATTTTAGTGATGGCCGCGATGCGACGTTTACCAGTGACATGAATAGAAAGAATGAGCTTGAACGACGCTTACTAACGCGTAATTATGACGACACTGACAGAATTGAAGAGCTCCTAGATACAAGATATTCTTTATCTGGTGACCAGAAACCGCTGTTGTTGCTTTTGCCCACAGGACAAGAAGACACTAAAACCAAATCACTTTTACACAAAGAAGATGAAAACCAAGACGAGATGTTTCTTAGAAGGAAGAAAAACACAAGACTAGAAGTTAAGTCCTATCTCACGAAAGCTACTACTAATCAGAAAAAATTGGTTAAAATGATCCAACAGTACAATAGACAAAAGAAGAAGAAACCATCAAAAGGTGCCTTCCCGTTGAACAAGCTCATGAATCATTATGAGATACCAACATACGAACAATTCTTGCCTTTATACAATCTCTGGCAAGGTTACATTAGCGACTTGTTGTTTCCAGGCATAACAGATCCTGATGCCAACTTACCAACGATATCCACACTTCTCACAAAGTTAGCATCAGCAGAGTTTAATGGTAGCCTTCTCACAGTTGCAAAATGCCGTAACAAAAACGTTGAAGGACTACGAGGTATAGTCGTTTATGATGCCCAATATTCATTTGTTTTGTGTATACCAAGAGACGAACAAGGACCACCTGCTCAACAGGTGGGAGGATTCAGATTCATTTTGAAGCTGGGCACACTCTTCACATTCGATATTAAGATCCCAAACACCACCACGAAGGAAGACCAGTACCTAAGCTTTACTATAATTGGATCAAGAGTAGAGTTTAGACCCACAGATAGGGCCACGAAAAAGTTCAAGAACCATAATGTAGATACTATCTTTTAATGCACATGTCATGATCAGTTCAAGTTTTGATATTGTTGAGTTGTAGAATGAGTAATTGATCATTATTCTTGTCGAGCTTTTCAATGATACTGTTGATTTTTGCCTTGTTCTTCGGAGCTTCCTTTCTAAGAAGAGAGTTAATCTCTTGTACGAGCTCCTGTTTGTTTACATTTTCTGGTAGATTGTGTTCGGTAATAGATTTGATGCCGGTTGTAGAATCAACATCAGCCGTCTCAGGTTGGAGAGACGTAATCACTTTTGAAAAATCTTGATCTAACTTTGTCATTTTGCCATCCAAGAAGTCCTTTAGACTGTAAAGTGAATCATAAATATAGTTCTGATCCACCACCTGTTCTCTTCCTATTTGTAGATCTGTGTCTTTAGGAGGAGTTTGAGGCTTGGTGATATTGTCCAAAGTCTGACTTAATTTTATGAGCTCGTAGTAGTTATCATAGATTATGGTCTTCTTCTCGGAGTCCAGAGAATTCAATTTGTTGGTTATGCTATTCCTGAGTTTCAATATTTCTTCGATTGGTGTGGTCTTTATGTATTGACGTAAATGTTCAGGATTGTTGAGTTTAGCAACGACCTCCCCAACATCCTCCTCTTTTTGAGTTTCTTTAGCGGTTTGATCTACTTCACTCTCTTCTGATTCCTGTTTAGCTTCTTTCTCCCGTTGTTGTTGAATATGGTAGAAATCTTGAAGGGCCTTTCTTCGAGACAGCACTTTCCTGCCACCAACGGGTGAAGCAGGTACAGAATCAAACTTATGTGAGTCTTGAATGATAGGAGATCCCTTTGGGGTCTCATTGGCCTCCAGTCGCGCCACTGATGGCTTCTTATATGACAATACAGGAGAAGTACTCATGCGAATTTTTTGGAAATATTTAACTATGGATCCAACCATCAAAGAATACTAAATCTTGCTCTTCTTCATCAATAGTATTATAGTTATGATGATCAAATATTGAGAATGGTTGCTTTTGTAGTATGTCATTGATAGCAGGCGTCTTGTTTGCAGGATCTTGATAAGCCTTGCCAAATCCAGCATCAAGAATGCTTTGCCATGTAACTTTATATTGATCCACTGTGCCAGCAACAAGCTCAAGTTTATCATCGTAAATAAGAACATCACATAATGATCTTATATCGTTCAACCCTAGATCGATATTTGTGATTTTACTTGATGTAATAAAGTCCATTATTGCATTTACATCAGCATATCCCGTATGATTGTAAGGGAAACTTGCTTGTAAAATATTCACATTTGGGGAAACTGGTTGAAATGCTGATGGGTAAGTTTTGGAAGCCACGAACCTCCATATCACTGTTAAAAGACTATCGATGAATTCAGAATCAAGTTCGGAATCTGTAAACCATGGACCTCCAGTAACCTCTATTGAGGGTTGTAAATTGTACAACATATAAATCTTCCTTGTTGGATGTTTAACCGATTTGATCGACTTGATGTATCGTTGTCCCTCCAATGATTTTAAACATCTAACAACAATATGCTGGTGTAAATTTGTTTTGGCTTTAATGGTCTTTGTCCATATACCCTCACGACCTGATGCTTCAATATAAGAATAAATCATGGCTTCATCATCAGACATGGACGATATCTTTGTGGCTTCCGTGAAAGAAATAGCTTCGAACATTAACTCATCACCTTGCTTTATTAACTTGATGAGTTTGCTACTGACTAATTCTTGGGCGCTGTTCAAAAGGTCAACAGGATTAGAAATTTTCAATAGTTCTAATAATTCTTTCTGACTGAAAAGAGTACCATTAGGTGACTCTGTCATCTTCTGATGCATAAGTTGAGCTGGTTCACTCAACGCATCCATTTTAATGTTGATTTTTTCAAGATGATATAACTGATCTGATGTCTAAAAAGTTCGCGATGAGCGTCTGAAGTTGATGTCTTCTTTTGATGGTGGTGATGGAGCACCTAAGAAACCCTTATTTAAGAAGAAATTACTCAAGGGAAGCAAGAGTTCTCGGCGAGTGAAATTGGATTTCGACGAAGAAGCTGAGCCTGAAATTGCAGAATCTTTACCAGCGAAAAGACTCAAGTCCAAACATTTATTTGTTAAGGGGCCTTCCACACGTCAAACCAGTGTCAGTAAATGGAAGGTGAAAGACGTTTCCAGCTCGTCTACTTCTTCAACTGAAAATGGACCTTTCGCTGAAACTGAAGGCACAATTCTCACTGGTGTTGACCTTGAAGAACTTGAGACTGACGAAGTGAAATCCAAACCAGAAGCAAAATATGTACCCAAACTCGATTCTGTGCTTGAGCAGAAAGTTTCCAAAAGGACTCAATTGAAGGAACTTGCTCACGAATACGATGACGAAAATGATTATGACCAAATTAATGATGAGCATGCTACTATTGATCCCGAACCATCAAACGAACTTCAAATCAATAACGATGATGACATGGTTGATGATGCCTACGATTTACGTCAAAAAGCTGCCAAACCTGATGGGGAAATGTATGATGTTGATATTGAAATAGGCGGACATTCTGATGATGATGATAACACAATCCGAATAATACAACCACTAACCATAGATCAAGAATTGGAAAGAATCGAAAGACTCATCCTGGAGATGAAGGTGCAACATGAAAAGAAGAAGAATCAGTTGGCACAATACAAACAAGAAATGCCGTTAATCCAAGAAAGGAAAACCAAATTGCTTGAAAATCTTGCAACCATTTAAATGCCATTCAAATGACGTACCAAATACGATTGGAATAGACCAATTAGTGACAAGTATCGGGTATTTAAAACCGGGTAATATTACTGATTCTGTACCGCGGTAAGCCAAAATTACCTAATTGGTCGTGAGTCATACCAACAAATTTTTCATTATAAAAAAGTTGAATGTCCAGACTTGCCACCATGTACAAAACACAAGTCATTAACACAATCAAATCATTCAGTATGAAAGCCACGACTCCTAAACATTTGGTAAATATAGGACAATTGACAAACGAAGAATTATCAGCATTGATCAACAGGGCCAGTGCTTTTAAGAAACAAGTCAGAAGTGGAGATCCTGTACCATTCACCCAATATCAAAAGTTGTTAGGTAAAGTTGTAGCTTTGTTGTTCTCCAAGAGGTCGACCAGAACCAGAATTAGTACTGAAGGTGCAGCATCGTACTTTGGTGCTACTCCAATGTTCTTGGGTAAAGATGACATTCAATTGGGAGTTAACGAATCGATGTACGATACAACGAAAGTGATATCATCAATGACATCATGTATTTTTGCTAGGGTCAACAAGCATCAAGATATCATTGATTTATGTCAGCACTCATCAGTACCAATTATAAATTCGTTATGTGACAGATATCATCCACTACAAGCCATTGCTGATTTGGTTAGTATAAAGGAAACGTTTGGAGAAACTAAAGGTTTAAAATTAGCATGGATTGGTGATGCCAATAATGTTATAAATGATTTAGCAATTGCTGCAATTAAATCAGGTATTTCCGTGTCGATATCAATACCAGAATCCGTGAAATTTGATGTTGAAATACAACAACAAGCAGAAGAATTGGCCAAGGAGAATCAAGTCACCTTTGAAATTTTCAACGAACCCAAAAAAGCATTGAAAAATGCAAATATAATCGTCACAGATACATGGATTTCTATGGGACAAGAATCTGAAAAGCAAGAAAAATTAAAACAGTTTGACGGGTACCAAATTACACAAAAAATGTTACAGGAAGGTGAAGTTGCATCAAACTGGAAATTTATGCATTGTTTACCAAGACATCAGGAAGAAGTGGATGATGAGGTTTTTTACAGTGAAAATTCAATTGTTTTTGAAGAAGCTGAAAACAGATTATACGCCGCCATTGCAGTAATTGAAGGTTTTGTCATAAACAAGGGGGATTTACTTAAAGCAGACTCACCTTCAATCTAATTGGCCGGAATCATAATTCCGCTAACTACTGATATAGATTAATGATGGAATCCAAAATAGGAATTTGCGAAAATTAGATAATGTGCCACATATAAATAGTAATTCAAGTGCCCATAAAGTTCAATAAAGTTACAATACTCAACTGGAATAAAAATGACTTCAGTATTCGTTTCTGGTGCTACAGGTTTCATTGCTCAACATATTGTTCAACAATTACTTCAAAAGGGTTACAAAGTTGTTGGAACCGTTAGATCAATTGAAAAGGCTGAGGCTTTGAAAGCTAACTTGAAATCTGACAACTTCACTTATGAAATCGTCAAGGATATTTCTGAACCTGATGCATTCGTTGAACCATTGAAGAAACATCCTGAAGTAACTGTTTTCTTACACACTGCTTCACCTTTCCACTTCAACTCCAAAGATATTGAAAAGGAAATGTTGATTCCTGCAATTGAAGGTACTAAGAATGCTTTGAGAGCCATCAAGGAATACGGACCACAAATTACTAAAGTTGTTGTTACTTCATCAACTGCTGCAGTTTCTGCCCCAGAAGCCACTCTTGATAAATCTGTTGTTCTCAATGAAGATTGTTGGAATGAAGCTTCTTGGGAAGAAGCTTTGAAAAGTCAACTTGTTGCTTACAGAGCCTCAAAAACCTTTGCTGAAAAGGCAGCATGGGAATTTGTCGAAAAGGAGAAGCCAAACTTCACCCTCAACACCATCAACCCAACATTTGTCTTTGGTCCACAAGCTTTCGATTCTGAAGTCAAAGACACTTTGAACACATCTGCTGAGATCTTGAACAAATTACTTAAATTGGGACCAAACGATGAAGTTCCTCCAATGATTGGTGGATTTATTGATGTGAGAGATGTGGCCAAAGCCCATATCAGAGCATTTGAGGTTAAAGAAACAGGAAACAGATTTTTACTCTTCAATGGTAGATTCTCAAATCAATTATTCTTGGATATCATCAACGCTAATTTCCCAGAATTGAAGGGTAAGTTACCAGTTGGTGAACCAGGTAACTGGAAAGAAAAATTCGAGAACATGAACAAAGTGGACACTTCAAGAACGATGAAGATCTTAGATTTCGACTTGATTGATGCTGAACCATCAACTATCGAATCTGTCAAACAACTCTTAAGAGCACAACTGTCTTAGTATTTTTAGGCTATTCTTTAATCAATATAATTCGAAAATAGTATTTCTATGCGGACTTTGTTTGAAATTGCAAGAGGCTGTGACAAAATCTGTTGATCTGAGAATGCGAATTGACTGAAAACGGAAGTGAAAGCGAGATAAAATTGCTTTGACTCGGAACTGAGAAGTCAATTTCGAGCGGAGTCATATTATTAATACAGAACAATGACGGCACGCCCGAGACGTACAGCGGGAATCCAAAACAGGCATGGTTTGGGCCAATACATGAAAAAGAAAACAGAAAAACAACCTAATTAGAGACAGAACAAAACACAACAAATGGGAGATTAGGGAGAACAACCAATGGTTATGGAGTCTGGGCGACGTTTAATTAAACTCGTCCAAAACTACCGAAAAGTTGGGAGTTTACGAACTAATCGACCGAATATATATAGAAGGAAATTCCCAGGAAAAACACACCCAAAAAGAACAAGTTGAACTTAACTGGAAGAACATTGAGAACAGCTAAATAAACACTACGGTAATCATTCCTTAATAAAGAAAAGGACTGTAAGTATTACCCCCCCTGATCGTAGGAGAAGCAAGAGAAGTATTACATACTACTCGCACTTTTCAACAAAATCGCATACTTGTTTTCTCTGCATTGATATTATGACTCGCTGTTGTGGTGGACTCAGGACGCGAAGGTCTATCCTCTTGGTTTTGGTCATAATTGGACTCTTTTTCGGCTACATAACACTCCCAAACTACTCATCGCTACTAAATAGTGAACCTATTTTTAGACACACTAGTAACAGCATAGTTTTCCCTCAAAGTTTTGCCAAACTCCCTAAGAACCAAGATCTTGCATCGTACTATGTTGAACAGTTCAATAGTCTGATCAATCTTGAATTTGTGAATATTTTCCAGTATGGTGGGTCTTCAAAACCTTTGACCCCAGATATACAGCAAGCACCATACCATGGAAAAAAGATATCATTGTTTCTGTCGGGCTTTGACATTTGCAACATCGTAAACAGTGACATTTACGTGACAGAAGCAACAAGACTCCAAGATGACACAGAATACTTGGCAGAAATCCTTTTGGATCAGTTACATAATAGCCCGAGTTTTGTTGAACTTCAGCCTTTGTTCAAAAAAGATCTAGAACTTCAACTTGCCGTGGAACGGACCAATGAACACTTCTTCAAGTTTGTTGGTTCTTCGGTGTTTCTAAAAGATTATGGACTCCATTTAATGGTATCTAGAGTGTTGTACACCAGTTCTGGTGACAAAAAAAAGATAACGACAAGTCTTTTGTATGCTCAAATATTTGATGTGAACTGGAATGAAGTAAAAGATGTTGAACTTATAGTGAACACTGTTGATCCAGAAGGTAAAAGAGCCTATAAACCACTCAAATTCCCCAGATTTTTACCTATACCGTTTTTTCACGATGTTACTCACCTTAAAAAACGATTTTATGGCCCTGAAGATCCCAGACTTATTCTTATAAAAAACTCGTTCGGGAAAGAAGAGCCTGTCATTATTTATAATTCCTTCCAACGAAAACTTGGTGTCCCAAAACTGCCATTGAACACTGGCCAATTCAAACAAGTAAGACTGATGTTTTTAGCATGGCCATTCAGATTCCAATTGGGCAAGCAAAATGTACACAGAGGTGCTCAAGTATATGATAACATTGTCTACAACAAGGTAGCTGAGCTTTCAATTCCAGGACCTTCCAGATTCAAAACTCAAAAGAATTGGAGTCCAATGTTGAACTCCTATGAAGCCAAAAGAGATGACTACCACAGAAATATGTACTTCCTTTATCGGTGGTCAAATCTTGCCATTGTGAGATGTTCTCTTGATTTAGAAGAGAAGGGTTTAGTACCTTGCACTTTCGACTACAAATCAGACGATAAATCTACCTCTAACAAAGTTGGACCATTAAGAGGTGGCACAGAATTGGTCAATCTCAATGATATCTACCAGGATGAGGAGAAGTTCCCCGTGTTAAAGGAGAAACAAGTTTGGATTGGTTTCCCAAGGGCTCACTTGCTGAATTGTGGTTGTGGGAAATCAATGTATAGGCCAAATCTTGCAGTGGTTGTTAAAGAAGACCAAAGGTACAGTATCACTCACCTTTCATCTTTCACTTCACTAGACGTTGAAGTCACTGGTTGGAAAGATCCCAATAAGTGGTGTGTTCGTGGGGAACCAAATGTACTTCTACCAAATGGGTTTTCCTCGTGGGTAGTGAGGAATGAGGAGGACTACTTATCTTTGACACTTTCAGTGGCTGATTCTACAAACCATATCATACACATAAAAAACCTATTGACGATGTTGATGGAGAACACTCATGATTTCGAGCTGATTGACTCGAATTCAGATAAAATCATCGATTGTTCCATTGCCGAATCCCGAAATTTCTGTAAGTCATACGCAAAAGATGCTAAAGCTGCCGAGTTGGCTCCTAAGCCTCACCCTCTTTCATCATAGTGGTTTATTTATATATTGAGTAACGAGACATGATCTACGCATTGAATTTTCACCTCATCGCAATGACCTCTGAGCGATTCTCCGAGATATCTTCAGTTGATGAAGCTAAATTCTCGTTTAAAGAACACTATGGCCCTGTCACAGCATTAAAGTTTCACAAAGACTTTTTGTTGTGTGGTTATGGTCCGATTTTGAAGGTGTTCAAAGTAACAAAAACCGATTTCGAACTCGTTTGGGAACAACAAATTTTCAAAAGAAACAAAATTCATTGCATATCTGCTTCTCCCGATGGCAAGAAGGTAGTTGTTGCAGGTTCGAGATCTTTTTCAGTGTTGCAATTTCCGTTAGATGGAACAATAATTGAGAAGAGAATAAACGAGTGGATAACAACTGCTGAATTCCTTGATGAGAATACATTGCTCCTCCTCAACTCCCACAACACAGTCTACAAAGTGGATGTCTCGGATGTGGACTCTCAAAAATTCAAAGTGTTGGACTACATTCACTGTAACGAGAAGTCGATTCTTTATTCTGGCTCCATCAAAGTAAGCTCTTCAAGATGTATTATTGCAGCTGGAACAGTGATGGATGGTATCATTATATGGGATCTTCATACTCAGAAGATCTTACACACTTTGACTGATCATAAAGGCTCGATTTTTGGGGTGAAAATTGATAAAGACTTTAAGTATGTCGTCTCTTGTTCTGACGATAGATCTATAAAACTATACGATTTCTCAAAGGGTGATCTCCTCGCTGAAGGTTGGGGACATGGCTCAAGAATATGGAATCTTGATTTCTTTGATGCGGAGGGCCCCGTTCAAATCATGAGTGCTGGTGAAGATTGTACTGTTAGATTCTGGAAGTATCTAGAACAAGATCAAGAGTTGAACCAAAGTCACGTCATTGATGACTGCCACCTCGGTAAACATGTATGGTCATCTGCCCTTGATGCTTCTTACTTGAATTTAGCAGCGAGTGGTGGTGCTGATGGAAGGATACGACTTCACGATCTCAATCGTATACTTAATGGCACCAAAGACTACACCATGGAAGAAATTTCGAGTCAATCAGGGTTGGAGTTCCCCAAGAAGGAAGTGATAAAAGTATACACTGAATTACCACAACTCAATTATCTTATTGCTGTCACTTCTGCTGGTCGTATTTTATGCTTGGACCAGGGTAAAAATAAATGGTCTGCTATTGAGCTCAGTGAAGAGGAAAACTCTTCTCTCAGTAACTTCTCAGTGATAAGAAGCTTTGATGATTACAATACCGTTTTTATTGTCTCCAGAGATGGTAAATTGTTACAAATCTCGTTCGAGGCTGGAAGTCAGCAACCAGTACAGAAGGACTGGTCTGAGACACCCTCTTTGACAGGTAACAAAGTAACAAACTTGCTCACTGCCACAGACTCTAAGCTGGGTGACTGCTACTTGTTGATCGACTGTCCCAATCCCACCATACCATTTGTGGTGAAGAAGTTCATCAGAAACGGGAAGTGTTTGTCTCCTGCCGACCAATACGAGTTACCTCAACCTGATCAGACGAGTTTTACCACTACTTGCATGGTTTATGACCACTTGAATCAATGGCTCATTGTTTGTTCTCGTTATTCGAGTATTTGCATATTCGACTTGATGTCTAATTCTTGTCAAGTCTTCAAGAAAATCACACCTGGTGATACCATAACATCAGTACAATCCATCAGTATCACCAAGGATAATCATGAACTACTCTTGACCATTAGAGACGGAATTTATGCAATTGTATCGCTTACAAAGTCCAAAGAGTTCAAGCTCGAAGTATTGCATCAGAATAAAATTGCTAGAGGTTTCATCGAAGGTGGATTCTTCAAAAACCAGCAATTGATTTTGTATGGCTTCAGATCCAACTATTTCTATGTCTGGAATGAGACTACCCAACTTGAAATCACTACTGAATTGTGTGGAGGTGCACATCGTAAATGGGAGTTATTCGTGAACGGTGATGATTTCAAGTTTGTCTACTTGAGCAAAACACACATGTCAATCTTCCATCACAAAGAACGTTTTGCAAGGGGCACATACGGCTTGGTTCGTGATGGAACGCATGGCAGAGAAATTAGAGATGTTGCAGTTTCCCCATTCGAAGAGAATGACAAAACTAAATTGATATTGACAGCTTCAGAAGACACCATTGTTCGTCTTGGCAAGCTCAGAAGTGACGGAACTATTCAAAACGTTTGGTGTATGAACGAACACATTTCCGGTCTTCAGACTGTCAAATTTTTAGACTCAAATTTTGCAGCTAGTTCTGCTGCTAATGAAGAATTCTTCATCTGGAAAATCAGTCATCTGAATAATGGAACTCCTTTGTTGGCTCGTTATGCGTATCTCAAAGCTAGTGCAGAAACCCCTGACTTACGTATAATGGACTTTGTATCCATTAAGACAGACACGGGATTCACAATTTGCACAGTGTACTCAGACTCACAAATCAAGGTGTTCAATTTCAACACCACGACCACAGCATTCGAGTCACTTGTTGATGACTACTACAGAACTTGCTGTATTCTCAAGGCAGAGTTTCTCATTTTCCAAGATGGCCTTCATCTTTTGATAGGAAGCACGGACGGCCATATTGCTATTTGGAAACTTGATTTGCCTTCAGGTAAACTTGGCAAACCTATCGTAAGGCAGCAACTCCATCAAAGCGGGATCAAGGCATTTGCTGTTAGAAATGAAGATAACATCTACAAATTGGTGACTGGTGGTGATGATAATGCTTTAGTTCTTTCCACTATTACGAAGATAGAAGAGATTATCACGGTTTCTACGGATGACTTCGTGGAAGAAGCAGCTTCTGCTACCATCACGGGTATTGTTATGAGTGAGAGCAAGTTGATTGTGACCTCAGTAGATCAAATCGTTAGAATGTGGGATTTTGAATCGGGCCATTTGCAGTGTGTTAGCGCCAAATACACTACAGTAGCTGACACTGGGTGTGTAGACATAGCATCCAATATTGTGGTTATCGGAGGCGCTGGTTTGAGCACTTGGAGTATTTAATTATTACATTTAAAGTATCTAAACAATTAGAGCTTCAACAACCTCAAATTGAAGACAGTATCGTTGATAGTTTGTTCTTCGTCGATGATAGCAGATTCAGTGTCACTGAACGTTGTCAATGGCCTCTTAGTTGATTTGATTAAGAGATCTTCGTGATCGACAAGAATTTTTTCGAATTCAATGGTATCCTTGACCAACTTGTATTCCACTTTAATGTCATCAGTGGTATTCAATCCAGCCTTCTTACGTAATCTTTGGATACGGTTGATCAATTCTCTAGCCAAACCTTCACTCTGTAACTCAGGGTATAACTTGGTGTCTAAGATGATCAACACATCTTGAGAACTTCTAGCTTCTTGACCTTCAGCAGCTTTGTTTGCTGGAAGTCCGCGGAGAACTTGTAAGTCTTCTTTAACGAGCTCTATGCCATCAACAGTGATTTTACCGGAGGCAGCAAACTGTTGCACTTCATCAGATGTCACATTAGGCAAAGCAGCTTTAACTCTTTTGGCATCTTTCTTGAGTTTCTTACCCAATACTGGCCAATCAGCAACAACAGTGTATTCCACACCATACTTGGCTTCGTCTGAAGTAATGACCAAGTTTCTCACATTCAACTCGTCGATAATGTAGCCCTTCAAACGCTCAATATCTCTTAAGTATTCTGGGTTGGAGTGTAAAATGACTAATTCCTTTAATGGAGTCTTGAGGGAAAGCATCTTCTTTTCTCTAATGTTACGACCTAAGTCAATAACCTTTTGCATTCTGGCAACTGCAGTCTCTATCTCTTGATTGTACAATTCTTTGTTTACGGTAGGGTAATGTAAGAAATGAACAGATCTAACATCAGACTTATCAGGGTTGACACAAAGTCCGCCCAAGTATTCTTCGGTGAAGTATGGCTTGATCTTTTGGTAGATACCATCTGCCAAATATGGAGTGAAAGGTGCCATCGTTCTTGAGAGAGTCAACAAAGCTCCTAACAAAGTGTTGAGACCCTTCTTAGTGTCTTCAACACCTTCACTTGAGTAACCCTTGATACGACGACGATTGAAACGGATGTACCAATTGGTCAAGTCATCAATGAGTGCTAACAATCTTGGAACAACAGTGTACAACCTGTAAGCGTTCATCTCAACGTGAATGAATTCAATAAGGGATTGAATTGAAGCTAACAACCAAGTGTCCATAACATTGGTAGTTCTCAATGAAGGGTCATACACGAAATCAGTGGAGTTATCCTTCTTGAAAATGTCGGCGGCATCTTTGAAAAATTTGTAGGAGTTGTACCATGGTAATAAGACAGATGAGACAATTTCTCTGACACCTTCTTCCTTGAATTTCAAGGTTTCGGCTCTCAACACTGGAGAGTTGATCAAATACAATCTTAAAGCATCAGCACCATATTTCTCCAAGACGATACCTGGGTCAGGGTAGTTCTTCAAACGTTTAGACATCTTCTTACCATCAGCTGCTAAAACAATTCCACTAACAATAACATTCTTGTATGGAGCAGTGTTGAACAAATGGGTACCCAAAACAGTTAAGGTGTAGAACCAACCTCTGGTTTGATCCAAACCTTCAGAGATAAAGTTAGCAGGGAAAGCATTGTGGAAAGTGTCTTTTCCTTCCATTGGGTAATGTTTGGAGGCGTAAGGCATGGAACCAGACTCGAACCAACAATCAAACACTTCTTCAACTCTTCTCAAGACTCCTTTACCTTGTTTGGATGGAATAGTGATATCGTCGATACTTTCACGATGAAGGTCAGTGATATCGTCACGGCCGGATAATTGTTTCAATTCCTCGATGGAACCAATACAAACGACCTCTTCGAAGTCATCACTAACCCACAAAGGAATTGGAGTACCCCAGTAACGGTTTCTAGAAATATTCCAGTCTCTGGCATTAGCAATCCAGTTTGAGAACCTCTTATCTTTGATATTGGAAGGAACCCAGTTGGTCTTTTCCACATTCTTCAACATGTCTGGAATGATTTCACCAACACGAACGAACCAAGCTGGAACAGTTCTGTACAATAATGGGGTATCAGATCTCCAACAGAAAGGATACGAGTGCTTGATTTGAGTATTGAGTAAAATGTTTCCAGTGGCAGTTAAGTGCTTAATGATAAGTTTATCGGCGTCTTTGACGTAAATACCTTCGAAATCCTTGACAGCTGAAGTAAATTTACCGTTGTCATCAACTGGGTTAGGGGGGTTCTCTTTTCAGTAATGATACCTGCTTTAGTAGTAGCTTCAAAATCGGCTTCACCAAAAGCTGGAGCTTGGTGAACAATACCAGTACCAGAATCGTTGGTAACATAATCAGCGGTAATAACTCTGAAGCCATGTTCAGTGAATTCTTTGCTGAAGTAGTCGAACAAAGGAACATATTTGATTCCCTCCAAGTCCTTACCCTTGATCTTCTCGACAATTTTGTACTTAGCAGCAGCTGGCTTCTTGTACAAGGTCTTTAACAAGCATTCTAATAGGATGTAATTCTTTTGTTTCTCTTCATCGAAGATTTTGACGTATTCGAAGTCTGGATGCACACATAAAGCGATGTTAGAAGGCAAAGTCCATGGAGTAGTAGTCCAAGCAACCAAAAAGGTGTCAGGGTCATCGACTGTTTGGAAAGCAATGGTCAAAGCTGGATCATTGACATCTTTATAGTTTTGTTGAGCCTCAAAATTGGATAATGGAGTAGTTAAACCAGTAGAGTAAGGCATGACTCTTAAACCTCTGTAAACAGAGTCTTTATCATAAATTTGCTTGAATGCCCACCAAACAGACTCCATGAATTCTGGATACAAAGTTTTGTAATCGTTATCCATATCGATCCATCTACCCAATCTTCTGATAGTTGTACGCCATTCATCGGCGTATCTCATAACAATAGAACGACATTCATTGTTGTAGTTCTTGATACCAAGTTTCATGACATCATGTTTACCAGTGATACCCAATTTTTTGTCAATTTCGTGCTCCACTGGTAAACCATGAGTATCCCAACCGAATCTTCTTTCAACATAGTGACCAGTCATAGTAGCATAACGTGGAATAATATCTTTGACGGTAGAAGCAAGAAGATGACCATAATGAGGAGTACCTGTTGCAAATGGAGGACCATCATAGAAGGAAAATGGAGGAAGGTCTCTGGTTAATTCTAACTGAGTTTGGAAAGCATCATACTCATCCCACTGTTCAATGAGTTTTTCTTCTTCCTTGGGGAAGTTGAAAAACTGGTTACTAGAATCTTGTTCTGCCATTTTCAACTTGGAGATTAAAAAATGCAGTTGTAGGACTTGACGTAGGTGAAAATGAGTAATTCTTCGGTGGAAAAATCTGTGATTTTTCGGTAGTAACACGATCGATTGATTTTCAAAACTTTTTTTCATCTTGTTTTTTGTGTCATTTTTCACCCCATACTTATGATTGATGATATCGAATCAAGCGTTTAAAGCGCTGTTAACTAAATGTTTACCCATAATTCCTTCGCATGTCATGGTCGCTTTGTCTGGAGGTGCAGACTCCATGTGTCTTACTTATCTCTTATCGAAGTTTCGTGATCTTTATCGTCCTGATTTGACAATCTCTGCTCTCACTATCGATCACAGCTATAGATCAAACTCTAGCACTGAAGCTAAACGTGTGGGTAGCATTGTTTCCGAGTGGGGTGTCCAGCATCATGTTAGGAAGTTGCTGTACCCTTGCGAAGTTTCTCTGATCACGAATTTTGAAGAAGTGGCTAGAAACCTAAGATACCAAGAATTACTGAGTCTTTGTCATGAGATGAACATTAGCACAATCTTTGTTGCCCACAACTTGAACGACCAGATTGAAACCTATGTTCAAAGGGTACGACAAAACTCAACCTTTTTTGGTTTGGCTAGCTTGAAACCAACTTCCAGACTCCCCATAGCTGAGTTGACACCACACCCACATAACTTGAAACTTGTTAGACCCTTGTTGGGTTATCTGAAGCAGTCGATACTAGAAACTTGTGTCACCAATGGTGTTGAGTGGTTTGAAGATCAAACAAATAAAGACATTCATTTGACACCAAGGAACATGTATCGATATATGATCAACGACTTCATTCCAAACAACTCAAGCAACAGTCAATATGATCTAGGCCATGTGTCCTGGGACCTGCTTGTACTGACTCAACAACAAGTGCTGGCACTCGTTGACAGTTTCGAGAAACAAGCCAATGAACTTATTAGAGTATTGGAGTCTGAAGGAAGGATTTCCATTGATGATAGAAATGGTCTGATCCAGCTCATGCTACTGTCTCAAGAGTTGCAGAATCAATATGTGGTAAGCAGGATGTTGTACCGAGCGTTTTACCCTATTTCATCCGTGAAGCATTATCACTGGGTTTATGCAAAGTTGTTGCATGGTGTCATTCCTCAAATTCAGCTAGTTCTGGGTGGTTTCAAAGAACGATCCACATTTACTTACCTCAATCTTCTATTTGAAGCTTCTAAAAAAGGTGACTGTGTCTGTGTAAAAGTGTTCAGACAGCCACCGATTTCTCAAGACCTCGAGGGTATTACTATTGCTACGACGATTTCACGTGAAAGTGATTGGGTGCTATTCGATAGCAGATTCTGGGTTCGTGCAACGAGTAATGGTTCATTGGCCATTCAGATGGTTCCCTACACCCCTAAAAAGTACAAAAAAGAACTCTCACGCCAATTTCCTGAATCAAAAGTGCCTGGAATACTCGCTAGCGGTTCACCTATGATAATAGATTCACAAGGTAACTACTCTCTCTTTACTTATGGTCTTGTTCATCCAAACATCGAAGTAGACTGGCACTTGAAGGAAAATGTTTATAGGCAATAACGCATTTTTTCAACAATCGCGAAGTTCAATACAAGACTACACTCTTTGTGGATTCGGCACACAGTAAGCACTCACTTCCTACTTTCATTATGGTTCCTGTAAGTACTGGTGGTGAAACTTACTCTAATTTCGGGACACCAAAAGTTGGTCCTCAACCGATTACCCCTAGAATGAAAAGTTCAAAGAACCGACATGTTAACCTCCTGACGCAACCATTGAAAATCAGTCATCAAAGAGTCAATATTGATATTGATCTCGCTAAGAACCGTGTCGATGGTCTCACAGAAATAACTGTCATTCCAACAACAAATCACTTAAAGACAATCAAGCTTGATTGCCGAGAGATGCGTATAAAAGAGATCTTAGTCAACAATAGACAAGTCAATTTCGTCTACAAGGATATGTTACATATCAATGATGATGATCGTTTTGAAGATTGCATCAAGAACAAGAAAATAAATGTGTTCGACCTTTACAACAAGAATTTATCAGTTCACCAAATTCATTTTTTACGACAAAAGCTCAATTACATTTTTGGAGAACCTAACTTGTCAGATTCTAACCCTGAATGGATCCTCGGCAATACAGAAGAATTGCATATCTTGCTTCCTGATAATCTTAAGCTCGAATTGACAGATTTGACCTCAGTCCAAACCCCAGGAAGTCAACCAAATACTGTTACACCAATGCATTTAAAATCTAAAGGAACTCATAATGACTACTATACTCCCCTTCAGATCAAGATAGAGTATGAAGTCATCAATCCCAAGAACGGTGTTATGTTTATGACTGACACTGATATCAGAAGCATGTGGCACGCTTACACCACTAATTCAGACTATAATATTGCCACATCTTCCTGGGTACCTTGCATCGACAACCTCTGGGAACGTTGTACATGGGCTCTAGAAGTCAATGTCCCCAGAACCGTCAAAGATATTGGCCATCCAATTATAATTGGGACAGAAGAAGCTAACGAGTCCAGAAGAATAGAATATAAGAAGAGGCGCCGTCAAGAGAAACTCGCTAAACAAAAGCAAAAACAACTTTCCAAATCTGGAGACACTACTGCTGATGCCACTTCTGATGCTAATGAAGCAGATGCCATTACTGATGATACCTCTGAGTCAAAACAACAAGATGTGTCAAGTGACTCAGACTCATCCGAGGATGAGGATGATGACGAAGAGGACGAAGGCCAAGAATTGATTGTGTGTACAAATGATTTTGCAGAGACAAAGGAGATACCCCATCCCACGGATTTATCAAAGAAAACAGTCTTGTGGTCCATTTTCAACCCTGTATGTGCACATCATGTTGGATGGTCAGTTGGACGTTTTCAGGCCATTGAATTGCCGGAAGACCAAGAGGAGGAACTAGATGAAGAAAATGATTTACTGGAAGACACTTCCAAAGAAGTCAGTTGCCCAGTTAAGATCTACTGTTTACCTGAATATGCAGATATGGCCAAGAACACAAGTATATTCACACGCAAGGCCATAAAGTTCTTTCTGAAAGAGTTTGGGTCATTTCCCTTCAACTCTTATTCCATGATCTTTGTAAAAGGTTGCAACTCATACGAAGTCAACACTTTTGCAGGTTTGTCGATAGTGGATGACAAGTTACTCTATCCTTCTAATCTTATCGAGCCAATTTTTGATGTTACGGAGAAGCTTGTGGAAAGTATAGCAAGTCAGTGGTCAGGGGTGAACATCTCAGCACAAACGTTCGATGATTTATGGTGTACGATAGCAATAGCAAGATTCATGACATTTCAGTTTACAAGAGTGCTTATGGGTAAAAATGAGTATAGGTTCAGAATTTTCAAGTACATGGAGCAAGTTGTCAAGGAAGATGTGGGGAGGAAGCCATTGGGTATGATACTGCAGAGGCTTCCAATCAATGAGAAGGATCTAGCTTTCATCAGATTGAAGGCCCCACTTCTCTTGTACATATTAGACAACAGAATGACTAAGACTGACAAATCATTCGGTTTATCAAGAGTTTTGCCAAAGATATTCTTGCAAGCAATGTCAGGAGATCTTGTCAATAACACTCTTTCTACACAACACTTTCAATATGTATGTGAAAAGGTTAACAGGAACAGATTGGAATCATTCTTCAAACAATGGGTTTACAGAAGTGGAGTGCCAACATTCCACGTCTCTCAAAGATTCAACAAGAAAAGAGGATTAATTGAAGTGGTACTTCGTCAAATACAAGGACAAGAGGGCAAGGCCAGAAGACCTAATGTGAAGACATTTGTGGAGGACTCTATTACCTTCTTGGACGATGAGACTGGCAATGAAACTCAGAATGTTTTCGTTGGTCCTATGACCCTTCGTGTCCATGAGGCTGATGGGACACCTTATGAGCATATCGTGGATTTGAAGGATGGAGTTGTGAAATTGGACATTCATTTCAACTCTAAATTCAGAAAACGTAAGAACAGAGACGATGATGGCGGTTCTTATAGTCGGCTAGGTAACGTTTTGAAGACAGAGCAAGATATAAAGGATTTTGACCTTGTGGAATGGAAGCGAGAGATTGATGATGATGTCACCAATGACCCTTTTGAATGGATTAGAATCGACGCCGACTTCGAATGGATAGCGAAGGTCATTGTCAAGCAACCTGACCATATGTTTGCATCTCAACTCCAGTATGATAGAGATGTGGAGGCACAGTATGGTGCTGTGAAATTCTTCGGTGAACAAGAGAAGCCCACTCCAGTTTATTGTACTTTGCTTACGAGGACACTTGTTGACAAGAGATACTATTATGGAGTGAGAATTGCAGCTGCCAGAGCATTGGCACAGTTTTCCAAATCAGAAAATAATTTTATTGGGATGAAATACCTTGTCAAAGTGATTAAAAAGTTGTTCTGTTTTCCTGATAGTACTATACCGTTGGCCAACGACTTCAGCGACTTTAGAAATTTCTTCTTACTCAGGGAAATACCTGAAATCTTGAGCAGCATCAGAAATGATAGTGGAAATGTTCCCTATGGAATCAAAGACTTGATTCTCAACCTCTTGATTTACAATGAGAACTCTTCGAATTTATTTCAAGATTCCTTGTATGTTTCTCAGTTGATTTCATCCCTAACAAAATCAATTATCAACTCCAACTTATCAGCAGGTGCCAACTTTTTTGTAAAGCGTGATGAAGAAGAAAACGAGCAAGTCAAGGAATTCAACGAAGCTGTTATCGGCGAAATCAAGAGACTTCAGAAGTTAGACGAGTTCGTGCCCTCTTACCACTTCGTCGTGTTATCTACGTGCGTGAGAGAAAGAGTACGTTTAGCCACTTATGGAGTTGAGGAGTATCCATTAGAAGAATTGTTGTATTTGACATTGGATAGTTACTCGGATGATGTCAAAATTGAAGCTTTCAGAGGTCTTTTGATTCTCGGGGGGCTCAAAAATACTCACATTATTCAATACTTTTTGAAAAACTGTTTGTTAAACTCTCAAAACCATGCATACCGCTCCAGGTTGATCGAAGTACTTATTGAGGCTATAAGCATATCAGCAGTTCATGGAACTACATCAACATTAGATGATCCTGAGTTCGAAACATTGCAGAGATTGTTTGATGAAAACTCAGGACTCGGTCAAACCAATTCCACTATGGTTGTGATTGAGGAAGGCTCAAAGAGTTCAGGTACCAGAAAAGATAATTTTGCTAGAGCTTCGCTCAAAGGTTCAATTCAGATCTTAAGGCGTGATTATGGAATAGGCAAGAGTTTAAGAAAGGTTATGTGGGAGCTTCTTCATTCGTCACTTTTGAACATAAACGAGAGAAGGAATTTATTTCTCGTTGCTCAAATCTTATATGAAGAAGTTGATTCTTTCATGGTTGATATTCCTGTTCCTAGTGTGCCACTTGGAGAATTGAAACGTAAAATCGTTTTGAAAAATCTCGGAGGTGGACAAATCTTGATTCATAGGGAAGGAAGGTTCAAGATTCAACTTGGTACGCGGAAGCCGGCACCTACTATCTCTTTCTCTTCTGGACGTTCGAGAACTAGAAGAGAAGAAGCGCTTGCTGCCGCTGAAGCTGCACCTAAACTAAAAATCAAGCTTGGAAGTGCTACACCTGCTGAACGAAACACAAGAACAAGTGTTGCTCCTACAATCAATGTTGAAACTGAACCTATACCTGTTGCATCGCCACCACGTGCACCACCACAGCGTATGACAGCTCGATCTTTGAGGGCCATGTCAAGTGTTGTTGTAACCAACACCACAGTGAGCTTCAAGTACGATAAAACTAAGTTCATTGTGAGGGAAAAAAATGCTAAAGATGTGAATGCTGACGTTAGCGGTGGTGATAAGGTCAAAGTGGATGGCTCAGTGGTGACCTTTTCATTGAAACCTCGTAGTATCGTCAAGGAGGAGAAGGGAGATGAAAGTGCAAGAAAAGCTTTGAAGATATCCTTCAAATCCAACTCGAAACAAGGTGAGAGAGACAATGAGGTAGATGATAAGGAGAACTCCACTGAGCAGTCCCCCATTGAGACCAATGGTAAACGGAAGGGAGCAGAAGTACAGACTGATGCCGAACCTGGACCTGAACCCGTCAGTACCAGTCCAGATAAAACCTCAGTTGCGATGGCTCAGGAACAAGTGATACCAATTGTGGAGCCCACTCTGGAGAAACCAGTTGTTAAAGTTGACTCTACAACTGTCTTTGAGAAAGCAAGACTGATTTCTAGATCAGCTAGTCCATTCGATCATAGAGACACACCACCAAAAAAGAAAAGAAAAGCAGATGTGTACGTTCATTCAGACTCTAGCAGATCACAAAATCCCAAAGAAACACCCAAGGAAGAATCTCCAAAAACTGAAACTACCAATGAGACCGAAGACAAGCCCAAACCAAAGACTAAGACTAGTTTGAAGCTAAAACTCAAATTAAAGCCTTAATGTATTTTATGTATACTATAAATATAGACAATGCGAATTTAATAATCAATGGCACACAATTAAGTCATTGAACACTATGACTTTCAACAATCTTGCCTTCAATGTATCGAAGTCTACACCGACCACTTCAACAACCAATACCAATTCTATATCTGCGGCTTCATCGAATGATGCTTCTCCTTCCGTGAGTTCAAACCAGCAAAAGCCAAGTTTTCTTCAGGATATGCTCAAAACATCGACCGACAGAAGCGCCAAGCTAGCTGGACCTAGTGTGAGTGATGTTACGCCTGCTGTTGTTACTATGGGTGATGATTCCAAGCGACTTTCCCAATCTCATTCCCCAAAGAAAGACTTGATTGAGTTATTTGACAAGTTTGACTTAAAGTCTCCACCTATAGAGGATGATAAACACGATGACGACATAGAACATAAATTTGAACAATTCAAGTCTGCTGTTTCTGAGAACGACCCACGCGAGAAACATCTCGGAGAAACACACCTATCTGAAGCCCCAGAACAAATACATGAGAAAGACCATGACGTTATTAAAGAAGAACAAGACACATCACAGCCTATTGCTAGCTCGTCATACTCTAATCGACATGACCTAGTCATACAATCTGACTTCAAGGAATCTGATAAAATAGATACTGATGGCTCATTACATGATACTGAAACCACAATTGCCGAGACAGAGCAGGGATCTCTTGCACATAATAATCTTGGATCTTTTGAAGTGGAACAAAACCCAATAGATTCTAATGAAAATGACGTTGTGGCAAGTCCAGAGGATGTTGTCACTCCCACACAGGAATTAGTGGCTGCTGAAGAGGTACCTGCTCCATTTCAAGAAACTTCAACCCAACAGAGTGATGCTCCCACTGCAAATGATGAATTGGTCCCCTTAGAAACACCAGTAGATTCTTCTGAGGTTTTAGGATCGTCTACCACTGAAGAGAGAGCCATTTCAGAAGATATAACTGAAGAGGCAGGGGAAGAAGCAGCACCTATCAAGTCAGAAGCTAATTACCTCCTGCAAATTCCTAGCACAAGTCAGGAACATCAATCACAGCAAAATTGGTCCTCTAAACCATTCGATTTTCACATCTTCTTGGACCATCTCAAGAAAAAGAGTGCTGACCCAGTAGTCAGGTATATCCGATCGTTTTTGGTGTCATTCAACAAGCAAAGTCATACGTTTACGTTGAAGCAGAAAGTCAAGATTGTGCATGATTTCAAGATCTTCATGAACGAAAAATTCAATTTGTTCGAACCCTTTGCATCTATGGATGAAACTGAGCTAGAAAATTCCAGGGAAGGGTTGGAAAAATTGATCATGAATCGTATTTATATCCATTGCTTTCCACCTGAAATAGCGAAGCATAGTTCCCATGTTCATGAAACGGTTGCAATCGATCTTAATGAGGATAAGCAATTTGCTAGGCAATTGGACAAGTATGGTTGGATCAATGGACACCATCTTGATGTTGATCTTGAAAAGTTGACTAAGCTCAGGACTCATACTACGGAAGAATTGAACTTCATGGAGTTTGCAACACAAGAACTCAATAAAATCAATAATTATAGAGCACCAAGGGACAAGATAATTTGCATTTTGAATGCATGTAAGATCATTTATGGATTTCTAAGGGTTAATAATCAAGAGACTAATGCTGATGCTTTCATTCCTCTATTGATTATTATCATAATCAAAGCAAAAGTTGAACATATCGTGAGTAATATTCATTACATTGAAAATTTCCGAGGTCAAGAGTGGTTAGCATATGGAGAGACTTCCTATTATTTATCGTCATTACAAGCAGCAATTAGCTTCATTGACAATGTTAGTTGTTCTGATCTTTCAATATCTCGAGAAGAGTATGATGCACATATGGAAGCATGGGCTGCAAATGATAGATTAAGAAGAGAATCAGAAGATACCTCGCCTATCAAGATAAAACAACCTCAACCACAACACACTGAGCCTACAATGGCATTATCACCATCTTCAGTTCTTTTCTCAAGTGCAGAAATGTTTTCTAAGTCCATTTCGAATTTTCTCTCGCCTTCACCCCAAACTAGTCCACAACCAAATCAACAACAGCACATACCACCAAATCATCCACCACCAGAGGTTCAACCTAATCCTTCTCTAATCGAAGAGACTTTTGTTTCGCTACAAGAAATTTTTCCAAACCTTGACACTTCCATTATGAAAGATATTATTGTAATGAACAAAGGTGATATGGAGCCAAGTTTGGACGCATGTCTACAGTTAGTTAGTGAAACTTAATGAATAAATGAAGAGGCTAATGGCGAGCAGAAACACTGATAGTTGAAGCGATCATATCAGCCGAAATGTGTGTTCGTTATGGTTTACCAGATGGCTTTGTGGTTCAATAAGAGCCTGGCTAGCTCAATCGGCTAGAGCGTTTGACTTTTAAAGAAATTTAAGAGCCATCAAAAGGTTGCGGGTTCGAGTCCCGCGTCGGGCTTTCTTTTTTGCTGAATATCAAAAGGATTTTTTTACTTGATTGGGCGATTAAGATTTGAGACGGATAGAACAACTATGTTCAACAGAGAGTTATAGTTCATTCAGTTCTCTGTTGAATACCAAGCATCCTCATGAGCCATTAGGATACCCGGTGGTCGTCCTGCCTAAATTGGGGTTTTTAACCGTAGATAGGAGATGAGATACGGGATACCATTACCTAAAACGGAAGTAATAAGAGATAGTACCTCTCCAACATCTATAGTGATAAGTATATAAACCCCATGAAGGAGCTTATAGAATTATCAATTCTTTGATTCATAAACACTACTCAATAACATATTCAAAATGCCAATGCAATACAAACCAGCTGCTGAAGGAAAAGGTGTTAAACCACCAGTCCTCGAATCACCAGGTAACAACTCATTCTTAGGTGATATTTTTGTCTCTGATGCACCAAAAGAAGAGCAAATTGCATGTGGTTTCTACAAGCAAGAAGCTGGTGAGCCATTGGTCTACTACTATGACTACGATGAAATGAAAATCATCTTGGAAGTTGAAGGTGAATACACTATCACTGATGAGACTGGATACAAAGTGAGTGTTGCTCCAGGTGATGTTTTCTACTTTAAAAAGGGTACAACTGTTACTTTCCAAACTACTGGTTATGGATTAGCTTTCTTCACTGGTTTGAGACCAGGTTTATAGATAATTTATATTCTCATATTGGCAACAAATTGTAAAAAATGCAATAAATATGAAAATGCAATTAGTTTAAGAAACAATCAAATCGTGTTCCATTGAAGGCTATACACAGTACTAGGATCTTTAAGCTTTCTGGTCTGATTTAATTTGTATCAAGTTTGAGGGCTAGAAGAAGCAGTAGCTAGATCTCACAGTTCTCATAAATCTTGATTTACTAGATCAGAAAATTCTCGAAGTCGCAAAAATGCCAATTGACTATTCAAAGTGGGACAAGTTAGAGCTATCTGATGATTCAGATATAGAAGTACACCCTAACGTCGATAAGAATTCCTTCATAAAATGGAAGCAAAGAGATATACACGAGAAGAGAGCTCAAAGAAACATCGAAATCAAATCAATCTTAGTTCAATCAACTATGTATGCCAAACTTAACATCAGAGTTGACTATTTATTAAGTGAACTCAGTGATAACGAGCTCTTGAATGATACAATTGTGATGCTGAAATTGAATAGTCAATTCGATAAAGATGAAAAATTCGACTATGATGCTTTACTCAAGGAGAAAGGAAACGACTTGAGAAAAGGATTGAGAGATCTAGAATTCGAACCTTCAGAGATTGAGAATACTCCTCCATACAACGAAATGATTGAAGATCTATTTATACAGATCAAAGAAGATCACGAAGACGCAAAAGACCCTTCAAAATTGAAAGAATATTTGAAAGAGCACAGAAATAAAATTGACAAGGTTTTGTCTGATAGCTCTGTAAAGTTGGATGACCTCTTATATCAGAAATCTCTATTGATCAGTAGTGAAGATTATCATACTGGGTGGGATAGATCTTTTTTGAACAAGGACAAAGATGAACCGAAACCAAAAGAGGAAAAGGAGAAAGTTACAACAATTGAAACCCTCAATTCCCCATCAACTGAACCTAAATCAGAGCAAGAATTATTGGAGGACCTTAAGGTTTTACCTGAGACTGAGGAATTTGGTAAGATTGGAATCAAGGATTTGAAAGAGAGTAGCTATTTCCTAGTGAAGAATACCAAAATTTGCACGGAAGAACAAAAAGATGCATTGATCATGACAGCATTTGATTATCAGCTTGCAGGAGATAGCGCTACAGCAAAGCAAGTGATTCATCAGTCACTTTTGCTACAATATGTAGCTCAGTTAGCAGGAAACAAAGGTGACAAAGAGCAAGTTATAAAAGCTGTTAAACTCTTTTTCACAAAGATCACCGATGATTCTTCACCTGCTAAAGCAGCTTTCATGCAAGATGTAGAAAATACTTTCAACCATGTCAAACAGAGATGTGAAATTATCAAAGCTGAGCAGAATGCTGATGGCGAACAAGAAGCTTTAATACAATTAAGAGCTTTAGATGATAATACAGAATTATCTGTGCAACTTCCACAGGAAGGTACACGAGAATACGAAGTTTTTACGACCCAAGTTCCTATTGAGATGCAAGAAGCTGTTAAAACGGGATCTTTGGATGAAGTGAATAAAGTGTTTGCAACTTACAAGATTGAAGATGCTGAAAAGGTTTTGGAAGTTATCAATGATTGTGGGGTTATTGGTGTGAGTGAGTACCTTGAGAATGAAGATGAATTTCAGCAACTCAAACAACAATATAATGAAACCCAGGAACTTGAGGGTGAATCAAATGACAGCCTTATCACTGCTGATATAGTTGATTAACTCAATAAAGGTTATGTATTGTAAAGAGAGGGTCAAAGAATCAATCATCATTTCCTACTTAATCTAGCCAAGGTATCCATCAATGATTGAGTCGAAGATGCAGAATCACCAGAATTCTCATCAGACTTCAATTGTGATAGCAAAGTATTGGCTTGATTTATAGCAGGCTGTGATGAGCCGTAGTTTAGAGGTTGATTAGGGGGTTGTCCTGATCCAGGAGCTTGGTTTTGCTTTTGTTGAATGAGAGAGATAACGTTTTGTACTGAAGCTGGATCCATTTTCAGTAATGTTTGCATGAGATCGGCTTGAGTATCGGGTGCTGGTTGCTTAGGAACTATGGCTTCTCCATAAGATATTGGAGGACTTCCATAATGAGATCCGAGAGGTGCACTGCCATATGAAGGAACTGGATTGTATCCTTGATTGTATTGTTGTGGTCCATTGCCATATCCATACGGTTGAGGCTGAGGTTGAGGCTGAGAATATCCTTGCTGCTCATAATTGTAGCCATAAGATTGTGCCGCTTGATTTTGGTTATTCCACCTTTGTCTATTTCTACCGCCTCTTCCCCTGCCGTTTCCACGCCTGTCATCCATCAGCCCATAACTTCCATACGCATTATTGTTTGGACCATTATTGAAATTTCCCTGATTTTGATAATTGTAGTCATTGTGATTCGATCCATATTGTGGCTGATGGCCATCCATTGGTTGATTTAATCCATTGAATTGAGGTGGTCTTCCTCCAAATTTCTTCATCTTGCATTTGTAAACAAGATCAGCTGCAACTTCAGGATCCACATCTGCGTATTCATCAAATTTGATTCCTCCATCAGGAGCTTGCTCAAAAGTTTGAATGTCCACTTTTTGTTCCTTGATTACACAAGTTCCAATTACACCGGAGTATGCAGCTTCACTTATAACTTCAGAGAGATCTTTATGGGTAACATCTTCAGTATCGATAGATATTTGCAAATTTTCGAATGCTTTTCTGACTTTTCTTATGTAAAACACTGATGACTTTCCTGTAATGTAAATTTGACATTCAGGAGCACTCTTTCTGTGTCTTTTGGAGTGTTGTTCTTCTTCCAATCTATCACGGTTCCCACTTTCTTGTTTCCTAGATTTCTGTGGCTTAGAGGCATCAAGCCTCATTATTTTGTTATGGAGAGGAACATTTGTTTCACCTTTAATGCATTCCAAACAGGCTTCTGCAGTTCTGAATTGTGCAAACCCATAACCTGCTTTTATGGCGATTTGAATTACATCACCGTATTGACTAAAGATTCTGAATAAATCCTGTTTGGAAATAGTGTTTGCAGGTAAGTTACCAATAAATAATCTCAGTTTATCTGGGAACTCTTCCCAGTTTTGCAGCTCCATGTATTCGGACTCACGTTTTATGAAAGCATTATATGCCTGTTCTTCCTCTTGGGTCATTGGAGCAGTGATATTTGGTCTCCTACAGAACTCACTAACAGGAATAAGTGGGATAGGGTTCTTCAAGTTCTTGAATGGCTTATTATATGAATAAACCTGATCATAGTTCATTGTTTTGGTTGAAGAGTATGCTTTTCCGTTGTTTAATCTTATGCCTTTAGCTTCTAATTGTTTCATGATTAATTCCATTTGTTCGCTTTCAGGCAAAGTTTGAAAATTAGGGTCTTTAACAAGCTCACTCTCTAGGATAGCATCATAAGCTTCTTTCAATTGTCTTTGTGGGTCAATGGTACTAGTGGGTAGAGTTGGAGTACTAGATGGATTTGCAGGGGGTGCTGTTACATTTGGCTTAGGTGGCAACCCAACAGCAGAAACATGTGGTGTTTTCGATTCTTTAGGTGATGGTGGTTGAGTGGATTCGGCAAGGGTTTGTTCAGGGTCATAGTCGTCATCATCTTCATCACCAACAGCTTCAGTCGCCTTGGTGTCTTCTGGCTCTGCGTTCTCAGTCTGCTCAGATTCTTCAGGCGTAAGATCCTTTTCGATTTTCAGTTGTTCGTTTTTCATTTCTTCAGTTGTCACTTCAACTTCAGTTTTAGTGGGTTCATCAAAAGGCTCAACTTCAGGTTCATAAGAATCGTCCAGTTCATTTTGTTCTTGTGATGGGTCATACTTGAGCTCAGGCTCAAAATTTATCAGTTCATTGAGGTTATCAGATTGTTCATTTACAGTTTTATCATCTTGTTCTTCATTATTAATAACTGGAGATTTGGCTTCCTGTGAGTTCTGGTTAACTTTTAGTTTAACAGGTGTTACTTCCATTACAGTGTGAGCAAATAATAAATGGACAAATATGTTCCGCGCTCCAGTCGAATTAAGAATGCCCCCCACCATTAAATTTTGTGCCCCGATACTTAGGTGGGTCGCAGTTACTCCGATATAAAATCAAACGGTTCGACGTTAGACTCTTTAATGACAGAATTTAAATTTGGTATAGTTGGAACTGGTATCTTTGCCACTGACAAGCATTTGCCTACCGTGGCTAAAATTCCTTACTTGAAACCGGCTGCTTGTTATAATAGAACTAAAGCAAAAGCTGAAGCATTTGCTGAAAAAGCAGGAATCCCTTCAGACAAGGTTCTCGATTCTTTGGAAGAAGTTTTCCAAGATGAATCACTTGATTTCGTCGATGCTTTACTCCCAGTACAATTCAATTTAGACGCTGTGAATTTGGCTGTTAAGTATAATAAACCACTTGCCCTTGAAAAACCATTAGCTGCTAATTTGGAGCAAGCAAGGGAAATTGTCAAAATTTCTGAATCAACTGATTTGCCAATTGGGGTTTTGGAAAATTGGGCTTTCATGAAATCAATTGATCAAGTAAAATCACTTTTACCAAAGATTGGTGATGTGGCTTCATTCACTTACTCTGCAACCGGCCCTTGGAATGATAAGAACAAGTATTTAGCCACTTCTTGGAGACAAAAGCCAGAACATGTTGGTGGTTTCTTGAGTGATGGTGGTGTCCACCAATTGACTTTATTAACTGAAGTCTTAGGTCAAGTCAAATCAATCTCCGCTTTAACCAAACAAGTAAGACCTGAAAGTGGTGATGTTGATATATTATACTCTACTATGCAATTAGAGAGTGGTGTTATTGGCTCTTTCATTTATGGTTCTGCCTTTGGTGCAACCGATAAGGCTTTGACCTTCACTATACTTGGTACTAATGGCTCCATTCACTTCGATTTCTCACCAACTTTACCTAAGCCAACTATCACCTATCAAATAGGTCCAAACATGAGCAACAGCTCAGGCAAGACTGTGATTGAAGTTGACGAAGTTGACAATTACGAAGCTGAATTCATCAATTTCGCTGATGCCCTCAAAGCTAACGACAAAAAGAAGATCGCCGTTCCTCCAGCTAAGGCTTTCCATCATTTGGCTATTGTTGCTGCTGCCATTGATTCATCCAAAAACAATGGAGCTTCTGTGACAATCGAAAAACCATAATAGCAATTTATGTACTGTATGACTTTCACAATTCGTCTTTAAGGATCTCTGTAAAAATCGATGTAGAAGTCTCCTCCAGCTCAATGGTGCTGAGTGCTATTGATGTAGTTCCGACAACAGCAGTGACAGCTAGCTTAGTTTCCTTCGTTTTGGGTATGAAAAACAAGAACATACGGAAAATCTTGAATAAAGACCACATAAGTATTTTAACAGGGAGCTTCAAAATTCTTCGCCATATGATCCATGCGGAGCATAATAACAAGAACCCTATACTCATGTAAATTTTGTTCTTATCGGCCCTGTCTTGCTTTTCGATGAATTTAACTATGTTTCTTGATTTCTTGAGTGTGTCTTGTAAATTCACGAGTAAGTTATCCAAGGTAGATAAATCTTTCGTTTGCTGCTCCACTGACTCTATGTTTAATTCGGTTTGGATGATAGAAGATGTCATCATTTGTCTCGTTGATTGAAGTGATGCAGTGATAGACTTATTATGTTCTAGGATTTTGTCGTTGATTGCCTTTTCAGCGAGTTCAGCTTCCTCAGCTTGAGTTCTGGTGCCGAACAAATCATTTTTCATCTCTTCAGTCGTTTGGGTACGATCAATCATCTTCCCATACTTTGTCACTCTTTGTCTGTGTACATGCTTTTCTTCTAATTGGTATGCGTTGAGTTGGGCTTGCCTCAAAACGTATTTGAAATGATCCAATTCATCATGATATATATCTCTTGTCACTCGTAACTCCTCGGAAACATTGCTCCCTTTGAGTCTGATATCCAAAACTTCCAATGTCTCTTGGTATTTCGAAATCAAATTGTTACATTCCCGAGATTTTTTTGCACGTTTTAACTCCAAGGATTCTTCACCTAAAACATCTTCAGACTCCACTTCCTCTATTAACTGAAGTTTGTCTCTTATTTGGTCCAGGAACGAATCCAACGATTGAAAGAAAGGTGTCAAGTCCATGCCAGAAGTCGCGACATGAGCACCACCATTATGTCTAATGAAAGTGATACAAAGCTAACACCTGGGGCTAAACCCAAGTCCAAAGAAGTCAATGATTCACCAATTAACGAGGTTCCAACAAAAGAACCAAAGGTTGTTGAAAAACTTCAAACGGAAAGTCTGAAGAAATCTAAAAAATCAAAGAAAAAGGCAATGGATCCTGCTTTATTAACACCAGAGTACATAGAGGAACAACGGAGATTACGTGACTTGAGGAAAGAAGAGAAGAAAAAAGAGCTCCAGGCGAGAGGCATCGATCCAAAACAAGACTCAACACCTGATTCATTGAAATTCATCAAAAGGGACTTTATCTCAGTCTCTAAGAACGATGGTGAACACTTGGCAATAAGAGTCATGACATACAATGTATTGGCACAAGCTTTGATTAGAAGAACTTTGTTTCCTACCAGTGGAGATGCCTTGAAATGGGGTCCAAGATCACAAGTTTTACTAGCAGAAATGAAACACTATGACCCACATATCATGTGCTTACAGGAGTTAGACTACACCCAATACCATTCCTTCTGGAAATCACAGCTTGAGAAGTTGGGTTATGGCTCGAAGTATCATAGGAACTCATCAAAAAATCATGGTGTTTGCATCTTTTACAAAATCGACCTTTTCGTTTGCAAACATCAAAGCTCTTTCTACTATGACACAGCAGATACGCCCCCAATTGACCCTCGTACAATCACACTGAACGTCGGGCTTCTTACTTGTTTAGAGTTCACTCCACTGGTGCTCAAAAGGTATAAAATGTCTCGTAATGGTATCATTATTGGCACTACACATTTATTTTGGCACCCTTTTGGCACATACGAAAGAACCAGGCAGACATACATAGTTCTCAAGAAGCTGAAGGAGTTCTACGATCTCATGAATACGACATCAGGCTCTGACAAAGGTTGGTATTGCTTGTTCGGGGGAGACTTCAATTCTCAACCTTATGATACACCATATCTCTCTATCACAGCCAAACCCGTCAAATACAGTAATAGAGCTAAGACGGTAATCGCTTGTTCTTTGTCATATCAGTACTCCAAGAATCGAGGCATCAAAGAGAGTGAAAGAGAGACCATCGAAGAAGAGGGTGGTAATATCGAGAAGTTTGGTAGTGATCAACCCAAAGATCCAGTTCCAGAAAGCTTTGAACCAACAGAAGAACAAATACAGCTAGTGAATCAGATGGAGAAACTTCATAATGAATTGGATTTGAGAGCTATATCCTTGTACTCTCTTGCTTACGACAAAGTGGATCCTCAAAACGCAGGAAAGGACAACGATAGAAACGAGCCAATGTACTCAAACTGGGCTCATGCATGGAGGGGATTATTGGATTATATTTTCATCATCAGTTCATGGTCCAAGAACGAGAGCTTCAGTGATAGAATAGATACCATAGATGAAGTGGCACAACAGCAACATATAAGACTAACCAAGCTTTTGAGGCTACCTAGAGGAGAAGAGATGGGTGAAGAACCTTCTGGACAACCAAGAATTGGACAATATCCATCAGATCATTTTAGTTTAATGGCAGAGATCGAACTCTTATAATTTGTACATAGCTAAATAATGCATACCTTAAACCTTTAACATTTCCTCTACTAAATCTTCTAGTGGCCCATAATCCTTTCTTTGAAGTAAACCAAACTCTTTACTAAAAAGCACGTAATGTTTTAGACTCGTATTAAGATGACTTGGTAAGCCAAGCTCTGTTATTTCATGAAAATGATGACAGTATATGTGAGCATAGATTCTAAACAATCTCTTGAAGATGGTCTTGACAAGTGTTGGAAATTGTTGAGGGAAAGGTGCACCCATTTTTGAAGGAAAGATATTATCATTATCAAAGAAACCTTGGATCCAATTCATAAGGTTTTCAATATACTCACAAGCTGGTAACGATATTGGTCTTTTAGGTTGTGAATTAGCACTTGGATTAGTCTCTTGCCATAAATATTCATATTCTTCTGTTGCAATCATTCTAGGGCATGTAGCAGGTGAACAAAATTCTGTAATGGCTCCATATAACATATTAATTTGATTGTAGAAATCGACAACATGTATAGCTAGCCATTCATTCAAATCTTCATCTTGAGGTAACTTGACGGCTTGTTTTAAAGCATTTTGTGAACCTAGCGTTTGTTCAGCATAGCTCCTTATATCTTTATGTGTGGTGACAGCTTGTTTATCAGGACTCAGGTTTATCGTTTGATAAGGGTTCTCGAATTTACTTGGTGTTGCTGGGAAAGTCGTACTTGAAACTGGTTGTGGACTGGATATTGGCAGTGATTGCTTAAGTTTGAATCCTCTAGCTGATTTCAACGTATGTGTGTTGAAGTTCTGGAAGAATGATGACATATCAGATTCAGTTGCTTCACAAGAATGTAATACCTGAAATGAGCCTAATTGTTTCTTTGTATTTACTTATAGCACTGATTTGGAAACTTTTGGTGATATCAGTCAATTGCACGACCACTCATTTGATCCAGGTACTGAAGTATTGCTGGTATATCGAGGTACTGAAGGAGAACCAGTTCACTCTTAGTTGTACGCTTATTATCATTTGTTGATTTCGGTAGAGTTTTTGTGTATGGGTTTTTTTTTTTGCTATCGATCTCTTTCATGACATTTATACTGTTGTACTCTGATAAAGCACATCGTTGTACGAGCAAAAGATTCTGATAGATGATACTGCTCTTGTCGAGTTCTGGCAACAAAAAGCTAGGTATTTGCTTGTTTGTTGATGTAATTGTTTCGGCGTTTTTCCTAATGTACCAGTACATCTGCTTTAGCTTATCTCTACCGTAGAAAGAAAACACCAACGGGTACTGGAACTCCAAATTGAGTATTAGTGATACCATTTGATACTCAATAAACTCACAAATCGTCACAAGTTCAAGAAACCACTCGCTTGTAGAAATATCAAATTCTAGATCAAGATGAGCGAACTCCTGGGTTGTACAATCATTTAATGACCCTCTTAGCTCTGATAAGATTTCCGAGACAAGTTTGCAGTGTAATTGAAACTCAATCTCTTCATTATTGGTTATGGAAACATCAGATACATCATACAAGAGTGACGGCCACCACTTACTCGAAGAGAACCCGTATTCGAGAGCTTCAAAAAGGGCGGAATCGTTTTGTCTAGTGATAAGAACCTTGTTTACGGTTGTCCTCGCTTTTACCTAAAATGTTAGCACTCTACAGACCCCATTAAAGAGGTGAAAAACCACTCGCGTACGATAATTGATAATGCTGGTAATGTAAGAGGTTTTCTTCCCGAAACAACTCGAGTTTGTAAATGATCACAATATTGCAAGCTACAGTAGCTGTTATTTCGCCTTAACACCAATTTTTTTGTACCATTTAGTGACATTTACGACTAGAGCTGTCAGAAAAAAATGATCGCGTACTTGTAACATCACCAAAACTTTTAGTGAGGAATGAACTGTAATGATTTCTCGCTTATTATGTGGACTGAATTGTCATAAATTGCCCAGAGTGCCACAGATAGTTTCTCTAACAAGTAAAGCCAATCTAAATGTTTCTATAGTTGGCAAAAGGTTAGTTCTCGAAGACTTTGTTTCTAAAGTACCAACGATACAAGAATTAGAACAGCTAGGGGACTTTACAATTCAATTGCGGGCATTATATAAAAGGTTCTATCGCTTGAGGTACTTGATAGACAAAAATCCGATGATTTCAAGCAACTATGCTACAATTTTACGAAGAAAGTTTAAAGTGTCCTTCAATGATAGACGACAAGTGGTCCTTGGCAAAGAAGCGATTACGGAACAAGAGCTAAAGCAAAGAATCATCAACACACTTACTTTCGTTCATAATGCTACAGTCGAATTAGCAGAGAACTTGGAGTCCAAAGAGAAGTTTTTCTACGTAGATACCTTAGAGCCACGTCGAAGAGAATTGGAAATTATTCACAGCCTACTTGATTTAGATGCCAATATGCCCAGTCACATAAAACATGATTACAAATACTCATGGTACGAACAGACCAAGACTAATATGAGAGAGTTGGGTGATTCTCCATCTAAAAAGCAGTATCAAAAATATTTGAAAGAACCAGCAATTATTGGGTACTGTATATCAGAACATGATAGCATGATGATGAATGAGATGTTCGAAACTTGTCTCTAAATTCTACACTATAAAAGTCCCGCATATTTCTCACCAATTTCCAATTTGCTACAACTTTAAGAACTCATGGTGTGGAATCCTTTTGCTAAGACTCAAATTCAACAAACTTCTCACACTCCATTGGGGTTATCACCTGTTGATCGTCCTGTTGCCCCTGGTGAATCTGATATCAATCATACATTATCGCAAATTTCAGAAGATGCAAGAGAAGTTGAAATTCATTTGAACAAGCTGCTGACAGCTAAAGAAGCTAACAAGGCAGTTACAGATTTCGTTTCGATTAGACCAAATAATTTGTTCATTGTGGATGGCGAGAAAGATGTTGATAAAAGTATTATCTGCACGAATAATGAGGATGGGGGTAAAACATGTTTGAAGCTTCAGTACAACTCAATTATGCTTTTCAAGCAAATGCAAAAACTTGAATATTTCTGTTCTTTACCTGATGATATCAATGCTACTTACTTTGAGTGCAGAAAGATTAAGTGAAAAAGAGGGTTTTTATTAAAAGAGATAAAGTATTCTAAGATTTAATGAGAGATTTGAAAACATCATAAAGTATCAGGTAAATAGTTTCATAATAAACCTGCCATCAAAGCCATTCCAGCAGCAATAAATCCACCAGAAATCATTGAAGCATCATCACAACTTGTAAAACCATGTTGAGTTACATTTGAATAATTAGCAAATCCAGTAGCATTCACAAATTGATTATGGTTTTTGTCTTGATCTTGGTCAAATTCTTGATCTTCAGCAAATTCTCTCTTTTGATATTCACTTTTATCAACAGCTTCATAAACTTCAAGTAAACTATCATCAGTTGAAGATTCGGTGTAAACATAATTGTTCAAATCATTGTTGCCTTCATTTTGAAATTCTTCTTTTAATTCTTTTAACCTTTCATCAGATGGAATTTCAATATTAGCACAAGCAAATTTGTTCAAGTCACTGTAATGGAAAACGATTGATCTCCCAACAACATTAGCTTTTGATTTGGAATTTAATGATAAGAATGGATCTTTATATTCAGTTTGGAAACATGTTGTATCAATCCAACCATGTTTACCAGACAAATCACCAACTTCACAAAATGAGTCGTCTTTTTGTGCATCGCAATCGACTGGTGCATTGTAAGGATTCAAGTGTCTACCAACAGCTTCACAATTACCATCTTCAGGAACTGGAAATTCGTGAATATGATAGACAAATGGACCACCAGATCTTGGTAAACCAGTGACATCAACATGAACTTTAACTTCTTTACCTTTTTTAGCAGTAAATACTATAACTCCTTGAACATTCTGATCACCTGAACCAGGGAAGTCTGCAACAGCTACAATATCTGAAGGATTTCTTTTAATTTTTGGTGCTCTATTAGCTTCAACACTCAATGCCAATAAAACGGCCGATAAAAAAGATTTTGGTAACATTGATTCTAACTGATTTGTTTATTAAGAACTACAAAACCCTACGTTTACAAACTCAAGTATTTATATTAGTAAATTTGTGTACAAATAGAATCAAAATTTTGCAGCTATTGAGGTCTAAATCAAAAACTTTTCTTATTTAAGGGTAACAGTCACTGATTAGTACAGAAAATTGACAGAAATGTGAAGATAACACTTGTTGCATTATTCTGAACTAATGCAAATTTTGCAAATTATGAAAATTCTAGTGGCACTAAAAATCAAAGACATGGACCATCTGGTTGTTAAAGTTTCATTGAATCACTAATAACGACGAGAGTAAGGACCTTTCGGCATCATTTGAACCTATTCAGACTCATTGTTAGTGGGACAATCGACGTAGTACATTTCCACTCAACACCACTGTAGTGCCACATTTAATGTCACTGAACCATAGCTTCTTCACAGGCTTTGATTATGACGAGATATCCCCTACCTATATTCAAGGCTCCGAGGTAATAGTGAGGCGCAATTGAGTCTTCAAAGGGTTTCAAACTCCAAAACAGTGACAATCAAGGGTCCAGCCAACTCCGATAAATAGAATTCTCGATCCAAACCGCCTAAACCACCACACTGAACAAAACCAAACCAATCTAGTCTAGTGGGTTATCAAGTTTCACGATTTAACTTCGCTGAGTTACGTTGGTGATAATTTACAATTCGGGCCCGAGCTTCGGTCAATTGAACTCCATCTACATTTTGTATAACATGATCATGATTTCATTAATCTATAAATAATACGTAGCTTGTACGCAATGCAATGATTCTTACTTATACCATAAAGGATTCTCCACAACCACAAGTTCCTTTTGAATTTGGGTTTTTGAAAATAAATCTTGATGATAATTTATCATCAAGCCAATCCATTTCTGATCCCACTATAGAGAAAAGAGCTTTAGAATCAATAAATACCTTAACACCATCTTGTTCAACCAATTCATCAAATTTACCTGGTTCAGTAACATATTCTAAATTGTAAGTTAAACCAGAGCATCCTCTATTTTGAACTCCAATTCTAATGAACTTGTTATCGACTTGAACCAATTGTTTTAAATGATCAATGGCGGATGGTGTTAATGAAATCAATGCTTTTCTTGGTTTCAAAACTCTTCTTTTTTTAGGTTTTGTAATTTGAGTAGTTTGTTCAGTTTCAGTCTTTGGTTCAGGGGTAATCACTTTTGGTTGTAATATCTCTGATTTAGCAATTTCTGGTTTGGATGCAAGTTTAATAGAATCATTAGTTTCTTCTTTATCAGTTCTAGTCTTAAACCTTGAAGTTCTTGACTTCCTAATTGGTTTGAATTCTTCAGGAGTAATTTTGTGTTCAGACCACCTTGAACCTTGAAGTGATCCAGTTGTATCTTTTAAGCTATTAGTTTTAATACTATTCATTTGATAGTTAAAATTAGCGTAAAAATTATCAGACTTGCTGGACGTAATAGGGATGGTTTGTATAAATCTTCTACCTGCTTTCTCAGATTCCAGTGATAAGAATCTTCTCCAACTTATTGTTGTTTCTGTTATTATTCTTGAACGTATCATTATGCAAAATTGAAAAGAATATTTATGATGACTAAGAGCAAAGTGTGATTAAATATTTGTATTACAATTAATTGCATTAATATAAGAATGTTATTATTTTTACACGACTTTTTTTTGCTCACCCACAAAGAGTAAGCTAAGTTTACTCGATTTTTATTGGCCAATGGTCATGTGACTAACGACTCCAGATTATCGGAATTGGTTTTTTTGTTCCAATCACAGAATTCATTTATGTAACCTAATTAGTTTAAATGATTGATGTTTCTTTGCGTAACCAGTTCCACTCAATTGAACGTTTTGCAAGTGATTCATTCAATTCTTGCCAGATAGTTTCATGATATTCATTTATCCATTCTTTCTCTTCATTGGTAAGTAATGTAACATCAATTAATCTCTTGCAAAATGGTACTCTCGTTATGGTCTCAAACTCAAGGAATTTTTTACCATTGAATGATTTACCTGAATCCTTGACAAACATAACACTCTCAATTCTAATACCATATTCTCCATCTTCATAATAACCTGGTTCATTCGATATCAAATGACCTTCTTTTAAATATGATGTAGCCGCATATGGTTTTGGCCCAATTCCAATTGGACCCTCATGCACATTCAAATATGCCCCAATTCCATGTGATGTACCATGACGATAATCTAATCCATGACTCCATAAAAACTGCCTAGCAATTGAATCAATTAATGCTCCTGTTGTCTTCTCAGGAAATTTTAATTTAGCTAATGCAATATGACCTTTCAAAACAAGTGTATAATTTGTGATTTCTTCTTTAGTAGGAATTCCAAAATGAAGTGTTCTAGTAACATCTGTTGTACCATCTAAAAATTGTGATCCTGAATCATTCAAGTAGATTTTTTCGGGATTTATTTGTGAACAACTACCAAGAATTGGTTTGTAATGAATTATAGAAGCATTAGCTCCAGATGCACTTATAGTATCAAATGATAATCCAACGAAATCCTTTTCATGTTTTCTCAATTCAGTTAGTTTATTATCAGCCTCAATTTCATCAATCATTGCACCATGACAGAGTAGTTGATTCTCCAACCATGAAAAGAATTTGATTAATGCTTTTGCATCTTTCAAATGTGCTCTTCTAGCTCCTTCCAATTCGATCTTGTTTTTAACACTTTTCAAATCTTCAATTGGTGATCTGGCCAACTTCTCATAGGAGCTTTTCAAAGTTCTAACAATTTCCCATGAGGCATTTGATGTCACTAAGAACTTCTTGTTACTCATATTGTAATCCTTAGACTTATTTGATAACATTTCCCAAAAAGCTTCGTAAGGACTAACTTGTATACTATTTTGTTTCAACAAATCTTGCACTTTTGTATCGAATCTATAGTTATCAGCAAATAAATGAACTTTCTCATCCTTATCAATTATCATATAGGAGTAAAACACTGGATTATATGGAATATCACTTCCTCTTAAATTCAAAACCCATGCAATTTCATCTAATGCAGATATCACAAGACTATCACCATCATTGTTCCTAATTTCCTTTGCCACTTTGGCTATCTTTGATTTGATATCTTCTCCAGAATACTTGATATCAAGAGCTTTGATGATACTTGAAGGTGAAGCTGGAACTGGTTCAAACTTCTCCCAGATCTTGGCAATCAAGTTATCTTTAATGGGTACTAAAGCCACTTCCGCTTTAGATTTTTTTGCCAATTTTTCACTAATAAGTCTATCAAGTCTCTCGTATAAGGTGTAAGATATAAGTTTTGGGTCAACACCAATATTGATATTAGAACCCGAATCTAAAGATAGCTGAATTGCTTGATCAATAGCCCATTCTTCCCAAGTAATCTCACCAGGAACACCTTGTTTAATAAGAGTCCAGTTGAAATCGATTTCATTAAGGGCTTGTGCGAAGTATCTACCATCGGTGGACAAAGCAGCAGCACCTTCAGGAACTGGATTCATACACATGACGTCTCTTGTAACAACAGCTATACCTGCGCTACCTTGAAAGCCCGAAATGAAACCTCTTTTTTGATCAAATTGACCCACATACTCACTTTGGTGTTCGTCTTCAGAAGGAATAATGTAAACACCCAAGTCATATTCAGCCATAAGTAAACGTAAACTTTCAAGTCTTTTACAGGTGTTAACCTCCTTTGTTTCAGGAGGACATAAAGTCGAAACATCGAGGGTAAATACTGATCCTTTTCTTGAAGAAGGACGTGAGCCTGAAGATCCGGTTCTTTTGAGATTTATTTGTCTGGAAATATAGGAACTTCTTCTGTTGGTTCTAGATAACAAACCAGGGGAGCATGTACAGTTATTACACTGAGCTCTTGATACTTTCCTCATCATCATTTAACAGTCCACTTACCGAATTGCTAATTAATGCGAATGGCTGGTCATGTGAGGCACCCACCAGGAATGAAACGGGTGGCATGATTGATAACCATTTTTTTAATGTTGGTGGTTTCTGACAGAAACTACTACAATACACTCATATGGCATGTAGCTGTTGTCACATGCATCAAGCGATCGAAAAGCTGGAGAATCTAGTAAATTCAATTTAATCCTCGATTAGTTCCATTTTGTCGATAAGTGCCCACATAAAAGTTGTTCGTAATAGTCTTAAGTTTTTGATTATAGCTCTTTGAATCTACATCTTGTAATCTATAAAATTCAGTATCTTTTACATATGTTTAGGTTTGTGTGAATCATCCGAGTCAACTCATCGCGGTTCACGTGAACAGTCTGGATAATGCCGGGACCAATCGACTCCATCGTTCAGGTACGTGATACAGCGTTCTGCCTTCTTACTAACTTCAGAGTATAGAAAAATTGTACTCTAGCTCGGACCCCGTTGAAATTGCATCGATACAGTCCGCATTGCAAGAGCTACAAAGGTCAAAAGATGGTTACCAATTGGCCAAGATGTTAATGACAATGGATCTGAAGAACTGTCAGTTCTTTGGGGCGTTGACATACTCGGTGATCATCAACACTCAAAAGCAACTAGATGATGCCAGCCTTGAATTGTTAGTGAGCGATTTGTTAGCTTCAATCGTGAAGTTACTTACAAGCAATGATTACAATGGGAGTTTATTCATCATTAGGAAACTCATTTACGACTTAGCTTTGATATTTTTGAATAACCCAAAACTGTTTGGTAACCCCATTGAGCGGTTTCTTGATGCCGTTGGTCTCAAACCTGATCTTAAAGAGGTGGTAAACACTCTAGAACCTCGAGTTTTTAGTATCATCTTGAACATATGCAGCATAACAGTTGAAGAACTCATGAAAAGAGAACAAGCTTCTCATATTCATGAGGGGGTTTTCCAGAATATTTACAATAATCTTGTTGTCATATTTGAGTCTTTGAATCTGAGCACTCCACCTTTTCACCTCCGACTTCAAGCTTTGGATTGTTTAATCTCATGGATAGCATATATTCCCATGGCAGAGACCCAACCGACTATACGGTACACCAATACAGAAGCATTATTGTCATTTTTATTTCAGCATTTTGAATGTAAGGAATTCAATGACGATAACTTGGAACTAATGAGTAAAGCAATAACTGCAACATCAGAAATCCTAGAAAACAACCCACAGATGTTGTCGAATGATCAAAGGAAGTACCTCCAATCGATTTTGTTTGAAGAAGGCAACTGGGGTGTTTCTTACATTAATAATGTTCTTCTCAACGAATCAATAAGTGAACAAGAAGACGCAAGTAACTACATCAACCTCATTATAACTTTCTTGTCAAGTGATATTGTATCCTTCTCCAAAAACCTCAACCTGTCTGTCAACTCTTACATTATTGAAGTTCTACTCAAACTTACAGATTTTCCTGGGGAAGCCATTGTGGATGAAAAGATCAGCGAACAGTTTCTTACATTTTGGGAAGAACTTGCTAATATATTTATTGACGATGAAGACACTTATGACCAGATATTTGCTAATGCTGACCCCCAAATCAAAACTGAATTTTTTGTATCAAGAGACGCAGTCTTCAGTAAAGTTTGCTCCATTTATTGGGCAAAGGTTCGTATACCGTCCGAAGACTTACAATCAAACAGGTCAGAGTTTCTCTATTACAGATCAAATGTTGGTGATTTCTTCTGTACGATGTACTCGCTTTTGAAACTCCCATTTTACGAGAACCTTACACAAGGAGTAATAAACCAGATCAATGAATTAACAACTGATTCAAGCAAGATCTTGCAGTTGGAATCCACTCTTTTCATTCTCCAAAAAATTAATGAAGATTGTACATTCTATGAATCACAGAGTTCTGTTATTCTTCCTTTCGTGGATAAAGTGATGGAAAACAATCTTCTTGTCGTTTTAGGGTCGGTTGATAAATCATGTGTCCAATTTCCCATCATCTACTCTACAACTATTAATTACATTTCATCCATTGAGTTCTATTTGAAGACTGACAAGGGTGGTCAATACTTGGACGTTATCTTCAACCTTCTTTTCAGTGTCATTTTGGGAGACAACTTGAAGCTTTCGTTGGTGGCATCCAAGACGATTCTCAGCATTTGTCAGGAATGCCGAAACAGTTTGACTGGCTTTCTTCCCGATTTGGGGAATTTGTTAAATCAAATGGTTCAAAATATCAATATCGATAATTTGATCAGGCAGAGAATGTGCAATGCATATGTCTCCATTGCCCAAACTATACCTGATCCCACAAGTTTTGCAGAAGTTATCTTCAAGCTTCTTAGTGTGATTGAGCAAGCTGCTGAAGGTATCATGACACAAGAAGCTAATGAAGATCAACATGATTATCTCATATCTTTATTGGCCTGCGTTAATGAGATTGGTAAAGCATCTGCATTACCTGACGAAGTTGAAAATTTCTACTCAGAACCACAGCAGAAAATTGTTGATCAGTTTTGGCAAAATGATGAAAGGCAAATCAAACCTATGGTTCTATCCATTATTAGACAACTTTCATTGAGTTATCAACCTTTCATTCATAACACTACTGTAACAGAAGTTTGTTGTCAAATCTTGAAAGCTGGACTTAACGAACCCATAAATGGTCCATTCAAATTCACACTACAAACAATTTTCGAGTATTTGGTGGTGAAAATCAACAATTGCAATGCTCCATCTGTGACTCATATCTACAGGTTATTTGAAACAGTTGTGATAACTAATTACAGAATATTGGATGATAAAACAATTGAAGAAGCAATAGAAAGACTCTTCACCGACAGGTTATCGTTCTTGACTTCAGATCCTGATATGATTCAGTCAAGTATCGAATTGTTTGGTACAATCTTGGAGAAAAGACCCTCGCTAATTGTTAACCTCGAAGTATTCAAGACTGTAGTGATAAACTTCGCCTTGAATGGTCTTAAAGCACAAGAAACACTCATCATCAAATCAACACTGAAATTTTGGATTTCCCTCTTATCAATGAAGAGGGGAAGCCGAGAAGACCAAGAACAGATCAAAAACTTGATGTTGAACAATAATCTTGGGCAACTACTTTGTTCAAACTTGATAGAAGCATTTATCAATACCACCAGATCGTCATTGGACTACTATTATCCTATTTTCAGGAATATTGTGTCGAAGTATCCACTATACTTTTCAAACTGGTTCACACCAGCACTTACATCTGTTAAAAAGGTGGATAGTAAAGACAAAGATACATTAGTGAAAAAGCTAATGGTTACACGAGGCCAACGATCAGCGAACGACGTGCTCAAGAAATTCTGGCTTCAAACTAATGGCTTGGTGGATTTCACTGCACTGACAGTAAACTAATGATATTACGAATACAAACTATTAACACAACATCAAAAAATCACAACATTGTTTCCAATTGAGTGGTTAAGAATTCACACTCAGCTTCGTAATCAATATCCAGAATATTAACAGTCTGGTATCTCACCCTGACTTGACCATTGTAAGAATCTTGTCTTGCTCTTAATCTGAGATTAAATTCACGCATGGTGACTTTTTGAAGTATTTCCTTGAATTTAGCTTCATCATCTTCCCTGTACTTTAAAAGTTCACCTGCTGGAACGCCAAATATTTTCAAAGCTTCAGCATCGAAAAGGGTTGTCCAGATTTGTCCACTATGATCAACAATTGAACAATTAAGGATGTATCTATAGGAAGGTTCATCAAAATTCATATCACATTTTTCACATCTCCAAGAACCATCAACTTCAATAAGCTTTCTATTACACGTGTTGTTGTTTTGGGCTCCTGTAGGAACATTATTACAAGCTGGATAACAGAAATTATCCGTTTTGAAGAAATTGATTGTAGCTTTAACACTGAAGTAATCTGGCTTCTCGTTGAATCCCAAGTTCTCTTCTTCTGCTTGTGCTATGGTTTTTCTGTTGGCTATGTTGTTTGATCCACTACCGGCTTCAGACTTCAAGGTCTTAAAACTTTCATTTGTTCCTTTATGATCATACCAGCCCTTAAGTTTGTAAGCTTCTGGTGTTTCAGGATTTGGTAAAATGGATCCAGTCTGAGTTAAGGTCAAACTTCTACCACCAAAATCTTGGACTTTACATCCCTTGATCGCTATCACTGATCCTTCTGGAACACTGAAGTCAACAGCGGTAGTATTCCATAATCCCACAGATATCGAAAAATTAGAATCATCAACGATCGTGATGTCTCTTCTGTCGAATGGCTTACCAGTAGATTTTGCAGTGATTTGGAAAACAGGTTTGACCTCCCTAATAACTCCAATAACATCGACAATAGCATTAGGTTCACATTTTTCGATACCATCAAGTTTTGTGAAATTGAATTGAATCTGTGGAATATCACTTGCATCTTCCAAACATTCTTCTATGATAGTATCCCTATCCAAAGCTAGTTCATATTGATGTTTTAAACGAGAAAACTGTGGTTTAGCTTGTTGAACACGGGCTTTACTAACATAGTAGACTTTGCCTTCTTCTAACTCTTGGTAGAATTTATCAGCCATTTCGTTAAAGGCAGTTGCTCTGATTTCATCAGACTCATCCAAGAAATTAACATTGAAAAGTTTACCTTCACCTTTAGCATTTTGCCATGTTCTGATATCACTCTTAAATGAAAGTCTACCTTTGATTGTCCAACTATTCAGGTAAGGCGACAACAGTTCAATCAGGTTGACGTGTCTTTTTGGTGCACTTGCTCTAGGTTTTGAAGCTGGTGGTGCTGTTGATTTTGACTGAGCAGAAGTTGATGTAACAGCGGAGTTTGGAGCAGGAGTTGAGCCTGGAGATTTGGAAAAAGACTTTCCTGATTGACCATCTAAGAAATCCTCTTCTGGATGTTCATTGAAGTAAGTATCACAAGACAATGGATTGTTCTCTAATTTGTTACTTGTAGAGGACTTAATTTCAGCGTCAGTAATCACCATGACTCTTTTTTGAGTTTTAACGAAATTGTAACCTTTAACTGTCATGATTGAAAGACGTTGGAATGCAGAACTTTCAAAGTTACTGACGACATCTGATGTAAGTATACCATGCATTGAGTAAATACCATCGGTAATAAGTACTCTATACCTTGTTTTTTCGGATGGATCACGAGTATCAATCTGTTTAATATTGGTTACTTGAACCGTGATAGGTTTGTCCTTCCATTCATCATGTTCAGCCTTGGACAACGCTTTCTTTAAAGCGCCAGCGGTTAGACCGTATTCTGAAGACATACGCGATCGAGTTTTTACGCGTTGGATTAAATTTTAGCGATACTTAAATTGAAATTGAAATTGAATAAATGTACAAAAAGTGCAAAAACACTTATAATTTTGGTTGAACACTAACAGCATTAAATAATTCATCTCTGTCATTAATTTTAACTGCACCACTCTTTAATAAAGCTTTTGTTAAGTCATCTATCAAATCGTCACAATTTTCGATACCAATGCACAACCTAATAAGATCTTCAGGGAATTCTCTTTCTTCTCTTGTTTTGGCATCGATTGAAGCATGTGACATCTTGCATGGCATTGAAATTAATGAGTTAACACAACCGAAAGAAACTGCAATACCAAAAATTTCTGTGCTTTCAACAATCTTTTCTGACATTTTGATATTGCCAGTTTCGAAACTTAAAACACCTCCTGCTCCTTTACACATTGAGCTATGAAGTTCGTGTTGTGAGTGAGATTTTAAACCAGCATATCTAACTTTGAACCCTATATTGTGTAAAAATTCAGCAATCTTAGCACAATTTTGTTGTTGCCTTTCAACTCTAACAGCTAATGTTTTGAGTCCTCTGCATAATAACCAAGAATCAAACGGTGTCAATCCGCAACCAGTGGAATTGATAATATAGTAAATTCTTTCAGCAAGTTCGGGACTTCTAGTTGCAAGAATACCTGCCATAATATCATGATGTCCATTAAGGTATTTAGTTGCTGATTCATATTGAATGTCAACTTCTAAATCTAATGGAGTCATCAAGACTGGTGACATCATGGTGTTATCGAAAACAACCACAATATCTGGGTTGACTTCATGGGCATATTTTGCAATTGTTCTAACGTCACATACTTTGATTAAAGGGTTTGTTGGTGATTCTAAGAAAATCATCTTTATATTCTTGTTGATTTTGGATTTAATGAGTTCGGTATTGGTGGTATCATGATGATGTACCACTAAATCACCTTTATTGTGCAAGTAAGTTAAGAGTCTATGAGTTCCTCCATACAAATCGTCACCTGCGATAACTTCATCTCCAGGTTTCAATAATCTGGTGATAACATCAAGACATCCCATACCAGATGTGACAGCAAATGCATGATCAGCTTTCATAATACGAGCCATATGATTCTGAAGGTATGTTCTTGTAGGATTTCCTGATCTTGTGTAGTCATAATCTCCCATGTTACTCAAAGAAGGTTGTTTAAAAGTGGCAGATTGATATAATGGAGCCACAGATGCATTATATTGATCATCTGACTTGGTGTAAACCAACTCGGTCTCTAAATTAAATGATTTATGTTGTTTGGGTGACATTAATTAATGATTATGAGTAATTTGGTTTTGGTTTTCCATCACATTTAATCATCTGCGATGATGAAAGATATGGGCAAGACACGTAAATTTGTGTGGTTGGAGTATGGGGAAACGGGCCGGTTCAGGCTTTATAAAGCCTTCAAAGATCCCATAGATAAATGAAAATCTATGGAGCTCAGTCCAAGTGACTGGATCTAAGGATTAGAGATGAAGAAAAAGTTTGCTTCCAGCTATTGATGAAATCGTCTATTATACTATGCAAAATCTACAAGTCAGCTCTTGTGACATTCCTGATATCATGAGGTTCATCACTGAGTAAAACTTTTGGACCAGAGAAAGGTTCACAAGATTCTCTTCCTGAGACAGGACCAATTTTTGGTTCTTTTCCAGCTTGTATTGATTTTAAAATTTCAATGGTCTTTTCTGGGGTTAAATCTTCATGGAAATCATCATTAAGAGCAAACATTGGAGCATTAACACATGCACCCAAACATTCAACTTCTTGTAATGTGAATAAATTATCAGGAGTGGTTTGACCTGGTTTGATTTTTAAATGAGAAGTGATTGCTTCCATTATAGAATCTGAACCACATAATTGACATGGAGTAGTTGTACAAACTTGAATATTATATTTACCCATTGGTCTTCTGTTGAACATGGTGTAAAAAGTAGCAACTTCGTACACTCTCATTGGAGGCATATCTAACATTTTTGCAACATAATTCATGACAGAAATCGAAGTAAAACCTAACTGACGTTGACCCAAGTCTAACAAAGGCATGGTTGCACCTTTTTTGTATTGTGGAGGGTACTTAGCGATTATTTCTTCAGCTCTCTTCAAGTTTTCTGGTGTAAACTCAAATGGGATATTTTGATTGTCTAATTTTGATTCTCTATGAACAGAGATGATTGATGAGAATCTTTTAGCAACTATATTGGATCTTGAAGCATATTTACTCAAGTTGTTCATGTTAAACCGAAGCATTGTGGTGATTAAAACGAGCGTAAAAATTATTGACGCAAATCTGATTGGCTCTGAAGAAACTTATATGCAGGTGTTTATTAACAACCTTGGGATGAGATTGCAAGCGGGAATGTAGACAACAGGCAGAGGCAAAGTTTGATTTGCAGTGAGACGTGGCGGGTTGTGATATGTTTCTTTGTAACCAGTTGAAGATACAAACACGTCGAGTGAACAGCACACATACAAATCGTGCTATAATGGTCACTGCATAATGTCAAAGAATATATGGTGATGTAGGAGAGGGAACAACACCATCATTATTGTTTGTTGAATTTTGGTGGTGGACCAATTGGTTACTACACTCTTGTGAACACATGACCAACTACATCACATAACAACTACCAGATCATCTCTATTGTTTGAACAGGATTTATTGTTGGAGAGGATTTAGCCTTGATCCACGTGATTCAAATAAAAACGTCAAAGATCCCTCACTAACTACCACAAATTGAGTTGAGGGTCAAGAGTCTTACAGTTTACAATCACGTCTAATGAACGGCAGGGATATATTTCAAACTCCAAGCTCACCTTCAAGGTCAACGAGAAATTTGGATCCTCCAAGACCGCAAGATGGTTTAGCTTTGCCATCAACTTCCCCCAGAAGGCGGAATAAGTCCATATTCTCTGATAGATACATCCCAAGTCGGACAGGTATTGACCTTCAAGCAGCATTTTCTCTCAATAATAAGGAGATAATACCAGATTTGAGGACCCGTAATGATAGAATTGACAATGAAATCGAACTACAAAAGGAGGAAGAAGCAAATAGAACTTTTTCAACGGTTTTGAAAGCTGAATTATTCGGCGATAACGTTCCAAATGTAACATCAAAGCTTGCAAGACCAAATTCCACGGGGAATTTCAATGTGATTAATCCAACATTCAATCGTTCAAATGATTCTGTACCAACTCCTAGTGGCAGAATAACGCCGCCAAGGTCAACATCATCAAACACAATGAACACTCCAGATATTGACAATAGTGTTACAAGCACTCCAAGACATAAGACAAATTTATTCACATATCAAAGTCCAAGCAAAGTGAGACCAATTTCCCGGGACCTTCAAAATGAAACCTACTCTTTATCGCCAGTGAGACAAGAATCACAAAAGTTACTCCTTTCCCCCCAAAAGAAACCCCGTAATATCTCCAAAGTTCCATATAGGGTGCTTGATGCTCCAGAACTATCCGATGATTTCTACTTGAATTTGGTAGATTGGGGTCAACAAGATATATTAGCCGTGGGATTAGGAGATAGTGTTTACTTATGGGACGGATCAACACAATCAGTTGATCGTCTTTGTAATCTTCAGAATAAAGATAAAGTCACTAGTTTGAACTGGATTGGGTCAGGTACCCATTTAGCAGTGGGGACATCTAAAGGGTTAGTGGAAATTTGGGATGCAACAAAAATGAAGTGTGTAAGAACTATGTCAGGTCATAGTTTACGAGTGAGTTCTCTTGCATGGAATGAACATATTTTATCAAGTGGTTCACGAGATAGAACAATTCTAAATCGAGACGTCAGAGTTGAAAGTCATTACACCAACAAATTTGAAACTCACAAGCAAGAGGTTTGTGGATTGAAATGGAATGTTGAAGAGAATAAATTAGCAAGTGGAGGTAATGATAACAAATTATTCATATGGGATGGACTTAATCCCAAGCCATTATATGAATTTAATAATCACACAGCGGCAGTCAAAGCCATTGCATGGTCACCTCATCAACGTGGTATATTAGCATCAGGAGGAGGTACCGCAGATAAGACTATCAAAACTTGGAACACAATAACTGGCAATATGCTCAATGATGTTAATACTGGATCCCAAGTTTGCAATCTAGTTTGGTCAAAGAATTCCAATGAAATTGTACTGACACATGGGTACTCAAGAAATCAGATAATTGTGTGGAAATATCCAAGTATGCAACAAATTGCTCAATTAACAGGACATACTTATAGAGTACTTTATTTAGCATTATCTCCAGATGGTGAAACCATTGTTACAGGAGCAGGAGATGAAACATTAAGATTTTGGAATGTGTTTGAAAAAAATAGAAGTGATGAACCACCATCTTCAGTTTTACTTGATGCTTTTCTGCAATTACGTTAAAATTTCATGCCCACTTTTTTCTTTATCATAGACCTATCGGAAAAATGTATATTAGTTTTTGTTATAGCCCACTTGCCCGCTAATTAATTCAAATTTCCATCATTACTCAATTTGGCAGGCTGATTCCGTTTATCGTTTTGCGATTTCCAATTAGTCACTGATAGTCAATTTCTTTAACTTTATTTATCACTGATCGTTATTCGTTGTAATTATGTCAGAACCAAAAGATTTATCTCACTTGCTCTCTCATGAAGCTCGTTCTAGAAACTCATCCGCTTTAAAAGCCGCTTTCAAGTATTTCAATCAGCCCGGTATGACTTTCTTAGGTGGTGGTTTACCATTACCACATTACTTCCCATTGGCTAAGATGACAGCTGAAGTTCCTAGTGCTCCTTTCAAGAACGGTATTGATGGTTCAAAACTTGGTCCTGAAGACTATACCACCATTGAAGTCAACAAGTTCAAGAAGCAAGAAAACGAAATTGAATTTGCTAGGTCATTGCAATATGGTCACACTGATGGTCATACTGAAGTGATGAAGTTTGTTAAGGATCATACTGAAATGTTGCACCACCCACCTTATGCTGGTTGGGAAGTTATCAACTCAGTTGGTAATACTGAGGCTTGGGACAGTACTTTGAGAACTTTCTGTGACAGAGGAGACACCATTTTAGCCGAAGAATACGCTTTCAGTTCCGCTTTAGAAACAGCCAGTGGTGCAGGTATCAACACTTTCCCAGTTCCAATGGATACTGAAGGTGTTTTACCAGATAAATTAGCAGATATTCTCGACAATTGGGTTGGACCAAAGCCTAAACTCTTCTACGCTATTCCAACAGGTCAAAACCCAACTGGTTCTTGTTTGAGTGAAGAAAGAAGAAGAAAAGTCTATGAGTTGGCTTGTAAACACGATTTCATTATTGTGGAAGATGACCCATACTATTTCTTGCAAATGGACGCTTACACCAGAGACGAGAAATCTAGATCAGGTAAACAGGTCCACAACCATGAAGAATTCCTCAAGACTTTAGTACCAACATTCCTCTCTATGGATACTGAAGGTAGAGTTCTTAGATTAGATTCAGTGTCAAAAGTTTTGGCACCAGGTATCAGATTTGGTTGGATTATTGGTCAAGCTAAGTTACTCGAGAGGTTCACTAGACTTCATGAAGTATCTATTCAAAATCCCTCCGGTTTATCCCAATCCTATGTCAATGGTTTATGGCAAAACTGGGGTCAAAGCGGGTACCTCGATTGGTTAATCCAGTTAAGAAGTGAATACACCCATAAAAGAGATGTGGCCATTGATGCTATCTACAAATACTGTCCTCTTGATGTTGTTACATTCTTGCCTCCTGTCGCTGGTATGTTCTTTACTGTTTACTTTGACGCTAGTAAGCATCCACTCTTCAAATCTGAGTTTGGTGAGGACCCATTAAAAGTTGAAAATTCCATTTATGAACAGGGATTGAAACAAGGATGTTTAATGATCCCTGGTTCTTGGTTCAAAACTGAAGGTAACTCTGTTCCTCCTCAATTGGAGCATGTACCACCTCCAGATCTTAAAAACTTGATTTTCTTTAGAGGAACCTATGCTGCTGTGCCTTTAGATCAGTTAGTTATTGGTATTGAAAAGTTTGGAAAGGCAATTAGAGCCGAATTCAACGTTTAGATTTATAGAATAATTTTGCGAATTACCTCAATTGACATAACTATCTATATTGGAGTTTTCCATGCACATACTTAAGCTTCCGTGGTTCTCACACAGAGGTACGTCACTCCCGATGGTGTTTATGGCGCTGACGTTTGGTGTTCCTTTTTACTAACTTTCTAGCTGAAAATAAGCCCGTGGAGTGTTTCTCAGTATCAGCAAGTTCTGATGGGTCGAGACTCGCGTCCGGTGGACTCGATGGTAATGTCAAGATCTGGGATATCCACACGATTCTTCAGTTCAAAGCAATGGATGTCGATCCTTCAGGGAAAGTCGATGATAGACTCTTACCTCCAGCATCACAAAGGAGGCCGCTTTGTTCTATGAGCAGGCACAATGGTGTGGTGACTTGTGTTAAGTTTTCACCGGACGGAAGATTTTTGGCTTCTGGTTCTGATGATAAAATCGTGTTGATCTGGGAGAAGGACGATTCTGCTGCTTCTAGAACTCAATTCGGCGCAGAAGAACAAGATTTAGAACATTGGACCGTACGAAAGAGATTAGTGGCCCATGATAATGATATTCAGGATATTTGTTGGTCGCCTGATGGTCTACTTTTAGTGACTGTTGGATTGGACAGATCAATTATTATATGGAGTGGAACAACTTTTGAAAGAATCAAACGTTACGATATTCACCAATCGATGGTTAAAGGAATTGTATTTGACCCTGCAAATAAGTTCTTCGCCACAGCATCGGATGATAGAACTGTCAGAATATTCAGATATTCCAAGAAACTTTATGAGCTGGTCAATAATTACGAATTTCAAATGGAACATGTTGTTTTTGACCCCTTCAAGAAGTCGCCATTGACTTCATACTTCAGAAGAATGAGTTGGTCGCCAGATGGTCAGAACATCGCTGTTCCAAACGCAACTAATGGACCTGTTCCTTCAGTAGCCATCATAAAAAGAGGGAATTGGAGTACCGATATCTCTTTAATAGGTCACGAAGCTCCTTGTGAAGTGTGTTCTTTTTCTCCCAGACTATTTGAGCTCGATGATCAGTCTAAAAATTCTGATGATAAAAGCTTCAACACTATCTTGGCTACAGGTGGCCAAGACAGAACGTTGGCAATTTGGTCAACTCACAAAAGCAAACCTCTAGTGATAGCAGAAAATGTGGCCATGAACTCGATAACAGATATTTGCTGGACGCTGGATGGCCAAAATTTGTATTTTAGTAGTCTTGACGGCTACATCACATGCATATCTTTCGATGAAAATGAGTTGGGCAGAGTTGTTAGTCCCGATCTTATAAACACTCAGCTCAACAAATATGGTACCGATAGAGACTCAACTATTTTCCCTGAAAGCGTTGGTCAATTAATGCTCGAAGAGAAGGCTAAAAATGTTGTTTCAATCCCGACAATAAGAGATAGACTAACCCCTACACCCAAGCCTCAAACCAAAGAACCCATCAATTCATCTGAAGAACTTCCATCTTCTCCAGCCCAGACTTTAACCCCCAAAAAGGTGAATAAGCTCACACAACGTATAACAATGAAGAACGGAAAGAAGAGAGTTGCACCACTACTAGTTTCTGCACTGTCTAATTCTAGATCAACTCTTTCTTATACACCTACAAGTACAGTCACAAAGAAATTCAAAGAGAATAGCAGAGTCTCACAAACATCGTACTTCATTCCCAGATCAGGAATAAGTACAGCGGTCAGAGGGCTAAAGAAACGTGTTCAAGATACAGCACAAGTTCAAATGTTGACCAATGATGATCAAGATAATGATAATAATGACATGGCTATTGATTTAGCTGAAGTAAGTCACAATACTAACTTATCTGTGTCTACACTCAGGAAACAGAAATCAAAGATCAAAAAACAGTTGATGGAAGCAAGATATCCAAGCTCCCTCAAATATGTCACAAACCTACCGGGTTCTCTTTTCAATCACAGTTCTTTGATTCAACATGAAATAAGTGAAATTGTTAACTTGAACGATCTCGAAAACTCTGCAGATTTATTCACTGGTGCTGGTGCCACAGCAGAAACAACAGATGAAGATCTTATTTTCTCTGTTATTGTGGTTGGTGTGCACCATTATGGTAATTCCATGTATGAGTTAAATCCTGATCATAAAAATAAAGTGATCACGAACATTGAAGTCAGAAATGGTCCGTCATGGCCGTTGGATGGAGAAGAAGCTGACTTTGAGTTCAATGATAAAGTTGATTTTCAAGACCCAACGACTGTTATAGTCACAAACAATTCTGATACTGACTACCGTAAGTACGTGGTGTTTTATCCTTTCAAGATTCAACATGTAGTGCCTATAGTTCTTGATGGGATCTTAGTTTACTATGTGTTGGTTTCGTTCTATGGCACAATTCAGATCATTTTTGCAGAGTCGGGCACCAGTGTTTGTCCTAGTCTTGAATTATGTGAGAATTTGGTGGTGATCAGACATAGAGGCCATTGGTTGATGGGTATAACAAGCTCAGGAATTGTTCATGTGTGGCAGCTTCCTGATTTTCCACGAGAGAGGAACTTAAAAGGTCATATTCAGGGAGTTTCCATGGCTCTGATCATGAATACAGGCGTCGAAGTTAACACAGAAACGGATAATGGTAGTAAGAGATCCGAAAATTATGTTGTCTTGCCATGTGTTAAGAATGTTGATCTCGATGACAATGGAAACCCGATTGTGATGTTGACTACTAGTAATGATGTTTATAAGTACAATCGAGACTTGATGGTGTGGAACAAGGTGGTTGATCCTTGGTATTTTAAGGTGGTTGACGTTGAAGGTGAACACCCCGAAACTGTTTTGGATCAATTCAAGCGCTTGAGTGCCATGGCGTTTGAAGATGATATTAAAAGGGCCAAAGCCAGCAGATACGTGATTAATACTTCAACCCAGGAACTTGGTGATGTTATGAGGATGAGGTACGCTGAGCTACAAACGATTTAGAAAATTTCAAGTAGTGTTAATTAATGATGAAAGTCTAATTTAGTCTGTCGATGTTTCTTCAACTTTTTTCACTGGAGGTTCAACCTTCTGTTGGAATGGGAAAGTAAACAAGAAGATCAACGATGACACAACACTATTAACGGAGAACATCCAAACAGTAAGGCCAACAGTTCCAATTGTCATAAATGGTAATGCTAAACCTCTTTCTATGATATAAGGAAAAATGCCAGCAGGTAAATAGAAAAGAGCCACCTTTCTGTACCAAACTCTGCTGAACCAAAGTGGCACAGTTATAGAAATGGTGATCAAAGTACTGATGTATTTTGAAATTTGAGATTGATCAGCAGCGACTTCTTCTTTTAAGGAACTTATTTCACTATTAACCTTGTCAAACTGACGATTAAGCTTTGTCCATTTGGCATATTCATCTTGAGCAGAAATTGATTTTTTCTCTTTGGCGATTGCTCTAGCTTGAGAAGTCTTTTGTGCCAACTCAGTCAATTTTGTGTGTCCGAATTTTGGAGCTAACTTACAGTAAACTTGGAAAGCAAAAGCATCAATTTGCTTACGCCCAACCTTATCAATGATTTGCTTTGCAACTAAAATCACAAGTATCGCTACTAATATTGTGAACGGGTGGAAGTCCAACATGAGAAATCGCACTAAGGAAAATTAACCCATCGACTATGTCGAGTGAAGAAGATTATGTCCCGTGGATACAACAATTCTGTGAGTTATTCGGTCATGATTACTTTGTTCCAGTAGTACAAGATTTTATTGAAGATGACTTTAATTTAACAGGGTTATCACTGCAAGTTCCTTACTATAGGGAAGCATTATATACAATTTTAGATTATCAAGTTGAAACTCAAGAAGATGCAAATGGAACCTCAAAGAAAGCAGATTTACCGAACAAATCATTATTATCACATTCAGCTGAATTACTTTATGGTTTAATTCATGCTCGTTATATTATACTGAAGCCAGGTTTGACAGCTATGGCATCAAAATTTGAGAGAAATGAATTTGGTTCTTGCCCCCGTTATTATTGTGATGGAATGCACTTAATACCTGTTGGTGCTTCAGATATACCTGGTCAAGAAACTGTCAGATTATATTGTCCTTGTTGTAATGATATTTACCAACCACTGAGTTCACGTTACTTGAGTATTGATGGTGCATTTTTCGGTACAACATTCCCAGGTTTACTCATCAAGATGTTCCCCGAAATCGAAAATCAGTGTCGTATAAGGATTAACAAAGTCAACCAAGATGATTTAGGTCTTAAATTATTTGGTTTCAAAATTAATGAAGCAAGTACTTCAGGCCCAAGAATGAAATGGTTAAGAATGCACCCTAGCACAGACGAAGAGAAAAAAGAGTTTGAAGAGTGTGAGTTGGGATTACCTGATGATTATGACAACGATGATGATGATGATAAAACCATGGCAAGTGAAGATTCATAATTCTAATGTTAATTGGTTTGGCATATTTTGTCCTATTAAGCAGCTTAACGAGTATTCATCGTATACAACAAGACTTGCGACAGACTGCTCAACGCAATCTGATGTGTAACAGCTACATGATCATGTTGTGTGAGATAGTTCTCCAGAACCTCTAGGTTCACCTCTGTATTATATCGATATCTTCAATAGTTTTCAATACACTAATGAGTCAAGTGTACTGGCTTGCCTGGTTCCCAGTCTTTTATACCATTTTTGATGTTGACCCAGTATTTGAGTCTGATAGCTTCAATCATTACTTTCTCCCAATTAACGGGTTTCTCTTCAAGTAGTGCCTGAATATCCTTCTCTGATGTATCTATACGCTCTTCATTCTCTTCTGACAACAGTTCAAGATCCTTTTCGTCGCCAGCGAACTCGAGAGTTTCATGTGCTTCAAGAACTGACATCAACATTTCTTTGTATTCAGCACTTGCTTGTGGATCTTGTTGCATTTGTGCAATTAAAGTCTTTGCAACAGTGTCCTCAGTGATATCCAAGTGTTCAGGATGATTAACCTCAATGATATGAGCAATTCTGGTGTATGGGTTTTGAAGTGTGGAGTAAGCTTTATTGAGTACCAGTGACAAATTATCATCTATGGATTGTGATTCCTCAATTCCATTAGCTTTGTTGAGGAGCTTAGAACCAACAAGACGGTCAGGGTGGTTTTCACTTTGGAGTAATCTGAACTCACGTCTTAAATCCTTTGACCTGAAACTGAAAGGTTCAGTTGGTGGTCCTCCCTGGGGAAAAGTCTTTGGGAAGAGCTCAAAGAACGATTTCACTGGGGCAGAGTACCACCTCCTGGTGCCAATTGTCTTTAATATTGGTGATACTTGACGGACAACCATTGTGCGATGAGAAATCAAATCAGTTTTTGCAACTATGTTTAAGAAACGAGTAGTGAAAAAGGACAAAACCGTGAAACGGAAACTCTTTGACGATACCGATGATTCTCTAGAAGTACAGGATACGAAGGGTGATGGTCTTAAGGAGAAGAAACCCAAGAAATCAAAAATTGAACAGGCTCATAAACCTACAAGAGAGGCAACTTATGACACTACCACTGCCAAAACCATTACCAATAAAAACGACGCAACAGTTGCAGTTGTACCACTGAAGACTCCTGTCAACGTGCGAACGACGACTTTAACCGACTTTCAGCCCGATATTTGTAAGGACTATCAACAGACTGGGTACTGTGGGTACGGTGACACATGCAAGTTTCTTCATATTCGAGATGAATCTAAAATGAAGAAACCCATAAATAAAGAGTGGGAGACGGTGGGCACTGAAAAGGAAGAAGTCAAACAGCAATTACCCTTCAAGTGCTTACTATGTAAGAAAGATTATACTCAGCCAATCAAGACCAACTGTGGTCATTTTTATTGCCGTCAGTGTTACCTCGATCGTAACAAAAAGAACAGCACATGCTTCGTGTGCGGTAAAGACACTGAAGGGATATTTCTCCCACTCACCACACAAGAATTGAAGAGGCTTGGATAGTCGAGCACGAATTTCTCATCTGCCATGTCACAATTTCAAGAGCAACTTGAAGGTTTACCAGGATATGATATCCTCATGGGATTATGGGATGATTACGCTGGCGAACACTTCAACACCAAAGATCCGTTCAAAGATGAGAACGGTAAAAAGAGGAAACTTCCACCACTGTCTTCGAAACAAGAACAAAGACTCTGGAAACATGTACAGAAAAGTGCTTGGAGACACGATAAGTGTTTCCTTGGATCGTGTTGGGTAGGGCTTGACTGTGGTATTGGCTTGAACCCCATTGTGGTGTTGTTGTTCCCAGTTATTGGGCCAATTGTCATGTACGCTGTTCACGCAAGACTCATTCATATTGTTCAAAATGAAATGAGATTACCTGGAAAACTTGTGGCCAAAATGCAGAGTCAAATTGTGTTTGACTTGATTATAACTTTTCCACCAATCATTGGCAGTTTCTTTGGTTGGCTCAACGGATGCTCTACTAGAAATGCCGGTTTGATTTACTCTTACTTCATTTTCCTAGCTGAACAGAGAGAGAAAAACAATGTCCCTGTATACGCTGGAACAGGTCATTTAAGGCAACCAGAACCTTTAGTACCACCCAACAGGACAAAGAACTACGGTAAAAATGTTCAAGTCAGTCAGCAGCAACTGGGATTCGTGTAATGTCGAATTTTCAAATCGTTATCGAGTCCATGTGCGTCGGTACTGCACCGCAATTTTTCATGTACGCTAGACCTGAAGGGATCGAGAACAAACGGATTTGGGTCGATGGATGCTTTGATTTCACCCATCACGGTATGTGGCATCAAAATGCTATTACTTTACTAACATTAGGACATGCAGGTGCGATGCTTCAAGCTCGTCAATTGGGCAATGAACTTTATGTGGGGGTTCATTCAGACGAAGAAATCCTAAAGAACAAAGGACCAGTAGTTATGAAACTCGACGAAAGAATGACTGCCGTCGAAGGTTGTAAATGGGCCACTAAAGCCATTGCTGATGCTCCATACGTTACAGACCCAGAGTTTATGAAAAAGTATGGCTGCGAATACGTGGTTCATGGTGATGATATAACTACTGACGCTGATGGTAATGATTGCTATCAGGTGGTCAAAGATCTCGGGATGTTTGTGGTGGTCAAAAGAACTCCAAATATACTGACAACTGACCTTGTTGGTCGGATGTTGTTGAAGTCTAAGCTTCACCATTTACCCAAAATAACGTCGATGTGGCACGATCTTTTCTCTCCCGAGAATGTTGAAAGATATGAAAAATATGCTACAGATGCTACGGGGTTGAACCCACACGCTGGAGTGTTTGTTAACTTAGAAGATTTACACACTCTTGTCAAGCCATCAGCTCAAACTGCTGAAAAGTACAAGAGAATTGTCTACATAGATGGAGCGTTTGACTTGTTCCACCCTGGACACATCGAAGCGTTGAAACTCGTGAGACAAAAAGCCGATGAAGTTGGGGCCACCGTAATAGCAGGAATTCATGATGATCAGACTGTTAATGGCCACAAGGAGTACAATTACCCTATTATGACGATATTTGAGCGGTCACTTTGTGTTCTTCAGTGCAAGTATGTTGATGGGATTGTTCTTGGTGCACCATTCGAGCCAACACCCAGTTTTTTCAGTAAATTTCCTGGTGAAGTAGTTCTGGTGTGTACTGGTCCATCCCCCACAGATACCTATAGCCATGTTTCATCATTAGTGGAGTCAATTGGTGCACACAAATACGATGATATGAACACCAAGTTCATTGTGAACAGAGTGCTCAGTAATGTTGAAGCCTACGAAGAGAGACAGAGAAAGAAAGGATGGAAATCTGAAAACGAGTTAAAACTTAAACAAGCTGAGGATGCTAGACGTTAATTCATTAATCGTATAAAGGTAACTAATTAATACTATAATTTCATAAAGATAAATCTTTGTCTAAAGATTCACTTTTTCTTCTTAATTCATTTTCTTGAAGTTGATGGTTCGAGTTTCTTCTCGCTGATTTTCCAAACATTTGAACGGAACTCATTGATTCGTCATCGAATATTTCATCACCTGGTTTACCCCAGTTGCCCTTACCAGCACCACTCTTCTTGACCTTAGTTGGGTCAGCATTATTGTGGCCATTGTGTGTGAACCATTTGGGTTCGGCATGTTTTTCATGGACTGTCCATTTAGATGTTCTTGTCATATTGTAGATAATTGTTAGTTTGTAGTTGAGTTAGGATCTGGGAACCCCTTTTATAGTATGGTGCAAAATGTGGGGAGACTTTGTGTGGGATGACCAAAGAATCACGTCGAAATCGGTGGTACGGATCGCGGTGATTCTAGTGGGTTCCGGCCCAATGTTACCGGGGAAAAAGTCGCACTAACTCGCTGCGAACCTCGGCGGAAATTATGGTGCGAGTAGTGGTAAATTTTAGCGACGTTTAGCACCTTTACTCAGTTCGGTGTAGCTGGTTCAAAAAGGTTCAAGAATGTTTCAGCAAATTTTTCTCCAGACACTGGACATGAAAGAGTTCGGTTGACGACTAATCTCCATACAAAACGCTGTCACATTACTCAATTACAATGGCCCTTAACCTTCGATGTCATAGTGGTGTCAAGTGGGGCAAAAAGTTTTCATTTGACGTAGTGCCGCATTGCCCCCATTTCATGTTTTTTGTGACCGAGATGCCCAACATGGACGGCACAGGGTGGCAGTTTTCCGTCATGTTTTTCTCCTGTGGCATTAGTTCAGTGGGAAAAACACTCAGGACATTTACTCTCTAAAAGCAGCACATCCACGTCGTCAATATTAAAGTTCGTAATGGCATGCTGTATCAAAAGTGGTGGTTCAAATTTTTTACCAATGCGGTAAACAACATCCCTCGCTTGACACAATGAATTTCTTGTGCCCAGCTTCATTTTCTTGAATCCAGATAATTACGAAATCCGTTTCGGCCAATCAAATTTCACTCTGTTCTCCTTAGATTTTGTAGTTTTCACGTAGTTTTGAAGGCTGTCAATGTAATTTTAGGGTAAAGCTTGCACCCCCGCATCCTTCTAACCATAAACGTTTGAATAATAAATTGGAGGTTATTTTTTGGCGTAAGCAAAAAATAAAACTGAATAAAGAAACTCCGAGTCTGGTAAAAAAAACTGATGGCCTCCAAATATTTAAACTTCCATCATCCTGTTTGAAAAACTTGTTGGGGTTGCTGACTAAATAACTCAGGCAATTCTTTGACAGTACTTTGACAGTAAATTGACAATAATGAGAGAAACTGACTCAATTTCTAGTGGCTCTAGTGGCTCTATTTCGTTCTCAGACTTACCAGTTGGTAAAATCATGATATCTGAAGACGACAGTGACTATGTGGTGATTGGTCGTCATAAATATAATAAGAATGAATTGATGGTGGCATTTGGTGGTAGTCTTGAACCAGGTCCAAGACCATACCCATCAAGACAATTTGCCAATCCTGTTTCATTAGGTTTAAGTGCCTTCTCTTTCACAACATTTGTATTATCAATGTATAATGCACAAGCAATGGGTATAACAATTCCAAATGTTGTTGTGGCACCTGCTTGCTTTTATGGAGGTGCAATTCAACTTTTAGCTGGAGTTTGGGATTTACTTCTTGGAAACACTTTTGGTGCAACTGCTTTATGCTCTTACGGTGCTTTCTGGTTATCATATGCAGCAATCAATATTCAGTCATTCGGAATTGCAGCTGCTTACGAAGATAAAGCTATGATGGAGAATGCCATTGGGTTTTTTTTAACTGGTTGGGCAATTGTCACTTTTGGTCTTACTTTATGCACAACTAAATCTACTGTTGCATTCTTCTTGTTGTTCTTCTTCTTAACAATAACTTTCGTATTATTGGCAATTGGTGCATTGACCGGTAAAGTCGGAGTTACTAGGGCTGGTGGTGTTGTGGGGATTATTACGTCATTCCTCGGTTGGTATAATGCATTTGCAGGTGTTGCTACTCACCAAAATTCTTACATGGTTGCATATCCTATCCCCTTACCACATTTCAATTCTCGTAAATAATCATATGTGTTTAAGAGTTGTACATTAATATAATTTTGGCGTTCAGTTAGATAACGGTTTTTCGCAAACGCTGAAATTTAATGAAGTTACATTTGGTGGCGCTCTTTATTTCTGTGGTAACAGCTGCAGCAAGTTCACTCGTTCAAATCAATGATTATAACTTCGATAAACTAGTCAGGAAATCCGGTGACTATGTGTTGGTGGATTTTTATGCTGATTGGTGCAGACATTGCAAGCAGCTAATGCCAACGGTTGAGAAATTAGCTGAAATCTACTCAAATGTTGATGGAATTAGTGTATACAAGATCAATGGTGGTGATAGAAGTGGGAAACGCATGGTTTTAAAGTATAAGATTGAGGGTTTCCCTATGTTGGCCTTGTTTCATAATGATGATGAACCCATTATGTATGAAGGTGGTAGAGATTTTGAATCTATAAATAATTTCATACAAGCAGCTTCTGGTATAAAGATAGAGGTTCCAGATGTCGATAATTATGTCAAGGATGTTGATCCGGAAGATCAGATCCTTGATATCAATGACTACAATATTGAAGATTTAGTATTGAACTCCGAAAAGAAGTCGCTCATTTTAGTCTCAGGTCATTGGTGTACATATTGCAAAGAGATCTACCCAATTATAGAGAAACTATCAAAGATCTATGCTAATGAACCTTCAGTACAAATGGGGGTTGTGGCTCTTGATAATGAAGGAGGAACTACAAATCAAATCAAAAAGCAATTCGATGTCAAAGGTATCCCATCAATTTTCTACTTTGACCCACAACAAAAGCATCCAGATGGTTTAAAACGTCCCGAACTTTATGAGGGCGCAAAGAACTTGAAATCTCTTGTTGGTTATCTTAATGATAAAGTCAGCTTACAGAGACAAATCGATGGAAGATTGGAATCAACAGTTGGGAAAATCCCTGAAGTTGACAAGATGTTGAAGAAGTTGTTTAGACAATCACCAGATATAACTGAAGGAATCAAAGTACTTCTGAAGTTAGACAGTATTGAGTATCATGATCCATTTGTGAGAGAATACTACAGAAAACTTATTGCTAAAGTGTTGGATCAAGATTTTGATTATTTCAAAAAAGAGCAACGCCGACTCAAAAAACTCATAAAGAGCCGTGATCACATCCAATTCAAAGCTCTTGATAAAATTGATAAGAGGCTAAATGTACTCGACAGTTTTATCAAAAATAGATAAGATAAATAATTCCACTCTCAGAAATTACCATTCGATAGGGTTGAATTTCTGAATTAAACGGACATAGTTTGGCCATATTCTACCACCATTGACTATGCATTCATCAATGATTGGTCTAACATTTGTAGGCCCACATCTGGCAAGCCAAATGTTTTTACCATTCTTCAAGTAGATAATTACATTAGCAGCATATTTATGACCACCAATGTGATTAACATACCCCACTCTGACTCCGTTGGGCCTATCGTCACCTTGGTCTCTCAAGTAACCCAACTCTCTAAGGTATAAGTCCATTTCCTTCTTCAATATAGGTGCTGTGATCCCACACCTTTTATCTCTAGTTCTATGAGAACACAAGAAAATCCAACTTTTGCTGTTATCAAGCTCTATCAGTGATTTAGTATTAGGGAACTCTTGTGCATAATCTAGTTGTGGCTTAGTTGACTTGCTAGTACTTTCTATAACATTACTAATGATTTTAGTAAGCAACTCAAATTCTGTTGTGGCGATGTTTCTGACCCACACGAAGTAAGGTAAGATTAACACATCGCTATGGGTTTGGTCATGATGGTTAGTGTCATTCTCCATATTGGGTGTAGTCAAAGAACTAACTGTGACTTTAATAACTGGTTTTTCTATGGTATCAAATTTTGCACTAGTTGACCACACTTGCAACGCATTACCAAAAGTATTTGGTTCTCCTAAAGCATCGTGTGGCCAGTCTGTTTTTCCAGTTGGTATGACTAAATGTAAATCGTAAGGAGTTGTTGAGTTCCAAAGGTCGCCAGCCTCACCTTCTTCAATCTTTACCGATTTTGGATAATTGAAGTTGCATGAACCACAATCAAAATCACAGTTTGACACCTCAAATTGTTTTTCAGTGATTTCATCATCAGTTGTCAGCTTCTTGGAGCCAAAGAAATTGGACAAGAATGCCATAACAAGCAATGGGCTCTATAATTTTAAATAGTGATTGAGAAAAATCAGATCCCGGATCGATTTCCGATGATGGTGCCGTTCTTATCAGATTAGGAACTATGGCGCTAAATGATATTAGAAAAACGGAAAATGCTCTAGCTCCGCATAGCGGCTATGTCAATTAACCTGTTGATCCAGTATTCTTTGGGAGAAGTGAGGACACAGCAGTCGATGACAAGTGGGATGCTTGATTACATTCGCAGCTGTAGTTAGTGGCTAGATAATGCCGTCCACTCTTAGGGCTCGTACAAACTGACAGGAAATGTATCAAGCCAATCAACAATAACTCGATGACGCTCTTATTTTATCTGGATTTCGTCTTGTTGTAACTCGCTGAGTTTGAGAACATTATCAAAAGATACCAATTTCTTGAAGCTGAGGAAAATATGATCTAGCTTTGTGCATTCGGAAAGATCAAGCCACTCGGTTGTTACATACCCATTGTGACTAGTGTCAATCACTTCGAGTGTTTTGGGAAGTTTCAAATTGCCGCCTTCAATGTAATTCTTCTCAAGATTGATCAACTGCAATTGAGTATGACCAAGACTACCCACTATTGATGTTAACTCATTTTCAGAAACATCCAACATTCGAAGACTTGAAGGCATGTGCTCAGGAATGAATTCTCTCAATTGGCAAGACTGTAAATTAAGTGATATCAAGTCACAATCAATCCGAAAGGATTTCTCGATCCGATTTCTAGCAAGCGATAAATTCTTCAAGTTTGGTGGTAACCTTTCGATTGATATTTCAGCTTTACAATTATCCAAAACAAGATTCTGCAATGTATGGGGAAGCTTGTCGAAAAATGCTTGATCAATTCTGGCCGGAAATCCAGTAAGTCTCAAATGATGCAACAGTCGAGGAATTGGTATTGCTTCTATCCATTCGGGACGTGTAAGGTGGAGTGTTAGATCCCTTATATCCTTATTCTGATGGAAAAACAATTCTGGGATGGTGAAGGTAACCATAATCACTTTATCCAAGGCGCCAGCACCTTCAAGATGACTAACGAAACCACAATTCATCTTGAGCTTCTTAATGTTAGGTGGTAGCACCAACAGTCGGAGACTCCCACTGTTGATCTCCAATTCTGTAACACCAACAAGGTACGATAAGTCCTGAGACGTACAAAATGAAAGGTCAACATTGAAAACCTTTAAGTTTTGCAAATGGGAAGCATGAAGATCAGAAACCCAGAATAAGGTTAACTTCTCCAAACTAGGTGGAAAATATTCACAACTGCATTTGTAAGTGAAGCTTGGATGTATGTATAGTTCCTTCAAATACATGGGGAACTGTAAATTCTCATACTTTTTGATGGTGTTGTTGATCTTCATGACTTTGATCGAACCAGGAAAGTGTACCAATGTTTTGTCATTAAACCTTTCAATGAGGTGTCTGTAATTTTTAGCATCCAGTTCGAAAACTTCAAGGTGAGGTGTATACTTTACGTAGTCATAATCACTTAAAGGGGGCTGTGAATGCAGGGTTACTGTCAAGTGTTTGAGGTTCTGGAACACACCAGTGTTAGATAAAATAAGTTTTGGTTCATCAAGCACTAGTTTTTCAATCCATAATGGAAATTTCAAAGGCTCAGGATCATAATTTACGCCCAAATGCAAGGTTTGAAGTTGTGGTAACCTACTGAAGTCAGCCCCATTGAATTTGTCAACTCTTAAACTCTTAAGATTGGGAAGATTCGGGTTAAAGTAATCATAAGAGATATCAAGATATAGATCTTCCAAATTTGGGAATTGATGCAAGTCTTCTACGGTGAAGTCAACTTCAATCAAAGTCAACTTATGTAACAAAGGGTGGCTCCTCAATGAGGTGTTTTGAAGGATGAGGGAATTGACTCTTGCTGGGAGCAAGTAGTTTTTGTTATTCTTCAAGATTATTTCATTGAATTTGTTTTCGATAGACCCAAGGAGACTGCTTTCTTGTAAAGGCTCTTGATAATCAATAACCTGAACTCTTGCCAAAAGACCCGGGTACTTTTTGTGCATCAATTTCAAGTTTTGACTGCCAACAATTGTGACTTTGTATGGACAGAAGTATTGATGTTCAGAACAGAAATTGGCAAATGCTCTAGCTGAAGAGAATTTTGGGATAAGTTCTTCTCCATTTTGATCTAGAATATGCTTTGTTAGGCCGAAGAAAGCCTCCTGATCGAAGCTGTAAGACTTGAAAGCTGCAATGATGCAAACATGACGGTAGAATATATTGCAGGCAATTCTTCCGATGACAGTATTATCGATCAATTGGTAAGAAACAAATTTCGCCAGCCATTCTAGTATTTTCGTAATGACTTCAACAGGAAGATCTGAAATCTCCATACTATGTTAAAAGATTGGGCTACTAATTTATAAAAAGATCTATACGAAAATTTAATAACTTTAAATGGTTTGCAATTAGTAAATCAATTGAGTACTAACCGCAAAAGCATTAGATAAAGTTTCATTACAGTGAGCGTGAGTTCGCAATGTCAGTATTGGCAGACCCTGAACTGACACTTTGGGATATCAAGCCTGGACCTTCGCGTTTCACTTACAGAGACTTACGTTACCTTAATGATAAATCTGACAGTTATAAGCTGCCATTAGCAGTTATTTGTCATATCGATATGAATGCTTTCTTTGCTCAAGTTGAACAAGTTCGTCTCAATCTCACAAAGGACGATCCTGTGGTTTGTGTACAATGGCAAGCAGTTATTGCTGTTAGTTATGCAGCAAGAAAATTCGGCATAAACAGAATGGATACTGTCAAAACATGTAAAGAGAAATGTCCTGATGTTGTTCTAGCTCATGCTGCAGTTTATGAAAAGGGTAATAGTCATTGGAACTACTTGAGTAAAGTGCCGTATCAAGCCTATTGCAAAGTTAGTTTGGACCCTTATAGAAGAGAGAGCAGGAAGATCTTCAAAATCTTGAAGCTCAATTGTGACTTGATTGAAAAGGCAAGTGTTGATGAAGGTTTCTTGGATTTGGGTAGAGTGATCTACAAGAAATTAATTGATTTATTCCCATATCTTGATAAACCAATCGAGGGCAATTTGCCGCCAATACCTCAGTCTCTTCCCTCAGATCTCAGGTTCTATGGACAAGTTTACAGAGACAATACAAGTCCCATACTTATCGAAGATTGGGACCATATCATTGCAATGCTTGGTTCACAAGTTTTGCATGATATACGTACCCAAATTTACACCGAATTGAACTACACTACCTCTGGGGGGCTTGGTAGAAATAAGATGTTAGCGAAACTCGCTGGTGGATTTTTGAAACCTGACAATCAAGTTATTGTGCTCAACAATAGAGTTGATGAGTTTCTCAAGAATTTTGAATTGATTGATATAGGCGGAATGGGTGGGAAAATTGGTGAAAGCATACTTCATAAGTATCTGATACCCCCTGAAGTCAACTCTATCAAGTTTCTAAGGGATAACTTCGAGAAGAATGATTTCTTACATGATCCTGAGATTCCTGATCATCTTTATGACTTGATACGAGGTAACCATAGTCTGGAACTAAGACTGCGTACTGATGTCAAATCAATGATGTCAAGAAAACAATTCATTCTTCATCATCCCATCAAAACCTTATACGATGCCATCGACTGGATCAAGGTCTTCGCTGGAGACTTGCGTAATAGATTACAAGATCTCGATGATGAAAACTCTTATCAAATGAGACCCAAAACTGTATCTGTCAATCTCATAATGAGTAAACATAACGTTTCGAAGCAATGTCCCATTCCTGTCATTGTTGATCTCGATAAACTCCAAGAGACTCTCAAAAAAATTGCATTAAAGTTAACAATTGAATTGTGTCTGGCTCACTTTGACTTGAAGAAATTCAACAGTGGCCAAGACCCGGACATAAATAACGTTAATCCTGTCCACAAAGTTGGGATACCGGATATCTTCAACATGGCGGTGGTAATCACAAAATTGTATCGGGTCACTGAGACATCAATTGGCAAAGTGACAGAGAAATCTGACCATATCAAAAAGATGTTTGAAGACTTCAACAAGGAAACAGAATCACAAGCGCAACGAGCTTCTAGTGAGAGTCCAAAACAACAAATCTCCATCAAAAAACAGAAAAACAATAAGGAGTACATCAACAAGATGTTTGCACAGTTTCACGAGGAGAACAAAAGTCTGAAAGTGTCACCACCACCAGAGAAGAAACGAAAAACCAAGTCAGCGAGCTCATCAGACAATTTGGCTTCCAAGAAAACTTCGGCCTCCAGATCATTTAATATTCTTGATAGACTATCAAAGCCTAAGACTCAGGGTGATACCCCACAAAATTGGTGCAATAAGTGTAATATCGCTATAAGTGATGTGGTTGAGCACAGTGATTATCATATGGCACTTGAACTCTCCGAACGACTCAATGGCTCTTGAACCAAGTCTGTGATCAGTATCATCTCAATGGCCCACAATTAAAAGTCTCAGTTTTTATCAGAAACCGAGGCAATCTTTATAATCAATAATCATGTCCAAAGCGAATGAGAACAGTTTGCCATTCGCCAACTCTGCAAGTATAGGTATGTAGTGGTGTGGGTTTCATGCATTACTAACTTCAGTAAGGGCCAATCAAAAGGATGCCTATTTTGAGTCCTCGTTGAGGAGCCATATCCAAGATGTCCTAAATATTTTCAAGGGCCAACGATTCATTAACACTTACCCTGAGGATATAACAGTCGCCAGTAAGTCATTGTATCTTGCACTTACCACTTTACTTGGTTACAGGACATTGGGAGAAGAGTATGTGGACTTGATGTATGTGACCAAGAATGGTAAACGATTGCCCAAACTTATTCTGAGGCTAGGATTCATTGTGTCTTATGCTCTAGTACCATATGTTGTGAATAAGGTGGCCCGGAAATTCAAATCATTAGACAAAGATGAAGAACAAAACAAGACCAAGAAATGGCTTATAGAATTCTTTAGCAGTTACACTAGTGTGCTTGAAGGGTTGATGAATTTGCATATTGCCCTTTTCTATTTCCTGGGGAAGTTCTACTCTCTTAGTAAGAGAATATTCGGTCTAAGATATGTGTTTGGACACAACAAGGATCCCAAAAAAATTCAAAGTAACGCCAATTATTCTTTACTTGGTATACTCATTCTTCTTCAATTTGCCGTTAAGCTTTTGATAAAGTTCAAAGCTTACGCAGATTCCACAACATTAGATGAAGAAGAAATTAAACAAACTGACATGAGTAAATTCACAAAGATAGCACAACTTGAATCAGTTAACTACAATTCAATTGACTTGAGTGATCCCAAACAATTACCTTACATACCAGAAGCTTCAAGGAGCTGTATGTTGTGTCTTTCACCTATGGTTGATCCATCAACGGCCAATTGTGGTCATATGTTTTGTTGGAGTTGTATAGTTGACTGGATAAGAGAACACCCAGAGTGTCCATTATGTCGTCAACTGTGTCTTGAACAAAATTTATTACCCTTGAGGTAACTACGAAGTAATGATTTACGTATGTCGTAAGAACAATGAACGACATTGGTGTTTCAAAAACGAGCGCGATTTTGTTTCATCACTATGGATACCTCGTCGAAATCAGAGTACAGTAAGACCTTCAAACCAAATAAGGCTTGGGGTGTGTACTCCAAGTATACTGGGAAATCAAAAAATCTTACTGGGTTTCTTAATCGATCAGATGTCAATTTTAAACGAATGTTAGTGATACTTTTCACATTTTTGTTTCTTTCCTTCTTCACATCAGTACCATTTGTTCCACATTTCAGATCGACTGGACCTAAAGTGGTCATTATTCTTGCAGCAAATGAAGGCGGTGGTGTTTTGAAATGGAAAGGCCCACAGGAATGGTCAATTGAGAGATCAAGTATAGCTAACAAAAAAAATTACGCTAAGAGACACGGTTATGCCTTGACTATCAAGGATATGACAATCAAGAAAAGGTATTCTCATGAATGGAGAGAAAGTTGGGAGAAAGTTGATATCCTCAAACTGACAATGAGACAATTCCCAGATGCAGAGTGGTTTTGGTGGTTAGATTTGCATACTTTCATTATGGAACCACAAATTTCCTTAGAAAAACATTTCTTGAACAACTTGGAGAATGCAACTTATAGAACTCTCGAGGAATTCAATCCTTTGAAATTACCAGTTGACTTACCTTACACCGATTACTCAAAGTCAATAGATATGATAATAACGCAAGATTGTGGAGGTTTCAATTTAGGTTCATTCTTGATTAGGAGATCAGCTTGGTCAGAAATGATGTTGGATCTTTGGTGGGATCCTGCTATGTATGAACAAAGACATATGCAATGGGAACACAAGGAACAAGATGCACTTGAAAGTTTATACGCTACATCACCATGGATTCGTGAGAGAGTAGCATTCCTCCCTTTGAGAAAGATTAATGCATTTCCACCTGGTGCATGCTCAGACAAGGCAGATGATCCTCGTTATTTCTTCAGAAATCATGATTTTGTTATCAATATGGCAGGTTGTGAGTATGGAAGAGATTGTTGGGGCGAAATGGAACATTATAAAGCTCTCTCCAAGAAGCTACAGGCGCCTTGGTGGAAGTTCTGGTGATTAGATGTAAAATAGAATTCATATACTGGTGTTAAACCCGTGATCAGAGTTAGGATACGATTGTAGTTCATCCAAGGTGTCAACCGAATAGAATCAAAAGTTTACTACGTTTCTCAACTAGAACTAAATTTATGTAGATAATATGAAAACTGCAAAATGTATCATGAAACTAAAATAAAAACAAATATTTTAGCAAGTCCCTAAACTCATCACAACAAATGTCAATAGGAATTCTAATTTCATTTTTACCAAGTAAGTATCGTTAGGTACTCTATATCAATCAAATGATTACATAATCAATTAACTACTATTTCTCTGAGGTCGCGCAAAATGTTGTTATCCAACATGTCTGATAACTTCTGGCTCAACGACAGTGAATTTTTAGGGTCATCTAATAATCAAGGCGTTGCTAATGATGATTTCCTCAATTCAATCTTTGATCAGAACCAAGGTCAAGGGTCCAATCATAATCAAGGCTCACCTGAACCTGCTTCATCTGAAACACTCAATCCTCAGCTATTCATGAAGCCTCAGCAGCAACTCCCACAGCAATCACAACAACAACAACCCCCACCACAACAGATGCAACAGAAACCACAACAGGATCAGTCACTTGATAATTCCAAAAAGGAACAATTAATGAGAATGAGACAACAGATAATGCAGCAGCAAATGTTACAATCAAAGCAAGCCCTGAGTCAAGGCCATATGCAACAACAACAGAAACCTATGATACAACAACAACAGCAACAACAAGGTTACCAAGGAAATGGTATGATGAACAATAACATGAATCCTCAAGCCCAGCTTCAAGCCAATATGAGAATGAAAAGTATGGAAGCTGATCCCATGAGATCTCAAGTTCCTACACCTAATCATCTGAATCATCAAAATTATGGGAGCCCTGCTAACATCATGTCTCCAGTTGACTTTCAGGTTCCTCTGCAAATACCAATGCAACAGCCCAGTATGCAACAAAATGCACCTGAAAATCGACCTGCTCCTCAGCCAAACATTCCTCAGGCACAATTAGCCCAACTTCAAATGGAACTTTTTCTTTTGACACTTTATGATTTGATGAGCAGAAGGGGTACTCCAATTACCTCACCTCCTACTGTTAACAAGAAGAGAGTCAACTTGTTCCTTCTATACATGTTATCTCGTAAGCTTTATGGCCCTCAGCAATTGATCAAGTCTCTTCAGAATCACACATACAACCCCCAATCTCCATGGAGCGTGATGGCCCAAAGACTCGGACTTTACGAAGGTATCAATAATCAAGACTCCTCAGCCAAAATACAAATCGAAAAAGATCTTAGGAATTGTTATGTTCAGTACATTATTCCATATGAACAACAAAGTAGCTCACCTGATGGCCAGAGAGACTTACAACAAAGGAAAGCAAAATTTCAAAGACAAATACTCGCCAGGTTCCAACAGCAGCAGCAGCAGCAGCAGCAACAACAACAACAACAAAATCAGCATAATCAACCTGGCCAAGGCCCACCACCACCACAAACACACTCTCCACAGGTTCCACTTTCCAGCAATCCACAAATGAATCAAATGAATTCTCCTCAAAGCAACTCTCCAATGGTACCTTCGCATATGTCACCACCTCAGATGGGTGGTAACTCTCCATACGGTCAAAATATGATGCTCAACAATCAGAACATTCCAACAAGTTTCGATAACTTAGCTCAACCACAATCACGTAAGGTTAGCAGAGTAAGCAATCAATCGGCATCAAATTCTCCAAATGTTGTTCAGTCTCCCTACTCACAACAGAATAAACCCGCTTCAAGAGCTCCCAGTGTCATTCAAAGGCCAGCCTCCAATTCACCAGGTCTTGCTGCTTCTCCTTACATCCCTGACTCTGATACCAAGGAACCTAATATCATCAAGAAATTTGTGCCAATGCGCAAGTTTGTAGAATCTTATGGGGGTGTGGATATCAAGTCAGTATCGACAATCGCTTCTGAAATCGAAATCACGAAACCAGTTTATCTTTTTGCACCAGAACTTGGTTCCATTAATGTGCAAGCCTTAATAATGCTGTTAAAGAGCATTAGCATTTGTGATAAACCCGAGATTTTAAGTGCATTGAATACTTTGTTAGTGACAACATCTGACTCAAATTTTGTGTTTGACATAGCCAGCTGTTTTGAGTTATTGGACGCCTTATCAAATTTGGGATTGAAAGTTTTAGACAAAATCATCACTGGTGAAGTCCCAACAGAGGATTCAGTCACTAGCGACATTGAAGAATTCTCTCACAACAGTAGAGTCGATGAGATTTTCAACAAGTATGTGGACAAATCAAGACTCCAAGACGAGAATATAGTCATGATTGCAGACTCCTTGACAGGACAACTAGTTGACGCAGAAGATAGTGATATGGATTTGGATGATATTTTCTCACCTGTTGAAGCGAATTTTGAAGATGAAGCTATGAGTGATAACGAAGAAGACAACAAACCGGTTAGATTTGTTATCAATGATTATGTTACCACATTAAATGGTTTCAAAGACGAAAACAAGTATCACTTCAGTGAAGTTCAAACAAAGAGTGCCACTAATGAGCAGGTATTATTAGTTGACGAGTTGATTACAATCACGATGATTCTTAGAAATATTGCATTCTCAGGTAATAACAAAGAAAAGATAAGCTCCAATGATGTGTTTCTTGATCTACTTTTCTCGATCGTTAAGAAAATTGGTCAGCATCAGGAGAAATTCGTCAATCATAGAAAAAGATTATGCCTATTAAAGGATTGTTTATTGCTACTTTACAACATTTCATACACTCTCAGTTTGAGATCCTTGGAAGAGGGTTTCTTAGCATTTGCATTAGTTGCATCCTTTGGTCCAGATTTTGTTGGTGATTACAAGATTGTTGAAGCAAATGTGGACAGATATTCTTATCTACCTTACGGCATTGATATATTAACTAAATTGCTTGTTCGTGAGCCTCACAACAGATCTTACATGAAAGCCGTCTTAACAGGATCAATGAATGTGTCATTAAGTTCTGTGAAAGTTACGAGAGATGATATTATTCAAACAAGAAAGTTAGCAAATGCTTACTTAGGGGACATCAGTCTCTTGGATAAAGGGGAGCTTCTTACAAGGAGTTTCAAATTGTTCATGAGCATCATTCCTTATAGTTCAGTCACATTTGAGTTTTTGAAATTTGCTAATACGAGAACATCCACATTGCTTCAAGCTTATTTTGGGGCCAAACTAGTCATTGACTTTATTACTCAAGACGAGGAAAACAAGCTCAGGACATTGACTACCAAATGGTTATTGGAGAACCAGCATTTATTGATGAAGGTTCACCTCAAAGTGATAAGATCATTAATACCTGAAAGTGTTAAGAGTAAATTTATTGCTCTCGTTGTCACTAAAGGTTCAAAAGTGATCAACAGTTTGTTAGCTCACGCACTTCTTGTATTGGAAAGTGAAATTGATGATCCTATTAAAGAGGACATAAAGAGACTTCTGGAGCTACCAGGGGTTGTTCCTGATTGGGAGATCGGATTGGAAACCTTGTGTAATCCCACAGTGGACTCAAATGCCAGCAGGGAGGTCACAAGATTCCATGGACTTCTTCAAAAAATTAGTAAGTCTACCCTTTAGCTTATCTATGGAAAAATTATTAATTACAGGAAATTGACAGCTTAATCCGGGTATTTTCACCCAGCAAGGTTACACCCAAAGCTAATTGTAACATTATACACAAATAGAGTAAATATTTGTTCAACACTTGATGTAGTGATTACGCTCAATGTCCAAGTTTGACTGGATATTTAGACTTTGACTGAACAAACACCGGAAGTATCTTTATGGTCGTGTGCTATGGAGCCCAGATAAGCCAATGGGTGTACGATTACATAATTTTATTTGCTGATTGATAATTCGTTATCTATGGAAGCATTTTCCCAATCGAGAAATGTCAACCTGGGGTTACTAAAATGGTTGCAATCCTCTAAGGGATTAGGCAGTATAAATAAAGCGTGAATGATTCATAATTGTCAATAAAAAATGGCTTCAGCTTCAACAGCAACTCCAACAGGTATTCCAAGTGCTCCTCCACCTGATGATCCAAGAGAAACTATGCGTCAAGGTGAACATACCTTACCAGCATCTTGGTGGACTAGTGATAAAGTATTTGAGTTAGAGAAGAGATCAATCTTCAACAAGTCTTGGTTGTTCTGTACTCATGCTTCAAGATTTAAAAAACTGGGTGACTACTATGCTTTTTCATTTACTGGAATCAATTTCTTCATCATTAAATCCAAAGTAGATGGTGAATTGAAAGCTTTCCATAACGTCTGTCGTCACAGAGCTTATCCTGTTGTTAGAAAAGAGCAAGGATCTTCAATCGTTATTGGTTGCAAATATCATGGCTGGTCCTACAATTCCGATGGTAAATTGACCAAAGCACCACATTTTGATAATGTTGAAGGGTTCAAAAAGGAAGAGAATGGCCTTTTCCCTATAAGAACTCATACTACTGATCAAGGATTGGTGTTTGTTAATTTCAGTAATGACGACGATTGTTTGTCCTTCGATGAATGGTTCGAAGGTTTAGACAGTGAATTGAACGAATTCGACTTCACAGACTATGAATACCATATGTCTTATGAGTTGGATGGTCAATTCAATTGGAAAACTTTGATGGATGGTTACCAAGAATGTTATCATTGTCCTACCGCTCATCCTGGCTTGAGTACAGCTTTTAGAATGGAAACATATAAGGTTGTTCCCAAAAACAGATACTGCCGTCACTATGCTGAAATTGTTAGAACTGATGCTGCTGAATCCAGCGAAGAAGACGAACCTCAACAACAGTCTTCTTGGTTTGGTCTTGGAAAGAAACCAGTGAAGGAGAGCAAGCCAGAGCCCAAGCCCAAGAAAGCTAACCCTGGAGGTGAGTTCAACGGTTTATGGGTTTACTTGTTTCCTACCAATGGTATCAATTGTTACTCTCCTGCTTGGTACTCTATTAGAGTTTTACCTATTAGTGCCACTCACACTATTTTGCAGTATGACATCTACACCAAGAAAGGCATCAGCGAAAGTGAAAAGAAGGAGTTTGTTGATTTCTTGCAGCTCGTTGAAATCGAGGACTTTAATTTGTGTGAAAACACCCAAAAGAACTTGAACCAAGGTGTTTACTCTTCAGGCTACTTACACCCCAAAAAGGAGAGAGGTGTTTTACATTACCAAGGACTTGTGAGAGACATGGTTAAAGAACACTTTGAAGCTGAAAAACAAGCAGGTAAGCCAATTAATCCTGCGTTTGTTGGTAAGAAAACCAACAATAAAGATGTGGCTGAATTGGATGAGATCTGTGATCAATTAGAGTGTCAAGGGTCAAATCCAAGTACTCAATTGGACTGGTAGTTGTTAGTAAATGTACACTGTGACTCAGTTAATGGGTGCAAAATTGTAGATATTCAAGCAATTTTAAGCGAATCAAAAACCGATAAGAATCTGCGTGAAGCGAGAGTATAAGTAGTACTGCACTTAAATAAATGGGCCCTTTAAGTCTTGATCAGGATGTTGAGTGACAGTGGTTCGTAAATTGCAATAAATTGCAGCCAGTAAATGCACTACATCGGGTTACCATACACCCCTCTTTTGTCCCACATTGCATTCAAATTCACATGAATCATGAGAGGCAGCGTCAAGTGATCATTTGTGAAATACTCACGTGACGGAAATATCATTATTCAGTCACCTCGGCACTCCAACAATTACTAATAACTATCTCTTATTAATGTCATTTGTTGGAGGTGGAGCAGATTGTTCTGCTAATGGTAATGCTATTGCACAGTTTAATAAGCATACTCAACAAGATAGGTCTTTGCAAAGGCAAGGGTTACCTCAGGTCGACATCAATAATGGAGGGTTCAAGAATGAAGTAGCAATGAATCGATTAGACAGGCAAAACATGGATAATTTCATGGGTGGTAGCCCTAACAGCTTCCAATTTCAACCTTTAAGGCATGAATTGAATATGATTCAAAATCAGCATGCCCCACAAAATCAATCTTCTCAACTTAATAATTGGAGTACTGAATTCAAAGGTTCACCATCACCTTCAGCTGTTCATCAAACCATCCATCAAAATGTTAGTAATACCAGGACCAATCAGTGGGGCGCAGAATTTCAACAAAGTTCAAGAGATCAGTCATTAAATTCTCCAAATCAACATCAAATTAATCCTATGCCTATGAGAATGGCTTATAGACCAATGATGTCAATGAATATGTCACAGACATTACACCAACCACAAGCTCAACAATCAACTCAAAATCAAAATCAACAGGTTGACTGGGACAATCAGTTCAAAGAAATTGAGGAATTGAGTAATGTAGTTAAAGAAGCTGACACTATGGATTCAAAAGCAGAGGAAATTCAAAGAAGTGACTCGCCAGAATTCGTGATTGATGACAAATATCAGGCTACTTTCCAGGAAGTATGGGATAGTTTGAATTCTGAAACTTTTGACAACGACGTCATAACTCAGCAATATGAGGAGTTCAAAAATACTCAAAAAGATCCTTTACCAGCTGACATGGCTCAATGGGAACGTGATTTTGCCAAGTATGCTTCTACTAGAGCTCATTTTGGTGATTACAAATTTGACGATAAAGAAGAAAATCAATTCATGGACTTACCAAAGGATCAGGATCCTTATGAAATTGGTTTACAATTGATGGAAAATGGGGCTAAGCTTTCAGAAGCTGCTCTAGCATTTGAAGCTGCTATTCAACGTAATGAAGGTCATATAGACGCATGGTTAAAATTAGGTGAAGTTCAAACTCAAAATGAAAAGGAAATAGCTGGTATCTCTGCTTTGGAGAAATGCTTGGAGCTACACCCTGAAAACTCTGAAGCTTTGATGACACTAGCTATTTCCTACATTAATGAAGGTTACGATAATGCTGCATTTGCTACTTTAGAGAGATGGATCTCTACAAAATACCCTCATATCGCTGAACAAGCTCGTCAAGAGAACCCTCACATAACTGACGAAGATCGTTTCTCTTTAAACAAACGTGTAACGGAGTTGTTTTTGAAAGCGGCCCAATTGTCACCCAATCTGGCTAATATGGATCCTGACGTGCAATTGGGATTAGGTGTTTTATTCTATGCTAACGAGGATTTCGACAAGACAATCGACTGTTTTAAAGCAGCACTTTCGATCAAACCTGATGACCCTGTTTTGTGGAACAGATTAGGTGCATCTCTTGCCAACTCTAATAGATCTGAAGAAGCAGTTAATGCCTATTTTAAAGCCTTAGAATTGAAACCGACTTTCGTCAGGGCTAGGTATAATCTTGGAGTGTCATGCATCAATATTGGCTGCTACAAGGAAGCCGCAGAGCATCTCTTGAGTGGATTATCTATGCATCAAGTTGAAGGTGTTCATGAGAATCATACTACGTTATCACATAATCAATCAAGCTCTCTTATGGAAACATTGAAGAGAAGTTTCATAGCTATGGATAGAAGGGACCTTCTTGAACTAGTGAAACCAGGCATGGATCTTGATCAATTCAGAGGTGAATTCAATTTTTGATATTAATATCTCTATGTATATAATAAACTCTTCATAACAAACCTAATTTTTCCATTCTGACATGAACAGCGTTTCTGTGTGCTTCTAAGCCTTCAACAGCCGCTATAGTCATAACAGCTTTACCAATACTCTTGAGACCTTCTTCAGTAACCTCTTGAGAAGTAATAAACTTTTGGAATGTAGCAGTGTTAACACCAGAATATTGTCTGGCATAACCGTAAGTTGGTAAAGTGTGATTAGTACCACTTGAGTAATCACCACATGATTCTGGTGATAATTGACCAACGAAAACTGAACCAGCGTTGTCCACATACTCAGGAACGTATTTTGGAGCATCTTGAATCTGTAAAATTAAGTGTTCTGGAGCGTACTTATTGGACAACTCAAATGCTTCCTCGTAAGTCTTCACCAATAAATTATAGGAGTGAGCTAAACATTTGGCGACGATGTCCTTCCTAGGCAACACCTCGGCTTGTCTCTTGACGGCTTCTTCAAATTCGGCCAACTTCTCTTCAGTCAAGTCAACACCAACCAAGATAACTTGAGAGTCAATACCATGTTCAGCTTGTGATAACAAATCACTAGCAACGAAATCTGCATCAGCGTATTGGTCAGCAATAACAAGAACTTCAGAAGGTCCAGCAGGCATATCAATCGAACATAAAGCTTGGGTATCGTTTTGAACATACATCTTAGCAGCAGTGACAAATTGATTTCCTGGTCCTAAGATCTTGTCACACTTGATAACACTCTCTGTACCATAGGCCATTGCAGTAACGGCTTGAGCACCACCAGCCATAACGATACACTTAGCACCTAATTTATGTGCCACGTAAACTACCTCTGGGGTCAATTTACCTGTTTGTCTTGATGGAGGTGATGCAATAATGATGTTCTTACATCCGGCCACTTTTGCTGGCGCACCCAACATCATAGCAGTAGATGGTAAAACAGCAGTTCCACCAGGCACGTACAACCCAACATTTTCAATTGGTTTAGCGAAACGAGAACAGATGACTCCTGGTGCTGTCTCCACACTCATAACTTCTTCAGCAGGCATTTGAGCTTTGTGGAAAACCTCGATGTTCTTGATTGACAAATCGATAGCCTCTTTCATTTCTGGGCTGATATCCATCATTTCCTCTGGGAATGGTGCTTCCAATACTGGAGCATCTAATTTCACGCCATCAAATTTCTCTGTGAGCTCCAACAAGGCTTTGTCACCATTTTTCTGAACGTTCTGGATGATTGGAAGGACTAACTTCATAATGTCTGATGTTTTTTGAACTGGTCTAGTCAAGGCTTCTTGGAGTTTTTCTGCAGAAGCAGTAGAAGCATCTATGGTAATCATTTTGTAATCTGGGTTGACAGGTTCAGTTGGCTCTTGAGGTTTGGTGTAAGCTGGTTTAGCATCACCTTTACGTCTTGTGACTTTGAGGCTCTTGATATCTAAGTTTTTCTCAATATCAGACAATCTGACTCCATTCTTAACACACCACACCATGACAAAATACAACAAGTCAGCAGCCTCCCAAGCAACTTCCTGAGTGTTTTTCTCTTGACCAGCTTCGATGAGCTCGTCTAATTCTTCTTTCAATTTGGCAATCAACAACTGCTCGTCGTTGAATAATCTCTTAGTGTAAGAGCCTTCAGGAGCAGTTGCTACTCTTTTAGCCAAAGTTTGATCTAATCTTGCCAAACCTTCTCCAAAAGATTCGTCTGAACTTGCTAATTGTTGGTCGTTAAAACAAGTGTAGTTTCTGTTCAAGTGACAGAATCCTGAGCCTTCTTTTTGGTCAACAATAAATTTCAATACATCAGAGTCACAGTCCTTTTCGATTCTAATGACCTTTTGAGTTGCTCCACTAGTCTTTCCCTTGTACCACAACTCGTGAGTTCTCTTACGTGATTGGTACACACCTTGACCAGTAGCAATGGATTCTTGAATGGATGCCACTGATGAGTAAACCACACCCAAAGCTGAGTAAGTTGGTGCACCAGATATGATTAAAGTAGTGAAAAGACCATCTTGACGGTCAGTAGTTAATGTACTAGTGAGAACTTCACCAACGTTCACGAGACCATCCTGTTTTGAAGTTGATAATTTTGAAGAAGAGATGATTGGAGTGTAACCAGAAGCAGCTAATTTGTTAGCAGAATCTTGGCTGATTTCAGCTGGTTGAATGAAGATCAATCTGTTTCCATCAGCACTTACATCTTTGAAGTTGCTGATCTCGGAGGAGACGAGCAAAGCACTTTTTAAGTCCAATAATTCATCATTCAAAGTGTCGACTTTAACGATAAATCTTTCACTAGGCAAACCACTCTCCACAATGTACTCTTTCACATCAGCTTGATTTATGAGGACACTAGTCACACCTGCGTTCAATACAGAGACGATATCATCAACTGTGACGGAAGCATCTGAGGCATCGATGTTAACTTGAACATCGTTAGGGAAAGCAGATAAGAAAAATTTAGAGATTTTAACAGATTTGAATGGCAACAAGACCTTGCCAATTATAGAGAGTCTATTGACTTCATCTGGTGAAGCACCCTCAACTAATGGTAATAACGGAAAAGTCATTAGTGGGAATATATTTGAGTCTCGAAATTGATCAATGAAAAATTAAATAGTGAGTCGTGAGTCATGATCATATGATGATTGATATCAGCTAATGATTTTTATGAGCTTGTGCAGGAGGTATCGACGAGTTTATGTTACCGATACCAAGAACGCCTTGCACTGTTGGGATAATGGCAGTATTTTGATTGGCTATTCTGGGAATAAGTAGTCAGAATGTCTCTACAGAGAAACCTAAGTAATTTCGTACCTAGGAGAAGAGTCTTTGTTAAGGAGTACACATAAACCCGGTTCAGTTTGATACGATTGATCAAACGGTTTCATTAACTGTGAGTATCTAACGTAGTTTTGAGGTCTTGAGCAACAGTGTAAGGCCATACGACATCGACCATCACATTGCCGCAAGCCACATAGACCCAAGCATTAAGTGGTGGCACATGAATCGTAAGACAAGCTGTACATCCTTCGATTCACAATTTAGGCTTGGAATCGTCATCCTCATCACCACTATCTTCATCGTCATCCTCATCTTCGCCTGCAAGGATGTCATAGAAAGCCAGCTCCATCTTGCAGTAGCCAATGAACGATTTGGGGTCAAAGAAAGGTAAAACTTGTGAAACCCAAAAACCTGCAAACTTGTTTTCATGGTCAATCCAATAGTACAAGTTAGCTAAACCACTCCAGTAAATTGAACCATCCGGTTTACCTGTCATTGCGGACTTACTAACTGCCATTCCAGCCAACGTAAAACCGTCTTCCATTGGCGGTTCGCCAAGGTCAAACTTCACTTTCAAGCCATCTGGTAAGTGATTTTGTATGGCATACTCAACAGTTTCTCTTTTTAGAATTGTTACCCCAGTATCAGGTGAGTGCCCATAGTTTAACCAGACTCTCAAGTATCGCATGAAATCCTTGATTGTACTGAAAGCACCTTGTCCGCCCATATGGACTTTTGGCTGCAATGGGTTGGCCTTACCTCTAACTGGTAAAACTTTACCACTTGCAGTTCTAAGATAAATTTCAAACATGTTGGTAGTATCGTCAACAGAGAAAGAAGTCGATGTCATACCAGCTGGTTCAAACAACACCTCTTTCAAGTATTCACCCAAAGTCAAACCAGTGACTTCTTGGATGATGAGCCCCACAAAGTCCATACTTTGGCCGTAAGAGAATTGAGTTCCTGGCTCAAAGATTAGTGGCATTTTCTCAGTCTTGAAAAGCTCCATTGAAGGGTTCCCAGGGTGAACATGTGGATTTTTCAACTTAGCAAGAAGCAGATAGTCTTTATTGAGGAAAGGATAGGAGAATCCAGCAGTTTGATTGAGTAGATGTCTCAATGTTACTGGAACATTTGGAGAACGAGGTTCTACAGTGAATTCTCCCGTGTTCACATCAACAGTGCCGGGATCAACAATTTTAATTGTTTCAATTAAGGGCAAGTATTTCGAAGCAGGCACATCCAAGTCGACTTTACCCTGCTCCCACAATTTGAGTAACCCAAGGGCAGTCATTGATTTAGTGCATGAGAACAAGCTGAACTTGGTGTCTTCATTCACTGGCTTCTTTGTTGCGTAGTCTACGATTCCCGAGTAGCTCAAGTATTGGTTCTGATTTTCATCAGTCCAAGCAATCATCATCCCAGGAATCTTGTTGGCAGGCTTGATAGTCAGTTGAAGGATTACATCTAACTTCTTGTTGAGTTTGGCTTTCTGCTCTGGTGTGAATGTCATTGGTAATTCAGTTCATACCCCAGTTTTTACTTTCATGTGCGACAACTACACAAATTAAACTTCAAAGGACAATTGCGCACCATGAGACATTGTGTGTGCGCGTTGGAGTTAGTATGAAGGAAACAAAACAAGGAATTTGACCTGATTATAGCATTAATGAAGGAATTATTTGTTTAACTTCAATGATCTATATATGTTCAAGCGACTTTTTAAACAGTCACAACTTGCGGTTTAGTGGTGTAGCGGCTATCACGTTTCGTTTACAAGTGCATTGCGCAGTAAGTACCGAAAAGGCCCCGAGTTCGATCCTCGGCTAGATCAAGTTGTCTTTTTTTGCATTTGCAAAATTTCACTCATTTATTAGCATTATAACTTTGAAGCATTAACGAAAGTAGTTCCTTGCTCGATTGACTTTCTCAAACCTTCTAAAGCAACTTTGATTAACTCTCTCTCCTTGTCACTAATATCCAATTGCTTGAATGGATTAATGAAACTTTGAACTTCACCATTGTACAATATAACAGGAACAGAGAAGAAGTCAACACCACCCAAATGTTTCTGACTAAGTTCATTTCCATTTTCAATTCCTGGCAAGTAAATATAGGCTGAATCGGGAATACTTGATGAGTTGAATAAACTTGATTTGTAGGAATTCAAGATATTGGAAGCAAATCTATAACCAGCATAAGCCATTGATAATGTTGCAGACCCAGCACCATCCTTAGCTTTAACAACCTCATCACCACCAAATTGGACCCTATGGATGAATTTTTCGTATTCATCACTTGACAATTGATCAACTTTTGAAGCAATAGTTTTGGTAGTGTGGACTAGAGGGACAATGGTGTCACCCGAATGACCCCCAATAACAGAGATTCTGCCCTTGATACTGGTAGGGTTCTCGTCAAGGAGACCACCTAAGAACGTTTCTGCTCTTACTGAGTCTAAAGTTGTAACCCCAAACAATTTTTTAGGATTGAAGACGCCTAATTTCTTCAACACTTCAGCGGCAATTGGAACTGTAGAGTTAACAGGATTCGAAATGATTAAAATTGTTGCTTCAGGGCAAGTCTTACCAATATTGGCCACTAAATCTCTGACAATTGACGCATTTATGTTAAACAAGTCAGCTCTTGTCATACCTGGTTTTCTGGGAACACCAGCGGGAATCACCACCAAGGAAGACCCTGTCAATGCTGCCTTGATAGCACTGTTATCACCCTTTTCCTTTGGTTGGTGCCCTGTAACTTTGGCACCTGAGTTGATGTGGGACAAATCTGCTGCCACCCCATTCACATTAACTATATCGAACAAAGCAAGTTCGGTAACATTAGCATTCAATTTCAATAACAACGATAGTGGTTGTCCGATACCACCAGCGGCACCACAAACTGTAACTTTTACCATTGAAGAAAAACTGGTAAACTGTAGTTATATATTCATATGATCGAGCCTCGGTAATTGTGGAGAAACATCACGGGATTGACTCTTCACGTGAATAACCTCCAGTAGCATCTGAGCCCACGGTAGTGAATATGACTACATTATCTTACACTACAAATGGTCTTGCTTGCATAGTTGTGGTTGGTGGCCAGTTGTCAGCAGCTCAAAGGTCTCGTGATGGTATCCGTATTCTACCGCGGTACGGTGCTATTTTTACCGTCCTTTGGTGCTAATTACTCACACCAAGTGGCTCACCAATAGAACATCTCTCTTTTCATCGCAGATCAGCGTACTGGTACCTACATACATTAACTATGCACTGTACACCATTGTTGACCTGCACAATCACCCCATTACACCCAATTGGACTCTTATCTTGTCCACCGTAACCTCAGCCTTTTAGTTCTCACTCTCGCTCTATTTCACTCACCCTAACCGTAATGCAACTATTTATAACAATCTTGGCATTAGTGTCTATCGTTCATGGGTTCCTGTGTGACGTATCTGAGTTGTCAGATTACGATTTCTCACTGTTGAGAGGAACGCACCAAGTGTCGTTGAAGAAGGACACTCCTCCAAGTACAACAACTGTTACTTGGTCAATTGGGATTTGTGAGCCTATCAAGAACACAGAGAATTGTCCAAAGGATTCGCTGTTGTGTGGCATTACTACTGTTCAGCTAGACAAGACCTCAGTTGTATCCCAAATAATTAGCGTGGACGCCAAAGATCTGGCAACGATCAAACCTATTCAAAATCTGGGAAAACACAATGATGAGGACGGTGTGATAATCAGCTACGAGAATATCAAATGGGGGGACAACACTGTAGTAGCAGAATTGAAGTTTTTGTGTGGTAAAGAAGAGGATAAGGATTTTACTATTGATAAATGGGACGGAACTACATTAAAATTAGTAAGAACCACAAGTGCCGCTTGTATTAAGGAGAAAAATCCAGAGAAGAAACCAAAGAAGCCAGAAGATCCAGAAGATAATGGTGAAAGTTGGGGATGGTTTACATGGATTTTTATCTTCTTTGTGTTGTTCTTAAGTGTGTACATAATTGGAGGAGCTTGGTTTCAGTACAACCGAGGCAACTCAATTGATTTCCAAACGGCCTTGAGGGAGGTGCTTGACAATTTCGTTGAAGTGTTGAGAGGTTTGCCAATATTTATAAGAGAGATTATTGAGAGATTTACTGGTAACTCTAATAGAGGTGAGTATAGTGCCGTTTAATACAATAACGTAAGTATGACTTATCATCAAGTAGGTTTACATCCTGGAATACACAAGAGTGGCGTCTAAAATGTCTCACCAGAGTCAAATTGTCTTCGGTGATTCTTGACTCATTCTCATTTTTCATTTCGCTATGTTCATCACAGATAAGATCCACAGTTTGGATGACAATCAGAAGTTTGTGTCATTTGAGTTCTTCCCACCAAAGACAAGAGGTGGGTTCAAGAACCTTCTTGCAAGATTAAGTAGAATGCAAGCTCTTAATCCTCTCTTTGTGTCTGTCACTTGGGGAGCTGGTGGATCAACTTCAGAAAAATCCCTAGATTTAGCTGCCACATGCCAAAGGGACATTGGACTTACTACTTTATTACACTTGACATGCACCAACACTAATAAGGAAATTATAGATAATGCTTTAGAGAAGGCAAAAGCTTGTGGTATAACAAATATATTAGCCTTGAGAGGCGACCCTCCAAGAACCGAAGAATATTGGACCCCCAACTGTGACTTTACTAACGCTGTGGATTTGGTGAAGTATATCAAGGAAAAATACGGCAATTACTTTTGTGTCGGTGTAGCTGGTTACCCTGAAGGTCATGTCGAGGGAGCTGACGACTCCAATCAAAATCCTGAAAAGGATATCCCATACTTGATCGAGAAGATTGAAGCTGGTGCAGATTTCATCATTACACAATTGTTCTACGATGCTGATAAGTTTATCGCTTATGAGAAACTACTCAAGTCTCATGATCAACTCAAAGATATAATTCTTATTCCTGGATTGATGCCCATTACAACTTACAACATCTTCAAAAAGGCATCAAAATTCTCCCATGCTTCTATTCCTAAACAAATCAATAGTCTTTTGGAACAACATAAGAATAATGATGATGAAGTCAAAGAGCTCGGTATTGAAATCATAAATAATATCATTCAAAAGCTTTCTGCAAATACTTCAGTCAAAGGGTTCCACTTCTATACTTTGAATTTGGAAAAAGCTGCTGCTTCCATTATAGAGTCAAACCCAGCCCTCAAAGCTATCTTAGTTCCTGACCCACTGGAACTGGCAATCGTTTCCGACGATGAGGAGGATTTTCCTACCATTCCATTTGCACGTAGAAAGTCTTCAGTCTCCCACGAAGTTGACGGTAAAATTGTCATGGATAAACACCAACTTGTTAAAATAAGTAAGGGTAAAGGTGCATTGGGTAAAGATGCAAATTGGGATGATTTCCCTAATGGTAGATTCGGTGATTCAAATTCTCCCGCTTATGGTGAAATTGATGGTTATGGTCCCACCTTGAAGGTGAGCTCACCGTCACAAGCCAAAGATTTGTGGGGTGAACCTGAGAACCCAAAGGACTTATCCAAAGTGTTTATCAATTATTTGACTGGTCGTATCACTCAAACACCTTGGGTGGACACCGGTGTTCAAGTGGAATCCACGATTATTCAAGAACAATTGTTTGAATTGAACCAAAAGGGCTGGTTCTCTGTTGCTTCTCAACCTGCTGTGAGTGGAATTCTCTCCAATGACAAAATCTTCGGATGGGGACCACAAAATGGTATAGTATACCAGAAATCATTCATTGAATTGTTCGTGCCTAAGTCTGATTGGCAAAATAAAATCGAGCCTGGCTTAAAGCAATTCTTTGACAACAAAACCATCACGTACTATATTGGAGACAAGTCAGGTAAAATCAGATCTAATTTACCAATCAACGGGAGTGATGTTAAGAAAACTGCTTTGACTTGGGGTGTTTTCCCCCTGAAAGAAGTAGTTCAACCAACTGTGATGGACGTCGAATCTTTTGAAGCTTGGAATGAAGAAGCTTTCGCTCTTTGGTTAGAGTGGTCAAGATGTTATAAAAAGAACTCAAAAGCTGCCGACTTCTTGCAATCTGTTTATGACAACTACTATTTGGTGACGTTAGTTCACCATGATTTCACTGATGAAGACGGATTATGGGACGCATTACTCAATATCCAATAGCAACTAGAATGGAAGCTCTGACTTCCTCTATTTTAGCACTGTAACATCTTAATATACTTCTCACTGATATTGGCATTTAGGTCTTTGAAAAGCTGAGTGGTTTCGTCGACACCCAAGTATTGACATTGCGCCCTCTTGAGTAGAAGCACGCCATGAGAGATCAAAGTATTCTTAAACACTTTGAGTTTGCCACCCAATTGGATTGGTATTGGTGCATTCGTCTGACCTCTAAGAAACCCGAGCCTTTCATTATACTCGTAAGCAAAACAATAATGATCTTGCGAGTCCTTTAACGTAAGCTTGAAAATAGGATTCTTTGGTCCAGTGAAACGCGTCTTGTCTTCTTCCGAATCTTCTACATCGATTTCTCGAATGATTCTTTGGTTACCTTTGTTGATGCGATCCACAGGAGCGCTATTTGGGTCTTGAAATTCCATCCACTCTTCAAGCTTCGTTTGGTTAGACTTACTGATGTCATCTATATGCACTATGATGAATTCCACGTCGTGCGTTGTGTACAGTTCAGGTTTATCGCTGTAGACTTTGGGATCAAAAGACATAATCTTAGGTCACAATTCATTATCGCGGTTATGTCCCTCTTCGTGGATGAGGATGAAACGCCATACCAGGACTCTAATGCAGTTACATCCGCCGTAACAACAACAACTTCACCATCAGGAAATGAACCTTCATACAACTTAGAGATTAAGCTGAATCTTCCTCTCAAGTATCAGCAGGAAATCGTCACTGATTTTGTGTCTGGCGATGGATTGCTCGTAATGGGACGAGGCTTAGGATGGGAAACTATAGTCGCCAACATACTACATATGCTCAACTTGAACAATCTCAAGGAGAGACTCCCTAACCCCCCATTAAATCGGAAATCTTTATTGATTGTTCTAAATGCTAACGAGATAGAGGCAAACAAGCTACACAAGGAGCTAAAAAGTCTACAAAAGGAAGACCAAGAGACACCAAGAGGAATGACAATCATTGGGGCAGAGTCAATGGTAGCTGACAAAAGGAAGCAAGTCTATGAGAATGGCGGTGTAGTAGCAGTTACATCTAGAATACTTGTGGTTGACCTTTTGAGTGAAATATTGAAACCCGAAGGAATCAATGGATTGTTTGTGCTACATGCTGAGAAAGTGAAGGAAACGTCAAACGAAGCTTTTATTTGTAGCTTATTCAAAGATGGTAATGGGTGGGGGTTCATAAAAGCATTCTCAGATGAGCCTGAGTTATTCACAGGGTTTACACCACTCGCCACACGACTTAAGAACCTAAGACTATCAAACGTGCTGCTTTGGCCTCGTTTCCATGTGCAAGTTTCTGCATCCTTGAGTTTCAGAAATAAGAAATTCGATCAAACACTAAGAAATGTTGTTGAGATCAACGTAAAGCTTACAGAAGCTATGGAAAAAATACAATCTGCAATACTATCGTGTCTCGAAACAACATTGAACGAATTGAAACGTCATTTACCAGATCTCGCTACTGACTACTGGGACTTTGAGAACATTCATGATCCTGATTTCGTCCAAAGAGTACGAATATCATTGGACAATCAATGGCATAAACTTGCAATGACTCCTCGTCAATTGGTGGGTGATTTGGGGACTCTTAAAGAACTCTTGAATAATTTGACTACTGTTGACTCTCTCACATATTACCAGCTTGTCCAAAGTGTTGTTGATAGTAATGTGAAACCATCTTCTGATTCTGCTGGAACCATGAACCTCAAGTCTATAAGTCCCTGGTTGGAGATGCCTGAAGGCACAACGATCATAGCATGTGCCAAAGACAGAGCACTTAAAGTAGAGAAGATAATTCGACCGCTGGTGGTGAAGAAAGAAGAATCAAATGATGCAGATTTGGATGAGACGAATAAAGAAGAGGGATACGAGGAGTACAGATTAGAAGAATTGCCAAAGTGGCACCAACTTCAACAATTGTTGGAATCAACTGATATAGATTCGACCACTTTGATCATGTGTTCAAGCAAAATAGTTGCAGATCAACTTCGTTCTTTAGTTCACAATTTCCGAGTCAAAGGTGACGTCAACGGGAGGAGTCTCATGGTATCAAAACTCAAAGACTATTTGATGTGGAAGGAAATCAGCAGGTTGACCAGAAAGATCGGGATCCAAATCTATCAGGATCAAGACTCAAATGAACAAGAGAAGATGAACATATCAAAAACTTTCACAAGAGGTCGAGGTGAAACCAGTAAAAGAAGAAGAACGAGAGGAGGTGCTGCAGTTGCCAATGTCAATCGATTGTATTCAATCACAGATCAAGAAAAAAATCCTGAAGCTGTCGAGCTTGATGATGAAATCATTGAGAGAGTCAATGAAACATTGGAAGAGGGTGACATCGTAATCAAAAACGAAAAGTTCAATACTTCCACCATTCACATTGAACTATATGATGAAAATCTTGATGGCTCTTTGCTAGACCATCTAAAACCCACGCATATCATCATGTATGAACCTGATTTATCTTTCACCAGAAGAGTAGAGATTTACCAAGCCACTCATGCTCACAAGTCAGCAAAAATCTTCTTCATGTATTATGGCACATCAGTTGAAGAACAGAAGCACCTTCTCACCATAAAGAGAGAAAAGGAAGCATTCACCAGATTGATCAGAGAGAAGGCAAATCTTGGAAAGCATTTTGAGACTGCAGAAGATAATGCCAGATTGAAGTTCACCACCAAGAGCATTGCCAACACTAGAGTGGCAGGAGGAATGAAGTTTCAGACTGAGGATGATGAGTTTCACGTCATTGTTGATGTGAGAGAATTCCGATCCTCATTACCCAATCTCTTGTACAGAGTTGGAGTAAAGGTGTTGCCATGCATGTTAACAGTTGGTGATTATATTCTTACACCTGAGATCTGTGTGGAGAGAAAGGCTATACCCGATTTGATATCGAGTTTCAAGTCAGGAAGGTTGTACAATCAATGTGAGCAAATGTTCAGACACTATGAAACTCCTGTTTTGTTGATTGAGTTTGATGAGTCGAAGTTCTTCTCGTTCCTGCCTTTGAAAGAGTTTAAGAACTACAGAACTCCAAACAATAGCAACAACAACAATAACCCCGGTATGACCAAAGTGGGAGAGGATGAGATTCAATCCAAGCTCATGATGCTTTTGATTTCTTTCCCCAAACTCAAAATAGTCTGGTCTTCATCACCTTACGAGACAGCTCAAATTTTTGTTCAGTTGAAGCATAAACAACCTGCCCCTGATGTATCGAAAGCAATTGCCAAAGGGTTGAATACGCTGGACGGGGACCAGCCACAGTTGATCAACGAGAATGCTATTGACTTGTTGCAAACCATACCTGGGATCAATAGCTCAAATTACTTCAAGATTATGAAGAGAGTGAAAAACATTGAAGAGATGGTGAAACTTTCAAAGGAAGAATTCAGGAAATTACTCGGGGTAGAGAACGGAACTAAGGCCTTTAACTTCATCAACAATTCATTAAGGAGATGAATGCCATCGCAATGCAGTCAAAAGTGGTTTGTTGACATTTCGGAACCTACTTGTCTACTCCGCGAAATCAAAATACCACTAACTTACACTTTCTATCGCTAAAGGTCAGCCGTTTGAGGTTCTGGTTTACCATAGACAAACTAAACGGTGCACTCTTCATTCTTCTAGACCACAACGGAAGGGTGTATTGAATGAAAAACACGTTATTCTGGAAATTTTCGTGGTTCAAGTACTATTTTTAGACCTGTGTTACTGATTGTGGGCATAGCAACAACCATAATAGAAGAATTAGAAGATGCAAAGAGGGAGAGTTCCCAGTAATCCGGCACCTACCAAACAACGACTCAAAGATTTGGAGTTCAAGTACCTTTACTTCAAACTTCAGAAGCTTATCAACAGAAAAGTTCATTTGAGTTTGAAGTATGAGCAATTGAGACAACCAGAGATCAAACTCACACTTATCAAGCCATTGACCACAGCAATAATTGAATTGTCCAAGCTTTCGAACCTCACTTCAAAGTTCAACAAGATCAACTATGCTATTGATGTCACCCAAACACCCAAGTTTGCACCATTGATGGGAACCACAGAACAAAAGTGTTCAGGACTTGTACCATACATCTTACTATTGCTCCGATACGAATATCAAATTCAAAGTGAAAAGAACCTAATTATTTACGATCTTCTTATGACTAAAGCAACATTGTGTGAATTGTTGGCTATAAGGATGTTGAGAGAGTATAAGTCATACAATAGAGTGAATCTACTTTTCTCCAACCCTTTGAAAACTTTCAACACACTTGAGTTGGCTATCTTAACCAAGTCAAAGAAACTACTTTCACAGCCGATTGTTGTAAAAATATTAGATGACTTCTACAATGGCAAGCTCATTGTAAAGAACTACTCTCAGGATGACGAAGAACAATCTTTACTTCATGATAGTGAGAATATTGTGAACTACAAGTATACAAGAATTACATTGAACAAGATCAACACAAGACTTAATGTGGTTCCCAAGTATCTTTCATTGGTGATAAATTCAAAGAATATGATGTTTTCTGCTGTTCAGCTCATCATGATATCCAATTACCATCGGAGCTTCGTCAATGGCTACCTTATCGAGACCCTATTTTGGTTCTTTGCATTTTTGTTCAATCTTGAATTCTTTTTAAAGATGTACAACATTAATTACAAATTTTTGAAGAAGATTCTATGGTTTCATTTGGATTCTCTTATTGTGGTATTGATAAATGCTATATTCATACTCAAAGTACTCCTTTTGTTCGGCAGAGTAACCGATCAATTTTATCATGAATTCTTCAGTTTGTTATCAATTCTTTTGATACCGAGGAATTTGGCAGTATTCAACAATTATGCCTTCTTCAATTTGATCGTGTTGGGGTTGAAAAGAATGATCTGGAATATGATTGGAATGTTCTGTTTTCTACTTACTTTTATTGTTGGCTTCTATATCTGTTTCAATTCATTGAACAGGACAAGATCAAACACTGATATTGCATTTGATATGTTGCAAATATTTTTCGGTTTCACACCGGCAGTTTGGCAGAATTGGGCGTCGTACAATAGCTTAGGGAAACTGGTACAAATTGGATATCTTTTTTTGAGTCAATTTATTATATCTACCATATTAGCAATTGTCTTAGGAGATGTTTTTGCCCAAGTGTCAGCTAACATCAAAGAGGATTTCGAATACTTCAAAACTATAAACTTGGTTATATATTTCAAGACATCAACATTGATTCTGAGCTACAAGCTATTGAATAGTTTGTGGTTCAATATCTACAAAATTCCAATTGTGATTATCATAATGATTTATGAAATAATTCTATCAAAAATCTTCAATGGTAATAGAGACAGTGATAAGAACTTTACATTTTTGAACAAGGACCTTGATTATTACAATGATAATGATCTTATTAATTTGGATGTTGCCAATGATGAATCAGATTCAAGTTTAATGGTGAGATCAAGGAAGGCATCTTTGTTTCAGCCTCAGACACAGAACAGATTTAGCTCACGAAGGTATAGTCAAGCAGAAGGGAATGTCAATGCCAATTTACAATTTTCTAGTGGGGTTAATAATGGTGTGAATAGTGGTTTACCCCAGACTCAAGGACTAAATTCAGTAAATGCAAATCAAATGCCCAATTTAGTACCTGTTCAATCAATCAGTACACTTGGGAATTTCAAGAGTGCATCTACGGATTCGCTATTCATCGGAGATTTGTTAAATCGAAAATATGGTAATGAAATGATCAAAAGCCGAGTTACGTCAATGAAACTCAAAAGTGTTGATAAAAGCTCAATTCTTGATAAATTGATGAAGTTAGAGGAGAAGCTTGATAGGGTAAATGATATAATTGACAAGACATCGGAAAATATGCCATTGACGATGCAAGACAGTAGGAATGAAATTCCATTACAAGAATATAATGATGACACTAGCTCAATCAATCTCTACAATATTGTGGAAGTTTCAATGAATGATTTTGAACTGGTAGATTCAGATAGTTACGAGGGATCAGATGAAACTATTGAACTAAACAATAGCGATGAATCGTTCAATTAATTATGTTTGGGGTAGCCAACTGTCAATTTCAAGTGTCACATTCGTAATTAAAATCATATGATTGGCCATAACCGGATTAAGGAAAAAAATCCAATGAGACGTTGAAAAAAAAAAATCACACCCAGTATAAATAGCTGATGTCATCTTGAAAAAACCAAACTCATTTTTTTTCATTAACCATAATTAGCCTTGTACATAAATCAGAAAACAGTGTAAAAAATGACGACGAAACAACATTTACATATTGGAGGTAGAAAATCCAAATTGGCTGTCACTCAAAGTGAAACAGTCAAAAGGGGTATACTTGAACATTACCCAGATTTTTCCATTTCAGTTTTAGCATTCACTACTTTAGGTGATAGATATCAAAATAAAGCCCTTTATTCATTTGGTGGTAAGTCACTTTGGACAAAAGAATTAGAAGTTTTATTGTATGGACCAGCGGGTGAATACCCACAAATTGACTTGATAGTTCATGCATTAAAAGACGTCCCAACCAATTTACCAGAAGAATTCGAATTAGCATGTATTACAAAAAGAGAAGATCCCAGAGATGCAGTTTTATTCCCCAAAAATAGCCCTTACAAATGTTTGGCAGATTTACCACCTAATGCTATAGTTGGTACATCATCAGTGAGGAGGTCAGCCCAAATTGTGAAAAATTATCCTCATTTAAGATTTGAAGTCGTTAGAGGAAGTCTCAGTACAAGAATCTCCAAACTTGACGATGAAAATTCAATTTACGATTGTATTATTTTAGCAGCAGCAGGTTTAAGACGTATTGGTTTACATTACAGAATTAGTCAATACCTCAACAAAGATGATATGTATTATGCAGTTGGTCAAGGTGCTTTAGGAATTGAAATCAGAAAAGGTGATCAAAATATCAAAGAAATATTAGCAAAGATAGAACATTTACCAACAACTTATTGTTGTTTAGCCGAAAGAAATCTTATGAGATATTTAGAAGGTGGTTGTTCAGTTCCATTAGGAGTTGAAAGTCATTTTAACGAAGAAACTAACGAATTAAAGTTACAGGCAATTATCGTTTCACCAGATGGTAAAACTTGGGTTGAAGCTGAATCAACAAAAACCATTTCATCCAAATCTGATTGTGAAGATTTAGGTAAACATGTTGGAGATCTTCTCATAGAAAAAGGTGGTAAAGAAATTTTGAACGCTGTTGATTATGAAAGAATCAACCAACCACCAGTTAATTTATCCGAATTATCATCCATGAGATCCTCTGTTGCTTCTACTCCTTCCCCTGCAACTCCACTTAATTACTAGATTACGATTAATGTACTGAATGTCAACGTTATTACACTGAAACTGTAGAGTGTTCTGGTGACTGCACTTAAACTGTAGAGTGTTCTGCTAAGTCCACTCAAACTGTAACATCTGTACAATCTGTACACTACAAATCGAAAAATTCCAAAGTTACAAACTCTAAACCTGTCAACCTCTTTAACATGTTGAATCTGTAAATGAATGGGGTGATTTATCACAAAACTAACACCATCTTATATAATAAAATGACATTATTTAGCGAGTGGTCCGGCACGGATTAGCTCGTTTAGAAAAATTATCTTTAAACGACGCTTCTTTATAAATAAGGTGATACATCCTATAGTCTTTAACTCAAATAATGGATTTAGTTCTTGAGGCTTGTGACTACTTTGTGTTTGATAAAGTTTATGCCAGGTTATTACCTGGTGAACAAAAAGTGTCTTATAATAACACTTCTTACAATCCTAGACCAGCATCCCTTCAAGTTTTGTTGGATCAAATCGGTAAGTTCCAGGATAAATCAGAAGTTTATGGTATCACTCCAAAGTTATTCACAGAAACAGAATGGACTCATGCCTCAATCTTGTCAAGGTCAAACATTTTAAGAGAATTTTGCTCTATATTCATCGTAACGGCTTTGTTTGGATGGATCCTTTATTTTGTTACAGCTCTGTTGTCTTATTTGACAGTCTTCGATAAGAAAATTTTCAATCACCCAAGGTATTTGAAAAATCAGATGTCTTTGGAAATTCATCAAGCATCAACTGCAATTCCTGTTATGGTTTTGTTGACTTCACCACTTTTCTTACTTGAATTAAATGGTTATTCAATGTTATATGGTGGTATCGATGAAACTCTCTTCAACTGGAAATCCTTGTTGTTCCAAGTCTTCACTTTCATTATGTTCACTGATTGTGGTATTTACTTCATTCATAGATGGTTGCATATTCCATGGGTTTACAAGAAGTTACATAAACCTCATCACAAGTGGATTGTTTGCACTCCATTTGCATCTCATGCTTTCCACCCCGTGGATGGTTTCTTTCAGTCTTTACCATACCACATTTACCCATTAATTTTCCCATTGCATAAAGTTTTGTACTTGTTTTTGTTCACATTTGTGAATTTCTGGACAGTTATGATTCATGATGGTTCTTACATGTCCAATGATCCAATTGTTAATGGTACTGCTTGTCATACAATTCATCATTTGTACTTCAACTACAATTATGGACAATTCACTACTTTATGGGATCGTCTTGGTAGATCTTATAGAAAACCAGATGATTCTTTCTTTGTTAAATCTACTGATGATAATGTGGAATGGGCTAAACAGGTTAAAAAGATGGAAGTCATTAGAACTGTTTTAGAAGGTAAAGATGATAGAACTTATACCGGTAAGTAATGATAATGGATCAGTGTATAGCAATGAAAATTGACGTTTATGGTTAGTCGTTCCATGATGCGGTTGCGTCATAAGTAGTGGATAGTGCACGATAGTGTACGATGGTGTAGTACGATAAAGTACGACAGTGTACGACAGTGTATGAAACCACAATAAAGTGGAACAACATTCCTAAAACAAAACAAATGGTACCATAAAATGGTGCAACACAAACGGCACAATCTTCATTTGAACGCATACACTCATCACTAATGTGGAACTTGTCCATATCATCAAATATGTTTGTGGCGCATCAAGACTCTGTTAGATCGATGAAATTTATTACGCACCAACTATGATTCCTCAACCTCAGTTGATGGCATCAAGCTCTATACTTACCTTGGGTCCTTACAAACACCGAAAGGATCTAACTAGGGAATCTGTGCTATCAAAATATGAAATCATTGGTTATATTGCTGCAGGTACTTACGGTAAAGTGTACAAGGCTCGATCCAAGATTAAAGATAAGCGAGAAGAAAAGGAAATGGCGAAGGAAGAAGAGCCTCCAAAGAGCCGCAGTAGCCAGTTGTTTGCCATCAAGAAATTCAAGCTCGACAACAACTCAATAAAGCACCAGGCGAGTTTGAATATCGACGGTAATGAAGTTCTCAATTATACTGGAATTAGTCAAAGTGCCATCAGAGAAATGTCACTCTGCAAAGAGCTTAGCAACAAGAACCTCACAAAGTTAATTGATATCATTCTAGAAAACAAATCCATCTATATGATTTTTGAATACTGTGAACACGATCTACTTCAAATTATCCATTATCACTCACACCCCGAAATCAAACCTATTCCAGTGAAAAATGTCAAATCACTCGTATGGCAGATTCTCAATGGAGTGTTATACCTACATAAGAACTGGATTTGTCATAGAGATCTCAAACCTGCTAATATTATGGTTTCTAATAGTGGTACAGTTAAAATTGGTGATTTGGGTTTAGCCAGAAAATTCAATAACCCGCTTCAAAGTTTGTACACGGGAGACAAAGTGGTGGTAACGATTTGGTACAGAGCACCTGAACTTTTGTTAGGTTCAAGATATTATACACCTGCTATTGATCTATGGGCAGTTGGTTGCATTTTAGCAGAACTTCTAAGTCTTCGACCTATTTTTAAAGGAGAAGAAGCAAAATTTGACATCAACAATAAGAAACTGGTACCGTTTCAAAAAAACCAATTCCTGAAGATAATTGATATACTTGGAGTCCCCAATAATAAAAATTGGCCAAGTCTTAATAAGTACCCTGAGTACTACTCATTCCAACAAATGGTTCAACAGTTACCAGATAGTACTCCTACATCTTCTAACTTGCTCAATTGGTATAAGATCTCAGGTGGAAACAACAAGCTTTGCTTCAAGCTCCTCGAGAGTTTATTGGAGTATGATCCCAATGAGAGACTCACAGCTGAGAACAGTTTGGTTCATGATTTTTTCCTCGAAGCACCAAAAGTGACAGAGAATGCCTTTGATGGATTGAATGTTAGGTACCCCACCAGAAGAATTTATACCAATGACAACGATATCGTCTCGAATCATGTCACCAATAAGAGAAATAATTACGATGATGGTATGAGAAAGAGACAAAAGTAAATACCTAAATACTAATGAGATATGAATTATAATTGTCACGGCAAGTTCAATCATAGCTTGGTCTGCTTAGGCACCTTTCGAAATGAAACAGCCTCTTCAACTTTACCGTCTAGAATGAGTTTAATTCCCCTGTCGACTGTTTCACCTGAGCATTTATATAAAATCTCAGGATAGTAATCTTTATCCTCAATAGCAGCATCGGCTCTTTTGTCAATTAATCCGGTGACAATATCCACAATAGCATCAGGTTTATCGCCAAGCACCAAATGTGTGGCATTTTCAACCTTGTGTGACCCAAGAAGATTATCAGGATTAACATGCGTCTCAAAATATCCGCTACTTCCTAGAGGGTTCCACATAGCATCAGCTCCAACAACAAAACAGATTTTGGACTTGATATGCGGCAAAATTGCCATCGAAGTATCCAATGCATAAAACGAAGAAAGATATGCCGCCAATTGAGCATTACGGCTGGCTTTAGCCTTGTACTTTTTCTTCCCTGTTGCTGGATCTTCAACAATGTGGAACTCGTTCTTCACATAGTCCTCCACGACTTGTGGATCCATAGTATTATAGTACGATATCTCAGCATAGTAGCGATGAAATTCCTCGTACGTATCGAATTCATCAACGATCAAATCAGCAAGAACTCTGAATCGTCTAGCATACTTGTCTAGCAACGAATCCTCCATGTAAAAGACTGCTTCAACAGGAACAACTGTGTCATAGTTCTCAGGATTCATAAAACCTGCAATGATAGAAGTGTGTCCACCCATGGAATGACCAATCACAATGACTTTGTTCAACCTGTCATTGATAAACTCATTGCAAGTAAGTCTCTCATGTTCAACAATCTTGTGTAAGTCTTTGGCACTATCAGCCCAACCGTAAGTCCACCCTATTTTACCGGCGTTTAAAAGTGCTGAGTCGCCATGACTGTAATTATCCCATGCAATAACAGAAGCCAAGTACCAGTTGGAAGCTTTTGCAGCATACTGAAAGATTTTCTTGATATGGTAGTTCCAAATCAGCTTGTTCATCCCAATTCCATGATTGAAAACAAGACAAATACGAATCTTATTAGTGGTATCAATGGCAGCAGTATTGATGAATTTGTGGTATACAAGCTTCAACTGATCATTAACATGAATAGTTGAGCCAGGTGCACGTGGCCAATGGGCATCAACAATCTTTTTTTCAACTGTATAAGACATCTTGATGAAAACTAAATGTTGATCGGAGAATCCGAATTGACAGCACTAATGAAAACGAGAGGGATTTGCTTTGACTCGGGCCTGGGAAGCCCAATTTTGAGCAGAGACACATTAATAATATAGAACAATGACGGCACGCTCGAGATGTACAGCAGGAGTCCTAAATAGGTATTGGTGGGCCAATGTATTAGAAAAGACACAGGAAAACATCCCAATTTGATACAGAGTAAAACACAACAAATGCAAGATTAGGGAGAACATTCAATGGATATGGAGTTTGGGTTGATGTGTAATCGAACTCACCCATTATAACTGGATAATTGGGAGTTTGCGAACTGGTCCACCGAATAGATATAGAAGACACTTTCCAGGTAAAGGACACCGATAAACAAGAGTTCAACCCAAGAGGATCAATATTGGGGAAACTTGATATCTGTTACGATAATCATTTCTCAGGAAAGGAAAAGGATTATAAGCATCACCTTACTTAATCGTAGAAGAAGAGAAGTATTATACTGCTCGCACCTTGCAACACTAAATTGCGAAAAACATGCAAGTTATCTACAAGGGCCCTTACTCCAATGTGTATAGAGACGGCGATATTGCCATCAAAGAGATTGATGTGGATCTAGGAATGCCACCTCATAACGTTAGGCGAGAAATTGGCATCTTAAAGAAACTACAACATAGCGGAATTGTAGAGTTTCTAGGAGATGCCACAAAGGGTGATGACGTGTTGATCAAGATGAAATACTATCAATGTAATCTACTGGAGTACGTCATCAATCATAGTAGAAAACGAACCACATTTGGTGAAGGTGTTAGCGTGGCGCATGTTAACCAATTGGACCAAGAAGTAGCAGAAGAAATCATCAAGTCAATGATGGATAGCATTGGGTTTTTACATGATAATGGTATCATACACCGAGATATCAAACCACAAAACTTTCTTTTGAATGAACCAGGAGTCAATGGTAAACTCGAAGTTGTTCTTTGTGATTTTAGTATTTCATACGATACCAATGAACCGCCAGCTGATGAGCCCATTGACTCCATGTACCACGACATTTGTTCAACATTCTACAAGCCCTTAGAAATCATATTTGGTCTCGATTATTCGTTCGAACTCGACGTGTGGTGTTTGGGTGTTATAATAACCATGCTTTACTCGAATAACTGCAAACCCATTTTATGGCTTGAAGAGGCCAATGATTTCCATATCATTGACAGAATATTCCTGATTTTTGGTACACCATCCAACGAAAAAGAGAGTATCAATTATTGGCCAGAAATTTTCCAAATTGAAAATTTCAAACTCATAAATTTGAAGCCTAAACCACCAAAACCATTCAAAGAGATTTTCCCAAGATGTGTAAAGAATCTACAAGTTTATGAAAAAATGGTTTCGTTGAACCCAGAAACACGTATAACTATAAAAGAAGCACAAAGAGTTTGGCACTAAGGTTAAAACCTTAAGTTGGTGACGTTAACCAATAATAGAAACCCTGTTTAAAACAATTACCTAAAACGAGCAACCGTGTGCAAAAGTGTACTTTATTTTTCAAAAATTGAGAATAAAACCACAACCTTACCCCACTAGAATTTGAATTCTTAGGGACAATTGATAACATGACATCTATATTACAAAGTCTTAAACCAAAGGACGAGATAAGCACCATAAATTATGAGGAGTTGGAACGGAAATGGAATATTCATAAGTATTACCCTAAATTTTTTCATAACGAAGGTGCTGCTACACCTGAGCTCAAACGTATGATAGGGCAAAAACCAATTTACTCAAAAGCCAACGAACATCTTGAGGATTGGGTGAATCCTGGAATCAAGAAAGTATATGAGACCGAAGTGGATTATCTGAGTGGTAAGATTAAAATAAATAACCAGTACGAAGAAGGTTCAGGCAAAGAGCGTCGTCAAAGTCGTAAAGAAGCAAAAGCTGAAGCAAAACTCGAGAGGAAGGAAGCGAGACTTGACAGGAAGGAAGCCAAAATCAATGAAAAGCAAGATAAACTCGACAGGAAGCGTGAAAAGCTCGAGAACAAACGTCGTATGGAAGAGAGAAATAGAAAAATTCAGAGTAAGACCAAACCTACAACCATTGAATTCAACAATCCTTTCAGCCTAGGATCAAAGGAATCATTTACAATTGAGTACGTGCATCATCTGAATCAAGGCAACAAGAGGAACAACTCAATCTCAAGCAAACTTATGAATTTCATTTCCAATAATTCTGATGATTTGGGAATCACAAGAACTTCAAGTTATGATCAAACCAAATCTCAATTAACATCAAACAGGAAGAAATCATTATTTCGTAAACGATACAGTGAACAAATTGGTACGTATTAGCATAACATTAACAGGTTCAGCAAATCTGGGGTATTAAAAGTTGGTGAGGACACATAATTGCCTGAAAAGGTGGGGTCAAAATTATCATTACTTAATTTAGGGAATGCGACAAGTGATTGAATGACCAGATTTTTGTGTAACTTTCTCACGAAATCTCAGCAACTTCTCATACTCATTTGTTGTTTGTGGGGGTTTTTCATTCTTTACTAATGTCTGTAGAAATCATTACTGAACAAGTTCAGAACGGGTTTAATGATGAATTAACAACTATCCAGTATACTCAATCACAAATGGTTGGTCATGGATCATTTGGTGTTGTTTTTCAAACTCACCTTTTACCATCAAATAATGTCGCTGCAATTAAAAGAGTTTTACAAGATAAAAGGTTCAAGAATCGTGAATTACAGATCATGAAACTCATACATCATAGGAATATTGTGGATTTGAAATACTATTTTTACAAATCAAATGACAAGAATGAATTATATTTGAATTTGATTTTAGAGTTCATTCCAGAAACTTTATACAAAGCATCACATTATTATGTTAGTAAAAGATTATCAATGCCACCATTGGAAATTAAACTATACACTTATCAAATGTTTAGGGCTTTGAATTTCATTCATAGTCAAGGAATTTGTCACCGTGATATAAAACCTCAAAATCTTCTAATCAATCCAGCTACAGGGGAATTGAAACTTTGTGATTTCGGTAGTGCAAAGATTTTGAATCCTAATGAACCAAATGTTAGTTACATTTGTTCAAGATATTACAGAGCACCTGAATTAATTTTTGGTTCAATTAACTATACAACAAAAATTGATGTTTGGTCAGCAGGTTGTGTTATGGCAGAATTAATTCTTGGTCAACCATTATTTCCTGGTGAAAGTGGTATTGATCAATTAGTTGAAATAATTAAAATTTTAGGTACACCATCGAAGGATCAAATCAAAAATATGAATCCAAATTACATGGAACATAAGTTCCCCCAAATTAAACCAATACCATTACTGAAAATTTTCAAGAAAATGTCATCTGATTGCATCCAATTTTTAATCAAAGTTTTACAATATAATCCTAATGAAAGGATTGATTGTTTTACCGGATTAATTGATCCATATTTCAATGAATTAAGAATGGCAACAACAAAGTTACCAGATTTTAGAAAACTATTTTCTAATGAAACTCACCATAATCCTGGTAATGTAACTGAACCTGAGCTTAAACAATTACCAGAATTATTTGATTTTGATGCTGTTGAGTTATCTGTCAATCCACCATTAAACAATTATCTTGTACCTGAATGGGCTCATGATAAATTGAAAATCAATACATCATTATCAGAATTCGTACCGCTTACTCAAGATGATATAAGGATTCAACAATTATAGAATCATAAATGATGTTTACGAAGGAGCAGACTCAACTGTTTCCATAGAATGATGAAAATTATTTATTAACGAATAATGATAATTCGGATGTAAATATCTTGCATACTAGATAATCAATAAGACATTTGGTAAGATGAGGCATGAGGGGGGTTCATGGCGGGGCAACAAGAATCATTGAGGGGGGCCTGATGGGGTCTTGTGAGACTGGAGTGGTTGGAGAGTTGATTATTAAGAGTTGTGGGTTAGTTGTGGTGACTGTGAGGGTTAGCGATGATGAGATTGTGGGTTAGTTGTGCTGAGTGTGAGGGTAAGTGAGGGTTGAGTGATGTGAACATGGGCTAGTGAGTGATGAGGGGCCCTATGAAGTCATTGAATTTACGCATATGGAGACATGCCCCTCTGGAAGCCTCGTTAATACCGCAAAATCCCCTCCAACTAACTATCAACTCTCCTCTGTTCAGCTAGATTCCCTCTGCCCGATATAGTGGAGCTTACTTGCCCTCTGCCCGATATAGTGGAGCTGGTAATGGAGCATAACAGTGGTGATTGTTTCATTGAACCCCATGTTAAATGTGGGGGCTAACCGGTTCTAAGGATCAATGCTAAAGACGGGGTTTGTCTATTTTCTTCACAGTGACCTTTGGCTCAGCGGTTTTCTTTTTTGGCAGTCTTTTGAAAATTGACTGGAGCGGCAAGAGCAAGTATTTGCTGAAAACTGGAGTCAAAGCAAAACTGAAAATTAGTCTTATAGGTAACATAGCTTTGACAATAACATAAGCATAAGCACCTTCCATGATCAATTTGACTTTATCGGATAATGAATAGGTTTCAAAATTGAACGAAGCAAGCGATTTTTCAATGATCTTTGTTCCCTTTTGAATAGCATAGTCAGGCAAACTGAGCGTATCTGGCATTAAGAAACTGTATTTGTGAAACAAGTACCATAGTCCCACTAAAGGTACGAGCGCTGATATCTCATGTAGGATAATGAATGATGTAAGATTAGTTAGTGGGTTGTTAATGAAGTTGACAGTATATGGTTTTAAGAACTTTGGCACTTTCAGTAGAATTTTTTCACCCAACTGAGCTCGCTTGTCTGGTACTTGACTTGACATGAACCTTATGTGAGGTATCATTAACCCGAAACGAGGTAAACATATTCTAGCTCTGCCAATTGTATTCATTAAAGTGATAAAGAACTTTTAGTAGCTTGACGCGCCACGACTTATACCCGATTTAAATTGTCGTTCCCATCGTTTACTTGAACGAATACATATATTTTATTACAACTTAGTTTATTGAAATGTCTGTTTACGTTGTTTCCGCTGCTAGAACTCCTGTTGGATCTTTCCAAGGTGAATTGTCCTCATTGACTTACTCAGATTTAGGTGCTCACGCTGTGAAATCTGCCTTGGAGAAAGTGCCAAAAATCAAACCTGAACAAGTTGATGAAATCATCTTTGGTGGTGTCTTACAAGCAAATGTTGGTCAAGCTCCAGCCCGTCAAGTGGCTTTGAAAGCTGGTTTACCTGAATCAATCGTGGCTTCAACTATCAACAAAGTTTGTGCCTCGGGTATGAAAGCTATTATCTTGGGTTCTCAAGCTATCCTCACTGGAACTGCTGATATCGTTATCGCTGGTGGAGCTGAATCCATGTCCAACACTCCTTACTATTTACCTGCTGCTCGTAGTGGGGCAAGATATGGTGATGCTACAATGGTTGATGGTATTCAAAAAGATGGTTTACTCGACCCTTACGACTCTGTGTTGATGGGTAAATGTGCCGAAAAGTGTGCTGCTGACCATTCATTCTCAAGAGAAGACCAAGATAACTTTGCTATCAACTCATACAAAAAGGCTCAAAGTGCCGTGGACCAAGGTAAATTCGATAACGAAATTACCCCAATTACTATCAAGGGTTTCAGAGGTAAACCAGACAAGGTCGTGAAGAATGATGAAGAAATTAAAAACTTCAACGAAGCTAAAGTAAAATCTGCTAGAACCGTTTTCCAAAAGGAGAATGGTACAGTTACTGGACCAAATGCTTCAAAATTAAACGATGGTGGTGCTGCTCTTATCTTAGTATCTGAAGCTAAATTGAAAGAATTGGGTTTAACTCCAATTGCTAGAATTGCTGGTTGGGGTGAAGCTGCAACTGCACCAGTTGATTTCACAATTGCACCATCTTTAGCTATTCCAAAAGCTTTAAAACACGCTAAGATCACCACTGAAGATGTGGACTTCTTTGAGTTAAACGAAGCTTTCTCTGTTGTTGGTTTAGCCAACACTAAATTATGTGGACTCAACCCAGACAAAGTTAACGTCTATGGTGGAGCTGTTGCCATTGGTCACCCATTAGGTTGCTCAGGTGCTAGAATCGTTTGCACTTTGATCTCTGTCTTGACTCAAGAAGGTGGTAAGTACGGTGTGGCTGGTATCTGTAACGGTGGTGGAGGTGCTTCTTCAATTGTTATCGAAAAGGCTGACCACACTTCAAAATTGTAGAGTATTTATTCGATGTCATATAACTAGACTCCCATATTCAAAAGTGGAAATTGTAGAGACGTGTTAGTCATATTGAAGTAAAAACTGAGTCGAATTCCAGGGTTCTGCGATGAGCATCAAAAGCGAAATTGTTATCTACTCCAATGACATCAACCACACTGTAAACGCCGCTAATGAAGCAATTGACACATATAGGCACTTTCAGTGGCTTGAGAAACCTCCCGTGTTCAAGAAAGATGAATTAGCTCGTGCTAAGTTTGGAGATCAGTGTCCCAGGGACGATGAGATACTCATTTGTCAGATACTTTGGGCGTTCAGTATCAGCCACGATTGCTGGATCCACTACTACAACTACAGTGATCACTTCAACCCGTTCGTTCTCAATTACATGGACATAAGTGAGTTCGAGTTGGAGGACGAAGAAGACCAGTTCATGTTTTGGGTGCACAATGGTAAGCTCCACAAAACGTCACCAGGATTGAAGCCTGCACTCAATGATATAAAAAACGGGAAGACAGAAGAAGCTTTGCTCAATGATGATGTGGAAGAAGTTTGGAAAGATACAGGTTACTTGAGTAAAGTGCATGATGTTGAGGTTGAGTTGCCCTTAGAAATGCTCAATTTGTTCTTCCAATACCCGTGGACTATCAACCAATGTTTGGAGAACTCTGACCTGGAGAAACTGACAAGAACAGGTCAGACTCTTAGGGCAAAACTCGGGATAAACGGCGATATGTACGCTCTTATACCTTGTGATGAAATCAGTAGAGCTCTAATAAGTGGTTACGAGAATAGCAAAAAGCACCTACCTCAAGTGAACCCAGTTTCAGAAACTGTGATTGCTTCATATGACTTTACTCGACAACGATTTCAGAAGGAATTAATGGATAAAAACCTCTTGGATAAAATTGTTGAACCCCATTTCAGCGAAGAAATCGATGAAGAAGATTATGCTGAGAATCTTGTGAAAGCGTTTCAACAAGGTATTGGCTACGAAGAAAGAGATCTCGAGACTTTCCAAGAGCAAGTAAAACAACTCGACTTGTCTGACGACTTTCTCGAGTATGTGTGGAAGGAAGAGTTGAAGAAGTCAGATGAAGAACTACAGAAGCATGTTGTGATCAACAAAAGACCATTGAAAGAATACAACGATGATTCAGACTATCAAAGTGATGATAGTTGGACTTACAATGAACAAAACGGTTCATTAAATTAACAGTGTAACATATGCAAAGAGTACGTTCATAATTCGTCAAGGTAGCAAAAATATTTCAGTTAGGAATGGTGATTTTCCTTTCTTTCAATTGGTTGACAGTCCATATCCAAGTTCTAGCGGCATAATCAAGGTTATTAGCAATTCTACTGGGCTTAGTTTCAGTTCCTTTAAAGTTGAAATATTTGCCATTATCATCTTCCAATGTGAGTGATGGGTCAAGGCAACACTTTATAACTGAGTAAGAGCCTTCCTCGATGGAAATACCAAAGAAGAACCCAAAAATTTGGAAGAAACACCAGAACAAAATTCCGATCAATGGTAATCTTGTTAGATAACTGAAAGAGTTAGGGTTCATGACAAAGCCGGGGTCAACAGCCATACTTAAAATCTTTGGGTTTCTAAGCGAAAGCATTTTAACAAAGTGAATACCACAAGTTTTGGCCTTTGCATAACGGACCCACGATAAAAGCATCTGGGGACGGATATTAAGTTTACTGTTCATGTCAAAGTACTTGAACTCCAAATAATGCCATGCGGAAGAAGTATGAATAATTTTTGGTGGCTCAATATTGGGATGCAAATTCAGTGTATTTTCCAACAACGGGATCAATTTAACAATCAAAAGACAGGGAGAAATATAATTTGTTTGAAGTTGGATATCAAACCCATCATTTGTAATTAAAAATGGCATTGAACCAATGCCAATATTGTTGATGACCAAATTTATATTATCTTCAAGTTTTTTCAAACCTCTTGCAGCAGATAGAACCAGTTTTAAATCGGCTAAATCAAGTTCAAGATATATTAATTCTCCCAAGAATCTTTCATTAAGTCCCTGAGAAGAATATTGCAGCCTTACTTTCATTGCTTCATCTTTTAATTCATTAATACATTTAACCACTCTCAGTCTACTCCTGCCAGTAATGTAAACGATATAACCATGAAGATATAAATGAAGCACGGTATACCAACCTATACCGCTACAACCTCCAAGGATGACAGCCACACGACGATCAAGATGAGGGTTCAAATATGGTGCCAGCTCATGAATGTAGTCAAGCATTGATTGCGCGATGGAAAACTTGTTGAAAAGTGCGAGTTGTATGAAGATACTGCTCTCACTTTGCTCTACGATTAGACAATAAGATGTTTGTATTTGAATAGTGTAAATGTTCCTCGATAGACTTTAAGGTACAGATACTATAATTGTATTGAACTTGTTAATATCAGATCCAATACTCTTCCAAAAATTGTTGTTATAATTGAGGAATCTTCCTGTCTTTATACCTCTACCTTTTACCCTGCGAGCTCCCATTCCTTTTCCTCTTTAGGATGTATTTCATCTCTTATCTTCACATCATCTGCTATCATTGTTCCGTTATCAGATCCTTCGGATATTTTTCACCTTTTTGTACAAGACAGGCCTGATTTCTCCTCTCTTGTCCTCATGGTGGGGTTCTTATCATATCAGTTATCTCCCTATGACGATAAGCTTATCCGATACTGGTTGATGAGCCTTCGTATGGGTTAAAACGTATTTCCCTTTTTCCATTTTCTTCACTCTCTTTTTCATTCGCATTCTCAGATCAACAAAACTTTATCATAGAATCATAAATAAATTCATCTCTATAAATCTAAATTAATTTCTTTAAGAATAAATTGGAAGATATCAGGAATTGAACGTTTTGTGGTATCAATAGTTAAACATGCACCCCCATTCGAAATAAGTTCTTTCCCTTGTGGAATTTCCATTATATCATATTGGGACTTGACCATGTCACTCTTCATATAGTGGTTTTTCCTGTTTGTAACTCGCGTGATAAGCTCTTCAAAAGTAGCACTAAGGAATAAGAACCTGAATTGGAGTGGCTCAACTGAAGCGTCTTGGGCATTTTTGGTAATAAACTCCCTGTATGATTTCTTTAACATTGAACATGAAACTATAGCGATTTTTTGGGGGTTTCCGGTTTTAAAACAGTTGTCAACAGTGACCTCACTGAGTTCTTTAAGCCAATCCCAACGATCTTCATCGGTTAATGCTATACCCCTCGACATCTTATCAATATTTGCCTGAGGGTGAAGAGTGTCCCCTTCGATATATGGACATTTATAGTATTTACTAAGTAACTCTGCAATACTCGTCTTCCCGGTACCGGCGGGCCCACCAACAACTATGAAAGTACCTGTCATTATCAAAAAAAAGTGTTATTGTTATTTGACAGGATTTTATATTTTAATCAAGTGGAGGCACCAAAAAGGTGGGGGATTTTTTTTCTCAAAAATCTATGTGGGGGGTCTCTTGTATTTTTCCGAGTTTTGCGTTTCTATTTACACGAATTTTTACTCACTACCTTCTCTTACCGTTAAATCGTTTGGCCCTTGTGAGCTTCCTTAAATTATTGAGCTCTTCATTCATCCTCTTCTCAATTAGCATCTTCCAATCGTTTGCACTTTCTTTATCAACAAATAATGTAGGCCACCTTTGACTGAGCCAAAGAAACAAAAGCACCAACTTGTGAGCGTCTTCAAGCCTTTCAAGGTTCTTAATAATGGCTTCGTCTCCAATGTTGGTTCTGGCCTTCTCTCTGAGTAGATCAAGCGGTAACAAATCAAAATCCATCACTGATTTGGTCTCACTATTGATGATAGTCTTGATGAACTCAAATGTAACTTGGCGACTTACTTGAGAGAAGTTTGAGAGATTCACAGGTGCAATACTCAATTGCAATTGATCGTCGATAGTCATGCGTTTGTAAATGTCATTTTGCATGAACAACTCTAGTATTTGATACCTTGCAGTCAAATCTGTCAATGTGAACAAGTTGTTTTGCTTGTTTCTGGTTTCCTTATCGAACTGCATCAAAATATTCAAAACAGACTCTTGGTTCAGAAATTTAGACACATATGTTGTCCATACTTCATTTGTTGGCCAAGTACATGCTTTCTCAATATCTTTATTTGGTTCATTCATCATATGTTGAATATACTTCAAATCACCAGCTGTCATCGCAGTAACTTCTCCTCCCGCCTTATCACGATCATGGCTGAATCTTCCAGCTCTGCCAGCGATTTGCTTCACAATTGAAGGCGTCAAACTGATAACATCAATACCATTGAACTTTTTGGTGGTTGAAAAGATGATTCTCTTGATAGCTAAATTAAGCCCCATACCCACAGCATCTGATGCAACTAGAACGTCGTATTCCCCACTGTTGAATCCATTTGCAATCTTGGATCTCAAATCTGCTGGGAGCACTCCATAAATGACACCAACTTTGTAGTTGGTTCTGTTCTCAATTGAACATTTCAACTCGAGGATCTTCCTCTTGGAAAAGGCAACGACACAATCACCGGGCTTTAATTGTCTGAAATCTTTGAGTGGTTGTTCTAATACCGTGAGTTTCCCCAACCTCTGGTATTTATTAACTTGAAGCTTGTCACCTGTCAACTCACTTATCTTCTCCACGAGAGCCAATGCACTTTCTTCACCACACAAATGAATTTCGTCTGCTTGTACTCCTAACAAAGCAGATGTCCAAGCTTCACCTCTCTTTTCATCAGCGATCATTTGGATCTCGTCTATTACACAAATATCCATCTTCTTTTGTAATGGGATCATTTCGATTGTTCCTGAACTAATCTCACTCACTTTACCCGACTCATCAATCGAAGGAACAATTTCTTCACCGGTAACGAGATTACAACTGATACCTCTGCCGTTAAAATTCTCATAAACTTCTCTAGCCAACAATCTGAGTGGCCCGGCATAGTAGCCTGACCTTGATTCAGCAAGCTTCTTGAGGGCGTTATGGGTCTTACCACTATTGGTGGGTCCTATGTGCATAACTATTTTTCTTTGCATCTTTCTGGCTTCAGGGTACCATTCTGCTGGATTAGAGTAGTCAATGGTTGTGTCCAAAGGTTGGGTTGAAGTGAGCAGGTTTATGACGTACTCCTTGTATAGAACTTTGAGAAGAATCAGCTCTATGAGATGGAGTTTATCCTTGATGTTGTATAAATCCACAAAACTGCTTGGTATTTGATCTAACTTGATTTTGTAGATAATCTGTGCAAGAGAAGCAAGTCTAGGATTGATGAAGTCCTTGAGTTGGATGTCTGAAATGGGTCGATGATTGTCAGGATTCTTATTGAATGCTGTGAACTGTTCATCAACATGGTTCTTGAAAGTCTTCAATAATTCTTCTAGGCGACGACCCTGTATTCGATTCAAAGCATCGTATGGCGGATCTATGAGGCTCTTGACAATTTTATGCCTCAAACAATCTATAGGAACTCTGAGGATTTCTCTATACTGATCTAGAGGTTTAGTCTTTTTTGTTAAATCAATATGACGAACGGGGAAACTTGGTTCTGCAGACGTCGTGTTCACTGTTGTATGAATGCATGCTACTAGACGGACTTGGTAGCCAACATAGCGTCGTGTTAGCAGCACAGTTGACTGTAGCCCACGAAGTATCATATGGCACTGCGAAACGATGAGATGAGAAGTTACATTAGTTACATCATTTCTATCTCACTGATAATAGGCCTCAAGGTATTGGATTCATCGTGAAGTGCGCTGTTTTGCTACTGCTCGTACTGTTTCTTGCGGTTATTGTTTTACACTAGTTTTTAAGTTTGATGGTTGAACTGTGTTAAGAATTGTGCCCTTATACTCGAGCTTTGTAGGAAAAGACCATGTCATCATGTGCTTGAACTGTGCAACTGGTAAAGCAATACTCTACCAGTAATAGCACCAAACCATTGAGGCATGGTCACCATGAGCTGCTGAACACAAATACTGGGCGCTTATTAGCACCCGCTAATGCATCGCTTATGTAGGTGACTTAGCTATGACATGTGTCTTTGACAGCTCCATATGTGTGCAAATTACGACAAACCAACTGTGACGTTATGACGCCATTGATCAACTTGTATGTATAATAAAACCTGAGGTGACATAATAGTGCGGTGACATAGACGACAAGTTAGAATGAATGGTACGAGGGCTACCGACCTCAATTATAAAGCCCAACTAGCACATGACTTTAACAAGTTCTACCTCGATATCACAGGTAGCAAAGTCAAGCAAGTAGGTAACTATAAACTCATTGAGGAAATTGGTGAAGGCTCATTTGGAAAAGTTTACTTAGCTACTCATGTGTTGCTAAATGTTAAAGTAGTACTAAAGTGTGGTTTACTTGATGATCCTAATATAGTACGAGAGATCTATTACCAGAAACAATTGAAGCATAAGAATATTGTAAAATTATATGAAGTTATAAGGACAGAGAGCCACCTTTGGCTTGCCATGGAATACTGTCAAGGAAACGAATTGTATTATTATATCTACGAAAAGAGACGATTAGACTATAAAGAGTGCCAGAATTTGTTTCATCAAATAGTATTGGGTTTGAGGTATGTGCATTCATTGAATTTAGTTCACAGAGACTTGAAGTTGGAGAATATCTTGTTAGCAGACAAGAAGAAATCTATTGTGAAGCTTACAGACTTCGGTTTTATTCGTGAGTATGATCCTTTAAAGAGGAACTATTTATCGACTGTGTGTGGTACAACTGTTTACATGGCACCTGAGATGTTGAAAGGTGAAAAATACAATGGAGTGGCTACTGATATTTGGGCGTTGGGAATTATTTTGTATACTATGATCTTTAGTCAAATGCCTTTCGATGAAGATGATGACCTCAAAACAAAGTACAAAATAGTGAATGAAGAACCAGTCTACTATGACTCGGCCCCATCTCATCTTATTAAATTGATAAAGTCGATGTTGAACAAAGATCCATTTTCGAGACCAACAATTACAGAGATACTTGGTTCCGAGTTCTTGTCAGGTCTAATGGCTAAAGACTGTGACAAGAGCAAAAAAAGTTCTGCAATGGCTGATACTGAATCTATAATGTCCATCAATCAGCATTTCAATTCTGGAATACCTCCATTCCAATCGAAAGTAGCCAAGCATCTCTTGAGCAGATTCAAAAAGCTCAATATTAAGGTCAAGGAATTACAAGATAGTGTGCAAAACAACGAAATGAATTCTTTGACTGCCTTTTACGAATTGGCTCTCACAAGAGAATTCAACTTGAAAAAGAAGAAGGCTCTCAATGACAGAAGAAAGAGGGCTCGACTGTCAATAAGAAAGTCAAAGAATAGAGTAAAGTCGGCTCTTTCACTTTCTGATATGAACAGTAATTATCCAGGGAGTCAACCGCTCGAGAGGATTTTCTCCTCTTTGAGTATGAGTTCTAAGAGCCAGAGTAAGACGAACTTGGTTGCTTTAGGTGCAAGAAAATCTAGTGATATGTCAAGGAGGAAGACCAGCAAAACTGCAGACTCAGGTTCAATTCAAGAGGAAGGTGTAAGTTCTCCACCATTCAACAGATCAGTATCTTTCAATCCGACGAGTTTGGAGAGATACGTGTCTGGGGCAACAGGTGCCAGTTCTCATACCGACAAGAAGTCTAAGCGATTAATGAACAAATTGCAATTCTGGAAGAAGAATAAGGATGAAGATTTCCTACCATCGCAAGAGCCCTTGAGTCTTAAGTTGGATGAAGTGAAGGAAATGACATTGGTTCGTGATACGCCAAGTCCTAAGACAGTCGAGAAACCAATTGGAAGCACATCTACTCCTGACACAACTGGTGTGACACAGGAACCTAAACATAAAGATGAAGGATCGCTGGAGGTAATGGATCTCAATGATTCACCCACGGTCGGTACATATGGTGGACAAGAATTATCAGGCATCAAGATGAGGACAAGACCATCGTCGGTCATTTCCCAGATAAGTCAAATCAGTCACTTGAGTCAAATGTCGACCATGATGTCGGAATCTGAGCTTGACATATTAGACGAATCTGATTCTATGGATGACGACTACGAAGAAGATGGGATGTATGAATCATCCATCAACACTTCCCAGAATGAATTTGGACATCGTTTATCGTTGGGTAATAATGCTTCAAGTTACACACAGATTACCAAGGCAATCACCAATAAGAAGAGACCAAGTTACCAGAGGACACCTTCATCAGATGTTTCCATAAACTCCACATCTACCACGAGAGGACACCTGCACAAGAAGAAATCATCACTAACTCATGTTTCAAGCAATTCATCTGAAGATAGTGAAAGAATTACTACTAGTGTGTCACCACAAGCCACTAATGAACTTAAAGTCCCATCACCTCTTAACAAATTCAGGGTACGCTCCCCTGTTAGCATGATACCTCGCACGGGTTCACCCAATATCACTACAAGTGATTCATATTTTACCATTCCTGGTAGGCCAAGTTCTCCCCCAATTTCTACGAAACTTAAAAATGGTACACACCAAATTGAACAAACATTGAAACCAGAATCTAAAAGAGTCATGTATCAACCCAGGTTAGCCATAAGTGAAGAAGTAGAAGGAGAGGACGAATAACTGTATAATTATAAATACTGAAGCATAGAGATATGATGTCGCAAAAGTCGCACTCACAAGAGAGCGAAAAAAATTTTCAATATAAAGAAACCCAACTTAGATTTAATGTCGGTATTTATTGTGGACAATGAGCTTACTAGCTCTATTAAAGAGTTAGGAAGTATTGTTGATGAACATAAGGGTGATACTTCTTTTTCTCAGAGTTTAACAAGTCATATTACTGATGATAATACCGAAATCAAAGACAAAGATCAATTAATTTCTAAAATATATGACAGTGCTGATCCAAACTTTATTGGTACTTTAACAGACAAGGAGTTTGAACCAACTTTCAATCTTATTATTTATATTTTAACTGAATTGGAAGGAAGTGTTGAGAAGTTGTTCTTGAATAATTCAAAATTATTAGATAACTTAATCTCTGTAGCTCCAAGACAACAATTAAGTTTAAGAGATAGAAAATCTATTAAAGGAACAAGTGTTTTATCAGAGTTAAATTTGATTTTCAATTTACTACCAGCTGAATCAAAGGCTAGAATCAATATCATTCAAACAATTTTAAAATATGTTAAAGAATTGAATTATGACTATGGAGTTGTTGAACAGGCTATAGGCAAGAACTTAATTCCTTGGTTGAAACAAAGTGGTGCATCACAAGAGCAAATAACATCAATTTTCTGGGATTTCATCGAATTAGACAAATCATTTTCATTGAAATCTCTTGAATTAATTGAAAATTTCACAACTGAATATTCATTGGATATTGAAAACTTACAAAAAATGATCAAATTTGCATTATCAAGTGAAATAATTGATTTATCATTTTTGGTCAATTCGAACGTTTCACAAGTCCTTAAAGCTAACTCCAATGATGACTATGTTCAAGTTTTCAATCAATATATTAACAGAGAATTAATCAAATCTGTCAGTGTTTCAGGTTTACCTAATGAACTCATTTACTCCAAATCTAAAATTTTATCACTCTGCCAATTCTTCGAAAACGCAAACAAATTGACCTTTACTTATTCAGAAATCCCATTCGAGAATGAGACTGAATTAGAAATCATCATCATTAATTCTATCAAGCATGGTTTAATTGAGGGTAAGTTAAATCAAATGGAGAAGACTTTCAGATTAATTAAAGTTAACAAATTAATATTGGTCAACAACAGTCAGTTATTGGAAAAGAGTTTGAACGATGTAAAGAAGAACTTGCAAAATTGGAAAGACTCATTGATCAACATTAAGGAGGTTGTTGATAATTTCAGAGAGAACATCGCTAATAATGCCAATTAAATAGTTCCATGTAATGTTCACGTAGTATATTAGAATCTATATCTATCATTTTAATCTTTATCATTATCTAAAACCGTAAGAACACCACCAACAAGATGTAAAGATCCACAAACGAATACGTCAACTGGCGCAAGATTCTTGATAAACTTCAATGTCATTTCAATGTCTCTGAAAATGATAACATCTGAAACATTCTCACTATCAAGTTGGACCCATGTATCTTGAAACCCTTTTTGAACTGTTAAGTTGTCTATAGCAGATTGGCTATTATTCATCGATACTAATTCAGCATTGTAACCTTCACTCCAGGTGACGTTAGTAGTAAAAATAACTTTATCGAACTTCACTTCTCTAGTATTGTTGTATAACAAAGATAAGAGCTCGTTGGCGTTCTCCCTTCCTTGTTGGTTGAACAACAAGAACTTTGGTCTTGTAGATTTTTGGGCTTCTCCTAAGAACCACTTTGATGCTACATCGATAGATGCAACAGTGTGAGCGCCATCGATAAACCAAGTGATATTCTCGTAGTTTGGCTTGTCCTTTATGATCTGACAACGGCCATCCCACTTTACTTCAGCGAGACCTTTTGCGAATTCTTGTGGTAAATAGGATAAATCTTCAGAGGGTAAATCTGTGATTCCAAAATTCTTCAAGTGTGTAGCTGCCAACTTCACCGCCACGGCGGCATTTAGTTTTTGGAAATCACCAAGAAGTCCCAACTTAGTATTGAACTTTCCAGTGTTAACAAACTCTAAAGACGAAACTCCAAGTTCTTTGGCTCTAGCTTCAATTTGACCCTTAGTCTCAGGGAACTCTAGTTGTTCACTTACGAAAGCAGGGACACCTTCTTTGAAGATGCCTGTTTTATTCCAAGTGATAGAGGAAATAGTGTTACCAAGCATGGCAGTATGGTCAATACCTAATGGTGTAATACCCACCACAGTTGGTTTTTCAACGATATTAGTGGAGTCATATTTACCTCCTACTCCAACTTCATAGATAGCAGTGTCTACACCTTCACACATGAAGATGTGGAAAGATAAAACCGTCAAGTACTTGAAGTACATTGGTTTTACTTTATCACAGGGTTCTAGGTCAGGGAACTCATCAAGGTTGGATGTAGTAGATGACAAACGATCCCATACTTCGAAGAAGTACTTGGTGAACAAAGTTTCGTTGATGGGTTGACCATTAATTCTGATTCTTTCTCTAACAGATTTGAGGTGAGGTGAAGTGAATAAACCCACTTTTTTGAATGTATCTCTGTTCTTGTACTGCAACAAAATACTCTCTGTGAAAGCACAAGTTGAACCTTTACCTTTAGTACCAGTAACGTGAATCACATTTAGCTTGTTGAAATCGTGGGGTGAGTAACCTAATCTTCTGATGTACTCATATACCACTTTAATAGAATATTCATTTTTGTCAATGGAAGGTCCGATCTTTCTCTTGGCTTCTAAAGAAGCAAAATTCGATTGAAGTGAGTTCAAAGCATTGATAGCGTCTTTGTAGGTACGCTTCATAGTGAAGAATAAATTTTGAGATTTTCACGTGAGCTACTTAGACACCAATTTTATGGAAGGGCTTTTTTGGCTTCTTGTTCCCCAGAAAAGCCTCCAGTAAGATTATCTATATAAAAACCTCGAGTCGGCAACTCTCTTCCTATATCGTTTCGGTGTGGCATAACTGCAGCCAATGACAATAATAGCCAGTTTTTCGTGTCTTTACCGCATCTTGATTTTTAAAAAGATGAGTCAACAGAAAGTCCCCTTGGCGAGTAAAGAATATCCAACTATTCTTTATTAAATTAAAATCATCAACTGATTCAACTTAATTCAGCCTTGCCTTAGTGCTTTGTTCTATTATTTACCTGTATTTGAATTTTTAACCATTTAGTATGGTTTACTAAATCCATTGCGTTGGCGTTACTATCCAAAATTTCTTTGAATTAGTGGTTTTGGCAAAGCAGTTGAAATAAGAAGCTTGAAATTCTATCAACATGGTTGCCGTTAACGATTTACCTACTGAATTCCAACCCAATACGTTTAACACAAAATCTAATGAATTGATGATGAATCAACTCAATAAGATTAAACAAGAGGATGCTTTCAATCTTAATGATTACCTCGATGTCCCAGCTTTAATGTCAGATGACGACAGTGATGATGAGTATTCTGTTGTTGGTTCAGTTGCTGATTCAATTTCTGAACCAACTCCGGTCCCGGTCTTGACTCCAATTTCTAATAATATTCCAACCAGAACTGTCAAGTCCACATCCAAAATAACTAAGCAACAATTCAAAACGGAAAAATCCCAATTAATGAAGTTGATTGTAAAGTATATTTCCGTTAAGATTAACAATTTGTTCCCACCAAACATGAATCAAGACAAACTTTCACTTGAAAATTTCTTGCTTGTCTTGATCAGTAGATTACAAATATCTCTACCAACTTTTTTAAAGATGGTGATTTACTTGTTCAGGTACATGGATATTATTTACTTGTTAAGATATTTGAATCAATCAAATAACTTTGCAAATTATGCGGCAATGGATTTCCCACTTAAGAAATTGATTGTTGGTTGTTTTAAATTAACGTTACTCCGTGAAAGAGTGCAAAAGGATTGGACAAAAATCACCGGAATGTCAAACAATGAAATTAACAATGTTGTTAAAACAATTATCAAAAGATTAAACGGTAAATTACTGATCAAGAATATTGAATTGGTAAAATTAAGACTGGAAATCTTAAGATACATCAACATGATTTCAAATAAAAGTATGAGTGTATAGTATAATGAATTGTATTTTTGCTATAATGGGTGAGACTTGAGAGTGGTCGCCACCAAGTGCAAGCTCCTAATAAGTGAGACATTCCATCTATAAACATCTATGAATAGTTTGACTACAATTGTTAAACAGATCAGTAAAAAAAAAACTATACATAAATTAAGCTAAAACAGCTAAGAAAGAAGCTAAAAAGTAGAAAACATTCATCGAGAATGATGAAGCACCGCTACTTCCAGCAATGGTTGTAACAGAAGGAGAAGCATTGGATCCTGATGGAGTGTTACCTGATGGGGAAACACCTTGAGGAGCGTTGCCTGAAGGTGAGACACCTTGTGGAGCATTACCTGATGGACCAGCACCTTGTGGAGCATTGCCAGTTGGTTTGGCACCAGGGAGTGTCACAGCTGGTGGAATTGAGATTTGACCTGGTGGAGTGAAAGGTGAAGCACTCTTGAACGCTGGAGTTGGTTGAGGTGCTTTATCATCTTGACCATGACCAGTCTTCACCTTTTCAATGTCAGTAAGAGGACAGTAAGTAGTGTAAACAGTCTCTTTACCATTGACTGTTGTGGTAGCAGTTGATTTCAATGCTGGTGATTCTGTGACTTTACACTTGTTCTCCTTACAAGAAGTTACTTTAACCGTGACAGTTTCCTCTAATGGGCAGTAAGTTGTGTAAACAGTTTCAACGCCGTTAACTGTTTTAGTGGCAGTGGAGACGATAGCGGTGCTTTCTTCAGCAGTACATCCACCATCGGAACAAGAAGTGATAGTCACAATGGTGGTTTGCTTGTTAGTGGAAGTAATCTTATCAGTTGGAACAACGGTACAAGAACCATCAGAACAAGAAGTAATAGTGTTAACATCAGTGTGAACTCTGGTTGAAGTAAAGCCAGCACTATTGTTTGAAACTTCAACACCTGTGACAACCTCAGTTTCACCTTTAGGAACAACAGCAACAGGTTCGTCACCTTCAGCAACAATAGTCAACACTATAGTGAACTCTTTGGTTGGAGTCTTGAAGGTGACTGGAACAGCAGTAGTACCAGAAAGAACAATGGTATCCAAAGCACGTTTGGCCAATTCTCCAGCTGAGTAACTCAATCTAACGTTGAACGTGAAAGTACCTTCGATGTCTCTGTGAGTTTCAGCCCAGTCTGAAGTGATTTCAATGGTAAAAACATTAGTAGCTTCATCACCAGTAACTGTACCAATGGTAATACCATCAGTTGTTTGGACATCAAATGGACTCAAGAAGTCGTAGAAGATACCTGGAATAGTAAATTGAGTCTTGGTTCCTTTGGTAATTGGTTCTTCACTATTCAAAGTCACAGCAATAGTCAAAAGGTGGTCTCTGTTAACGTTAGTGGAAGACTTCGTGATGCTATCATACACATCGATATCACCAATGATATCAGCACCAGTTGGGATAGCAGTGTTAACAGCAGTGGAAGCGGTAGAAGAAGCGCTTTCACTTGAAGAAGATGCACTCAATGTAGAAGATGCAGACACACCACCAGATACAGACCCAGATGCACTTGGGACGGCTGAAGCTGAATCATTTTCAGTTTCAGAGGCAGAAACAGATTCACTTCCGGAAACAGAGGCACTTCCCGATCTAGAGATGGACTCAGTTCCAGAAACAGACTCACTTGCAGAAGCAGAGGCACTTCTTGATGTGAAGGCAGACTCAGTTTCAGAAGCTGATCCACTTGGAGAAACTGATTCAGATCCGGAATCAGAAGCTGACTCAGAGGCTGATTCACTGGCAGAGGTAGATTCACTGGCAGAGGCTTCCACAGAAGATGAAGGTGCCACAGAGTCAGAAACAGACTCACTTGCAGAAACATCAGCAGAAGATGAAACACCAGCAGAGGAGCTAGCTTGTTCACTCGAAGAAGCAATTTGACTGGAAGAGTCAATTGGACCCTCTGGACCTTCAACTTTGAATGGTTCGGAGAGGAAAAATTGCCAGTCTTCGTATTCATCATAGTTTCCAAACATTCTGAGAGTTCTTCCAAAGATCTTGTAAATACCAGTTGGGATCTTAGTTCCATTGGCAAAGCCTTGGAAGTCGAAGTTTGTGAAATCCTTGAAAGTTGTACCGTAATTGATTGGGAAAGTACCGTTGTTACCAGCAATATTTGGAACAAGCATAAGAGGACCAAGGAAACCATTTTCACCAGCATTTGGAGGATGAACGTAGGTAGTGTAGTCGAAGTCAACATCAACAAGATCAAAAGAGTAGAATTCAGTACCGTATCTCATGACGAAGTAAACAGTTGGAGAATAGAGACCATGAGGTTTGAAAGTGTGATCCAAGTCAAGACCATACAAAAGTCCATCGATATCGTATCTGAAGAATCTCACATTAGGATAAGTTGGAGTCCACTTGTAAGTACTTGCAATAACACCAACATATGGCACTTGAGCGCTGTCACCATTGGAACCAGTAATATCAATAGTACCTTGAACGATAGGTCCATCGTCATCATCAACATCTGGAACATTGATAGTCACATCAAATTCCCCTGATTCATATGGACCAAGAGTAATTTCTTCCTGACTGATATCAGCAGTAGCAAAAATGTCCAAGATTGGAGGGTAGTAACCATTAATGACCCAAATAGTCTTTTCTCTAGAAGCAACAGCTTCAATTGGGCTGTGAGAGATCTTGTAGGTAACAGGTTGAGGGCTTTCATTGATGAATTTGATCTTGTGAGATGCAACTCTGTTGTCGGTGTCATTAAGTTCAAGGTAAGGAGCACTAAGAATTCTGATCTTTTGATCGAATAACATGACAGCATCGATTAAACCAGCACCTTGTTGAATTAAAGGAGCTTTAGCGGTAGTGTTAAGAGAAGAAACTTCAGATGGGCCTTCAGAGGACATCTTGAACTGTGGCAACAAGTGAGTAGAAGAAACAAATCTATTCTTCAATTCAGATGGAGAAGTACCAGGATGAGCTCTCAAGTAAAGAGCAGCAATACCAGCCATGTATGGACAAGCGAAAGAGGTACCACGTTCAACAGCGTAGTGGCCACCAGCTTTAGCACCAAGAACAAAACCACCTGGTGCAGAAACAGTTGGGTAGAAATTGTTTTCGAAGGTTGGTCCCCAAGAAGAGTAGAAACTCATTTGGCCAGCTGACTTCCTAGGATCTTTAACTTCTTCAGCTGCTCCATTTGGATCAAATTCAACAGTAATAGTGTTACCGTCAGCAATTTTCTGCTCAATCCAATCACGAACACCAGTATCAGTCAAACCTAAGTTCTTGATATCAGCCCATGGAACAATTTCAGTTCTAATGTAGTGGAGATCATTGGAGAACAAAAGAGCAGTAGTATACTTAGCACTTTGAAGGAAGTTGGTCACAGATCCATCAGCACACAAACCTCTGTTAGCCATGATGATGGTGGCATCATCTGGAGCGATACTGTCAATGAAACAAATGTTTTTAATAAGTTCAACTTTCATAGTACGGTTTGCTTTAAACCTTTCACCAAAGTTGGAGACGTAAAAGAATGGATGGGTAGTGCCATCAGAAGCTTTAGCAACGGCAGGCCAAGATACAACATCAACAGCTCCGACAGAACCAACAGCGACGACATTCAAACCAGAACCACCATTAGAAGCAGTAAATGGACCATTTGAACCAGAATTACCAGCAGCAAAAATAACAGGAATTTTTTCAGCCATTCTGGAAGCAAGAACAGCCACTGGATGGGTATGGTAACCTTGGTCAGAACCCAACGATAAGGACATGACATCGGGATTTTCTTCGTATGCTTTAATCATAGCAGCAATGAGAATGTCATCAGAGGTTGAGCCTTCACAACCGAAAACTTTATACATTCTGATTTTGGCACCAGGGGCAACACCAATCATTGAATCGGAGTTACCAGCAATGACAGAGGACACAAAAGTACCATGACCATTACAGTCAGAGACATCAGTAGAAGGATTATTTGGGTCAACAGTGAAATCATAACCACCATCGAAAACGCCATGAGAGAAGACTTCATGATCTTTATCGATACCAGAATCGACAACAGCCACAACAACATCGTCACCAAATTCATTACGCTTGTGTAATTGGTCAACACCAGTCATTTGATGAGGGTTCCAACCTGATTCGGAAGCATCTTCTGGGTTGAAACCAAGAGTAATGATACTTGCTTGCCATGCATTTTTGACACCAGCGAGGGCTTTAATTTCATCTAAAGTTCCTTCATTATCATTGTAGACTTTGAAAGAAGAACCTTTGAAAAGACTGGAATCGTAGTTGAGCTGGACATCGATATCGAGACCCAAAGATGACACCAACAGTTGAGGACTTGATGGTTTTTTTGAATCCTCGTATTCAACAATGTACCTACCTGGAGCGGTATTAAGCTCTAAAGGCTTTGCTTTACTAAAATCTTCAGTAAGTGCTAGAGCGGTTGAAGCCACCGAAAGGACTGAACCTAACAATGACGATATTCTCATGACTTAGAATCTAACGAGTGTGGGTATAAGAAGTGAACGAAAGTGATTTAGTGAGTCCATGGGGAATCGTTGAATATAAAATAGAAGTGAAAAAATATTTGCAATCATTATTTAGCCAATAATCAATTAGCATTGGTATTGGCACCATTTAATAATAATGTTGATTATTGTTGTCCGGGAGCGGTTTTCAGAGGTTAGAATACGATGCAATGATAATTTAATGCAAAAAACTGTCCATTTTTGGCGAAAAATCATGCCCGCGCAGTTCAAATTTGGTTTGGCTACAAAATATTTCTAAAATGGAAATAATCTAATCCATCTAAGACCAACGATCAGAGTTGATTTTCCAGCTTATGTGGCCGAAGTTGTCATAAAATACTGATTGTATGAACTTTACCTTAGTGCACGAATTTTTTCCCGAGAAAAGTACTCAAAACTGCTCCAAAAATCACTTAGATCAAACTGATAATCTCGAATAACTTTCAACGGTTATTTTGAAACAGCGTTTTTTTACCCGCAAAGTGAAAATTTTACACGCTTTTCGTGGTTGACTTTGGGCGCACTTGGTGACGGCCTTTTCAATGGGTCTCCATGAACCTTTACGTGGAATGCCAGAACTCTTAGGCATAGAGAGCGTCGTGAAATCTAATGGACCGAATTGTTCAGAAATTCTTCTCCCAATATCAAGGCGTTACTCGCTCCAATTTGGTTGGTCCACCGATATCCCCAGATGTCGTTCAAGAACCGAAACGTATACTAAAACCGCGTTTAAGGCACCAGTAAGAAGCGATAACTCCTTTAGTCCACATTGGTTAGATATTGCCAAGTCAGCTTCGTTTTGAAGGACCATTTGTCAAACGCTGAATCAGATAATTTTTCGGTTTTACTATAATCGTAATCTATTTTAAGACTTGTCAAGCAGGTTCATCTCGCTTGTGGTTGATGAGATTTTGCCTTTCCCTTTAGGAAAAATTCCCACATTCATCGTACCTAAGTTGACTTTAAGCCTTTTTCTCATGTCAAAATCATTTCTTGTCTGGAATTCAGATAATCTATTTGTTAGGACGAACTTCGAACTAGTTAAGAAGTTGCTTCGGCAGCCATTTATGTTCCTGTTGTAACTCTAGTCTTGAATCAGAGGAGACAATTGAAAAAGTTGCAGCTAAAGATATGGTGTACAATACAGAAGACCTCTAGTTTGTTGTTTGCCACCGTAGTGTGGATATTGGGGAGATGTGAGTGGCTACTTATGCCTATACATTTTCCCAATCTGAATAATTCGTTAACTCTCTGTCAAATTTAGCACTTAGACCAAAGACGTAGAATCTGCAAAATTCACCAAACGCTCAAACATTAGTAAGAACGTTCAAGCAGCGAAATTAAACTAAACATCCAATTCGTCTCAACTCTGGTTGATCACAACTCAAGCCTGTTGAGCACATTAAAAGTACTTTGCAGCCATTACTCTCTACGAGCTCAAACATTAAGACAGAAAAACTACTAATTTGAATAAGATATCAGACCACCAACACGAGGCTAGAATCTCAAGTAATACGAGACAATCAATTCATCCCCAACAGTTGCAAAAAATCGGTTTGGAAGTTGACTCACAACAACTATGCTGCCTAAAACGGAAGAATATCACTCTTACATTACTAAACCCACGACAATGTCGGCAACTCCGAAATGTCGCCCAAACCCTTTTTTGATGACTCATTCTTATCAGCGCCATCTGGCACAAGGCTAATTTGACTGCATTAACAATTAATTAACACCAAATTAACTACAGGACCATTGAAAGCCCAACTGCATCAGTTGACCACTGAAAAAATGATCTTAGTGCAATAAAGTTAATGATTCCGTTTCCCCACGAAACCTGCATTATAGAATGCCATCTCTGACTCATACAAAAGAAAAAAATTAGGAATTATCTGCAGGTTTAAAGATGCAAACCGAATAAACCTGAAAATTTTTATTTGTCATAGCGATCTACTTAAAGAAAGACAATTGCTTGATTTAATATTATCAAAATGAGTGTTACTTCCAATCCATATGGACCAAATCCAGCTGATTTTTTATCAAATGTTAATAAATTCGAACTTATTGAATCAACTTTAAGAGAAGGTGAACAATTTGCCAATGCATTTTTCACAACTGAAAAGAAAATTGAAATTGCTAAAGCATTAGATGATTTTGGTGTTGATTACATTGAATTGACATCACCTGTTGCTTCTGAACAATCAAGAAAAGATTGTGAAGCTATCTGTAAATTAGGATTAAAAGCCAAAATTTTAACTCACATCAGATGTCACATGGATGACGCAAGAGTTGCAGTGGAAACTGGTGTTGATGGTGTTGATGTTGTTATTGGTACTTCTCAATTCTTGAGAAAATACTCTCATGGTAAAGATATGAGTTACATTGCTCAATCAGCTATTGAAGTTATTGAATTTGTTAAATCTAAAGGTATTGAAATTAGATTTTCATCAGAAGATTCTTTCAGATCTGATTTAGTTGACTTGTTAAACATTTATAAGACTGTTGATAAAATTGGTGTGAATAGAGTTGGTATTGCTGATACTGTTGGATGTGCAAACCCAAGACAAGTTTACGAATTAGTCAAGACATTAAAATCTGTTGTTTCATGTGACATTGAATGTCATTTCCATAATGATACTGGGTGTGCAATTGCAAATGCTTATACTGCTTTAGAAGGTGGTGCTAAATTAATTGATGTTTCAGTTTTAGGTATTGGTGAGAGAAATGGTATCACTCCATTAGGTGGTTTAATGGCAAGAATGATAACAGCTGACAGGGACTATGTGTTGTCAAAATACAAATTGCATAAATTAAGAGATTTAGAGAATTTAGTGGCAGATGCTGTTCAAGTTAATATCCCATTTAACAATCCAATTACTGGTTTCTGTGCTTTCACCCATAAAGCAGGTATTCATGCAAAAGCTATTTTAGCAAACCCATCAACTTACGAAATTTTAAATCCATCAGATTTCGGTTTAACGAGGTATATTCATTTTGCAAACAGATTGACTGGTTGGAATGCAATCAAATCAAGAGTTGATCAATTGAATTTGAATTTAACTGATGATCAGTGTAAAGAAGTTACAGCCAAGATTAAATTATTAGGAGATGTTAGACAATTGAACATCGATGATGTGGATTCAATTATTAAAGATTTCCATGCTGATTTGCAAGAACAACCATCAAATAAGAAATCAAAATCTGATTAATGCATTCAATAGTTCTATAGTGTAGTTTGAAACTTTCTGAAAAACTCGGTTTTCTCACTACTTTTCCAATATCACAATAAAAAATTTTCATTACTGTAAAACTAGTAAAATAAGTCAACTTTTAATTTGCATTTATTTAATCACACAATTGTTATGTCACCTTCAATGTATTCCAACTCCAATAATAATGGTAATTCATTATCCAATCTTGAAGCAAAAAATGATTCGAATTCTCTGGAACTTTCAAATCACACTAACAATAATTCTAACAATTTAACTATCCCAATGAATAAAGATAGTAAATTATATTCAATGAATGAAATGTTCGATGTTTATGATCAAAATAAAGATTCGATATTGGCAACTCAGTTGAATTCTCAAGGTCAATCCTATAAAGTTTCAGAACCAACTCAACTTTATCATTTTGATTTAGCTGACCCTGATCTAAACAAATTATCAATTCAAGATCAACTGATGAATCCTAATGATAATTCACATCAGAATGGTATTGAGAAGGCCGAATCTCTTAAATCAAACCATACTAATGAACCAGTTGTGCATAATGATGTATCTGATCAACAATCTCATTCACATCCACCACCATCACAACCACCAGTTCCTTCCCAACAACAACAACACCAACAAACTCTTATTCCGTCAGAAGAAATAGAATGGTTCTACTTAGACTCTACAGGTAGTGAACAAGGTCCTTTCAATGGTAATCTCATGCAAGGTTGGTTCACTGATGGGTACTTGAATCTCAATTTAATGATTAGGAGACTGGAAGATGTAACATATCAACCTTTAAGTAACCTTTGTGGACTTGTTAACAATTACATTCAACCTTTCAAAGTACCTTTACCTCCTGTTAAACCTCAACCACCTCAACAATCAGCAATTCCACCATTGCAATCACAATTACCTCAAAATCTTCAGTCTTTACATCCATTACTAAATTCTGCTGTCAACTTCGGTAATCAACCATTGTTTGATTCCTCATTATCCCTGTCTGCATTCGGGCAATCTTATCAATCATTTCCAAATTCAATGCCCTCATTACTTCAACAACAAATCCACCAAAAACACCAACCAGTTTTGTCCAGAAATAATTCAAATTGGGGTTTAGATAAGTACAGTAATCCTGGTACTCCCCTTACTGTTAACCCTGTTCTCAATCAATCCATCAATAACCAACAAAACTCAACAGTTCAACCTGCTCCTCTATCACCTTGGACCAACAATGTTCATACTTCTCTGTCAAGAGTTAATTCACCTTTTGTCCCTCCTGTTGAAACAACAAATGATAATGTTTTGAGTGAGTTTTCTTCATCGGTGGTCACAGGAATCTTGGATGACGACGATAGACAAGTTCAATCTGACTTCTCACAACCATCATCTGTTTCAGTTCCTAAGGAACAGTCATCCAAAGAAGCACCGAAACCAGACCAGGTTGTTGAGGAACCAGCACGTCCTTCAATTTCTGCGGATCCTGAACCTGCTCCTGCTGTTGTCGAAGCTCAAATTCGTGAACCTGTTGTAGCTGAATCTGCTGCACCTGTTGTTCCGGAACCAGTTAATGAATCAATCAGTGAGCCAATTGTTGCAAAGAAGCAGGAGTCTTATACGCCATCAGTTACTGTTGACAACAAGGCACCCTGGGCTGTCAATAATGCTGACTCTAAGCCTGCATTGTCTTTGAAGGAAATTCAGAGAATTGAGAGTGAAAGATTAGAGAAGCAAAGGCAACTCGAGAATGAATTAAGAGCTGAACAACAACTCAAATTGATTCAAGAAGAGAAGGTTAGAGAACAAATCAAAGAAGCCAATGAAAAAGTTGGACTTCCAAGTACTTCAAGTTGGGCTACATCATTTACTCAACCTGCTAAAGTTACCAAAACATTAGCAGAAATTCAAAGAGAAGAAAAGGAAGCAGCTGAATTAGCTAAATTACAAAAAAAGAAGAGTGAAGTCTCAAGTTTTGCTGATACTTTAGCATCAGCTCCAATAGATGGCTGGACAACAATCTCTAATAAAAAACCTGCTGTTGTCAAAAAGCAACCATCTGCTGCTAGTGTCATCAGCAATAGCAATTCTAACTACACAAGAATTAATCCTCAAACTCTTAGAACAGTTTCAGCTGCTAGTGTTCCTATTAACGATAACTCAAACAACTTGAGAGAAGAATTTCTCATTTGGGCCAGATCTCAAATGACAAATTTGTATCCAAGTGTTTCACAAAACGATCTTTTGGAGATGTTCATTTTGTTACCATGCAACCAAGATTCTCAACAGTTAATTTCTGAAACTATCTACAGTTCATCAACTACCATGAATGGAAGAAGATTCGCTCAAGAATTTTTGAAAAGAAAGCAAAAAGTTGATCAACAAATTGGTCAGTCTGATTCATCTGTTTGGTCAGCTGCTATTATTTCCAGTGCCGAAAAGGTTCCAGATGTTGATGATGATGGTTGGAGTACTTCAGTCAAATCCAAGAAGAGAGGTAACAAGAAATTCTAATTTTTTTGTATTTTTATAAATTTTAGCATTAAATAGTCGACCAGCGAACAAAGTTGGTCTTAAGCATCATTAAAAAACTTTTGTACTAAGTCTTTTGGGGTCCATCTTTCTTTATTGTTGAGATAAAGTAGTTTATGGAGAGTAAAGTCTCTAAAAAACCACATTGTCATATCAGACCCTTGCTCGTTGGGAGGGTACCTGTTAATAAACTCCCATAACACACGAGTACGATAGTAGTTTCTGAATCTTGCCGAATTGAAATCGGAGCTCGAGAATAATTGTTTACCTCTTGTCATCATTTCAAAGAAGATCAAGCCCAAAGCCCAGCTGTCTTTTGCTTTACCGATCCTCTTAATAGTCTTTTCCTTTTTTAGGTAGTTTTTACCCTCGAGTTTCTCAATTGGCAAATATGCCAAAGTCCCAGTGCCTAACATAGAATTGGTGAAATTGGGATTGGTCTTTACATTCAATGGAACAGCCAAACCAAAATCAACGAGTGTAATTTTTGAGGTCCTCAAGTCATACATGATGTTGCCAGGCTTAAGATCATTGTGACAGAAACCCGCTTCATGAAGATGAGCAACTGTTCTAACAAGATTTTTAAATAAACCATTGACATATTCAACGTTGTCAAAGATATCATACTTTGCACCTGCCCTTGAAAGGGTCGTTCCTCGAATCAATTGTTGCACAATGACCAATTTGTTCTTATTCTGTTTGTGCACAAGAATATCGTAGGATCTCACAACTCCATACAAATTCAATGTGTTTGTGATTGCAAATTCTTGAAGAATAGATCTTGCATGATACTCGCTAGGGACTTCTAAGTACTTCAAAGCATAGAACGCTTTAGTCGAAGTATAGACTTTCCCAAACCCGCCTGAGCCAAGTACTCTACGTGGTTTGCCATATAAAAGGGTCAAAGGTGGATCATTAACATGTTGGGAAGCGTCAAAGTCATTATAAGCATTACAGAGAGCTTGAAACCTGTTAAGATAACCAGAGGCGTTTTTTACGGTGTCATCTAATAGAGATACAAATCTACCCGGTTGTCTAAGCTTGAAGGTCTCAGGTTCAACACTATGACCCAGTCCAGCTGCATCAACATCAATTGGGGTTGGATAGTGGAAATTCAAGTCTGCTTGAGGAGTTATAGCAACGGTGTTAGAAGAAGACATGACCACGAATTGTGAATTCTCAAATTCTCAAAAACTCTTCTTATATACCTCCAGCATATCAGTTAAGGTAGGAATAAGATCGTGAAGGTGTCAAAAATTTCGCAGCCAAAAAAAATCGTCAAAAAATCGTTGATTAATGCAGTCTATAAATTATTCGTCAATTGAAGCGTATCGAACTCGAGATTCTCATAGTCGATACTGTCAAGTACTTTTGTAACAACGGGGATATTCTCTATAGGGATCATAAGTATAGCAGAACGAGCCATTGAAAAATAGTTCATCTCAAATGGGAGATTTACCCGATCAGGAAAGTGGTCGATTCCATTAATAATTTTACTAGCAACCCCAGCAACAATACCAGTTGAGTCAAGGGGAAGCTTTTGAAGGTCGATTGTTACCGGAACAATAACATCTTGAGTAGATCCTATCAAATGCTTTGAGTTGAATCCCATAAGGGCTCGTGTCTTGGACGATTTAGGTAGTATGAGAGATACTTCGTTGATTGACGTCTGGGTGATTGCAAAGTAGTCTGGGATATTGTTAGCGGCAATGTTATTAGCGGTTTTGATCACTGTATTGTTCACTTCAGTTGATCTTGCACCTGTGAGCAATAGGGAGATGTCATTGTTAATAGTTGGTTTTATGTTAACCTCTTTGAATGCGTGAAATGTTTTCCTCTCCAAGTCATCATTGGTATCATCTTGCACTGGCGACTTGCTGACACTGTTGACAATATAACTTCCAGAAATATCGGAGAATTCGAACTCGTTTTGAGCTAAAATCTTAACTACTTTTTGCTCAAGGTGATGAGGTATCAAAACGATATCGCTGAAATGGGTGGATAAGAAGAACAATGAGATATCGTTTTGGGAGAGAGGCTTGGTAAGCTCTAGTATACGATGCTGGTTATCATAATTCCCCCCACTGTCCACTTGTAAACTAACAAATTCTTGATCGATGAGCTTCACATTATCGTAGCCTATTTCTTGGCACGTTTTCAAGGGTTCGGTGAAGAGTTCAGTCATCAATGTACTGGAACAAATAACAGTGCATTCAATTGGACTGAAAGCAATGTGGAAGAAAGAATTGGAGTCTTCCAAATCAGCTGAAAATTCAGGTTCAGGTTTGCTGGAATTATCCACGTCATTATCACTAGACAACGAAGAAACAGACTTCCTGTTGACATTGTCGCTTAACAGCGGGTACGACGTGGCTAGTTTATCGTATGAGTAGTCATAAAACTCATCATTCTCTTCATCTGAGGGATCACTCTCATTGGGGTTTGACTTTTTGATCTCAAAGTACAAAAGCTCAAGTATGGCACTCTTGAAAAGCCAGTACTTACTTCTGTTGATCGATAGTATCGACAACTTCGTCGGGTTGAGTTGAACTTGGTTCATTAACAAATGAAAAGGGCGTTGTTTGTACTTATATGTTGGTGCCACTATATTGAATGGTTTTTTTTTTTTCAGTTCGGCCGCACCCTCGGATGTGGTATTTCTTATCGCAGTTTGGTACTGATATTCATAATTATTTTATCCGGATTAACCCTCGAATATGCGATGACTCTTACTGACTCATAATTACTCTACTAACTTTAAAAAATGTGTCATTTGAGAAGGCCGTAACTTTTGGTCTAGACGTACAAGGATGTGAAGTGTTCGGAAACAATGGAATTAAGATTTTAGCATTAATTTTGTCATTTACATATTTCCAGACTGCCTAGTACTGAGCGAGCTGTTGTCTCTCGTAAAAAGTTTCCCACAACTCTATCGACTCTTTCTGGGACTCAATGGATGATTCAATGAATATCTCAACACTATTTCTGAAGTCGTCAATTTTGCCCATTTCAAAAATATCTAATTCACTCTGAATAGTGTCACTGATGGTCTTGAACTTCTTTTCAAAAACTGCAGTCCTCTGTGACAACTTCTCTATCTCAAAGTTTAACTGGTTGAATTTCTCCACGTTACGATTCCCTAGCTTATTCAATTGGCTCCGCTTTTTGATCAAATCTTGATTAAGGTTCTGGTACTGTTGGTAAATCTTTACTCTCTTATCGAGGACAAATTTGATAGACCCTATTATTCTCAAATACTCTTCTATCGTGAACCCAAGAGTTAAATGATCTTGTAGATTGACCCTATCAAGATTGTCTTTAAGTTTTACCTGAACATCATTGAATGCATGCAACAAGTCTGTAGTTTGTTTGGATATCTCTAAACCAGCGAGTTCTTCAATTGTCACTGTCATTTCCTCGATGAGTACTGCCATATCAACTCGTTGAGTGATTATCACATCGATTGATTTGTAGAAATTCTTGAGATTGCTCTCCAATCCTTCAATATAAGTTCGTTTGTTGATGAAATACTCATCAGGTTCCACCACTTTGGGAGCCATTGAAAAAAAATTAGACATAAAGCCATTACTTGTTTGAGCACCAACGTCCACGTTAGTCAAGTCACTGTTATCGCTGTCTAATGCATCATTGTTCTGTAAAGAAGCTCCAGAGCCACTTATCCTTTCTCTTTCCTTGGACTCATTCGCAAAGTCATCACTAGTAAGGAACATTACAAAGTCAGCATCGCTGGATAATGCGCTAATGTTACTGATCTTGCTGAGCATTTTCTCCAATGATAACCTCCTATTCTCGATGAAACTCTCATTGAATCTGCCAATGTACGTTTGTTTCGTTGGTGGTGGTGGAATTATCTTTCCTAAATGATTGTTCTGCAACTGATGATAGATCCACCTAAAGTCTTTGTATCTCCTCGTGACGGTGAAAGGCTCAGTGCTAGCAGGGAAGTTCCCTTGATCAGGGTTTTTGTTTTTCGTTGTGATGGTGTAAACTATGTGGGCGTTAGTGATATCCCCCACCTTCATTGGGTCGCTTACAGTGATATCAAGTTTGTTTTTGTTTCTATCATCTTCTTGAGATGGTGGCGGAGGTACTGGTTTTGGTGGTGATGCTGAGACTGGTTGCAGTGAGTCTTTGATATCATAAAGTGGGCCCTCAGCCTCTTTCAATAATTCTTCTTTAACAGTTGACTTCAACAGCACATTATCATTTGAGCCGTTACCCAAAGCACCCAATGGTCCTAAATCAGGTTCAGTATTTTTGTTGGTAAGATGCTTGACATTTTGTTTGGCCAGGTACTTCCTTGTCTTGTAGAGTTTTCCATTTTTCACTTTTGGAGTTTGAGCGACCAGAGATGACTCTGCATTATAGCTTACGGGAACAGGGCCATCTTGATCATTGAAAAGAGTGGAAGGATTACCTTTGAATGATTGTTCTAATCGGGAGTCAAAATCATCAGTTTGAGTTAATTCATTAAGGAGTTGAGATTTGTGGTCATTTCTTTGATCACGTTTGATATCATGCAATTGATCGATCTGAGACCGAGCTGTATCTGCGGCAGATCCGCTGAACGAGTAATTATAGGAGTCAGGGTCCTCCTCAGAGGATTTATCATCAATATCTAAGTCTGCGAATCCCGAAGTAATTGGAGGATTACCAACTAGACCAGGGAAGGTTGAATATGTTGATTGAGAATTGGGAGACACTACGTCGTCCCAACGAGACGAAGAGAGTTCGTCGTGGTCCATAGTTCAAAGGTGGTGCGCGACTTTCAAACAGGTTTTCCTCACTTTGATCATTTTACTTCTAAATAGTTTACTGCTGTGTATTTCTATGGAACGCAGTAACCACCGTCGACAATAAGGTCAGAACCGGTTGTAAAAGTTGAAGCATCAGAGGCGAAATATAAATAAGCACCTACTAACTCTTGAGTTGTTCCTTCTCTACCCATTGGAGTTAATTGATGCCAAATTTTCTTTTGCTCAGCATCCACAAAGTCTGAAATCTCTGTAGCTATGTAGCCAGGGGAGATTGTGTTGACTCTGGCGAAATGAGCCCATTCGACTGCTAATGATTTTCCTAAATGAATGACAGCAGCTTTAGCAGCATTATAAGGGGCTTGCATTTGAGGCACATTAACAATATGCCCAGACATAGAGGCAGTTAGAATGAGAGAACCCTTGCCGTTCTTTTCAAAGATCTTACCAACTTTTTTGGCACAATAGTAGACACCGGTAACGTCTAAATTCATGACTTTTTCGAAATCATCATGGCCTAAAGCATCAATTAAATCCCCGGCAGTCCATGGAACACCAGCATTAGCAACAAAGATATCAATTGTGCCAAAATCTTTTTCAATTGTGTCAATAACAGCTTCAACAGACTCCGGGTCTGAAATATTACACTTGTAAGCTTTACATTTAACACCATACTTTTTAGCAATGTCTTCAGCTTTATCGTCAGCAGGTTTGGAATTGTACCAGATTGCAACGTCGGCACCAGCTTGAGCATAAGCTTCAGCAACTGCTAAACCAATACCACCACTTGAACCAGTTACTGAAGCAACTTTACCCTTTAATGAAAAGAGATCTAAAACATGTGCAGCAGGTTTTGGGCTTGGAACTGGTAAATCACCAACTCGAGGATTAATTATACTCCGGTAAGACATTATTGTTTGTGTTAAGTGGGAAAGATTCAATTTCGGAGTTTTAGTTGCTGCTACAGATTATTAGCCCGGGAAAATCCTTGAGTACAGGAATTCATTACATCATTTTCAAAGTACAAGATTTCAAAACTCTAATGTTACATTAACTATACTATACAAATTCAATTGAGGTAAGGACTATTCAATAAGGTTATTTCTCTGCACATTGCAAACCAGTCAATAGCTCGTTGTTTATGACGTTTCTTTTCTTCCCATTTGAATAATTCATACATGAACTTGAGATTTGGCTGGATGATAATGTTTAACCTTCTGACCCTAACATAGAGGTACGCTTTAGGTAAATTGATTTGAAGTCTCTCCATAACCTCAGCAATTGCAACAGTGGCAGATCTTGACACTCCCACTCGGCAATGAATTAGAAACTTTGTGGTCCCTCCAGATCTCTTGTACTCATCATCCATGAACTTCAAAATTAAAGGAAGAGAACTTTCAAGTTGATCAATTCCATCATCTTGTAAATTATTCACTTTCATGATCTGGTCAACCGGCGATCCAACATTATCATCATCAGATTTGGGCTCAATGTTGAAGATTTCGATATCTCCACCGTTGAGCTTCTCAACAATAATGCTATTGTTGGCCCTGAAATTGGACCCATTGATCCATCCTAAAGGCTCCCCAACTGATATGATCTTGGTGATACCAAGTTTCTTCAACAATGGTACACAATTGGCGTGTTTGAGTGACCCCAAGTACATGTAAGGTAAGATTCTCGATGGCAATGACCCTTCAACTTCTTTACACCAATCATATTCTGATTCAATTGTATCCAATGTCGAATCCAGACTAGAGTTATCATCATAATCACTTATACTCTCAATGTACCCTAGCTTAATGTTAGGGACTATTGAAACAGGACTCAACAAGATCTCATTGAACTCTTGATTACTCAATGTCTCCAACTCATCCCATTTAATGTTGTTATTAGGGTCACATGGTGAGATCCGTCTTAAGAATGGTTCTATTTTCCTGAGAATAGTTACATCAGTGTTGAAGATGTAGAATGGTCTGCCATACTTGGCATGCAAATCAACAAGCGCATCTGCCACCAGACAGTTGGTAGCATAAACAATGAAGAACAAATTCAAAAGAGACAGTTCAGTGTACCCATCAGAACAATAGGCTAGGGTATCAATTTTGAGCTTGATCGAAAGCAAGTAAATTAGCTTGCACGTATTGATCACTGAAAGGATGTTGTCTTTCTTGCAATCTCCCAAGCCTATAGAACCAGAAGGTGGAAAACTTAAGCAGTAGTAGTCACCGAGACTGGTTCCACTATTAAATACTTGCATCAAATTTTGTAGACTAGCCAAATTTGGAAATGTCGCTTCATTGAAGCAGTGAATGAATAACTTGTAGTTGAGATTTGGTGGAGGTAGTATGCTTTCTATGAGATGATGATGCTGGTATTGAGATGTCACAATCGAGTTTGTTGGATTGCAGTAGTCATGACTTTCGTAACAATGGTTGGATTCAAATTTTCTGTCCTCGTCTCTGAGGTATTTAAAGTTAACAAAGTTTTGATAATCCCACAGGTTGCCTGAGGAGAAGTGCCCCAACAACTTTGTTGAAGTGGACATCTTCAAGGTTTCTATCTTTTCCTTGATCACATATTCGTTATCCCAGATATCTAAGAATTTGCATGAGCACTTAATGGCTTTATTGAGGTCAAAATTCTTACTCATAAATGGTGAACTTAGATTGACCGAGGTCAAAGAAGGGAATTGGATGTCTTCTTCAAAATGAGTCATCATGAAAACATTATAACTTAAACCATTGGAGAGCTCTGAGTTACTTATTTGCTCAAACTTCTGAGCTAGCCATAAAAGACGAGCCAAACTGTGACAATTCAGAATGTCACCTTTGTTGAAACAGTACACAATGATATCAGAACATACACTCAGCTTGGAGACTTGAATATGAAAGTTTCTCAAGGAAACTCCTCTGTCAGGATCCAAATTAGCAAACACTGGCAAGTAGTTTACCGTTTGTATATCTTTCATGAAACAATTAGTTAATTTCGACAAATTTTCAGGTGACTCGTGATTGAATACTCGTTGAATGGTTTGCTCTACGATGTTTTGCACTTCTTGTCTTGAAACATCGATGGGGGTCAAAATCTCTTCAGCCAGGATTGTGTTTCTGAGTATAGGATCTTCATTTTGATGACGATCAGCATTGACACACATAAGAAACCGAGCAGGAGGTTTTTTGTCTATGGTGTAAGAATCAGGGTCTTTGAAGGAAGACGGCTGCTGCTGAATAAAGAAATGACGTTGAGCGAAATTGTCACGATGTAAACCATGAAGCCAGGGGAACATTGTAGCAGTATCGGGGAGAGGTTTACTGAAATACCAGTCGAAAACATGTTTAAGGTCCTGGAGGGTCAAACTCTTGATAGTGATGAGCTTATGGAGCCCCTCGTAATCTGGGGTAGGCTCCAAGCGAGCGAAAAACAGCGAATCGGGATCTAAGGGGGATAAATCTTCCTCTTTGTAACTTAATTTTGCTGTTTTACTGTCGATTATATCACACACTTCACAAGGAGCTTCTTCCTTTGATAAGTTGAAGTTGTGAAGACGAGCTCTAAAACGATCTCTTTCATAGAGGAGATCGTTAGAAGTTGAAGATGAACGTTTGGAATTCCGTAGAACTTGAGGATGGAGATGAGGTAAGCTACCAGGAGGTAGTTCAGTGAATGTATCAGCTGTTGGAGAAATTGATCGAGGGATGTCTGGGGCCAAACTTGGTGACCCTCTAGTTGAACCCGGAGGTGGAAGAGACATCGTTTGTAATGGAGGACTCGCCATGACAAGCAAGTGAGCCCTTAGTGTTGAACTGGACGTTAGCCTAACAGTGAAGAAGTGATCACCGTTATCGGGAGAAGATGTTGAATCTAAGATAAGTAGAACGAAAACGGAAATTCAATGATGCGGCCCGCGCAAGGAATAAATGGCACAAATGTGGCAATTGTTACCACGCTTTTGCACAAGTGTCAAACTGTTTTTACGGGTTTAATGTTACGGGGTTACGTGTGTGAACATGAAGGGTTTTCATATCTGTAGATTTAACTATTAGTCGATACAAGTGATTTGCATCAGGCAGTAAACGTCACTGTATACAATACCTCGTGAAGTCAGTAAGTGCTAGTGAGATCTCATCAACATCACTGCCTACGGACTGTTGCGTGACTTTTGGTGCGCTGTTATTCAACGAACATGTGAACTTTCAGGCGACTGCTCGGTGAGATAAGATAAGAATGTGCGGCTGTAGTAGAAGCGACGTGAAGCGTGATAGCTGAATCTCGGTCTTTAGCACATGCAAATGTCACCCTGATTTTGCACGAACCTCAGCGAATAGAAAACAGCTGTGCACCGCTTCTAGACTTGCGTAGTGATTTTTTGGAAATCTTTGATGATTCCTGTCAAATCTTCCATCAATTGAGCCATAGACTTGTTCTGTTGGAAACTCATATTCTCTGCACCGTCACTGGCAATACTCAACTGCTGTCTGAGATGTAACACGGCAACACAATTCTCGATTCTTGTAACCACATGCTCCATGAGTTCAAGCAATTCCGGTTCCTTGAAAAGCTGGTCGTTCTTGTGCATCAAGGCTTCTGAAGACCGTGACTCAAATACTCCTCCAGTGTATACAGCACCTCCATTCAATGCTCCAACGATCAGTTCTAGTTTCAATGAAATTGTTCTCAACCCATAAATACTATCAACTGGAATCGCTCCGAAAACCCTATTGGTTTCCTCAGAACTCGAAGTATTCTTCTGGAAGATGTCAAATCTTATCAGAAGTTTTTTGGGGTAAACAAGAGTAATCTGCTCAGGTGCTTCCAAACCTTTCAATTTCTTTTCACCAAGTTCAAAGTAGACGCAACCTATCTCATCTAAAGCCGCTAATTCCTTCTCAATAATCTCCCCAGCTTCAATATTACCTTGATACGCTTCTTCTACCGTAAGCTTTTGCTGAATGATCTCCTCGTGTAACTTAAACAAGCCCTTGATCTCATCAAAAAAGTTGGAACTGATACATATTTGTCCTCCATCGGCAAGTGCACTAACTCTGGAAGTTCTGTTCACAATGGGGCCGAAATAGTCCATTCTTCTTGTGATAACATCCAATTCACACACTGGAGAACCCCAGTGCAAACCCATACGAACTGAGAGGCCCCTGTAGATAATATTACCTTGATTATCAGTCACCTCAAAACACTGGTCAGTGTCTAGAATTTCAACTGGCCAGTCTGCAGTCAAAAGTTGCTGTTGGACGTTAAAACACCAAAGCAATGCAGATGTCGGTGTTGGGAAGGAAACCATGAACGCGTCACCTTCTGTTTTCACCTCATATCCTCCAACGATTCTCAATTGTCTTCTCATGATCGAGTTATGGATTTTGATAGCCGACCTCATAGCTGTTGGATATGCATCCCAAAGTAGAGTAGAGTTCTTGATATCGGTGAAGACGAGTGCCAATTCCCCAACCGGTGGTTCAATTTCATCTTCTAGTCTTCTTAAACCTGTATCTCCCTGTGATCTATCTCTTCTCTTTTTATTGGTAATGAAACTAGGATCTCTTCCGAGGTTGTTGAAGATGGAGTTAGTACCAAACTTTGATTTCTCCGACTTATGGTCACCCAACGTAACTATCATAACGGCGATCTTGTCAGTTGCTCCATAAGATATAGCATAGTCTCTCAACTTCTGGGCTGCTAACATTGGTTCATTTTTGAGGGAACGAATAATATCAACCGCCAATTCATAGGTAACATAAGTCCACAACACCCTCGTAGCAATAATGATCGTCTCATCAGCTTTGGTAATATCCAAACTGAAAATATCAGGACCTGAATGCGTGTGTGGTATGAAGTTAAAGAAACCAGCACCTCTCGATACAGGCAAATCACCATCCAAAGAACCATCACCACTTACATAGCCGCCAGCAGCTCTGATCCTTTCAAACTCTGTACGATTGGTGGGGTCATGTTTTTTGGTTAAAATAAGATGATCTCCATTGTTCCTTGACAATAATGCCTCTGTGTCACCCACATTGGCTGTGAAGACTTTGGCTCCCTTGATGTAGACAAGGGTGATGCTACAACCAGAGTTTGCGTCTTCTTGTAAGTCCAACTTGGAAAACTCTTCTATCATTTTGGTGTTTGGTGTGTAGACATTGTCTCTCTTAGCTGCAAAAGTTCCATTGATCTCCTTATTCAAGGTCAAGAAGGCTTTTCTCAAAGCAAGTGGGATTTCTTCATCGGTTTTGATTTTGTTTAATTCATCAGCCAAAGTGTTGGGTAAAACTGTTTTGCAAATAGCGGATATTCTGTGGCCCAGTAAACCACTACCCATTTTTCCATCAAAAGTTGCAAACAACACTTCATTTTCATTTCCTCTGTACTTCTGAATGAAAATATCCCTCATTGAGACATAATCTCGAGATCCCATTGAGTCAGCTACACCGTAGCCCACATTATCTAATTCTGAAGCAGTGGTTCTGATTCTCATCTCAGTGGTTTGATCTGGCATTGATGTAGTTGTTAAAGTTACATCAATTAAGCCCAACACCTTCAAGTTCTTTAGAACAAGTAAACTATCAAACACTTCGTTGGTCTCAGGATTCTTTATATGACTTTGCTTAATTTCGAATCTCTTGTTACCCGAGAAATTCAAGTATTTTAATTTTTGATTCCAGTGCCAACTCCAATCGTAAGGCCAGTTGGAAATATTATACTTCAATTGATTGGAACCAACGTCTAAGTGCTGTAAGTTTGTCAATTTACTGAGTTCAGCAGGAAGTGTAACCAACTTGTTGTTGTTCAAGAACAAAAGTCTCAAAGCCTTGATGCTTTCAAAGTCATCAGCAGGCAAGCTGGTCAATTCATTACCAGACAAGTAAAGTTCACTAAGTTTTGTCATACGACGTAAAGCTCCAGAAGGAATCTCGATAATATCATTGTATGATAAATTCAAAGTCTTGATCTGAGTCAACAAACTTAATGAGTCAAAACATTCATCATTCAAATTGTTATCAGCCATTGTCAAAACGACCAAACTGTCAGAGAGACATTGTTGTATTGTAGTCTTTTCTGACACTGATGATGATTCTGAGTTATGAGCAGTTGATTCCGAATCTCGACTTGACTCTTTAATAGTTCTCATTTCATTTGCAGATGGTGACCTTCTGAATTCCTCCAAGGTGAGAGGAGAGCTCTTTCCAGCGTAAGGAGAAGGGCTCGAATTACTCCTGCTAGAGAGTAAGCTCTTGAAATTCACCGTGGAAGCGGTTTTCTGAGCTTGACTCAAAGGTGGCTTTGGGAAGATGTTCAACATATTGGACGAAATGTTCAAGAAAGTTAATGATCTCAAGTGCCAAATGGTAGATGGTAATACTTGTAAATTATTGGAGTGTAAGTCAAGGAACTGAAGGCATGACAAGTTCCCTATACTTGTAGGTAGTTCCTGTAAGTTGTTGCCATAGATGGACAAGTAAGTTAATTTACTCAATGAACCAATCTCTTCCGGAAGAGTAACCAAATGGTTTTTATCCAACACTAACTTTTCAACATTGACAATCTGTGAGAAGAATTCACCTGGAATTAAAGTTAATTTGGCTTTAGATAAGTCAACGACTGATAATTTTGTTAATTTGCTCTTGAATTCGAGATTCGTTATAGGATTTCTGTCAAAATGAAGTAATCTCAAGCTCTCCAAACGATCACTGAATCCTGATATGTTGTTTTTTGACGCATAAACTGCTTCGAGATTGGAGAGATATCCCAAAACATCAATGTTTGCAATTTTATTGTATCTGATATCCAACCTTTTTAAAGAAACCAAGCTAGCAAAGTAATCTGGTAAAGACTTGCTCAACTTGTTGGTACTGAGATTCAACTTGACCAACTTAACCAACTTACTGATAGATCTTGGAACAGACGATAAGTCATTATAACTCAAGTCCAACTCTTTCAAATTAACTAAATCACTGACTGGATCAGGGTAAGAATCGAAGTAATTTGAAGACAAGTTCAAAGTCTCCAAGTTTTGTAATTTACGGAAGGACTTTGGTAAAAAGGAAAGCTGATTCGAATTTAATTTCAAATGCTTCAAGTTCAGAAGATGACTAATTCGGGTAGGGATTTCATCGAGAAAATTCTTCTCCATATCAAGAGTGACAAGACTTCTAGCCTCCAAAAAGTTGACGGGGAACTTGGAGCACCCATTTCTTGAAAAAATCAAAGTGGTCAAATAATTGCAGGACTGGATGAAGTCTAATGGGATGTAAATGGCTGGATTGTCACCAACATTGAGAGACTCTATCTCATAAGTATGCTGGTGGAAAATAATAGGGATATTCTGGAGATTGAGGCCAGAAATGTCCACATCCACATAATCTTTTGAGAGTAGAACCTCTTCTTCGTGAGTCAAGTTTCTTAAGTAAACATTTTCAACCACGAACTTACAGATGAATGACAAATCTTCTCTTCCGATCATTTTGAGATTATCTCTTTCGGAGAAACCACTTAATTCCAACAAACCATTTTGTATTTTCAAAGGTTTTTCAAGAGGATCAAGAACTTTCACATAGTTACCAATGTAAACTGCTATTTGGTAGTTAGACGTATTGTCAAGAAAGAATTTCCTTTGAACACTTGTTAAGAGTTCCGATGTGGTGGTTTCCAAAGGATTAAGAATAGTAGTAAAAGTATTGTCTTCTCGGAAGACTCTTATAATATGATTGGTAGCTTTAGGATTGATATTCTCAGGTGCAATTGGTACAATGTTCTTAGATCCATAGAGAACAGGCAAGCCTGACCTAAGGGTATGGTTACTAGCCTTTTCGGGTGGTCTTTCCTGAGGCTCAGTTGTGAGATCCTTTTTCTTGTCATCTTCATCTGACGAGGCTTCATCGCCTTCTGGGGTAACATTATCGTCAATTTTAACATCCCAACTGTCTGGTGGTCTCCAAGCTCCAGAGTCGGGTTTGAGCGTAGCTGGAGGAACACTAGAGGAAACAGACTGTTTTGGTGGGGAAGCACTATCGTAAGACTTTACGATACTTTGCATTTCATCGTTATTGATATCGAGATCAAATGACAATGGACCAGTTCTCAATGGGGAACTTGGAGGATTTTGATTTCCTGGTGAAATTTTCCCGTCGGAACTATTCTTTCTGCTTTTTGATGGATGTGGGTGGTCGAAAGTCAATGATGAAAGTCTGAATTTAAACTTATTAGAGCTTGCTGAACCACTTGAAGATCTTCTAGTGTCTGGTGGGGCACTGGATGTTGATGATGAAGGTGGAGGATGAGAAGAAACAGAATCTCTATGATGATCATCTGGAGATTCATTTGATGATTCTGAATCTTTACGATTGGAGTAAATGAGTTTCCCAAGTAGTGAACCTCCTTTCTTACGAAATCTTGGTTTAATTGGTTGAGAAAGTGGAGGTACAGATCCTAATCTTGGACCTTTATTAGCGTGGAATCCTTTATAATTATCGAGAGCAGAATGACTTGAAGCATGTGGAGCTAATTCAGGATCTTCAGGAACATAAACGATTGACGAACGAGGCGAGTAATTAAACTCTTCCTTCTGTAGCAGATGGTGACCTGATTTTGTTCCATTCGAATTCGAATGTTCAAAGCTATTGAACTTCGAATTGAAAGAAAACGGTTCATTAGACATGGCGTAGATGTAATGCCGTTGTGATACCACTTAGTCTAGTTTATTGGTCACTAATAAAAACTATTGGCGTAAGTAAGGGGACTAAAAAAAAATATTACAGTCTAGTGCAGTTTTTAGACGGTTTGGTCGTTTTGAGTGAAATAAAGTACGAACCAAAAAAATCACCAGGAAACATGAAAAGAGCATCAACTACCTCAATTGGGCTGTCAATGGATCAATTAGCTGATAATGGGACCAAATTTGTTAGATTGTCACATGATATTTTTTTCAGTGGCCTTCTAACCAGCCTGTCTGTTTAAGGTACGACTTTCTCGATCTGGGAAAATTGTACACTAAACCATAACTTGACGTTCAATTCTTGAGTGATTGCCTTGGACTTGTGAAGCCAATAACCAGCCACCTTTCTCGACAACATTTCCAGAGAGCTCAAGTGAACTCTACCCACTTTTCCCTCATTTTTGACACCAATGACAGACAATTCCAGAACAATCAACCACAAGCTCAATGAGCTTTTGAGTAAAACTTCGACAAAATCAAAGATAGACACTCCATCGGCGTTGAGCTATGCCACTACTCTCAAGACCAATATTTTGGGTAAAGATAAACAAGAAAAAGTCAACTCAATTGTGGTGTTGGCGAAACTATTAGATTGCGTGGTGGGAGCTGAGTGTTCTTCTAATGATTTCACCAGTATCATGGACCACAAGTTGTTCCAGACTCTTTTCTCTATTGTTAGTCTGCATATGTCTACAGAAACTTACAAGGCCATTTTGAAGATTTCGGTGATTGTAATTTCAGGTTCTATTTTCAGACTGAGAGATGATTCCATAACCAGATACTTGCCTCTTTATGAGAGTTTGATTGAATACTTGGACGTCATCGACATAATGGCTCAAAAATTGTTCTTTCAAGATAATAAAATCAATTACAATACTATAAAATTGGTTACCGAATTGATATCAAAAGCATTGGATTTCCAATATAGTGGTGTGATCACCCTTGCAGGTCGCCTCAAGCATGTTGGCATATTCAGTACTATAAATAACTTACTTGAGTCTGAAGATAAACAGATTCTTGATGCCATTGAAAACTTGAAAAGTGTTTACTACAACCTCAATGAGGTCCTTAACCATACCCAATTTGACTTATCTATCAAAGCTCACCAGGTCATGTTGAACAATCTCTTCATTTTCTTGGAAGTAAGTTTAAATGATCAAGGGACTCCAGCCCAACCTGAAGAATACATTAAAGCAGGCTTCACTGACAATCCTAAGAAATTTGTCGTTGACAACTTCTCCATGTTATTGGCTATGGACCTCAAGATTTTCTTGAAAGATCCCAACATGATGTTCAAAAAGAGATTCCATGAAGAATTAATGATGAGTAATCACAACAGAACATTCCCTCTTAACTTATTTATAGGTCAAGCTACTAATCTTTGGCTCGATGTTCTCCACAAGAAAGACTTGTACCCGAATATTTACAACAATATCTTGAACTGGGAGCTCATGATATTCTACACCATGAACAGTTTTTTGATTCTATGGCAACAAACTAAGGCCAACTTGAACAGTAAACGTGATGTCGAGAAGATTCTGGAACTGTTCGAGTCAAATGTTTACTTGATTGAAGAGCGATTGAGCGATCTTCAAAATAAGACAATAGAGGAATGTCTTGACATCACTGCTACTACAACCTTCGATGATATGAGAAGCAATCAAGTCTCGAAGATTAAACACGACTTTGCCAGCGTATGGGAGAGAAGACTAGCAGCATTTGACAAGAATCTAGCTCAAGAAGTCATGGATTTCGTATGTGAGCAAAGAGTGATCCAACTCTTAAAAGGGAGTTGGGTTTACACCGACTCTTACGGTGAATATTTATTGAAATCTGGAGCAAGAAAGCCTGTGACTAATAAGTATTACTTCATTATGTTGTCTCCTAATCGTTCTAGTCTATACTACAAGGAATTCTCCGAAAAGTCAACTGTCAAGCCCAGTTATGAAGAGATGTCAGCTCAGTCAATTAGATTGGCCGATATTAAAGAATTCATGTCAAATAAGATTGGTGAGCAGGTTGGTGAAGAGGATAAGAAGAGAAATACCAAGTTGATCTCCATCAAGGGAACTATCTCGTATGAGAAGATTACACTTGTTAGTAAAAACGGCTCCAAATTATTGAGTTTTTACACAGACACCCAAGTGAATAAGTACGTTTGGCTTGATGGACTCAAGATGTTGAAAGGTATGATTAGTGAAGGTGAATTGTCCGAGGAAACTGAGAGACAATTAAAACTGTTGAAAGACATAAGAAAAAATACCCAGTTATTAAGTTTAGATCGAGTGAAAGTCAATGGAGACAGTGATTCTGATGATGATTATTACGATTTAAATGAAATGATCTCCATTAGTACCCAACCATTCTACTACAAATAGATCAATAGATAGATTGTGCATTCACGTGATCGCATCATTATCATCAAAGTGAATTTTTCACCTCATCGCAAACATGGCCAAGTCTGCAACGAAGAAGAGCGTAGCCAAGAGTGCTAAAGGTCAGTCCAAAGCACGATCAACGGATTTTGTGGGGACATTAGATTCCGATAACGAAGAGCCAATTGTTTATGATGACTCTGAAGAAGAGGAAGTAGTGAAATCTGATAACGAAGATGGAGAAATGAATCCAAACTTCCAATTTGCCTTCGAAGACGGCGACCAGAAATTCACTGGTTGGGACTTTGCCATTGGTGAAGCTGAGTCATCAAAGAAGAGTGTCAACTTGGACGAAATTTTAAAACAAAAGGGTGGATTAGTCAATCTCGTGGGTGTTGATAAAGAGAAGAAGGTTGAAAGCGATGAGGACGAGGAAGAAGAAGAAGAAGAAGAAGAAGAAGAAGAAGAGGAAGAAGAGGAAGAGCAAGACGATATCAATGATGAAAATGAGGATGAACTTGCTCTTGATGGGTTCGGAATGGGTGCAGAAGAGAATGAAGAGGAAGATGACGAAGATGAGGAGCAAGAGCAAGAGGTTGAAGAAGATGAAGATGTGGAAGAAGAGATGCAAGTCAGTGACGGTGAAACTGAAGAACCACAAGAAGATTCTGCGGAGGCTATAGCTGAGTTTTATGAGACTAAAGACTCCAAATCTTCAACTATAGAGAAATTCTCAGGGTTACAATTGTCAAGACCAGTGCTAAAAGCTCTTGCTAACTTGGGATACACCAAGCCATCGCCAATTCAAGCTTCATCTATTCCAATTGCATTAATGGGTAAAGATATAGTGGCAGGTGCTGTTACAGGTTCTGGTAAAACTGCTGCTTATATGATTCCAATCATTGAAAGATTGCTTTACAAGCCATCCAAGACTGTTGCCACTAGAGTCATCGTTTTAGCCCCAACAAGAGAATTAGCAATTCAAGTTTGTGATGTTGGCCGTAAAATTGCAAGTTTCATTCCATCAATCAGTTTTGGATTAGCAGTTGGTGGTTTAAATTTACGTCAACAAGAACAACAATTAAAATCAAGACCAGATATTGTTATTGCAACTCCTGGTAGATTAATCGATCATATTAGAAATTCACCATCATTTTCAATAGATTCCTTGGAAATTCTCGTGATGGATGAAGCTGATAGAATGTTAGATGAGGGTTTCCAAGCTGAATTAACAGAAATCTTGTCGTTAATTCCTAAGCATAAACGTCAAACAATGTTGTTCTCTGCTACAATGAACACAAAAATTCAAGATTTAATTCAACTTTCATTACAAAAACCCGTCAGGATCATGATTGATCCACCAAAAACTGCATCCAATAACCTTATACAAGAGTTTGTTCGTATCAGAAAGAGAGATCACCTCAAATCAGCATTGTTATATCAAATTTTAAGAGACTCTAGTCATGCAATGAACAGAATTGTTGTTTTCGTTGCCAGAAAGGAAACTGCTCACAGGTTAAGAATTATTCTTGGGTTATTGGGCTTGAAAGTTTCCGAATTGCATGGTGGTTTAACTCAAGAACAGCGTTTGGAGAATGTAACTGATTTCAAAAACTTGACAGTGCCAATTTTGATTTGTACAGATTTGGCAGCTAGAGGTTTGGATATTCCAAAGATTGAGTTGGTTATCAATTATGACATGCCAAAGAGTTATGAGATATATCTTCATCGTGTTGGTCGTACAGCAAGAGCAGGACGTGATGGTAGATCTATAACGTTTGTGGGAGAATCATCTCAAGATAGATCAATTATCAAGGATGCCATTAAATCCTTGAATGACAGTGAATCAGCAACCAAAGGTAAGGCAATTTCACGTAGTGTTGACTGGAAAGAAGTTGAAGAGTTGAATAAGATTGTGGAAACAAAGACTGAAACAATTGAAGAGGTTATAGAAGAAGAGAAACATGCTAAAGAGATTTTGAGTATGGAAATGGAGTTGAATAAAGCCAGCAACTTGATCAAGCACAAGAGTGAAATTGAGTCAAGACCAAAGAGAACGTGGTTCCAATCTGAGCAAGAGAAGAAAGGAGCAATGCATAATTTAACGAAACACGGTAAGAAAGTCAACAGTAAGAAGAGAAAAGCAATTGAAGCTAGAAAAGAAGTGGCTAGGCCTCATAAGAAGACAAGAAAGGAAAGATTGGAGCCAGTAAAGAAGACAAAGAATAAGAAGAAGAAGGGTAAAAAGTAAATAAATAAACGTTTGCACGATAATCGAAAAACTGTACTGTACCATACCACGAAATTAGTGGGCTTTACTCACGTCTGGTAGTAAAATTCGCGTCATCATGTTTGGTGGGTATCAAAGATTGTTCAATGGTAACCACACCAGCGAAGTAACGAGCCCGACAAAGCTTTTGTTTCAGATCATAATACTTCAATGCTTCTATTATCTTTCAGCATTCGTTATATTCTACCTCGTCTCGAGTTTGAATGGCTACGACTTTAAAATTGATTTCGTATTCTCTTGGGAATTGATCTCTTCGAGTAATGCAATGGGTCTAATGCTCTTTGCATTGTGGTTATTTGACTCATTGCTTTGTGTGCTTTTTGTCACTATTATAGTTGGAAGGTCAAAATTAGCATGGGACTTTGCCGTGACGGTTCACATTATTAATTTGATTGTTGTTTGGGCTTACACTGGAAAATTCCCAACATCTTTGCTCTGGTGGTGTCTACAGATCTTGAGTGGGGCTTTGTTGGTGACATTGCTGACATACCTGACCAGGTGGACTGAACTTCGAACAACTTTCTTCGATTCAATGTTGGACCAAGAAGCTACCGTGGGGAGCGTTGTGCCTGATGGGCAGTCTATAGAGATGCAAACCATAAAGCCACTGAGTGAATCTTAATGAGTATGGCGAGTGTGGAAATAATTACATTGGGACACACAATTGTTTGCTCAAAGGTTTTGGTATGGATTACGAAAGCCAGTGGCATTCCAATCATCACTCTACCATGTTTATGATATTAATGCCAGTCAACTAACTACAGGGTCTTTGTCATTTGCAATAGTGAAAGAGCAGAAAGCAACTGGTTAGGTACTGCCTGGTCGAGCACTTATATCAACTCAGAGAACACTACAAACAATCAAAATCACTTATTCAATCAATTATTAGCTAAGCTTTTGAGTCATGAGACACTGAGGCCTTGACATCTTTTAAATGTGGAACACCAACTTCTTCATCACCGAAAACTTTAGCAACTTCTTCCAAACTATAACCCGAGGTTTCAGGGAATGTGAAAAATACCACAACCAATTCAACTGTAACCCAGCAACAGTATACGATATAGTATTTCCACTCAATGGCATCCATAGCAATTGGGTTAACAAACCCATTATAAACCACAACAATGTTTTGCACAAGCTGGAAGATATTGATACCTTTGGCTCTGTGAGTGTATGGTAAGATTTCAGTAATATACAAGTATGGTAAACCATTGAAACCGATATTGTAAGAGCCGTAGTATAAGAAGATCATACCAACGATAGCGTTACCCAACGATTTTTGTTCAAAGTTTCTCTGTTGATTGATAGCAGACAAAACTGTCCATATAACATAGAATAAAGTCATAAGAGCCAAAGATGTTAAGAAAACAAGTCTTCTTTTGAAGAATCCAACACCAGCAGCTGCAACCATTGAGGTTACCATATTGTAAATAGTCAAACAGCCATTAAGAATCAATTGTTGTCTTTCATCTCTGATACCAATAGAGTTCAAAACTTTGTTGAGGTAGTAAGAAACCAAACCATTACCTGATAATTGCATCATAACTCCCACCCAGATAGTAATAAAAGCTCTCTTACGAAAAGCAGGGATTTTGAAAAAGTCCATGTAGGACACAGTTGAAGCTAACTTTTCCAATTCAATAGCTTCTTCAATTTCTGCCAACTCCATTTCAACAAATTTCAAATGTTCAGGTTTAGTTGAGTTACCCACATGATGTTTGGCCAACACAGCTCTTGCCTTATCAATTTTTCCCTTGTCGACATAGTATCTTGGAGATTCTGGTACCCACCAAAGACACAATAATTGAATAACAGGGACGGCACCTTGTAAGTAAGAGGGAACTCTCCAACCAGTTGTGCCAGGAAGAGTTCTTGTGCCAAAAGTAACCCACGCAGCAATGACAGCTCCCAAATACCAACAGGTATTATACAAAGCAGTTGCAGCATATCTGTGAGTAGGGTAAGCAATTTCCGAGATTAATGTTGGTGATGCAACCACAGCGATACCTGAGCCCAAACCAATAACGATTCTAGCACATAAGAAGAAAGCATAATTAGTTGAAGCTCCTTGTAAAATTGAACCTACCAAGCACAAAATTTGACCAACGTAAATACCAGTTTTTCTTCCAAACTTGTCGGAAATGTATGGAGCAATAACGAAACTCAAAATCACACCAAAAGTATTACCATTTGACAAAGCACCCAAGATTGCACCAGTTGGGTGAGACATATAGTTTTGCCATGATTGCAAAGACTGCAAACCATTCAACATTGAACCATCATAACCATTATTGGTGGAGGTTAAAGTAATAACAAAAATGAAAAGGTACAACTTGATAAAGTGAGTAACTTTATACCAAGGTCCAAAATCTGGTACACCTTCATCTAATAGTTCCCCTTGAGATATTGGGGTTTCAATTTCATCTTGATCTTTATTGATCGAGCTCGAGGACATTCTTGAGATGATGAATGGAGATGCTTATGTCCTTTTATAATCCATTCAGAAGCGGGTTTCCAATTTTTCCAATGATCTTTATAAACCCGCCGTATTTTTTAGACCACTTGACACACACTTAAGGCTGAATTCAGTTGCAAAAACCGACATACAAAAATTTTCGTTGACGTTGTTTGACTGGTAGTAGTCGCTTTATGATGGTGTCCTCATAGCATCCCGCCTTGTTTCATCGTGAAAAGCTCAATGAAATCCAGTTTTAGTATGGAGTTTAATGATAGTGATGAATCGAAAGTGCACTCACTCAGAACCCATGCATAAAAGATCGCACTAAATTCTTATTTAGGCAAGTCCTCCGTGAGGTAACTAGTCATACAACGGTTTCTATTGTGTCCAACCGTAAGTACGGGTTGGTTCTGGAGATTCACCAATCCTAAAATTTCCCCAGGTTTCCCCGGAAATCTTTGTAATCGACCAACGTACCTAAATATCTGAGCTTAGCTGGTGAAAGACCAAACTATATGGTCTTCAGTGCTCAAGACTCTGGGACAACCTGGTTTCGAAGATATCAGCTTGCCATAAGTAGATGTTGCAAACTTAGGTTTCCAATGGGGAACGTCGTAAATGGTGCCTTGAGGGGTTGCAACTTTCGCTATGTCAATTGAGCTTTTTATGGATATTCAATTGTTAATAACTGCCCGTTGATGAATCGGATACAAACATCCGCATTTCGTGAAATCCGTCGGATATGTTACCCCAGACACCAAATTCTCGGGAAAATAGGGCAGTGGGGTTATCTTGGCTTGGATCTTACACCCAAAAACTATGAATTGACTCCACTTGATTTCCGTTTATAACCCCACGATTGCCTTCGTGAAAAATAATAATGACAGGTTTTTTAAAAGTTAAAGGAACGAAAATTGTTGACGGAAATGATGCCCCAATTGTATTGAAGGGGGCAGCAACTGGAGGACATTTGAATATGGAGAATTTCATTACTGGTTACCCTGGACATGAAACTGAACATAAACGAGTTTTGAAAGATAAAATTGGTAAAGAGAAATTTGACTTCTTCTTTGACAAATTTTATGAATATTTTTGGACTGAAGATGATGCAATCTTCTTTAAGAATGAATTGAAGTTGAACTGTCTTAGAATTCCTTTCAATTATAGACACTTTATCGATGATGATGGTGACATGTTTGATATCAATCCAAAAGGATTTGAAAGATTGGATAGAATCGTTGATACTTGCACTAAACATGGTATCTACACCATTTTAGATTTGCATGCTGTCCCAGGAGGTCAGAACCAAGATTGGCATTCTGATTCTGCTGTTCATTTGGCATTATTTTGGGATTTTAAAGTTTTTCAAGATGCAATGGTCAATTTATGGGGGAAACTTGCTGACCATTACAAAGATAATGAATTTGTAGCTGGCTACAATCCATTGAATGAACCAGCATCCCCTGATCACCAAAAATTGGTCAACTTTTACTATAGAGTTGAGAAAACCATTAGATCCGTTGACAAGAATCACATCTTGTTCTTAGATGCCAACACTTATGCCATGGATTTCCGTCAATTCCCCAAGGAACCTTTCCCTAACTCTGTGTACTCTATTCATGATTACACTCTCTTTGGATTCCCAAACTTGGAAAAAACCTTGTACAAAGGAACTGAGGACGAAAAGGCAAAGATCAAACATCAGTATGAACGTAAGATTGAGTTCATGAAGGAATTAAATGTGCCAGTCTGGAATGGTGAATTTGGGCCAGTTTATGCCTCAGAGACCAGAGGTGACACTGACCCAGAAACAATCAATAACGCAAGATATCAAGTGTTGAAAGACCAATTAGAAGTTTATAAGCATGGAGATCCTTCAGGCGATGGTTCACCAATTTCATGGTCAATTTGGCTCTACAAAGATATTGGATTTCAGGGTTTGACTTATGTGTCAGCCAAATCCAAATGGGGCCAATTGTTCGGTGAGTGGTTGATCAAGAAGAAGAAATTGGGTCTTGACAGATGGGGAAATGACATTGAGCCTCAACATGCTAAATTGTATCAGCAGTTGGAGGATCACATGTTGGCCAACATTCCCGAGAAGTACCATAAATCGCTTTATCCAAACCCATGGACCATCAAAGACTTCTTATCTAGAGTCTCAAGGGATATGTTGTTCTCTCAATACAGTCAGCACGAGTACGCCGACTTTTTCGTTGGGTTGAGTTTCCAAGAGTTGGACGAGCTTGCTGCTTCGTTCAAGTTGGAAAACCTCGAAAAGAGAGAAACCCTCAATCAGATTTTGAGAGACTACTAGTGAGTGATGGGTCATTGAGCACTGACGATCAGTTTGATCAGTGGCGAGCTCTGGTGGTGGATGTAGGTATTTAGTGAAGACTCCTTAGACACAAATGTATCTAATCCTAAATAGTAAATCTTGGCTCGCGCACTTTCTTTGAACAATGGCAATTCAAACATGCAACAACTGCAGAAGGCGTAAGATCAAATGTGATCGTCAAACTCCCTGTGGCGCTTGTGTCAAGTTGTGTCTTCACTTGTCATGTAGTTATAACGAAGAAACTAAGTCTGATAAGAGTGTGGATTTGATGAGAGTTGTGACATCTGAAGATTTCGGTTCAAAAAGGAAACGCAAAGAGAAGGCAAAATCTACCGTCAACAAAACTTCACCAAAGTCCAAACCTGTTGAAAAACGGCCATCTCCTTCCACTGAACTCGGAACGTCCACTGAAACCGGAACTTCCACTTCGGCTGATAATATTACATCACCAAATTCTTCAACTCATTCCTATGACTTTGCTGTGAAAAGTTTGCCACTTCAGGAGCTTCAAATCGATGCATCCAAAACAAGAGGAATTTTCCATGCTAATAACATGCTTGGGACAAATCCTATTCACAAAATGGATGACCTCATCAATCTTCATGACACCTACATGCTCGTCAATAACACCGACAGAAAGAGGAAAACTAATCAAGGACCCTTTGCTTGGTCCTCACTCATGAAAAAGGACCCAGGTTTAAGAATTCTCATGCGTTACCTTACAAACCCTGCTATCAAGACATTCGGAATGCTCGATAATGACCTCAAATTAAGACATGAACCTTCACCTGATGCGCCAACAGTGAAAGATGCTCATTTAGCGAAAGTATTGTACCCCACACAGTCCAACCTTCTTGTTCTGATTCTTCAGTCTTTACCTACAAGGAAAGCAATTTGGATTCTTATCGATAATTTTTTCGATATGGTGTTCCCAACTATCCCCTGTATTGACGAGAAAGATTTCCATGAAGATGTCAGTCGGTTGATCTATGGAGATCACCGCAGAGATGAAAGGGTACAGCTGCTTCGCATCGAGTCATCTAACAACCTCACCCAAATAGGTTTGTTGCTTGTAGTGTTGAAATTTTCTGAAGTGTGCTTGCAGGGTAAACTCATCCATGATGGTAGCATACCACCAAGAAACTCCACCAACTTGAGTGACGAAGATTTCTTGTATGTGTTGAACTTTCCTATTTCTACTCAAGTGTTGGACTTTGCTGACTCTTGTATCAATCACCTTGCTATTTACAAAACTCCTGATATCCTCAGTCTTCAACTCATGATCTACATGACCAGCATCCAGTACCACTTACCTGAGGAAACAGACATGAGTGAATCTGGGGTCTTGTACTCCACCAATGGTGTGCTTGTTCAAATGGCTTTTAAACTCGGCTTACATTTGAATCCCGATACCTATCAAGATGCCTCAAGTGATTTAAGGGAAGACAACTTGACAAGAAAAATATGGAATTACATTCTATTCGTTGATATCGTGGGTGCTTGTAGTACTGGTGATCCCAAGTTGGTTCAACATGCCCACTATGACAATAGATTGAGTGATTCCCGCCTCAATATGCCAAACACCAAAAATGCTGCCGTCGATCTGCTTCTTATAGTTGTGCTCAATTATGTTGGTCAAACTATAACACCGATTTGTGGATTTCTCGAAATAATCACCGATATAACCAGAAAACATCTAGTGTCCACTGTGTGCAACTATCTATCAACCTTCGAAAAAGCAGTTCCTAGACTTGATGAAACATTGAGAGGTTTAACTGTCAATTATCCTGAAAATAGTGTGGAATTAAAGTACTTGAATACCATGCGTATCAAAATAATGTTCTTGTTTTCAGGATTTTTAGTACTGATGAACCATCAACTCATGTTGTACTATGAAACTAATACCAACTTATCCTTTTTCTATATTAGGAAACTCCTCCACATAATTACTAACGATTTGATGTCCCAATACACCATATTTCTCAACGAGAAGAACTCCATCCCAACTTTCATCAATCCACTTGCCATTCGGTACATTCACAAATCTAACCAGTCGATTTTAGCATTATTGATCCGTGTCAATTGTGAAATTTTCAAATGCAAGAGGCTGCCTGATCATAGTGTGAAAGAATCAACTGACGAATCATACAGACAAAGATTCACTAATCTTTTGAGGCTTTCGAACTTACTTCTCAATTGTTCTTACTACTCACTCAGGATACTAGAAGGTCTTAGCAGCAAGTACTACTATGCATGGGCCCTCACCAAAGGAGGGTCTTTGTTTGCAGAAATCATTAGTCAAGATAAGTTTTATGAAGCTAATTCGCTAGCTGATGCCCTCCACTTCAACTACCATAATATCTCGATCTTAGAGCTTATCAGAATATGTGAGAATACCAGCAGCTTCTTCACTCAACATGACTACGAGTACTTTAATTCCAAGAGGAACGATTTCTCCATCTACCAGAATAACACCGATTTCAATTATCACTTCAGCAAATACGACCTTGATGAGATCGACAAGTCCTGGTTCAATATCATTAACAAAACCGATGCTGCTCAAGGCCTGGATGTCTTCAATTTGTTTGAGCCTATCATTGAGACATCCTTCGGCCAATACAGTCTTCAACTGCAAGCTGACTTATATTAGTTATGTAATTACGAATCCAATCTCTCCATCAAATTGTCAAGGATGTTAACAGTTTCCTTGGGGTTGGCAATCCACACTGTACAAGCACTCAAACGAGCTTTGAAGTCATTAGCTCCTAAACTAGCAAACTGGTCACCGACATGAAGAGTCTCGCTCTTCAAAATAGGGCAAAGGTGGTGCCATGACTCGTCTTTGCAGAGATAGTTCTGTAAACAGTTGACTCCCAAACTTTTGTCACCGATATCCACCCAGACATCTGAACCACCATTGAAAGCACATACTTTGAGAAGTTTATCTTCGCCCTCAGCAGACGACATCAAGTCATTTAGCCTTACTGAGCACGACAACACGATCTCTTCAAGAAACTCTCGAAGGATCTTGAATCCGTTTAGAGGGATCAACCCTACGGATCTTTCCTTGCGGATGATTGTGGTTTTGGTCTCGTCGTCCAACATGAATTTGGTCCTCAAATGCTCCAAATGTTTGTGGATGTTGTCCATGATGAACTCAATCCTAGAAGGACTCCATCTCTTCATGAGTGGTAAATACCATTCAGTAGACTCAATAAACTTGAAATTCTTCAATTCATTAGAGAATCGGAACAAGTAATTAGACTCGCCTCCCATAATCAACAAGTTTTCCTTCTGGTATGGTTTAAGTTCTGTATCGGTGTTCATAGCATCGACCAACCCTTTGAGACGGCCGTAGTATTGAGCGGCCCCCAGTTGTCCATGGTACCCAGCAGCAGTTACAACACCGATGAAAAAGTCCTTTTTCAACAAGGCCACGAGTCTACTTACCACAGGAGAATCTGCTTCTAGTGACTCTCCATCATCGTAAAGAGTGACATCACCATCGAAGGTGAGCAATTTCAATTTTGAAGGTGTCTTATCTTTGTAGATTTTTGTCAACGCTAATATTTGAGCCGTATTCAAGATATTACGAACATCATTGAATGATGGGGCCACAAGACGACGTCTTGATATACATTTGACTTTATCCTCCACCATGAAAGCTTCTGCCAAAGGCAATGGGGTGAAAAACGTGCCCACAGACGGTACGAGTTTTCGAAGCCTGGAAGCTGAACGTGGTTCATCTGATTTCATATCAAGAGATATGGTATTGAGTACAAGTCTCTCAACGTCTTCAAACACTTCATAGTACCGTTTCTGGCATTCTAAAGAGATATCCCGCTCTCTTGAAATCATGTGAGTCTCGTATTCATGGAGACTTTGGAATTGAAGCACACTGTAGTTCTCAACATCAGCGTGGAGTACAAATGGAACAGCCAAAAGGGCCTTGATCCATTCTATGAACTCATCTCGACGGTGGCTCTTAAGCGCATACTCAACTCTGTACCTTGAAGTCATGACAGTATGAGATTACAATAACTCTATTATCGCGGTTTTCATTAATTAAATATCGTAACTACTGTTGAGCTCTTCTTCTGTCTCTTTCTTCAGCAATGGATAACTTGATACCCTTACCCTTTGGTAATGAAACCCAAGGTTTACCAGCTTCATTACCAATAACGAAAACGTTAGATAATCTGGTAACGAAAGTGTTCTCAAGAGAGTCCTTGATGTGAACTAAATCGAAACCACCTTCGTGCTTTTCTCTGTGGGTTATGACACCAACACGTCCCAAGTTACGACCACCAGTAACCATAACTAATTTACCGGTGTCAAAGTGGACAAAGTCAGTGATCTTACCAGTAGCTAAGTCAATCTTAACGGTGTCGTTAGCTCTGATTAATGGGTCTGGGTATCTGATAGTTCTACCATCGTGGGTAACAACGTATGGAATACCTCTCTTACCTAATTGAACCTTCTTAACTTTACCTAATTTGTAAGAAGCTTCTTCAGCAGTGATTCTGTGAACAGCGAATCTACCTTTGATGTCGTAAACCAATCTGAAGTTTTCGTTGGTAGCTTCAAGAGAGATGACATCCATGAAACCAGCTGGGAAAGTAGAGTCGGTTCTGACTTTACCATCAACTTTGACGTGTTCTTGCATCAAAATAGCTTTAACTTCTCTACCGTTCAAAGCATATTTCAATCTGTTTCTTAAGAAAACGATCAATGGTAAAGATTCACTCAATTTGTGTGGACCTTGAGATGGTCTTGGAGCATATGTTCCAGACAATTTGTCCAACATCCAGTGAGATGGAGCTGCTAATCTTTTCAAATGTTTCTTTCTACATTGTTAGTGGTGTTACAGAAATTTACAAGAGAGTGAATACTGATAGTTGGTGCTGAGTTGAGTTGAATTTACTCCAACTGAGTTGAAGCAACGATGCTTCCACGAGCAATGGTGTGGCAAAAGAACTCTTCCTTCAGAAGTGTACATGCAACCGCAGAAGAGTCTCATAGATCAGGACGTGCCTGATATAAGACACCAAAGTGCAATGCAAAAACTTTTTCCCTCATCTGGAGTTCAACTCTCAAACTTCACCAACTAACAATATTCACTTATCATGACAAGGCTCCCTTCCAAGCTCGAAAGCTGGTATACCATGTTGCCATGGGTTTAGGTGATCAATGATCATGATATCTCTTGGATATAACATACGGGCCTCTTGCCATTTTGATAAATGAATAAAGTTGAGTGAAAAATTATGATGGAAAATTTTACTTATAGACAAAAGTCGTGTCTTTTGGTGAAAAAGCTCAAGAACAAAAACGTGACACAAAGCTCTGCCAGGGCTGAAGCCCCGTGATACTATACACCCTGACAACTCCACAACTACATACTCCACAGCTCAAGACGCCCCACAGTGACTTACAACAATCGTTTTTTATCGTTTATTCAATCCTAGCCGAACCTACCAAATTTAGCGAATGCTTTTCAAAAGACTGTGTCCTTTGGCTCTTGATAACTATTAGTGTTTAGAGCTGATCCTGATCCAATTTTAATATCTGAACCATCACCTTCAATTGATTGTTTGTTTTTCGTTTTATGACCTTTACTGACATTATGAGTGTATTTTTCCAATTCTTGATCCGTCATAACTTTGATCCAATCAATATTCAAATTGAATGGACCGTACTGTTTGTCCAACAAACCCACTCCAAGAGTTTTAATCTCAGATTTATTGATTTCACAGCCATCTTGAATGACCCCCCAGTTTGTCATGACAAAATCATCCAATGGTATTATAACAGTTTCCCATTCACCTGGTTTGTTTAAGAAAAGTCTGTGTTGAAATAAGTCTGTAACTAATGGGGTATTAGCTTGAATATTCACAAGATACTTCCTCCTATCACCTTGAACTCTCATAACAAGTGAGGAATATTGACTCCAGTCCCAATATGAATTACCACTAAGCCAGCTTTGATCTTGATCTTTTGTTCTAAACATTGCATAGCCTGAACGAGTTATTTCAGGATTCTCCTTTGGTAAGTCGAGATTAAGGTAACCGCAAAATTGACCACACTGCATTGTTGGATTATACTTGAAATCCACAGTTGAGTACCCGCCTATTTCTTTATCGGATCTGGTCAAAATGTTGGATAATGCAGTTTCAGGATTCCTTTTGAAATCCATGATGGTTTGAAATGGTTTAACCAAATTCAGCGTGTTGGTGCTATTGAATATTTTTGATAATGGTGAGCTAAAGGTAAATGTTCTTAATGACATGGATTGAATTGCGCAACAATGATGCTAAGTGGTTGATTTTATAGTGCGATTTTATTGCACATTCATGACACAAAATCCCAAAGTTCGGACTTGATCTCCACTATCGTATTCTTTATCAGGTGGGGAAACGTGTCAAGGTTCGAGCCCCACAGATTACTGATGATAATTTTGCTGCCCGGTGGCCGGAGGTGTATTACCAATTGCGCAATAATTAGTCGATGGACCCTTGAGTTTAGTCCATCAATGGGGCAAGCACTACCCCGGGTTGAGTTGTTCCTTGAGTGATAGCTTTCACCACCCATTTAACTATCAACTCCTATTATGGTTATGGTATCTGGGTTATGCATCCCCTATGCTTTATCTGTCTTTTTGCTGTATTGGTCGAGGATTATCAACCTTGGCCAAATCAAGATTTTTGTGGGGTTTCACTAGGTTCTTTGTGCTTCGAATTTTACCACATAAAATTGTGTGACTGGTTGGGGTTTTGGCTGACACTACGTTGTCGAGTATGAGCACAATTGTTCCAGTTGCTACAACTATTGAATGGTGTGTGGGCAAACAGTGAATTGCGCCGTGTCATTGAGTGTATCATTGTGGTGTGATCATTGTTGTCCCGGGTGTTCTCGTCTGTGTGTGAATGTCTCGGGGTGACTTGAACAGAACTCCGAAGCCATCTCGGCCCCGATACGAAAATATTGTGGATTGTGGTGAATTTTTCAGCTCTTGCAGATGACGATTGAACAGTTGCTGGGCCAGTGCTACAATTTGTGTGTGGGGCAAGCGCTACGAACATCAGCCTATTTGCCCGGCACTATTTTTCACAAGACACCGTGCTAGTTAAATTGGTGGTGCATAAACCTGTAAATGCAGTGGAAACAGTAACAGCGGTAAGTTACAACCAGCAAAGTTGCGCGTGGCTGTGCCTACTTGGGAACGTCCCATTCACTCGTATCAATCAACGGCTGCAATCATCACTGAACTAACACTAGTACTCGATTACTGGTTTAGGAAGTTTTCAGTCGCATTGGACCCTGACATCGCTGGGTGTGAAAGAAACGAAAGGTCGATGTGGACACAAACAGAAGTTTCCGTGTGACATTCGAGGTACAACCAACGCACTGCAATTCAAAGTCCTTCAGCCGTTTGACATATCGTGACGTCAGCCGTGTGACGTGGGGACTGGCGACGGGGACTCGAATAATTCGGTCTCAGTAATGGGTTTATAGTTTATTTGTACTCAATTATTTCCACAAATAACATAACTAACTGAAACATCAACAATTGAAGTGCCAATCTGTGTCTGCTCAATATTAACACAAACTCTTCTCGCACGCCTCATCTAATTTTGTTTCAGCTGAAATAGCAATTTAAACTCTTTTTCACAAACTCCTTCAACACTGTTATGAGCTATAACAACAATAACCCACCCCCTAATTACACTCCCCCTCCACATCCCAATTACAATGGCAATTACAATGGGTCACAAAATCAACAAAATTACCAAAATTACGATTATGAGGGCCAGCAACAGCAGCAGTTCACTGAGAAACCTGAACCATCACAGAACTTTGACGAAGCTTTCAAAGTCGAGAAGCCCAAGTGGAACGATTGGCCCTTCACGATCTTTTTCCTCTTGGTTGTGGCAGGTTTTATTGCTGTTGCAGGTATTACTGTCAATGCTTTGAGAGCTACATTTGACTTTCAAGGTACTTCAATTTACAATTCCGGTAACTCATTCTCCCTTAATACTAATACTGTCATCTTGTTTGCCTTCATTATAGTGGTGGCTCTTGTTCTATCGTTCTTGATCATTCTTTATGCCAGATTTGCACCCAAAGTGTTTATCACTTCTGCTCTTATTTTAAACATTATTTTGGGTCTTGGTACTGCTATTTACTACTTTGTTGAAAGATATTGGTCAGCTGCAATTGTATTCTTGGTATTCACTTTATTCACTGCTTGGTTTTATTGGTCCGCAAGACACAGAATTCCCTTTAGTGCTACCGTTTTGACCATTTGTATTGACGTTATGAAACGTTACCCTTCTACAATGTTGACTGCTTTCATTGGTTTGCTCATAAGTTCAGCTTTCAGTGTTTTGTTCTCTGTGGTCATTGTTGGTGTTTACGTCAAGTACTCTCCAAATCAAGACAACCAGGCTTGTGACGTGGGAGGAGGTGATTGTTCTCAAAGTAAAGTTATTGGACTCTTGGTGTTTGTTTTCTTTGCTGGATACTACATCTCTGAAGTCATCAGAACAATTATTCACGTGGTCATTTCTGGTATTTATGGTACGTGGTATTACTTAGCTGGTTCAGATCAAGGTGAACCAAGATTTCCAGCATTGGGTTCACTCAAAAGAGCTTTTACTTATTGTTTCGGTTCGATTTGTTTTGGTTCTTTGATTGTTTCGTTGATTCAACTTTTGAAAGCTTTTATCCAAATGGTGAGACAAAATGCTTTTGCTTCTGGTGATAACTGCGCTGGATGCGGTTACTTGATCTTGGAATTCTTTGTTGGTATTCTTGAGTGGTTGGCACGTTACTTTAACCATTATGCTTATTGTTACGTTGCTTTGTACGGTAAAAATTACATTAGATCTGCTAAAGACACTTTTGACTTGCTCAGATTCAAGGGTATGGATGCATTGATCAATGATTGCTTCATTGGAACTGCTTTGAATTTCTACAGTATTTTTGTGGGATACTTGGTGGCATTATTAGCTTACCTTTATCTCAGATTCACCAAGCCTGCTTACAATGATGATGGTAATTTTTATGCCCCAGTTATTGCATTTGGGTTCTTAATTGCTGGTCAAATTACAAGAGTTACATTAGTTGTACTTGATTCTGGAGTTTCAACATTCTTTGTAGCTTTAGCCAAAGATCCAGAAGTTTTCCAAATGACGAATAGGGACAGATTCGATGAAGTGTTCAGAAACTATCCACAAGTTCTCCAAAAAATTACTTCAGACCACTAGTTTAATTATTTAAAAAGACTAATGAACCACCTAGATTTTAGTACCACGCTAGCGCCAGCTCGCACTAGAAATAGGCCCCGTCATTTTGACTGCGCGCCTTTATCACTATCATTATCACAATGCTAACCCTCGCAATTGGTGACTTGTACATCCCGGATAGGGCCATTGATATTCCACAGAAGTTCAAGAAACTTCTTGCACCTCTACCAGCCAAGACTCCTTCCAACCCAAAAATGGCAGAAGTTTTGTGTTTAGGGAACATCACCCAATCGCTTGACACTCTCAAGTTCTTGCATAATCTCTCACCATCATTTCACCTCGTGAAGGGTGAGTTTGACGATTGTGATAAGCTCGTTCAAGAATTGAATCAATTGGACGAGAAGCAGCAGTTGAAAACCTTACCAGCATACAAAGTCATAAGTCAAGGTAACTTGAAGATAGGAATAACGAATGGGTACGAAATTATGCCGAAAAACGATGGTCTATCCTTACTGAATTTTGCTAGAGAAATTGATGTTGATATACTTATCTGGGGTGGAACTCATAAAGTTGAAGCGTACATCTTGGACGGTAAGTTCTTTATTAATCCTGGTAGTGCTACAGGGGCATTTGGATTTGACTGGGCTGATGAACTCGATGACTCCACGGAAAATGAGGAAGAGAATGAAGAGGTGCAGCAAGCAGAAACACCAGAAGATACAGCATTGGTAAATGACACCACCAAATTAAGTATAAAGGAGGGAGAGGAGGAGCAAGAACAAGATACGAAAGAGGATGAAGAAATTAAAGAAGATGAGGCTACAAAAGAGGACGAAGAAACAAAAGAAGAGGACAATGGCAGTACCAAGAAGAGTATACCTGAATTGCCAAAGGATGACGAATCGTTTCTGGAAGAATTTGACGATATCACCGATGACCACATTCCATCATTCTGTTTACTAGACACCGAAGGGTCCAGGTGCACACTTTATATCTACACATACTTGGATGATGAAGTTAAAGTCGATAAAGTCACCTACAATAAGGAAGAGTTCAACTAAAAGATATCATGTAATATTACACACTAGTTCATTAATCATATGGGTTACGCTTGCACTGCAGAATAATGCAATACGAATTCTTTCTTTATCTTTTCCCAGTTATGAGGGTCAAAAAAGATATAAACACCCTTTTCAACGTCTTGGCTGATAAGTACTGGTTCAACATTTGAATCTTTTGTTAACCAAACTTGAATTTCTTTATGGTATCTCCAGTTTCTTGCTACTAGTTCTCTTGCAGCATACTCTTGTAATGCATCTCTTGGTCTCATATAGAAGATGAAGAAAAGTGTTTCGTCTGAGAACAGCTGGATTTTGGTATCACAAGGTTCCGGTGGAGGAATTATATTCTTATCTTGGAATACTTGTGGGATAGTGAAGTACGGCTCAACGTCTGAACGAGATGTTTCTGACCATGGTGATGACAAATTTCTTAGTATTTGAGAGTCTTTGCTCAAATCCAAATCAAGTAAATTGACGTCTTGGCCGATTGCAAAAGTGTTTTTGTCGGACTGCTCCATTTTGGCAAGCGACTTTATACCAGCAAGTCCATATTTGTCGGTGTCGGTCAACCCTGGCGGGAGAATTGTTGTACCCATTTTGGATTTCGTATTGAGAGCGTGAGAACAATATTGAAATGATTGGGTGAGACACGTTTTTGTAGAAAGGTTCAGTCGCTAGCGAATAGTACTGGATACTGAGAGATGTAGGTTACTGGTACTTCACGAGTCAATGGGTGCTGCTCTGCGATGCAAGAATTTTGGAGTCGTTAAATTGCGTTTTTTGCAAAAATTATAGTTCGACGGTATTGACTTCGGGAAGTTTTCAGGAGTTAGTCGTTAACATGGGCAATGCTACAGAAATCACTTCAACTGCAAAGACGCTTCGGTTAAATGTCATGCAATTGATAATATTTATACAGGACAAACTTCACTTAAGGGAAGTGCCATCTAGCAATCTCATCGCGGCATGATTAGGACTCTTCCCAACATTTTAATTACAGGAACTCCAGGATGTGGTAAGACAACACATGCAATTGCAGTGAACGACAAATTGTCTGGGTTCAAACACATCTCAATTAGTGACTTTGCTAAGGACAATAATTTTATTGAAAGCTACGACGAGAAACTCGACACCCATGTGGTGGATGAAGAGAAAATGCTTGATGCTTTAGAACCTGAATTAGAGAAAGGTGGTGTTATTGTTGATTGGCATGTTTGTGAAGTTTTTCCTGAAAGATTGATCGACTTGGTGGTGGTTTTAAGAACTGATAATTCAAAATTACATGAAAGACTAACAAAACGTGGCTACAAAGACAATAAAATTCAAGAGAATTTAGACTGTGAAATCATGGAAGTGATTATTCAAGAAGCTCGTGAGTCTTATCAACCAGACATTGTTGTGGAGTTAACATCAAATTCAGAAGCAGAGATTAATGATAACGTTGAAAGGATCATTAGTTGGGAAGCCAATTGGGTCAAAGATCATCCTGACGGTGTCAACGGAGAGAGAAAAGTCGTCGATGACACCAACGGGTTGGAAGACGAAGAAGAAGAAAATTTCACTGACGACAGTGCAAGCGAAGAATTACCAGAGGACGACGAAAGTTACTCTGAAGAAGTAGCTGGGTTGGATGATGATGATGACGATGAAGAGAAGGCGGACTATGACGTGGACGAAGACGATAAAGAAGTTATTGCTGATACGAAAGGGGAAGAAGACGACCAGGACAGAGAAGTTGACCAACAAGACACAAAGCGCAGGAAGACAAAGTAAGTAATGTGGCTTTGTATGTGACTCAAAGAGGTAATGTGGTAGATAAGATTAAGTGTTCATTAAATGTATAAAAATGGTATGTCATAATGGGTATAAAGCTAAAAGAAGCTCAAGAGAATTCTTTTAACGTAGTATAACACAGCAAACACCATTAAGAACAATGCAGCATAGTAACCTTTGGTTATGGCAATGTAAGACCATTTATTCTTGATTCTTGCCAAATTATGTTTCTCTAATTCAGAGACACAAATTGCATTCTGTTTGAAAATGAATTTTGATTCTTCAATGATTTCTTGTTTCTCTTCTTCGGACAAGAAATTTCTAGTAAATAATTCATAATCTCTCTTGTAAACAATTCTTAATGTTTCCATGTCTTCAACGTCAAAGTTGAAAAAATTGATTCCCATCTTGACAATCTCTTCATGTTTGTAGCCAGGCTTTTGTGGGAACATTCCAGTAGCTTTTGAAACATTTGATTTCAACACTTTACCACCAGCAAATAAAGCTAAGTACATAACATGCATGTATGCCAATAAAATGTAAGGTTTCTCCTTGGAGATAGTTTCAATATGTTTAGAGAATTTGATTTGTTCTGGCATAATTGGGTTAACAAACTTCTCCTTATGATCGTTGTAGTAAAACATAAGATCTTGTTCGGCTTTTGCAGTTCTTGCAATTTCCGGCTTCCAAATTTTCTTCAACATCACCACATATTTGTCAGTTTCAGCATCAGGTCTTGTGAATTGATAATCCAAAGCTCTCTCAATACTTTGGAAAACATGGTAGAAACTTTGTAATCCTTGTCTATAAATTTTGTAGTCTCTTAATGCTAATGCAAATTTTAATGTAACTTGTTTATCGATTTTATCATGAAGTGGTCTTGTTTCAGTATTGATTCTGTTGGCTAAAGCACCAACATCATTTTTTAATGGTAAAATTTCTGGTCTAGAATTCATTGTGGTGAAATACAGCGACTTGGTTTCTTATATATGTAATAACAACTCATCGATATATCCGGTATTTGGAGTTTTTTGTGTAAGTTGATATCAGGACTTATCGGACACTGCGAAAAGTAAATTTCACGTGATGCTTTCACTATTGTTTTAACGTACGATAGTAATACGAATTCCAAACGGCTGACCATTTTACTAATCGGTTTTCAATACTAGTCATTTGAACTTATGTATGTTGCAGTTAAAAATTGGTATTAGTTTTATTGGTTGATACATAAGTCCGAAGTCGCCAGCAATTCGCTTTTCATGAAAAACACAAACACGTCTCGCGTGAGCCACAAAAGAAGAACCCTTAAATTGTTTTTATTGTACCTACGTAATTCATAATTGTATAAAGCTAAAAGAGAATAGATAAAAGTTTCTTCCAGAAAGGGGAATTTTTGAATCTTTCCTTTTCGTCTTCTCTCTCTAATTCTAAAATCTCTGCATCATAGATTGTTCTGTCTTCATCCAATTTAACATCTGGAATGCTGATGATAAATTTCCAGTTTCTTGTCCAGAGTTTATGTCCAATGTAGAGGACAAGGATCATGAAAACTCCCAAGTAATTTTGGAAAAAGTGGTTGACATCTGGCTTACCATCACCACCAACTGGGTATAATGCAACCCAAAATTGTGCAATAAGAATGAGTGCATTGATAATAATTGATAACCATGAACCCCAAATTCCTGTAGGAGAAACATAACCTAATGATGAAAGTGGCACGTTATGGTATTTCAATGCCATTCTGAATCTTATGTGACAAACACAAATTGCTGGCCAAACGAAAATGAATGAAATAGCACTGATGGCTAATAACCAATTGAAAACTGCTTCTTGATCTTCATAACTTGCAATGAAGCAGAAGAATGATCCAATAACAACAAGAATCCATGCTCTTAATGGACGTCCAGTTTTATCAAAGTAGTCAAACCATTTTGGGGCTAAACCTTGACGAGCCATTGATAATAAAATTCTTGGACTTGAGTACATGGCACTTGTTGCCACAGAAGTGACTGAAATTAAAATGACAGCATTGATGAAGTGTGATAAAATTCTTGCATTTTGTTCAGCTGCAATAACGAATGGAGATGCATGATGACCACCACTTGATCCCATTAATTGTGGTGAATTGTATGGCACAAGTAAACCGACGAAAGTCAATGAACCCATAAAGAAAATGGTAATACGGTAGAAAACCAATTTACAAGAAGAACTCATAGCTTTTCTTGGATTTGCCTGATCAGCAATACTCAATGAAATGAATTCGGTACCACCGAATGAAAATGCAGATGCAACGAAAACTGAACATAAACCTTTGAAACTTGTGAAAGCACCAGGATCTCTCCAGTACCTACCACCAATAAAACCATGAGGACCTCCTCCAACATCAACAATAAGACCGAATAAGATGAACCCAATCAACATGAGACATTTTGTTGAGTTCATAACAAATTCTGCTTCAGCGTAACCTTTAGCACCACAGAAATTAATGGCTATAACCACCACAAGAAAAATAGCTGTGAATACATCAGAATTAATTGTGGTGTTCCAATACTTTATGGTCATGGCGGCGGTGACCAATTCCAAAGAAACAACAGAAGCCCATTGGAAGAAGTAATCCCAACCAAGAGCAAAAGCAGCTGATTCATCAATAAATTTTCTGAAGTAAGCTTGGAAACCACCTTGCAGGGTTGAGTAAGCAACCGATAACTCACCAGCTGAAAACATTGTCGGTATAAGCATCAAATAACCAACGATTGCATAACCAACTAATAAGAATAAAGGGCCTGCATCATGCAATCTACCACCACTTGCAACTAAAAGACCAGTACCTAAACCAGTACTTATAGCCATAAGACTCAAATGACGTTTAGAAATTGGTTTTGGAGGTGGTATATCATTTTCATCAGCTCTTTGGAATGAATCTACTAAGTTTGGCCAGAATCCAACTTTCTTAGATTCAACTGAAAGAGTCTTCAATTCATAATCTTCAGACACTGGGGATTTTTCTCTCACCTTTGACATGATTGAAAATTAATCTGGAGGAACATGGTTTTTAATAAGAAACTTGCGGCAATTCTGTTTCCGGTAATGATCAAACCCTATCCGGTTTCGGGTGCGTGGGTACAGGACCTCATCATTTATTTACGTCAAATCGCGAACAAAAGAAACTCAGCGGGCGTGATTTTTCCAGGCACGTCAAGTTAATGACTTGGTGAAAAAACCCAAGAAAATGGGTATTGAAAATAGAAGTCGCTCTACATGATACTGGGAAGGTATTAGTGAAGAAAACTGAATTCAAGAATGTTTTGCTACAGGTTAATTATAGCAAAATATTATCAAAGTAAGTTCAAGCGAGATGACTTAATTTCCTACAAGTAAACCCATTTCTTTTGTTGCATGACGGCGGGGACAAATTGCCTTCCACAATTCGCCTTGCCAAATTTATCCGAGTACATTTATTGGTCCCAACCCGAAAATGATTACATAATTGAACTCGCGCTAGTGAAAAATCGATTGACATTTGCTCATAGATTATTGGCTAGTAACAATTGCTAGTATCAAATCTATCATAGAATCAATTAAAGAATCAGTTCTTTGGGAATTAAAAATTGAATGGTTTTAGTTTATGAAAAGACTCACACTTACAACCACGATTTTGCTACAGTTTCACTAGCTTATTTGAATCGGTATCCTAATCCCTTTGCTAAACATGTTTTAAGTATTGATACCATTGAAAGTAGAGTGGATGATGATGGGAACTTGTGGTTGACTAAGATCATGGTGAAAACTGGCAGATTGCCTAAATTTATCAAACCATTTTTGGGTACCAATTTAAACAGTTGGATAATTGAAAAGACAGTTATAAATCCCAAGACCAATCAGTTGATGACTTATTCAGCGAATATTGATCACCACCGATTTATTAAAGTCGAAGAGTATCTTACTTACTCTCCTGTAGATAGTGGGTCCACCAAGATGAAGCATAGAGTGCTCTTTTCATCGAACTTTGTGGGGTTCAAGTCTCGTATTGAAGATTGGAGCCATCGCAAATTCACCTCGAACGTTGACAAGTCAATTAACAGTCTTGACTACGTGGTGAGTGAAATCAGAAGAAGAGGTTGGATCAAGAATAAGAATTTATGATTAATGATAGCATAATGTACAGCATGAATAGTGAGGGTAGCGTAACTAGCATAGACCGCCGGCGGTAGGCGGCTTAGCTGAAGAGGGGCAGTACCATACCGTCAGAACGGGGTACAGCGGAAGTATCGGTGCGTTAACGGTGTGGAAGACGCACCGTGACTTGAGTCGGACCGCCGGTGACCCACCACGCCAGTGAGTCATTTTCATCAGTTAATGGCTCATATGGTGTGCACAATGACCACAGTAGTAGTATGGGGCACTATAACCACTCAGATAATTTGTGGTATGCTCCACAGTGAAGACAAATTATTCACTTGCACTACCCAAGATAACTCACATTTTTGAACCCTTAATAGTATGACCTCAAAAACCAGTCCTAAACTGACACGGCGCCATTCACTGTTCTCGTCACCACTGTCACCGTGGTTTAGACGGAATTCGTTCCTTTCGACTGCCATGATTCAGAGCGAGAACATCTCGGTGTATGAGAGTAGTTACTATTCTGACTCCTCCTATAATATAATCAGCCTCAAGGAGTGTCAGGGGTTCATTTTTAATCAAGACCTTTTTGCATCGCCTTATCAGCAACTGAAGCTGTTGGCAAACGAACGGAAATATAGGACAAAATCAAATGAAAAAATCAGGAGACACACTTCGTATCATTCACAGAGGCCGCAACTTGCTGCCGCAAAGGATGAATCTGCAATAGAAGATGATGCCGAAGTTGAAGCTGAACTCGAAGCCGAAATGACTGACGAAATTGACGAGTACGATGAAATGGATACTGGGTATAAAGTACATGTGACAGAAATCGTCGTGAACGAAAGCGACGATATCTTCCCCAAGTAATGATAATGAACAACAATACAAGAGATGTAAATGACGGCGAGAATAACGACGAGATCACATGTCTACACGGGGTTTCTTGGCCAGTTGGTTGTAATGGATTCAGGTAGGATAAGCTGCACTTGCCTTACAACCAAGTAGTGAGACGAACTTCGAAGAAATTCGACTGTTCTATTGAGTGATCCCTGATTGGCACACCGCCCTGTTTCACTATTTTACTTTCAGAGTACACGCGGACAAGTCAACTTCATCAGCTGGGCCATTTACAATTCTCAGGGATATCACAATCAATTAACTGGGATGTTTTCGCATTAATGTCAGACCTCGAGAAAGCAGCCTTAGCTTACAGCGAAGCACAAGGAGTTCTTAATGATCTTGTTGGTGCCAGATCAAAACTCGAAACACAATACCAAGAGAATAAGATAGTGCTTAGTGAATTCGAAAATCTTAATGAAGACCTGAAAATTTTCAAATTAACAGGACCAGTGTTACTCCCACAAGATTTCACAGAGTCCAAAATGAACGTTGAAAAGAGAATAGAGTTCATTCAGGAAGAAATAAAGAGAGCCGAATCCAAAATCGTCGACCAACAGAAAAAAATTGAAGACGCAAGAGCTGAAGTTGTCAGACTAAGAACCAAATAGTTTCACTAAATAGTTTATCATTATGTACATATTAACCTCTAACTAACTGTGATTTAACTAGATTCATTATTCCAATGGCGTTGAAGACAGTCCACTGTTCAACATCCTCGTACATCTCTCCTAAATGGTCAATGTTTTTGACTTTATCTCTGACAAATTCACTGGTACGACTGTAACCTGGTGTTGTATCCTGTAACATGAAAAGCTCAGATGAAACATAAACAGAACTAATACTTAACCGTTTAGCATACCACGCAAAATCATTTGATTTATCTCCAGCATAGAAAGCAATATCATCACCAAGATTGTGTAATTCTTCCATTGAAGATGGCACGTTATACGGCACCAAAAGCTGTGAAATCCCACTTGATAATTTCCCAATCACAGGAATATTGTACGATAATCTCTTGTTGATTAACCAGGCAATTCTGTCGTATTGATCGGTCACTGAGTGGAAGTCACTTTTAGCGTCACTTATTTCCATTTGCAAATCTTGTCTCTTGAGCTTGAGCCAGTGCAACATAAGCTGAAGTTCAAGTGAGTGCCCATTGAACGACGAGGTCAAAACTGACTGCACAGAATCTGAATATTTCAAGTCTTGAATGGCCTGAGAAATACACTTTTCGTCAAATCCGTATTTTGGAACATATTCAAGTGACTTGCTCAAGATTTTATTTTCAAGTTTGTTGGAGTCAATGATGATATTAGAGGCAGGATGGTCAAATGAGTGGTAAGCCCGAAAACGGGCAAGTCTCAATGGAGCTTTCAACGAAGACTTGAACATAAAAGTGGAACAATTCGCGAGTTCACCATCACCAGTTTTCATCAAACGCTATCAACAACGAATCGACATCGGAGTTAAAACCTTCCAAAATCATCAACAGCATAATCATTCAGTACAGGAGTCATCAATTCTTGTCTTTTGTCTCTAAAACTTGCCACTCAAGCTCTCAAAATCTAAATATGCTCATTAAACCTTGGTCTGAAACACAGGCTCCTCGTCACGTTTTCGAAGAAGAAGTTGACTCAGATAAACCCAATTTAATCCCCACAATAGAAATTGACTTTCAGCCTCAAGAAGAAATCGAATTTTTCTTGGTGGCGCCTCAAACTACCAGAGTTGTCACTCAAAATTTGCCCCACAGACGTAAAGTTGGTCAAATTCTGGTGAAGTACCCACAAATCAATAGCTTGACCTCTAAAGATGATGAAGAATATGATGAGGACGAGCAACTTTATGCGGCCATCATGGAGAAGAGTCTCAAAGATAAGTTTCAGGACTTGAAAATTGAAATCTTCCAAACTGATAATTCTATTAGTATTGAAGTACCTCACATCACCAACATTATAGCCACAAATATTCTTGCAAAGACACTCACCAAGCAAATGAAGTCACACGTCAAAACATGGATAAATTTGTCACCATGTTCTTTGAACAATACTCAAACATTGAACAAACTTGGTAACTTGGACTCCAAAATTCTTGAGTGCATTCCCCAAATGAAACCACCCCATTTCATTACAGGTATATCAGCAGCTATAAGTCTGCAGTTATCGGTTTCAGGTGGTCAATTTGTCACACTTATTCTCAATGCAGAAGGCCAACCAGGATACGAAAAATTGGACAACGATTCTCTTATAGATACCAGCAATCTAGTTTCCCAGATCTTGGGAATCAAAGATGAGAAGTATTTGAAAGACGTCAGCTTGCTGGTAAGGAAAAAGAATTCATACTCTAACTCCATGATTTACATATAATTCAGCTTGTTGAGTTTCTCATAGACAAGAAACAATTCCATAATACTGATACAGAAGAACTGAATGGAACTTGGAAACTCCTGGGTACTAATAAGAAGTTTATGAATTGCACTGGAAACCAAACACTGTAGTTAATCAACAAAGTTTTCAAGTAGATTCTACTGAGTTTATCCTTTGTATCTTCCCAGCTACCTGTTTCTAGAACTATTGTACCATATGTGAAGAACATAAAGAGTGATATAGGAGAATAAACAAACTGATCAGTCATGACTTTCCTCAACACTTCGATGAACTTGGGATCTTTTGCATAGATTTGTAGGAACTTGTACCACCAGCATTGGAAGAATGACATTATGAACCCCCAACACATAAAGCCAGCAAGCCTATTGAACTGGAAGTATGTTAATTCGGGTATAGGGTTGGTGTCATCGTTCAAATCTATATCTGGATTGTAAGCTCTCATGCCAACATCATCACTGGCAACAGACTCATTATCTCTTTGTACAAATTCGATAAACCTGTCAATTCCTTCTATATCTTCGAGATCGGGTTCCTCGTCGTCGTCGTAGGGTTGAAACGAGCCGGCGTTTCCTCCTATGTCATTTGAGTTAAAGGAAATTGATGTGGAATTGCCTCTATCGATTCTGAACGTGATGAGCGGAACGTATGATTTGTAGCTTAGAAGACACTGCGCTAGTGTTTCTGAGATCCCGTATAAGACCAAGTTGGTGACTATTATGGTAATGAGTGAGTTTTTCATGTACATTTCTGTGTACTTGAACGTCAACTTTAGGAGGAAATTGCCCAAAATGTAGATGATGAAGAAGTTGACTAACGGGATATGGTAAATCCTTATGCAGTTTATTACACGTGTGAACATTGTGTGGGTTGGAGCGGGTGAAGGTACGCCGCTTTCAGTATCAAGTGTGATAGCCATAATTGTGAGAAGATAAGATTAGTGAGTATTAGCAAAAGATTAATTTGTACTTGGTCAACTCAATTGAGGTGCTATTGTAGGAGTTTGGACTGAAGTTGACGATCGAAGAGGTTAGCAAGGATGAAGGCTTCCAAGTCGAATTTTCTAGACAATAATGAACTTTAACGTGGTCAATTTGCATTTTTTGCAGCATTTACAAAATATCACGTTGGAGGAGCTTCGTAACATTGGAGGGAAAGGAACCCATGACTAAACACCAGCTCAAACAATTGACGTTACCGATTCGTACTACTATTTAAAAGTGTCTATGTCAGAGAAGTTGCAAAAAATGCACCAGACGTCAAATTGCTCCGATATCATCACCAACTCAGAGTCACCATCACACATCCAGCACGTTTAGTAATTTTGGCTCTTCTACAGTTCAGCCAAATATACTTGCCAACCCATATTTACCCTTTACACGACCTCCGTCCAATCAAAATTCTCATATATTCATTACTCGCATCACCACTATCATGTCCTACACAAAGAGCTATGAACCGATTAGAGGCGAACCACCTCAAGCGGATTATGAAGTGATTGATGTTGATCCTTACTTCTCACGTGTTGTTGGATACTTTAGACCATCAGACTACTTAACGTGGGCTGCAACAACTGCTGCATTCCCATTATCTTTACAACTTTGGGAAAGAATAGAACCAAGTGCTGGTGCTTTCAAGGCCCCAGGTAAGGTTCCTGGCACTGCACTTCGTGCGGCCACTCTTATTGGTTTTGTTGGTGGTTTTTACTTATCATATGTCAACTCTTCCAAGAGATTCCTTGGCTGGACTGAAAATGCAAGAGAAGTCAAAAAGGATAGATACGAAATCAAGAAACTCTTATCACAAGGTAAACTTCCTTATCATGAAAATGAGAGTGTTTTAGATGACAGAGTTAAGGATATTTCCAACAGAAACTCTCAATATTCTTTCACATTAATGGCTATTTTGCCATGGTTTAACACTTCTTACCACCCATATCATGGAGTCAACATTCAAAAATACTATGAGAACAGACCAGGTGAAGAAGAATGGGGGTTCCAATTAAAACCATACGAAGAAATCAAAGCTCAATATGAGAAGAGAATAGATTAAGCATGTAGTTAATAAAGATCAAGTAAAAATTCTTGTAAGTGTAGTGGAGCTACAATTGTGATTGGAAACTGTCAAACCAACTACCAATAAGTCCTGTCAAATAGTGAATACCCTTCCACGTGATGGTGCTTATACATCGCGCTTTTGTTTACAAAACAATCATGTCTGGAGAAGAAGAAGATTACACGACGCTACCACTAGAGGACCGTCTTGTGCACAAAGTATGGAAGGCACGTCTCGGTGCTTATGAAGAATCTATAAAAGCATTCGAGAACTCAAGATCAACTTCAGACGATTGTTTCTCACCATTTAATCCTGATGTCCTCAAAAAGATCATCACTGATCTGAATGTTGTGGCCCAGCAAACTGGAATTTCATTGTTCTGTAACTTCTTGAAGTATGGAGCTTCACCACAAACAATTGACAAACTCAAAACTGGTGGCGTTCTATCAGCATTAGCCGAAAAGGGTCTAGCTTCTGCTCGTCCTGCTACTAAGGATTTCACTTACGAAGCATTTATGTTGTGTATAGAGATTGGCTCTCCAAACTCAATTGTCGAAGAGATTCTTCCTTTTGCTTCAAGCAGATTGCCCAAGTTGGTGGCGGGAGTGGCTACTGTCTTAACCCTAATTGTTCACAATTTTGGATGTATGGTCGTATCTCCAAAACCAATTATCGAAGTATTACCCAAATTGTTCAGTAATGCCGATAGAAATGTTCGTGTCGAAACAAGTAAACTAGCCGTGGAATTGTATATGTGGATAAGAGAAGGTCTAACCACTTTATTGTTTCCCAACTTGAAACCTATTCAGCAAAAGGATTTAACAAAAGCGTTCGAGGCTGCTGGCACAGAAACACCAAAACAAATAAGACTAACTAGAACCCAACAAGAGTCTCAATTGCAGTCTACAGAGCTTGATGATGAAGATGTTATAATGGAAGATGTAAGTGCTCCATCTGCTCCTCAATTCGACGCATTTGATCTCATGGATCCCGTTGAAGTATTATCTAAGCTCCCCAGTGACTTCTCATCTCGTATAAGCTCCACAATATGGAAAGATAGGAAAGAAGTGCTTGAAGAGGTTCACGCAATTCTTAGCAAAGCTCCAAAGTTGAAGAACGATGACTACTCTGATCTCATACGTGTTTTCGCAAAGTGCATGAGAGATGCCAATATTCAAGTTGTTCAGTTGGCAGCAGATTGTGTCAATTTCATCGCAAAAGGTTTAAAAGCTGCATTTCAAAGATATCAATCAATCATTCTAGTTCCTATGCTCGAGAGGACGAAAGAAAAGAAACCTTCAGTGTCTGATGCTCTCTCTGATGCCCTTGATTCCATCTTTGCCGCATCGTCTTTGTCAGATATACTTGATGGTACTCTTGCAACCATGGCTCATAAAACTCCACAAATCAAGATATCAGTTGCCAATTTCTTACAAAGATGTATCGCTGCAACAACTATACCTCCTAATAATGACGAAGTTGATGACATTATGTCATCTACCCTCAAATTGTTGAATGACGCTCAGGAACCTGTGAGACAATCAGCCATTCTCTTGATAGGAACATTGATGAAAGTAACCGGTGAAAGAAGCATAAAAGGAGCATTGGAAAAAGTGGACGAGAATAGGAAGGCCAAGATTATGAAGGCCTACGAAGAAGCACAAGTCAAGGCTACGTCCACTCAAGCACGCACTCAAAGCTCTACGAGACCATTATCGCTCAGGCCCAACAATAGTCCTGGTGATAAGAAGACTAGGACCCCCAATCTTGGCCCATCCATTCCTACAAAGAGACTGGCCACTTCACCCGCAGATCGAGCAGAGAAGTCTTCAAATTACGGAAGAAGCCTAACAGGAAGGTCGCTCAATTCTAACTCGATTGTACCGAGGTTATCACCAATTGGCAGTTTTAATAAGGAGAATGAAGCTCAAATCATAGACTACAAGGAATTCCAGGCTTTGAAGGCAGAGAAGGTTTCATGGTTGCAAGAGAAGCAGAAATTACTAGCAGCTAACGAATTACTTAAGAACGAGAACTTCGCTGCGAGCCAGGAAGTCTCACAAATCAAGCTAACATTGGAAAGAACGTCTAAGGAATACAACAATGCATCATTGATGCTCAAGCAAAAGGATACCCAAATTTTAAGGCTTAATAGTGAGATCGAGAACTCCAAACTCAAGATACGAGATTTAGAGCAAACTATTGAGATGATGAAGCTACAACAGAAGGCGCCAGCACAACCAAATGATTTAGGAGCTAGTTTATATACTCGTTCCAGATCCACATCTCCACAGAAGAATCTAATTCCTCAAGAATTTAACACGGGCAGGATATCATCTGGAGGTTTGAGTTCCAGGGTGAAGAGACTCTCTATAGATGCAGAAAACCAGAAGGACGCCCAACAACTGAGACACGCCAGCCCAACCAAATCAGCAGCCGCATCATCAAGTTTGTATAACAAACCACCAACAGAATTTGATGATTCTGACGAGAGCTGGAAAAAAGCTGCTGAAATTACTAATCAACTCAAGGCAAGGATTGAGAAGATGAAGGCTAGAAGTAGGGCAACTGCTTCTTCATTGGACAACTTGTAAATGCAGCTAGCTGTAACAAGGTCCCAATTTTTGTTTGTCGTGCCATACCCAATCTGAAAAATTTCATCCGGAATCGGGGCAGATTGCGAACGTACAACACTGAGACAACCATGAGTAATAAGTTGAGAATCTTGGTGCCCATCAAGAGGGTGATTGACTTCGCTATCAAGCCTAGGATCAATAAGGCTCAAACAGGAGTTGAGACCAAAGGTGTAAAGTTCAGTATGAATCCATTTTGTGACATCGCTTTGGAGGAGTCATTGAGACTTAGAGAAAACAATAAGGACTTGGTGGAAAAAATTCACGCTGTGTCCATTGGCCCAACCAAAGCTCAGGATGTTTTAAGAACTGCACTTGCTAAAGGTGCTGATACTACAACTCTTGTTGATGTTGGAGACGAAGAAGTTGAACCATTAACAGTGGCTAAAATGTTACAGAAAGTTGTGGAGAAAGAAGACTCCAATTTAGTCATTTTAGGTAAGCAGGCTATTGATGATGATGCTAATCAAACTGGTCAAATGTTAGCGGGACTTTTGAATTGGCCCCAAGCTACGAATGCATCAAAAGTTGAAGTTGATGGTGAGCATGTCACTGTCACTAGAGAAATCGATGGTGGTGCAGATACTTTAAGAGCTAAATTACCACTCATTATCACCACTGATTTAAGATTAAACGAACCAAGGTACGCATCATTGCCTAACGTTATGAAAGCCAAGAAGAAACCACTTGAAAAATTAAAAGCTTCTGATTTGGGTATAGAAATTTCCAAAAGACTCGAAACATTGAAAGTTGTTGAACCACCTGCAAGAGAACCTGGTGTCAAGGTGGAATCTGTTGATGAATTAATTTCCAAGTTGAAAGATGCTCAAGCCATTTAAATAGACTCGCACTCAATAAACCAACTTCTTATGTCAACAACGCCCGTATCAGAAGCATTCAACTTTGTATCTCAAGCCATAAACCAATCGCAATCGAGCTTTCCTTTGTTTATTGGTGTATGTGGACCACAAGGTTCTGGTAAGACATACTTAACCACCAAGCTCGTTGACCATCTTGCAGAAGCGTACCCAACCAAATCAATTGTGGGGTTCCTGCTTGATGATTTTTATCTCACTTTCGACGAACAACAACGTCTCAATAACGAAGTCCCAGACAACAAGCTTCTTCAGGGTCGAGGATTACCTGGCACTCACGACATGCCCTTGTTAAAGCAGGTCATATCAGACATAAGAAGTGGTAAACCAGTTCAGATCCCACAATACGATAAGTCCAAGTTCGATGGGAAAGGAGACAGAATGGACGAAAGCAATTCGATAAAGAAGGATAAAGTTGACGTTGTGGTGCTTGAAGGTTGGTTCACAGGGTTTCAAGCTGTAGATGACAAGGCTATAAGACTCAGATGGTTTTCATTACCAAGCAAAAGCACAGCTATCTCGACTCCATTACATCACATTGAAGACATCAACAAGAGACTTCAAAAGTATCAAGAGATTTGGGACAGTTTTGACTATTTCATTTTTATGAAGACGGACGATCTTCAACGAATTTACAACTGGAGATTGCAGCAGGAACACGCATTGATTCGTGAAAATGGTACTGGAATGACTGACCCTGAAGTTGTTGCTTTTGTTAACAGGTACATGCCAGCATATGAGCTCTATTATTATGAGATGTGTGCAAAAGGTGTTCTTACTAGCGGTAGGAACTTGAAATTAGTGATTGATGAAGCAAGAACATTGTTGGACCATGAAGTCATCTGACGGAACTGATGTCAGTTGGCTAGCTCGTAGTGGACGATGTTGGTGGGATGGTCAAGGATTCAATAGATATTCTAACCTGATTAGACCACTATGATCGCCATTTGCAAGGCTTTCCAGGGTACTATTTGCTTCTAAATTCGACTGCTGGGTCAGTTGTAGTTTAATGGCACTTTCAATTGTAGTTACTTTCTCGTAGATCTGCTGAATAGCTTGCTTCAACTCTTCTACATCTTGTTTACTCACTGCGTTGGCAAGCTCGACTGTTGTTTGTTGCAGCATCATTTTGGAACTGACATCAACAACCTTAGAGGTTGCTAAAATGGTTTCACTTAAACCTTCTTCTAAAGCTCCAATTCTCTGTTGGAGAGCTTCAAGGACCAGATCCAGTGACTTGGGCTGCTTGATAATTGGTTTATTTACAGGTTTACGATTTGGTGATGGTGCACGAGAAGGGGGCCATTCGTTGGCCAAACTTCGAGGAACTTTCCCACCAAGTAATTCACGTACTTCGGTGACTATCTGGTCACTAGGGACATCAAACATACCTTTATATGGAGCGGCATTATTAAGACCAAATGGCCCATCGCTGCTTATATCTGTCAGATGTAAGTCCATCGCGCAAACATGTCCAGCTTGAAGGACTTCCTTAATAGTACGTGAAATGGAGATCAATTGGGTTTTACTAACTATAGGCCAAGTTCGTGTGATATCAACAGATGCTCGTGTATTTGAGGGACGCCTAGTGGGGTTTGATAAGTCGACAAACATTGTTCTCTCAAATTGTATAGAGAGAATTGTTCGTGTGGAGGAAGAAGACGAGTATGAGGAGTTGGAATTGGGCGTGTACCTTCTCCGAGGAGGCAATGTTGTATGCATTGGAGAGGTAGATGGTGAAGTCGATTGGAAAGCTGTGAAAGGTGAACTTAAGGGCACGAAAAATCCTTTATGATGTAATTTAGCATGTATAGTAGCATATGTATATAAGATCAGGTTGTGTAGAAAGACTCGTGTGGGTAAGGCGGGCAACTGTCAGCAAATGGCACAAGTGGTGAGGTGTAACATTCTAATAAGATCTAAACTAGTTGGCTTTGACAGTAGCGATACCCGCTTGCTTCATTTTCACTGCTAACTCCAACAAGTAGTCAATGGCTTCATTGTATACCTTTGCTTTCCATACGTTCTCGCCCCAGACGTAGATTCCGTGTCTTCTGACCAAAACGGCAGTGGTTCCTGGATACTTCTTGATAGCTTCTTGTAACGAGTCCGTCAAATCTTCCTCATGTGGCATATTTTCAATGATAGGGATGATGAGTTTATCATAGTACTGCATCGAGCCGACTTTCTCCACTTTACCAGTAGTTTCGTTGAACTCCAATTTTGGTAATGCCTTGATCTGTTCAATGTGGCTGATTTCGAACTCAACTTTGTCTTCCCACAACAAAGTGCACATGACAGCATGCTGTGAATGGGTATGGATACAAGCACCAGCATCTCTCATTTGATAACAACTCATGAACAATGGTGTACATGCCGATGGTTTATATTTGTACAGTTTAGTGAGCTCTGGAGGACAACTGTTTGGCGTACGTAACACCTCCTCATCTGGTAGTCTGGCCACAAACATTTCCCATGGTTGTAACTTCTCCTTTTGAATACCTGATGGAGCGATGTAAACTAGTGAATTATCACCTTCAGTATCTCTGATTGAGATTCCACCACCAGTGCCTGTGACCCAATTATTGTTGTAGAATAATCTACAGAGTTCACAAATCAAGTTAGCAGGATGGTTTGGGTCCTCCAAATTCAAATATTTGTCTTGCTTCAATGATTCACTCATGATGATCATCGCACGTTGAGTTCCACAATAAACTACAAATTGACTGAAACAGTGATTTTCAACGTGAATTGCTATTGATCTACAGAATGCATTAAAAGTACACAGCCAATTACTTTTTGGCTTTCTTCTCCTTTTTCTCCTTTTTATCTTTCTTTTCTTTCTTATCTTTTTTCTCTTTCTTCTCCTTCTTGTCTTTCTTTACCTTCTTCTCTCCATCGTCATCTTCATCTCTCTTTCTCTTTTTGTCCTTCTTTTCCTTCTTGTCTTTCTTTTCTTTCTTGTCCTTCTTTTCCTTCTTTGGTTTCTCTTCCTCTTCTTCTTCCTCATCATCAGAATCAGCAGAACCATTAACAGCGGTATCAGCATCAGCATTGTAAGCTCTTGCTTCAGTTATTTCAACTTTAGCATCTTGTCTTTGGATCTTTGAAGTAGTTCTCATGTCACGTCCTTCTAAAGCACTTAATCTTGATTCAACTTTAGCTCTAACTTCTAAACCAAAGTCTCCTGAATCATCACGGTCTTCTGCTAAGCAATCATATCTTAAAGCAACAGATGCTTTAGCTGCTAAAACTCTAGCAATTTTACCTTTATTCTTACCAGTGGCTTGACCAACTAATGAAGCATGGTATAATAAACCATACTTTGGTGTATCATGTTTAGTCTTTAAAGCTCTGAAAAGAGCCTTTTCAGCTCCTAAAATTTGTATGGTTGAAGCTGGTGCTTTTGCTAATGAAGTTAAAGAACCTGAATGAGCGATTAATCTAGCACCAATTAATTCACCAACTAATGAAGTTAAATTTGGAGCAATAGCTTTCATTCTTGCTGATAAGTAATTTGATAATTGTTCTCTGTAAGCAGAGAATTCAACAATTTGATCAGCTAAAGCTTTGATATTAATTAAATCAATGTCAGTAATTTCAGTACCCATTGAAACTTCAGCAGCAGCTTTAACTTTTTCTTCAATTTCTTCTGGTAAAATTTCTGATAAATCAGTTTCAGCAGCATTACTTCTGATACCCATTGTCAAGATAATTCTAGCATAAGCAACAGAATCAGTAATCATTTTAGCTAATTCAGGAAAGTGCCATCCATACCATTCTTTACAACGCATGGCATAAGTATTTAATTCTTTGTCCAAATCATCTAATAAGGCAATGGCTTGAACGATCATGGTATCAACTTTATCAGCAGAAAATTTCAATTTGTGTCTTCCAATAGAGTGAGCTAAACCTAATGACATTTGTTTTAAAGTTGAATCATCTAAACCTGGTAATAAATCAGGTAAAAATTCTTTGATAGCCCTGTGCAAATCTAATGATGCAGCATCTGATATAACAGAAAAGTTGAAACCTAATTTGTTGATAGCGTTTGCAAGTTTAGTTTCACTAACAATTAAGTTTGCTTTCTTGTCAGATTTTGCTTCCTCTAATAATTTCTTTAAACTATCAGAAACCTTACCCTCTATTATAGCATTAGCTTCTTCTAAGGCATTAGCAGCACTTTGAAATTTTTCAAATCTATGGATTTTGAATTGTTGTGCAACTTTTTCTGCAGTGTTCAAATCTTCGATCAAACTAGTCGATTTGTAGATCTTCTTGTCAGCAGCTTTTAATAAAGCATAACCTGCAGCAGTTTCGGTTAAAACAAATGACATAGTTTAGTGCTAATAAAATCGATGAGATAAAATTTTTCTCATCTCTTACTGAAAAATTCATCACATGACCAAAATCGCGATTGACTACTTAGTTGAGTACTGAAGTGTTTACCACCAAAACCGTAATGGATTCAATACAGTCTGCTGATGATAATTCCAAACGTCACTGCGGACTGCCGAACTCCAAACAACCTGCCAAGAGGAAACCCAAAAGGACCACCTATTTTTTCAAACCTACAAACGCCCTCACAACTGAATCAACTAGACCTGTTCTAGCTCAATTAAATGATACCAACACCGTGTCAACAACAACCAAACCACCCCAAGCAGATTCAAAGCAGTCACCAGAACGTACATTGAAGGTCTTGTTGCCCCAACAAAGTTCTGATGACTCTTTTGATGGGATTGCAATCAAATGGAAAGTGTCTCCTCGAAAATCTTCTGCCATAAAACCATCTGAAGTACCCTCGTCTCCATTGAAGGCTTGTATGACCACATCAACAGATATCGGTCATACTGAGAACTCTTCAGCTGACCAAGCTGACTCAATTCTCTCAAAATATGGGTCTGGCTTCCTCAACCATAAAGTGGAGCAAGAGGCAGCTCTGTCATCTGTCGGAGTAAAGAAACGTGCTTCACAATCAAAGTCTTTTAGAGGATCCGTGGGACTGTCCGCATTGAAAAGCTGGATAGACAAATTTGATACTGGTGACTCTGAGGTTTCTCTTAACTTCAAAGACTCCAAACTTTGGCGCAGCGAATCTGCTCCAGATACATTTGCATCACTACAGAAAACAACTTCTAGCATTACTGCTGATGACCTCCAAGGAATAGATTTCTCTGAAGATTTTGACGATTCTGGTGTGCAAGATTCAAAGTCACCTACTCGTTCATCTCCAGCTCAAGGGTTTGACCTCTCTGATGATCCGTTCTCTGATGATGACGAAGAATTTCTAGCGACTGTTCATGCTCAATCTCAACCGTCTCTGCACGTGAAGCTAGAACCTAAAGGTGACGACATATTTTCTGATGACTTGGATGACATTCTCTTTCAACAAAAACCCAGAACTGAGTACTCCGCAAGGCTCAAACTGTTGCAACTACACAAGGATAAATCAACCGACACACCAGAACTTTCATATACCCGTGATTATCTCAAAAGATACCAAGTGCAAGACATTTTACATTCTACTTACAAGCTCCACGACAAGGCTCGCAAACAACTTGTGTTGACTTTGAAAGATGCTACTGGAGATACTCATAAGTTTCTCGTCCGCGGGGAGTACTCAGAACTTGAAATTGGTACTGGTGATATAGTCAACATTATCCTTACTGATAAAGCATACCCCAATCTAGTTGATGATGAAAAGAACTTATTGGTATGGAACCCCGATACACTTGTGTCTGCTACCACCGTCTCAGAACAATTAAATTGTGCCAGGAAGACTGTTCTCAACGACAAACTTGCATTTCCTGGAACATCAAGTGTGCCTTTACTTGTCGGGGTAATAGTTCACGAGATTTTTCAAACCTGTTTCGTTGCTGGCAATTGGAACATGGATTATTTGACAAGACTCGCAAACGAACGCATAGAGGCATATTTACTTAGCATTTTCTCTCTCGGTGATTACTTAACGAAAGTAAGAAACGACGTGATAGAGACATTGCCTTATTTGAAGACATGGTTCAACTCTTATTATCAAACAAAGAACCTCACAACTATCCAGACAAACTCCAATGAATCTACAGGTTTCAAAGTTAATCAAGCATTGGATATCGAAGAGACTATTTGGTCACCGATGTTTGGAATAAAGGGAATGGTTGATGTTACAATCGACTCAACATTTCACACCGGTAACTCTGTCAGGAATTCTGTGATACCCATGGAAATAAAAACGGGTAAACCATACTTTGCTCATGTTGCCCAGTCATCATTATACTCTCTATTATTCAAAGACAGATATGACATTGACGTAACTAACTTCCTATTGGTTTACACAAAGGAAAGACTCACAAAAAGTTTCAATATAAGCAAGTCTGATCTTCGTTCATTGGTGAACCTCAGAAACAGAATCTCTTCATACCTCAGAGAGGGGTCAACTGAATTGCCTGAAGTGATCAAACTGTCAACATGTGACAGATGTGATGTGATGGAGCTGTGTATGTCACTTCATGTATTGAAAGATGACGGAAATCAGGAGACCTGCGGTATTGACCAAGGGATCTTTCTTGACTTGACGGGTCACCTCATAGACAGTCAACTTTACAAAGATTTCTACAATTATTGGGATTTGCTCATTACAAAAGAAGAAAGTGTTCTCAAGAGCTTGAAGAGAGACTTGTGGGTTTGGAAATCGAAAGACAGAGAGCAGAAACAAGGAAAAGCTCTTTCTTCTCTTGTGATAGAACTGTCAAATGATTCTAGTGATGTCAAACGATTCGTCTATCGGTTCAAAAGATCAGATAACTCTCTGGTTAATCAATCATTCCATATATCCCAATTGGCTAAACACGATAGAATCGTTGTGAGTGACGAGGAGGGCCATTTCGCTATTGCAAATGGATATGTTGCTCAAATTAGACCTAACTACATTGAAATCACCACAGACAGACGAATAATGGATTTCAAGCAAGGCAGTATTCCCAGCGCTCTTCAATCTTCCACCCAAAGCAGTCGAAAGACATACAGGTTAGATAAAGACCAAATGTTTCATGGAATGGGGCTAGCTAGATACAATATCTTGAACTTACTCCTCAAGAATGGGGATGAAAAAAGACGTAAGTTGATTGTGGACCAAATTCCCCCTAAGTTCAAACCTACTACAGTGCCAGAGAACTTTCACAATATTTATAATCCTGATCAGATTGCGGCATTTGATAAAGTGTTATCATCAGAAGACTACTCACTTATTCTTGGTTACCCTGGGACAGGAAAGACAACTTTGATTGTTGGAATTATACAGTATCTAGTGGAACAGGGTAAAACTGTTCTTCTTGCCTCTTATACACACTCAGCTGTGGATAATATCTTACTAAAGGTGAAGGAAACTGGAGTAAATTTCCTTAGAATTGGCGATCCATACAGAGTTCACAATGAGATCAAGAAATATGTTCCCACCCAAGCCTCCATCAAGACTTATGGGGACTACAAAAAGACGTACTTGGATCCTCAAGTAGTGGCTGTTACTTGTTTGGGTATCAATGACTTTGCATTCAATATTAGGGACCATTTTGACTACTGCATCATTGATGAGGCATCACAAGTTTCGTTGCCTGTAACGTTGGGACCTCTTAGATTCTGCGACAAGTTCATATTGATAGGTGATCATAATCAGCTTCCACCCATTGTCACACACCCACATGCAGAAGTGAAGTACGGATTATCTACGTCATTATTTCAGTACTTGAATGATTTGTTCCCGCAAAGTGTTGCTCAGTTGAGGTTCCAATACAGAATGAATGAGGATATAATGAAACTATCCAATGAACTCGTCTACAAGAACAGCCTAAGATGTGGCAACCAGGAGGTGGCCAATCAGACCCTTGAGATTAAAGAACCACACAGAATTTCTTCGTTCCAGACGCAGCCTGGAAGCAGCTGGCTTGACCTCGTTTTAGATGAAAAGAAGTCTGTGTTGTTTCTCGATCATGATGATGTCCCAGCAATGGAAACTTGCATTGGAGAAAAGGTCGAAAACCACACAGAAGCTCAACTAATCTGGCAAGTTGTCAACGGACTCACTAAATGTGGTGTACCTGAATCATCCATTGGAGTGATGTCATTGTATCGAGCTCAATTGAGGCTCTTACATCGCCATTTCTACGAAATGCATGGGATCGAAGCAATGACAGCAGACCAGTTCCAGGGTAGAGACAAGGACTGTGTCATTATTTCTTTGGTGAGGTCCAACAAGGAAAAGAAAGTTGGTGATCTTTTGGATTGGAGAAGAATCAATGTGGCCATTACTCGCTCTCGGTCTAAGCTCATAGTCTTAGGGTCCAAGTCCACCCTTCAGAATAATTCTACCATGAAGCAATTCATCGAAATCCTCGAGAGAGAAAATTGGGTCTACAAGTTACCACCTCAGGCACACGAACTTTACCACCAACACACACCAACAGCATCACAAAGACGCGTGGCAACTCTGTCTGTCAACCATTCTCGCATACTTAAAGCATCACATCTTGCTAATGACGTAATTAATGAAATTAAATAATGTATATACAATTCATAAAGCGAAGAAATGAACTTCAAGGTTACCACCACCAAACTGGAAGTTCCAGCCGCCGTTGTCTTGGGGTTCTGGATCAGGGATACCTCTAGCACGGTTCTGCATTCTTCGGTATTGAGCAAGAAGCTGCTTGATGAGGAAAACGCTGAAAAATACCACAGTGATACCAACAACAATGTAGTCTGAAATGGTGTAGTCTTCATCATAATCATCCATGTGCCCTCCTTCATGTTGTGCTTGTGCTCTTTCAAGAGGGACTCGACGCTGTCCTTCATCTTGGTCTGTTCTTGTAGATTCAAGTTTTTTAAACACACTAAACCACCCTCCAGGTTCGGTGTTCTCCAGGAGACCTTTAGATTTATCACCCCAGAGTAGGTACTTGATTCTTAGTCTAAGTAAGGCCAATTGAATGGGAATCTTGTTGGGTGCTTCATTATGATGACCCATCTTTAGTAGACTACTCTCATCATAATAGCGTTTGGCTAAAAAGTAGTCCACTGTGTTGTTGGGCACTCCAAGACCATATTCGTACATATGCGCAAGACTGAAACATCCATGGGAGGATTTGGATTCAGCAGCTTTCTTGTACATGCTGAACGCCTTGTTGTACTGGATTGGGATTGAGGCAGACTCAACACCATACAAAAAGATATCACCTAAAAGAACAGTAACATCTTTGCTTCCCAAATTAGAAGCTTGTATAAAGTATCGGATGGCACTTACCACTCTATCATGATCGAACTTCTTTTGGGATTTTTTCGATAAAGGATCAGCTTGATAGAGCAACCAACCAGCATTTATCATGGCATTTTCGAGTCCCTGCTCTGCGGCAATAGCATAAGCAGTCAATGAATTCTTGTAATTGCCTTTGGAAAGCTCATCAAGTCCATATTTGAGATATGGAAAGTAGTATGGTTGAAGCTTGCGGATAAACCTTCGATAGAAGTTCACACATAGATCACAAGAATATTTCACATTACCTTTGTTAGCAGTAATTCCTCTTTCGAAATAAGAGGCCGCCAAAAACAAAGCTTCAGTATCATCTCTACTTGCTGCAGCATACATCGCAGAGCCCACATCATTACTGATTCTTGGGTCATCAAGTACACTGCCATTGATTTGAGAAGTGACAATCTGAGCCAACTTTCTTGGAGCCAGGGGTGATCCAAACCTGTTGGAGATATTGTAATAATATACTGAGCTCCTATTTTCATGTAGCGGATACCCAAGTTCTGCCAAATCACCCAAGTCCTCGTAAACATTAGGTGACTTGATGTATTTGAGCAGGGCTTTCAATAATGTCAAAGCAGTGGTGTAATTTTGTTCCACGCCCATACCTTTATAGTACAAATGTCCCAAAAACGCCTGACAGTCGCCTAAAGTTGCGTAGTCTCTTCCAGTTCCAGTTCGTTTGAGAATTTTGTTGCCCAAGTCAATACACTCCGTAAAATACTTGGCTGCCAATTCATAGTTTCTTGGTTTGTTGTAATATCCTTCATATTCGTCTACACCACTGTAATAAGCGTAGATGATTCTTCTATCATTTGTCTCGATGTTAAAGTCATTCTCATGCTCTGCAATGTAATCTCGATTACTTCGAACAATTGAAGGATATGATTCAGTTAAGTGCTCTCCGTGAATGCCTCCAATGAAGTCCGTGATTCTGATATTATAGTTGAATGCTTTGTGATCCATGGGCAAGGAGTTAGCCTTGTAATGATCGTAACCAATTTTAGCAGCTCTTGAATAGTACATGAGAGCCAAAGCACAGTTTTGGGGTACACCAATCCCATGAAACAGCCTGTGTGCCATAGTGAGTAGAGCATTGATATCATTATTCTCCACAGCGAATTGATAATACATTGTGGCGAGACCTTGGTCTTGTTCAACTTCGCCAAAGAATCCCGTAGAGTAGATGAACCCAAGCATGAAGTATGCATGGCCGTGGGGCTCTAGTGCAACTGCTTTTTTGTATAATTTCAATGCTTGAGGGATGTCTGTTTTTATTGAGTTGTTCCCTAGTAAGTAACAATCAGCCAAAAGAACAGTGGCCTCAACGTGACCCAAATCAGAGGCTTCATTTAGCTTTGATATCACCTCAAATCTCACGAAGTCATAGTTCTCAGAATCATACCATTGCTCGTCGTAGTTGGTATACTGCTGAGTCAGTTTGTCGTATTCGGGTATGGAGTAGACTCTTGATTTGAAATCATTGCCAATTGAATCTCTGAATGGTACTCGATTTAAATTGACGACAGCTTCATCGTATAGTTCCGTGGCTCTAGGATCTATTGCTAATACTATCGAAGCTAGTACCCAGATCAAAGACCACATAGGTGTAAGTTAGGATCGCACTAAAAATCGAAAACGGTATTGCCTTGTTTGTGAATTCCCAACAATTGACAGCAATTAGCTAACAGAACGGGAAGAAACTCCACCATGCCGATCCAACTAACTGATGAACCCGACGAGGCCATTTTCCGGTCGGCTCCAATGACTCTTGTTCAGTTTTATGTCACCTTAGAATTGGCAAGAGACGTTGTCTATGTCATGGGACGTTTAGGTAACGTTCATTTCCGGGATCTTAACTCCAAATTGACCCAGTTCCAAAGGACTTTCATCAATGAACTTCGTGGAATTGATGTCGTTGAAGGTCAGCTCAAAACCTTGGAGAACATTATGATCAAACATGACACTATAAAAACCGACTTGTACCATAATCTTCAGGCTGATGTATTGCCACTCCCGTCGAATTCAGAGATGGACGATCTCAAGCTGCAAGTTGTTCAAGTTTACGAAAGAATTAAACATTTGGACGACTCCTTCAACCAATTGTTCACTAGAAAATTACTGCTCTTAGAAAATAGGAGCGTCTTGGTGGCAGTCAACGACTTTCATAAGTCTGCTGTGGCGACTTCCAGTGATAATCCGGGGGTTTTTGGTCACGAAGAAGGCGATGAGGTGGCTCTTTTGAATGGACGTAATGATGAATTGGAATTGGCACTTGAAACAGCAAACATTGATTCTACAGGTTTTAACTCAATGGCAGGTTCTATTGCTTCGGAGAAAATCCCATTGTTACGTAAGATCTTGTGGAGAACTCTCAGAGGTAATCTTTATTTTACCGATATCCCCATAACTGATACAAAGTTCGTTCTGGGAGATACTCATGAAAAGGAAATATTGAAAAGCGTATTCATCGTCTACATTCATGGTGACACGTTGAAACAGAGGGTTAAACGTATTATTCAATCTTTAGACGGAATATTGTTTGATAACGTCTATGGTGACACAACGTCAAGACTTGAGACTCTTGGAAACTTGAATAACCAAATAAGTGATCTAGAAACAGTGGTAGAAGGGACTCGCAACCACTTGATTGCAGAGCTTCTCTTCCTTCAAGATTCATACACCGACTGGAACTATACCATAAAGAGGGAAAGACTCATATATGAGACCCTCAACAAATTTGATATGGATGGAACAAGAAGATGTATCGTGGGCGAAGGATGGATTCCAAGTGCAGAATTCAATCATATTCGTCACACATTAAAGAACTTGATTCGCTCAAAGACTTCGAACGCTGCTGATGGTGGTTCCCAGGAGTCTGTTCCTCTTTCTGGTGATCCAGCTGATAATATTCATACTCCTGGACCTACGAACCCTAATACCTTGTTTGCAATTGATGACACTGGTAACGATGTTATGAGCTTGGACTCAGATGACGAAACTTTCAATTCTTTAGTGGCAGTAGTCAACGAATTGGCTACCAATAGAACTCCACCAACTTATCATAAAACCAACAAATTAACAGGAGCTTTCCAGCTGATTGTTGATGCTTATGGTGTGGCTACATATCAAGAGGTTAACCCTGGTCTTGCTACTGTTATCACATTTCCATTTATGTTTGCAATCATGTTTGGTGATATTGGACATGGTTTCATTGTATTGGTCATTGCTATGTTTTTCGTGCTGCATGAAAAGATCTTTGCTGTTATGAGGAACAAAGATGAGATCTTTGATATGGCTTTCACGGGAAGGTATGTTCTCTTGCTTATGGGGGTCTTTTCAATTTATACTGGATTCCTTTATAATGATATCTTTTCCAAGTCAATGTCGATTTTCAGCTCAGGCTGGGAATGGAAATTTCCCGAGGATTTCGACCCATCCAAGACCAAAGGTTCTATTACTTTGATTGCTGAAAAGATAAAAGGAAAAACATACCCAATTGGTTTAGATTGGGCATGGCATGGAGCAGAAAACAATTTGTTATTCACAAACTCTTATAAAATGAAACTCTCAATTCTTATGGGTTTCATACACATGAACTATTCATTGTTCTTCAGTTTGGTGAATTACAGGTTCTTCAAATCCAAAGTTGACATTATTGGAAACTTCATTCCTGGTTTCCTTTTCATGCAGAGTATTTTCGGATACCTTTGTTTGACTATTATTTACAAGTGGTCTGTTGATTGGATAGGTCAAGGAAGACAACCACCTGGACTCTTGGATATGTTGATCAACATGTTCTTGTCACCTGGTCATGTGGAAACTCCCCTTTACAAAGGACAGGCGTTTGTTCAAGTTGTTCTTGTTTTGATTGCTTTGGTCAGTGTTCCATGGTTGTTACTTTACAAACCTCTTGTTTTAAGACACAGAAACAAGAAAGCAATGGAGATGGGTTACACTGATTTGCACTCTCAACAGAATCATGCAGCTCAATTACACGAAGAAGAAGCAGCATTACGGTCACTTGATAGCTTCGAGTTGAATAACGACCCTGCAGATGATTTTGATAGTTCACATGGTGAATTTCGCTTCCCAAATGATATTGAACCTTTGCATAACACTTCAGGACATGGAGATGATTCCGAAGGTTTCAACCTTGGAGATATTGTTATTCACCAAGTGATTCACACTATCGAGTTCTGTTTGAATTGTGTCAGTCACACAGCGTCCTACTTGCGTTTATGGGCATTATCATTGGCTCATGCACAATTGTCTACCGTTTTGTGGTCGATGACTATCCAAAATGCCTTCTATACCACAGGCACCAAAGGAATAATCATGACAGTGTTACTTTTTGGGTTCTGGTTTGTCTTAACTGTGTGTATACTTGTTCTCATGGAGGGAACTTCAGCCATGTTACATTCGTTGAGATTGCATTGGGTTGAAGCCATGTCAAAATTCTTCCAAGGTGAAGGTTACGCCTATGAACCTTTCACCTTTGAAGCTATAGATTTGTGAATAGAAAGTTAAACGTTCCATGGTTTCTTACCTTCTATCCCAACCATTAAGCGTAGTATAAGCATTGCTAAAGTGCTGGCAACAAGGAGTGATCCGTCATAGATGATTGAGTGTTTGTAGTCAGCGGTACTGTAGCCGTGATTTGTGATCATGAGACCAGCAATAGGAGATCCAAGTACTGTGCCAATTCCCCTTCCCAAATACAAGATTCCAGATATAGCTTGGAAATTTGCAACACCAAAAAGCTCCACCACAGTGGAGGGAAGCAATGATGTTACTGCCCCCGAGAAAACGCCAAATATAACGACAAACAGAATGAATGTGGCCCTTGTTTCAATCAACCATAATGAAAACACACTTATAAAGCTGAAAACATTGCAAGCGATAGACGTATTGAGCTTCCCATACTTGTCGGCCCCAAAACCAAAGATAATCTTGAACAAGGCATTCACAACGTTATTGATACCAATAAACATTGCACCTTGAGAGTCACTGAACCCCAATGCTCTACTATACTTTGACATGAAAGTCAATGGTATGAGATACCCAGCAGCATGGAGCAAACCACTGAAAACCTGAAACCCAACCTTGTAAGATCCCAATTGACTGATGTTGAAAAGAGTGTTTGTGGTTTTGAAGTTAGCTATCACAGGTTCCACAACAAGCATGCTAGCTAAAGTGCAAGTAGCTAAACTGATCAAACCAAGAATACGTAAACACCATTGCCAACCAACATGAGAGAGTAGAGCTCGCGTGACAGCTGCCATTACAAGTCCACCAAACCCCGTTCCACTGAAAATGACACCTAGTGCCACCCCTCTATGTTTTTCAAAGAAGAACGGTGTGCAAACAACTGGTGGAGTGTACAACATACTTGAGCCCACACCGAAGAGGATTCCTTGACAGGCAATAAACTGACCCACTGTAGAGCAGAAAGAGGCACATACAAGCCCTAAAGACATCACTACTGTTCCAAGAAGCATCACTTCACGAGGCTTCAAGTAGTACATAATAGACTTGTTGAATATTGAGCAAGCATACGTCAAGGCCGAGCCAATTGTACCTATAAGCGCCACTTCGGAGTCAGACGCATGTGTGAGTGGGCCTGTAGACGTGTAGTATTCCTGAAAAACACCGTAGGAAAAAGCTATACCAAAAACTATAAAGTAACAAATGAACCCAGAGAGAACCAGTGAGATGCCACTTGAGTTATGCCAGAATTCGCTCTTTTCGGGTGCTGAGTCCAACTCCATACGCGAGAGTTCTTGGGAGTGCTCACTTTCAGTAGATGCAACGGTACGCGTTGAGTTGTTCATACCGAAAGAGCAGAAAGTCTGGGGTAAGTAAAATTTTAGTTGACAAATTTCGTGACTAATTTTGCACCCAAAATTTGGCTTCATTTGACACTTTCAGCTCAATGTTTCCAATTGAGCACCTGCGCCGAGCCAGTCATGATGGCTTTGTCTTTTGTCACGAAGAACCTTTTCTTTGGCTGGTTTGACCGAAAACGATTTCGATTTACATTAAATCATACTCTACCTTTATTCCATAATATACAGTCATTAATATTCGTCTTCTTCGTTGCCTCCGTTCAATAAAACTCCCTTATTGACGATGTTGTCGGACAATGTTGATCTTAATTTCAAAGCCATGAACGAACCTTTGTTATCGTCATCAACCCAATTTTTGGTGATTCTGATCAACAGGTCTAAGATCTCACTATGTTCAATCTCAGATACGTTATTAACTAATTGGTCAATAACAGAATACAATGAAGTGAATGATAACAATGATAAAGGCATCTTCTTGGAGTTGAATTTCAAGTATTTCAATAATGTGTTCGCTTTTTCATTGTCCTTCTTGTTGAAGTAAAACAAAACTAATGAAGAGGCCAACACGATGAATTCTTCTTCAGATACCAAGTTCAATTCTTGGATCAATTTCTTTGAAGGGCCAGAAGATTCTGGAGTTTCTTCAACTTCAACCTCATCTTCATTGTCACTGGAAGTTTCGCTTATCACTTCATCATCTGTCAAATCTTGTCCATGAACAAGGACATTGAAGTTGCTCAACTTGCTATTGATATCTTTTCTCATTGATTTCATCAATTCAACAACGTATTCATCAGGGTTGAGTGCTGTTTTGAATAACTCAAAGTAATGAATGATCTTAGTACTTGTTTCATCTTTGTTTAATAAGCTTGAGAGTGATTCGACATCTTCTATTATCTTTCCATGGTCTGAAGTTTGCAAGAATGCAATATTCAATTCATTGCATAACTCTAAAACCCTCCATGATAAGACTAAAGCGAAGTAGTCATCACTGTTTTCTTGGAATAGTTCGATAAATTTCACATTGTTTTGCCCATCATCGAGAAAGATCTTCTTGTTACAGAACAAACTATCAAGTCTTCTTATCAATTCAGTGGAGCTGAATAATGCAACACCATCTAAATTCTTGATCAACTTGTTCAAAGTTTTCAATGATTTGTCATCTCCATTGTAATCAAGATTGACAAGTAATGAAGCTTTCATGCTTAAATTCATCTTAAAAACAGGGGATATAACTGGGAATTTATTGGTTAACATATTGCCAACGATAAGGTTCAAGAAACAATTCTCGAATGTGACCTCACTGGAAGATAACAATATGTAATCTTGGAATAATTGCCAATAACTTCCATTGACTTGTTTGCTTAGCAAGCGATCTATGATGCTCTTTTTTGTATCCTCCCCAAGAGGCGGAGGAGCTTTTAATCCAAGATTAACTTGTATCCAAGTCTTCCAAGCACTCTTTACTGTCTTTTTGTCGGAAACTTGGAATATTTCCATGATATCTGGTAGGAAGATATTAGTGACACACGCTATAATTACCAAAATCCTGAGTAAGTTCCAAATCTGTGCAATAGGTGTTCCTAAAGTTTGAAGAGGAAAGAATGGAATAGCAGACATACCTCTGAATTCTGTATCACCAGAGCCACTAAGGAAAGACGTACCAACAACAGCAGCCATACCACCCATTAAATATTTGTTAGGTTGTTTCTGCGGTTGATGATTATTGTAGACAATATTACCACTATAAGAGCTATCAGTGTTCATATAAGTAGCTCGGGGTGGTTGTTGGGCTACCAGACGTTGACGTGGAGCATTTTGTTGTGCATAATTGTTAGGATTAAGATTAGCTTCTTGAATTAACCTTTGAAGTTCCAAATTCTGTTGCAATAACAATTGATTCTTCTTTTCCAAATGCTTAATGTATTCTGTAGCCTTTGTTAAAACACTTGCTTTATTTAATTTAGAAGCAGGAGTTAAACCTTCCAAGTCAGCAAGAGAAACGTCCTTTGAGCCACAAGCTATTTTTAATGAGGGAACCACATCTCTTAACGCCAATATTTTGGAATTGATATTTGATCTATACTTTTTCTCAATCATGTTATGAGAAGTCTTGTCCTTTTTTGGTTTTGTTATCTTAGATTTTGGACTTATTGTAGTCTTTGTGATTTTCTTAACAGGAATATCTTCGTAATCGAACTGTTTTGGTAGTTCAGGTGACGTTTGAGCAGATGAAACTGATGGTTGACTAACAGGAGTTAATTCTGAAGAGTCATTTGAATAAGAATTTGATGGCATTGAAATTGCCAGAAACTTATTGTCATAAGTATTGAGAGTACTACCAGATTCTGATCCCGACAACTCATTATTGAGATCACTCAAGAAATCTTGTTCAAATTGTTGGGTTGATTGATTAATGTAGTCTTGTCCAATTGTCTTTACATCCTTTTCATCCATCAAATAGTCAATTGAACCATTAAGACTTTGTGGTGAAAGTGATGAGACAGCTCCTGATAAACTACTGAGAAAGTTATCAGTATTGTCGAAATCAAAGAAATCGTTATTGAAACCTGCGTAGTCCGTCATAATTAATTAAACAGCAGGGTTGTGATTATTTCAATGGCAAGTAATGTAATGGGATAGAATTAAAATGGTCTGATAATCTTCGTGTAAAACTCAATAAATCATGCCATTTTTAAGGATTTAACCTTGGGTCCTTGGTAAATACACTTACAAAAGAAATCCCCCGAATTGAACCGTTCCTGTTCCGAGAAAAACCAAATTACCTTCATTATACATTAAACTTAAACTGGTGGAAGCCCGCTTCTGCACACTGGACATTGTAATTTATACTTCAGCCAGCTTTCTAAACATTCAGAATGGAATGCATGGAAACATGGTGTTATCATGTAGTCCTTTGTATTAATCTTTAATTTGTTCTTACTCGTCTTCTCTTTCAAAATTGGTATCTCAATCTTGGTCATACAAATTGTACAATCAATCTTGCAATCAATGACCTGGTCATTTGCTGTTTCATCATCAAAGTTCATGTTCTCAAGGAATTCACTAGAAAATCCCTTCTCAAGATCATCAATTGTCAATTGTGGGTGGTAGTTGTATGCTTTTGGTAGCCATTTTTCATTAATCCAAAATCTGGGGTTGGTACGTCCTTGCATGTAAATCAACAACAATTGCATGGCAACCCAACTGTCAATGATACCAACAAATATGAAATGTCTCTCCTTGACAAGAAGGTTAGGTACCAAGTATAATAAATTGATTGGAAGTAATCGAATTATCGATAGTTGTATCATAAAGCTCCAAATGAAAACACTCCTTCTGTTCTTTAATGTATTCCTGAAAAATTGTGGTAACCAGTAGGAATTCACTGCTGTCAAAGCAATAAATATAAACATCTCTTTATATCTTCTTCTCCAGGTAAATACTTGTGCCATAAGGAATGTTGTAATAAATGCCAGAAACATCAACAAAACAACGGTGCTTGTCCCAGCATTAGCATCTTGATCTGTGGCTGTGGGTGGAGCAGGAGCTGGTGTAGGCGACACATTGGTTGGTATTTGCCCGGGAGTAGTTGCACGAGCGGTGTTATTGGGGTCTGTTGCAGGTAATGGTAAGCCAGGTTCAGGTGTACTATTCGAGGACTCAGAATTAGTACTAGTGCTTCCACGAAGAATCTCCCACCAGGTGGTTCCCCTTTCATTGGCTTGTGTGATTCGAATATGAGTAAGGAACTGAGTTTCAAGAATGCACATCACATACAATGTACTTGAAACAACAACCATCAACAAGAAAAGAGTCTCAACCCAAAGCGACAAGTAAAAGATTGTCAATGCCATTACAGCATCAGTGTAAAGGATAATAAAGATACTTGTACTGGATACAATTGAATATTGACCAGGACTTCTTATAACCTTGTACTGATTTACCAAGACATAAAGCTGAGACAAAATGAAGAACAATATCAAAATCCCCATCTTCTTCCATTGACCTATGGCCACTTCTATTTTATCTCCACTTATTATCGAATCATCTTTCTGGTGAATAACGATTCCACAATCAGGAGAGTAACTCAAGAATTCTTTAACAACAATTTTGGGTGGGTTTTTCGTAGTAGGTCTTCCTGTAGGATTTTTAAGCTCTTCATCTATTGCTCTAAGTTCTTCACTCAGGAAGTCAGTTTTAGCCAATTGAATGTAATTAACAAACTCACATTTGGTAATAGAATCCCTGATAAAATTGTTCATGTTATCCACTGTGACTTGTCTACCAGTGTCAGTAGTGTTACTCCACTGAGTCAAGAGAATCTTACTTTTGTTGTAGAAATCTTCATTCATAGCGAGATGTGGGAGTGCCATCAGACTTTGGAATTTACCTGATCTCGACAGGGTGATCAAAGAACCAGTCTCTTGGAAGTACACACCAAGTGACTCAATTCTGTGTGCATCAGACTCCTCATGGTTATTGAATACCATTTCAACGTCTACCATGACGGCGTCATCAACTTTATCTGCATCTGAGTATATGAACTTCGCTAGGTCAGTTTCTTGAAAATTGTAGTCTAAGTTCTTGATGGAGAAAGCAACTTTACCGTTGGGAAAAGTTATATCACCGATTCTTCCGGGTTCTGGTACTTCCTTCAATGCTTGCTTGAGAGTTTGAGTGTCATCGCCATCGTCATATGGCATTCCTTCGACTGCGGACTTGTAATAGTCCATGAGATACTGGGGGAGTTTGAGTGGCAACTTTGATAGTTTATTAGGAAGCGTTTGGAACTCACCATATGCACTGCCGGATACATTGTATAAGTAAGCCAAATCAGTCACTTTATCTGTCCCCCAGAATTTTTTGACTCTATCACTAATCTCGTTTGGAAGTATAGAGAACTTTTGGTCTTCGATGAAAGGGTTTTCTGGACTGAACTGGTGAATTGGCCAATCCAGTTCATTGAGGCCATTACGAGCATCATCGTAGGATAACCAAAATCCCGTTACATTACCATAACCCAGCCAATACTCACTGTCTAGTAGAGCCTGTCGTGATGATTTTAGTGAATTGTGGAACTTTGATAATGTATCACGTTGTTGTTCAGTATGAGTACCATCACCACTTTGTGGTAACGTCAACAAAATGAACAACAAAATGAAGAGAAGCAAAGGAGGACGTTCTGCCATAAAAAGCACAGTGGTGAGAAATCGAATTCTATAATTTATATTTATAATACACTCAACTAAAATACAGGAAGTAATTTCAAGGATAAAGAACGACTAAGGTTTAGAAGGGGAAACAATGATTGAAACATTGGAAGGATCATTAAGAGCATTATCATTATCGTATGTTTGAGCCCATTGAGCAGATTGGTCATCATCACTTAAGTCAAAATCGTCAGTATCAACAATTGGTAATGATTTTGAATTAACATTATTTTCGTAGCCCACAAGATCTTCATGATTTGCTGATGATGATAATGATTTACTGTGTTGACGTTTGAAGTTTTCTTGTGGATTCAATGATGAAATTGAATTGGCCTTTGACTGAGCTCTTGATTCATCATTATCTTGATTGGGCAATAATTTGTAAGCATATTGAATTAAAAATTCAACAACAAATTGTGATAATGCATACTCTGTAGGATTCAAATCATGACTTGGGTGTGATAAAATTGATGGCTGAAAAATTGCTGCAAGATTCCTTGATGACATCAAATTCTCGTTTGAGTTGTTTTGAACCATAGCAAGAAGGTCAAGTATATAAAATAGCAATTGTTTCGAAAGATTTGGTAAAAGGTCAACCATTTCTTTGTATTCAGCGATAGCTTCATGAACATCATTTGTAAGTTTTTTGTAATTTTTCAGTTTTTTAGCCTTTTTAGCCTCTAAATCTTCTTGTTCTGGTTCATCAATTTGTATTTTGTTTTCGTCTTTAGTTGGTGAGTTTTCTGGGGTTTGTTGAATTGGTGATACTTTTGGTGATGGCAATTCAGTGATATCCTCTGTTGTAATTTCTGGAATCCCTGCTTTAACAGGTGAAGTTGGTGTTATTGGACTCACCATAGTTGTTGAACCTGGAATTGGTTTGGGAGGGCTAACTGATTTTTTGGGATTATTTGCCTTATACTTCATGTAATTAATGATTCTTAGCCTCTTTCTCAATGGAGCTCTAAAAGATTCATATAAATCTAATGGAATAAGTGGTTCAGGTAAGGCATTCAAGTATCTTCTCAAAATTGAAGCAGCATCATGAACGGTATAACCATCCCAGTTCAATTTTTTACCAAATTCTGGTGGTGAGTTGAATATCACTTGAAGCTCTTTTAATCTCTTTGATGAACCACCAACACGGAAAATTCCTTCCACAGTTAAACCTTTGGATTTTAAAAATACTCCACATTTAGCCACAACAATAGGAATTTTACCGTACAGTAACGAATGATCATCATTTGTAAATATAGATATCTTTGCACAAGCTTGATTAACAGCATCCTCGAGGCTTACACCAAAGTATTTTGAATTTTCGTCAATGAGTGGATTGTTCATAAGGAAAGAATCCCTATGCTGTCTGATGGATTTATCACTTTGACTATTTGACCTTACTCTATTCACGTTATTTGCAGACCTTGATTTATGATGAAGTACGGGTCGTAAAAATTCATTGTTGCCATTGGCGTTGGAGACATCATTCGAATTATTGGAGTAGCTGTCATCACTTAATTCGTTGACACTCTCATTGGAGAGAAAATTTGGTTTCTTGATGTTTTTAACCCAACCAAATATCGATGATCGATTATTAGGTGAAGAAGAGTGACTCATGCTTATCAAGTTATTGAGCGTTCGCAATTATCAATTGAAACGAAATCTCAATTCTCACTCACAATAAAATGCAATAATGGATCTACATTGCTTGTATGCTAAATCTAGAATTACTATTTTTAGTTTAATTGTACATAATTACCAGGGAACACTCCAGTTTGACCATTGTAGCTACCTGTCCACCAACCATTTGCATCAGTTGTTTTATCAATAATTTCAATTTGTGCTCCCTCGGGGAACGTCAAGTCACCTTGAGCTTGTGCAGTGTATGGATAAAGTGCGGTACAAGTCTGGGCTACTGGAGAGGCTGATGCTGCGGCTGGTGCTCCGTATGACGCACTGCCATATCCTGGCGCACTCGCAGGTGGTGAAACTGGCGTGTAACCACCATACTGTGGAACAGGTGAACTTGCAGCAGCTTGGTATTCTCCCGTTGGGCTCTTGTAATCGGGTTGGTACCCTGACGCTGCTCCTGGTGCTTGATATCCAGGTAATGCTCCTGGTGCTTGATAACCTGGTGCTCCTGGTGCTCCTGGTGCTCCTGGTGCTCCTGGTGCTCCTGGTGCTTGATATGCTCCTGTAGGACTCTTGTAACCACCATACTGAGGAGCGCGTCCATCTGCATAAGCAGGAAGTCCTTCTTGACCTGGTGGCGCATACGCTCCATAAGCAGGTGCTCCCTGATTAGCAAGCCTTCTCTTTGTGGCTTCTAATTTGGATTTGGCATGACCAACTTTGAAATGGGTAATTCCAATGGCATCAGTTTGTTCCTCAATATTACCCTTTTTGTAATTGTATGCTTCAACAATATCTGTTGTTAAATCAAAATAGGGTATCTTTAATTCTTCCATCCTGGTGTATAACGTATAGAAAATATTCAATTGCATGTAGTAAAAACTAACAAACAATGGCCTAATAAAGTCATTTTGCATTTGGAACAAAATTGGTAATTCAGTTTTCAACATATCATTGTAGTAATCATATTCTTGTTGTGCAACTTGAACATCTGCCTCTGCAGAATACATTTTTTCTTCATCCTTAGCTGTTCTCTCCTTCTTATCTTCATACTTCTTATAAGTCCTATTATGACGGTCTAAATCCAATTGTTTATGGTCTCTCTTTGTTGCCATTTTTCTGATAGCTTGAATAACCTTCAACAATTCTTGAGCCGGCTCAACAATTCTTTTTTCGATCAACTCCAAGTCCGGCTTTAATGTTTCTTTCAATTCTTTAACCACTTCTCTATATGCTTCACTGGCTTCAATACCTTGAGGATTATCTTCAGGAACCACCGAATTTGGATCAGACAATTTCCCACTGATGGGCTTGTAGATCTCCTCAATAGCTTTACTGAAGTCAATCTGATAATCCAACATGCCATTAACGGCGTTGAAGTAACGCTTGGATTCGTCACTTAATTTTTTGGTTTCCGCTTCCAATTCCTTGAAACGACGTTCAGCATCCATGTAAACGGCATCATGAGTGATTTCACCCATGTTGAACTTGGCACGGAACGTCTGCGGAGTCCGGACAATTGATTTCTTTATTCCCTTAAATGACATGGTTGGCCAATTCGCACCATCCGTGATTAAGTCGCTAATAGTTGAATGTCGCGCGACATTGTGACGACATATCATAACATAGAAACACACACGATTCAACTTACCGTGTGTCCAGTGCTGGTGTAGTTACTGCATACAAATGCAATTCATTTCAGTTTGCCGACAAATTTGTTGTAACTCTTTTCGCCTTTGTTTCCCATTTTGTACCGCATTTTGCACCCATTCTTTTGTACCATGAACCAATACAAAGAAACCTCCATCAAACCTGGAACAATGTATGGTTTGAGTCTCATGACGTTCAAGGTGTCAGTATACCCTTTACTTTTGATTCATCTCTTTTTACGTCTTTTGCATAATCTATGGATTTGGCATACTCTATTGATGCTTCGAATTGCATTACCAACTGGGATCTTTCGTTTCCTTGTGGGAACAGAGGCTGAACTGTCTTGGTTCAGTACCATTTTGAGAAGAAACTTTGTTGGTTTGGGGTTGATTATGGCAGATAATTACTTGCCAACTCTCAAGTACCTTGTAGCCACACCATCAAATTTAGCACAAGGGTTCTTTAGTGACATTAAGCAATTCCCTCACAGAGCCGAGTACCTCTTTGTTAGGTACGTCACGAAATTCACTCTAACCAGATCACCCATAGTGTACAATGGTGTTCCACTTGAACCGCAAGATGATTTCGAAGAGTACAAGAGAAAAGCACAATTCACCAGCGTCAAGCTGGCACCGCCACTACCCAAAAGAACCACTATAATCACCCGAACCACCAACACAGCTATCGAAGATACGGAGAACCCCATCAAAAGTGATATGCACATCAATTCACCCAAGAGGAAACTTAGTGGTCAAATTGACCACCTTGTGACAAAGAAAGTTAGCCCAAACAGACAACTCACCATTACAAAGCCACATAGTGCTCCTGCTGCACCTAAAATAGTCCGTTTGAATCCAATTGCACCACAAGTTGTTACTACAGATACTGCTCATACAGAAAAGGAATCAAGCACCAAGAGATACTTCAAGTTCGACCTCAGTAAAAACAACACACTCAAGCTCAAACTCAAGTCAAAGAAACTGCCCATAATCCACTCTATCAACCAGAAAGACGTCGAGTATTTGGGAAAAGTTACCGATGCCATAAAGAAAGCGTTCAACAAGCCTGATCATGACGATGGATCATTAGCGCCAATAATCTTGAGGCTAACATGGCACTGCTGTGGTACGTATGATGCCAAAACTGATACGGGAGGGTCGAATGGAGCAACTATGAGGTTCATACCTGAAATTACTGATGAAGCCAACAATGGGTTGGATGTTGCTAGAGCAGCACTCGAGCCAGTCAAACAAGCCTTCCCACGTATCACGTACTCTGATTTGTGGACATTAGGAGGTAAGCTAGCCCTTGAAGAGATGGGAGGGCCCACAATTGACTGGAGGTGTGGTCGAGTTGATTGCAGAGATAGTAGGAGCACACCACCGAATGGGAGGCTACCATTTGCTTATGAGGATGCCCAGCATGTCAGGCATACATTTGAGAGAATGGGGTTCAACGGTCAAGAGACTGTGGCTCTTTTAGGTTGTCATGGCTTAGGAAGATGCCATAAGCGTATTAGTGGCTGGGAAGGGAAATGGACACACGAACCACTTCGGTTTTCTAATGAGTTCTACAGAGTTCTACTCCATGAAGAATGGAGTATGAGTGCTGTGCCTGAAACGGGGAAACTCCAGTACTATAATGCCGATAAGAGTTTAATGATGCTAAACACCGACATGGAGTTGATCCGAGACCCCGAGTTTCGGAGATTTGTGGAGATTTACCTGCACGACGAGAGTATTTATTTCAAAGATTTTGCTGCTGCGTTTGGTAAACTACTCGAACTCGGTATTACACGAACACAAGCAGGTGAAGTCATTGTTAAAAACAATTTGATTTCGCAGTCAAACTAATTTGGATTAAAATTGATTATCAAAAAAATCGTGCCATTACTTTAATCGAATCCAACTTTTCTTCTTGAGTCATGGTTATTCCTAGGCCAGAAGATTATGATGTGTACCCCAGCTCGGGGTTTCTTCCTCCCACTGCACCCTTAGTACAATTACCTCAACAGTACTACCAACCATGGGAGAATTTGGTCAATAATTTACCATCTTTGTTGCTTACTAAACGAGTGAGACAGCTCGGTGATAAACTTCCATTACTTTCCACGGAGTTTCTCGAGAACAAGGATCAATACAGGAGGGCATACCAAGTGTTGACCTTCTTAGCCCATGCTTACATATGGGGTCATGACCAAGCGACGAATCAATTACCGCAGTCTATCGCTAAACCTCTTCTTGAAGTTAGCGAAGAATTAAAATTACCACCAATTGCAACATACGCCGGATTATGTTTATGGAATTTCAAGCAAATCATACCTACAGATGACAAGGATATATTCCTGGACTTAGACAACTTAACTACAATCAATACGTTTACAGGAAGTATTGATGAATCGTGGTTTTATTTGGTTAGCGTTTATTTTGAGTACAAAGGTTCATTTGTTATAGACACAGGGATGCAAATTCTTAGAGACGTGGAAAACAAGAACATAACCCTGTTGATCAAAAACTTACAGAAGTTAGCTGAGATGATCGACCATTTAGGGTCAGTTTTAATGAAGATGGAAGAGATGTGTGATCCACATGTTTTCTACTTTAGAATAAGACCTTACTTGGCAGGATGGAAGAATATGGCTGACGTGGGACTTGACAAGAATGGTGTTATTTATGGAAATGAAACTAAAGGAAGAGTCTATTCTGGTGGGTCAAATGCTCAATCATCATTAATTCAATTTTTAGACATTCTTTTGGATGTCAAACACTATGCAACCGGTGAGAGACCCATTCCTCACAAGATGAATGGCAACACCAACAATGAAAACAAACCCACCACTGCCAACAGTTTTAATAATGAAATGAGACAGTACATGCCTGGTCAACACAGTGAGTTTCTTTACAAGATTGAAGAGATCAGTAATGTGAGGGAATTTGTGTTGAGCCATCAAGAGAACACGCAATTAGTGTTGAGTTATGACGCATGTTTAGCCATGCTCAAATCTTTTAGAGACAAGCATATTCAAATTGTTACAAGGTATATTGTTTTACAGGCCAAACAAGGATCAAAAATGGGTTCAACATCCACATTAAGATCAGGTTTGGCTAAGGCCAAAAGAAAAAACGCAGAAGAGAAAGGAACTGGTGGTACGTCACTTTTACCATTCCTTAAACAGTGCAGAGATGAGACTGGTGACCCAGCTGCTGGTAATTGGGGTAAAAGAATCCTCAGTGATGGTGTAATGAGATTGAACTTTAGCAAGCCCAATGGGATTAATGAGGATTAATGGCGATGAATAGAATAAAGTTTATGTTTATCGAGTTGTAGAATATGACTAAGTTTTTGCAGCTTTGCACTAGTGAAAAAAAGTGCTACAGATTTTTTCAGTTTATGTTACTGAGGTTTCTCACAAAAAACACTTTTAAATACGTAACAAGAACCATGTCGACTGAAGCCGTTACGCCTGTTGCACCTCAGAGTAAGAAACAATCCAAGAAGGCCAGTAAGAAGAGTGAGCAATTTTTGCTCAAGACCCCAAAAGGGACTAAAGACTGGGCTGAAAAAGATATGGTTATTCGTGAAGCAATTTTTGGTTCATTAAGTTCTATGTTCAAGAAACATGGTGGCGTTACTATTGATACTCCAGTGTTCGAGTTGAGAGAAATCTTAACTGGTAAATATGGTGAAGATTCAAAGTTAATTTACAATTTGGAAGATCAAGGTGGTGAATTAACCTCTTTGAGATACGATTTGACAGTTCCATTTGCAAGATTTGTTGCCTGTAACAACATCAGTAGTATCAAGAGATACCACATCGCCAAAGTCTACAGAAGAGATCAACCTGCTATGACCAAAGGTAGAATGAGAGAGTTTTACCAGTGTGATTTTGATGTTGCTGGAACTTATGACTCCATGGTACCAGATTCAGAAATCTTAAACATTGTGGTTGAAGGTTTAAGTGGTTTGGGTATCAACGACTTCAAGATTAAGTTAAATCACCGTAAGATCTTAGATGGTATTTTCCAAGCCTGTGGTGTGAAAGACGAAGACGTTAGAAAGATCTCATCTGCCGTTGACAAGTTGGATAAACTGCCATGGGAAGCCGTTAAGAAAGAAATGGTGGTTGAAAAGGGCCAAACTGAAGAAGTCGCTGACAGAATTGGTGAGTTCGTCAAACTCAACGGAACCATAAGAGAAATCTTACAAAAATTAACCGACAGTGAAATCTTATCCACTAACGAGTCTGCTCAAGCTGGTATCAAGGACATGAGTACTCTTGCTGACTACGTGGAAGCTTTTGGCATTGACCATTACATTTCATTTGATTTATCATTGGCTAGAGGCTTGGATTACTATACTGGATTAATCTATGAAGCTGTTACCGCTGCCTCTGCTCCACCAAAGAACGCTTCTGAATTGAAAGCTAAAGCCAAAGAAGACGAAGATGCTTCAGAATACGTTGGTGTGGGTTCTATTGCTGCAGGTGGTAGATATGACAATTTAGTTGGAATGTTCTCCAATGGTAAATCCATTCCATGTGTGGGTATTTCATTTGGTGTGGAACGTCTTTTCTCTATTATCAAGGCTAGAATTTCTAAACAAATCGAAGCAATTGGTTCATCTCAAACTCAAGTCTATGTGATGGCTTTCGGTGGTGGTGAAGGTTGGAATGGTTTCTTGAAGGAGAGAATGGTTGTGACCAAAAAATTATGGGATGCTGGTATCAACACTGAGTACTTGTACAAGACCAAAGCCAACATTCGTAAACAATTTGACTCAGCAGAGAAATCCGGTGCTTCAATAGCCGTGATCTTGGGTAAAGAAGAGTACCCTCAAGGTAAGTTGAGACTCAAAGTGTTGAATCAAGGTAATGATAGTGATGAAGGTGAGCTCGTGGAGGTCGAGAATTTGATAGAAGCCGTGAAGTCCAAGCTTGACACCTTAAACAAAGATGGTTTGGATGATATCACCAGATTAATTAGAGATTTGTAATAAATCAAGTGTTAATGTCTAACTTGGGAACTTTAGACCCATTTCTTTCCTTTCCCACTCGTTTAACTCTATTCCATAACTCATTAACATCATTGAAGATGAACCACCAGATAACTCCAGGCCACGAAGACACCTGTGGGAGCGGATCGTAAAATTCAGGTGCCAAACGACGTAATTGTGGTAACTTGGTCCATGCGATGTAAGGGAAATCATGATGCTCATTGTGGTAGCCCACATTCCATGTGATCCAATTCAATGGCCCGTAATAGGAGTAAGTCTCTTCTGGGAGCAAGTCTTTACTGATATTACCCAACTTCTTATCACTAAGATCATTCTTCGGCTTATTGTTGTCGTTGAGGACGTAATGCTCAGCGATAAAGTGGCCAGCACAAGGGTGCAACGAACCAGCTAAGAAAGAACTCATCAAGAAGTAGAAAAGACTGTACCACCCCCATTTTTGCACTAGCAAGTAGTCCATACCCAATTGGTACACGAGATTGATCAAGTGAATGTACGTGAATTTGATCTGAGTGATGAACATTGGTCTCAAGGCATAGAAGAAGATTTGACATGTGGCAAACAAAACTTTTCCCAATACATTAGTGAAGAGTAAACTCTCGAATCTAGTGGGCAAGTCAGTATCGAGAAACTCATCGCCTAAAAATTTATGATGGAGTTGGTGGTATGGTTGGAATGATGCTGAGTATGGCACACCAATAGGCAAGTTGACTGCCACAGCAAACAATTTGTTGTACAAGGGTTTCTTGAACAAAAGATTGTGAGATAATTCATGAATTGCTAAGAAGATAGCTTGATTTGACGTTGCACCAACGAAATATGCCAAAAGGAAAAACTTCCATGTCAATGGGTGCGTGTTCCTGAGATAGTAAGCAGTTAAAACTTGAATAGCTACAACCAATAGCACCAACCATTTGGTAATTGGTTCGTGGCCTGTGAGATTTTTCACTTCTGGGTGGGCTGCAAGAATTTGTTTCCTTCTTTCGCCATGGGGCTCCTTCTCTCCTGTCCAGTAAAACTCATTGAGCTTCTCTAGAGGTGCATCGGCGGCAGGAGTAACGAACGTGTACGTTTCGTTGTTTTTACGATGGGTGATGGAACTCATGATGGGCCGATTTCGATCGCGAAGACTAAAGTAACCTCATGGGCCGAGGCTATGCTACGTGTTAGTCACCTGAGTGACAACGTGCTATAGTAGTAGGCTACTGATAGTTGTGATAGAGTTCAGTGACCGTTGGAGAGAATTAACTGTACATTGACGTCACTAAGTAGAGTTCCCACCGGAGGGATTATTCGATCTGGGATCCATATTGGCATACGGTGAGAAGAACTGGGTTTGTGTCATTCCGTAAGGGAATGGAGTGCTTCCAGCTTGAAATCCGTTGAGTTGTCCATAAGGTGGTGCCATTTGTGGAGTCCCCGACCTTTGGCTGAGATCTGGCATCATTGGCATGGCATACTGACCTGATCCTCCACCTGCCATTGGAACGCTCGAAGGAATTTGACTGGACATGGGCATTTGCATCTGTCCATGGTTCATCATTGCCTGAGGCATTGGTGAATTGCCAAACATTGGCTGCGGATAAGGGAGTGGCGCAGAGATGGGTTGTGGCCCATAATGTCCTGGTGGTGCCATAGGTGCTTGGAAAATCGGGGTAGACTCGTAGAGTGGATTGACTGGCCCATTAGGTGTCAGCTGTACTGGTCTCACATTCGACAGTTGGGTGTCATGTGCACTACCACTTGAGTTCACTGGTGCTTGCAGTTTCTCCTGGCTAGCAGGGGGCAATACGTCTTCCTCGTTCATCTGGTCTCTTAATTGGATGGTGTGTCTCTTTATGAAGGACTCAATTTCGTTGATCGACATAGTGTCTGATTCATTGCCATCATCTTCATCGTCCTGGTCTTCGCCAGATTCGGTAGACAGTGACAGAGAAGTTTTCATGTGGATAACTGTATTTGCAACTTGAACATCGGACTTCGTCGACTGGGCCTTATCTTCAGGAGTTCTCTCAGCAATGGGTTTAGGTTTGTTAACCTTCTTCTTGATTGGCTTGAACTCAGTGATTTCCTTTGTCTCTTTCTTTGTCAATTCAAACCGATTATCAAAAGTGATCTTGAAATAGTTGTTGTCGAAAAGTAACAATTTCTTTGCCATGATAAGAATAGCTTTCTTCCTCTCAAAATTCTCGTGTTTGGTAACAAGAGCCTTCAAGGCTTCTGTTTGACTACCTTCCATCTTTTCGAGCTGGAGGTAAGCCTCATTATCCAAGAAAGATGGGAAATTATTCACCAAAAGCGAGGAGTAGTCGTTATCAAGCAAGTTTATGTCGCCTGCTTCGAAAAGATGGTCGTCCTTGAAGTCTTTGAACTGAAACTTGATGATCAGGAAATCTTTGAACAAAACGTCTTCTTTGAAGTAGTAGTTACGAATTGGTCGGGATCCACTTGCCAACAAGTCAACAAGTTCTGAATATTTGGATCCTTGACTGCTAGGATCACTGGAATCAACAATAGAGGTTTCTTCAGAATGGTCTAAGTATCCATTCAAAACACTGATGAGATTAGCTAAAATCTTCTGATTCGTAGTTTGAAACTTCTTTAGAACGAAATTGTCTTCCTTAATCCAATGAAGAATGAGTCTTAGAATTCCTAGAATGTTTGCATTCTGCACTTCATCATACTGATGGCCCTTCAAACAGCTCAAGAACATTGAGATATACTCAAAGATGAACCCAATATAGCGGCTTGATGAGATTGATTTGTTGAAGCACATCAATATCACAAGTTGTCTAGCATAAAAATTCAAACCGTCAGAGTCATTGGTTCCAATTAGACGACTGAAGTTGTCAATGTTGAATGCCAAATTGAGGAAGACAAATTCCACTTTATTGTATTTGAGTTTCTTCATGATGAACACTTTGTTACTTCTGTACACATCAGGCATGTAGTAGAAGCCCACTAAGCAAGTGAAGATCACGTCCAATTCGTCTTCCATCGTTGGTGAACCTTTTCTGTTATTGAACTTTGTAGAGAACTCGTTCACGTTTGAGACGATTAAGATTTCATAAAGATTAGTTAAAAACCACTTCTTCTTCAAGAGCGAATTCAAGTTATCCAGGCCAAGTTTGTAAGTGGGGATTCTGGTGAATTGAGATCTCAAGAACCAGTAGGAAGCAGCTGGTTTGTCATCCATGAAATTGCAGATGACACCAATATGGTTGTATGGCTCATTCAATGCAGGCAACAAAAGAATACAAAATTTGTAGTATTCGAGGGCTTTCTGGTAGTATGAAGAAACCGAATCTCTCTTTTTCCAGTCTTTAATAGACCTATACTTGTGGAAGTGTTTGAGAGACAAACATGGAAGAACATAAGAAATTTCAATAAATGATCTGTGTCTGGCGATATTACCCAAATGCAAGAGACACTTGTGAAGCAAGAACAAGAAATTTGCACGAGTGTCGCCTTGCTTAATGTGTCTGGCACTCAGAGTTTTTTCAACTTCAAAGTACTGCAAGAAAACTTGGGGTACCAAAGGATTCTCGAAACTCGTTGCAAAGTGTTTGAGTAAGTTTGTGTAGAACAAGTGCAGTTTCTTAACAAATTTGACAAAAGTATCATTGATTTTTCTGACTTCCACTGGTTTGGGTTTAAACAGTTCCTTTGACTTTGAATTTTCGAAATCCCTGATAATTTGGTTATAGTAGTCAGCATGGTGACGCTGGAAGAATTTTATGATTGGGTAATGAAAATTTGACCACAAAGTATCGAAATATTTGATAGTGTTGAATGCGGCTTGTCCATTACTTGAAGCATTGTCGTAATAATCGTTCGAGTCTGTAATGATCCAGCTTTCGAATTTGGATTGAACAACGATATTCAACCCTAAAAGAAGTGCTGGGTCTGTGTACTTTTTGTTTAACAAGTCATCGAGTTGCTTCTTGTACGACTTTATCTCTTCCAAAATTGAGTGATGTGGCATAATATGTGTGGTTAGGTTAGTTTGTCATTCCATTGATGGTTCTGCCATAAGTCAAACGTTTGGTAAAACTTATTGTGTTTCTTTGTGCTTGAACAATTCTGAAAATTTTCACTCGCGGTGAAAATGATTTGGCGACTGAGAGCTCGTCAAACTACCAGTAGTCAACCACCGTAGCACCAGACCCACACGTATGAGCTAAGCTACCTTAGTCCACACCAATACACTGTGAAAAGGTTTAATGTAGCAACACCAAAATCACGTGACCAACTCACATACTCGATGTCTGTATGCGATGAGGTCAAAAAATTAATGGCAGTACCGAAGATGAGCTCGTACCACTACGGTGGTACAGAAAAGTACGAACGTGGCTCCAAAGGGTCCAAGAGAAGACTTCACACCAAAGACAAGAAACTTGCTGCAGGAATCAAGAAAGTGGACCGTCAGTACAAGGAAGCAGTTAGATCAGCAGCAGGAACTGATCTCTTACTTCAAGAAGAAGCGGGATTTCTTGAGGCTGAAGGCATGGAGAAGACGTTCAAGTTCAAGCAAGATGAGATCCAACAAGTGGTTGATGAGGGAACATTAAACAAAGCATTCAAATTATCACTTCCAGATTATGGGCCATACAATATTGATTTCACCAGAAACGGTCGAGAGCTTTTGTTAGGAGGTCACAAAGGTCATGTTGCATCGATAGATTGGCGTACAGGCAAATTGGACTGTGAGCTTTTCCTTAATGAGTCTGTAAATGCTGTTAAGTACCTTCACAATGACCAGTACTTCGCAGTAGCCCAAAAGAAGTATGTGTTCATTTACGATAAGCTTGGAACGGAATTGCATAGACTCAAGCAGCATATCGAGTCCACGCTACTTGACTTTCTCCCATATCATTTTCTTTTGGCTTCAGCAGGTAAAACTGGGTTCTTAAAGTATCAAGATGTGTCTACTGGACAGTTGGTGAGTGAATATAGGACGAAACTTGGTCCAACACAAGCAATGAAACAAAATTCATGGAATGGTGTGATGCACTTGGGTCATGCCAACGGAACAGTGACGTTGTGGTCCCCATCTATGCCAACTCCATTGGTTAAAATGCAGGCAAGCAGAGGTCCAGTAAGGGATTTGGCTATAGATAGAGAAGGTAAGTACATGGTGGTTGCAGGAACAGACAAGAAGATGAAAGTATGGGATTTGAGAAAATTCAAAGAGATTGATGAGTACTATACTCCCACACCAGTGCAATCATTGGATATATCAGACACAGGATTATTATCCACTGGATGGAACACACACGTTACTGTTTGGAAGGACATATTCAAGACCAGACAGAAGGCGCCATACATGAATCATGATCTTCATGGGAACAAGGTTGAAAACATAAAGTTTGTGCCATTTGAAGATTTCCTTTGTGTGGGATCCCAAAAAGCGGTAGAGAACGTGGTTATACCTGGAGCAGGTGAAGCCAATTATGATGCATTAGAGTTGAATCCATTCGAGACAGCTCAACAAAGACAACAACAAGAGATCAGATCGTTGATGAATAAATTGGGTCCAGATACTATCACCTTAGACCCTAATGTTATTGGAACAGTCGACAAACGAGCCAATGCTATACGATTGAAACCAGGAGAAGTCAATGAGATTGCTAAGGACGAAAAGCTTGCCATTAAACCTGAAGTTAAGGGTAAAAACTCTGCATTAAGAAGACATTTGAGGAAGAAGACTCAAAATGTCATTGATCAAAGAAGACTCAGAATAGAGAAGAACTTGAAACTTGAGAAGGAAGCAAGACAAAGAAGACATAACGAGATAAAGGGTGTTGAAGTTGAAGAAGATACCTTAGCACCAGTTTTGTCAAGATTTAAGTAACGTGTATTATAAATGCTATACAGATGAATTTGCTGTCAATGAATAGTTTGAGTAGTCGACGGAGATCAACTCGTTGAGAACACTTTCGGGCTCTGGTTCGTGTTGGTTGAACTTAGAATTAATGAAATCTAGTACTTTGTGGAACTCGTCTGAGTATTCAATGTACTTGTTTAATTTATGTTTTAAATCCAATTCGTTGATGATTTTGACGAAGCTGAAAGTGTTTTCACTCTCCTCAAGGGTGTCGTAGACTTTTGTTAAAATGATGAGCCACGTATTGGATATTTGTTCAAAGCATTTAGCTTTGATATATTTGAATTCGTTATTGTGAAAGTTTGGAAGGTCGTTAATAAGGCTTGTGACGAAGTCGACAAACAGGAGTGAGTTCATTAGGTTATCTTCGATGGGTGGAAGAAAATTTAGGATGAAATCACTCAAACAGTTGAGGAACTCATTGAGGTATGGTTTTATACGAAGGTAACTGTAATCATTTTCGACGTCACCTTTGTAAGGTAGATTTTCTTTTATGGCTGTGAATTTACGTTTGATAACGGTGATAGAGTCGTCAAGTGATGCTTTGGGTTGGATGTCATAAATGGTCTTGACGATTTCAGGGTGAATTTTTATGAGGTTCTCTAGTAAAGTGTTAACGGCGTTATGACTAAGAGTTTCAATAAGTCGATTGATGGGCAATTTTTCCCCTTTTATTGACGGGATCTTATGCTTCTTTGAAACGGTAAAACTTGGAGTTCGTGGTTTTACCTTTGTCACTTTAAATTTATCATCATCAAACTTCCTCTTTTTTAATGGCGTGGTTATATTTCTATCAAAGCTTGGTTTTTCATGTTTGATTCCCCACTGGAATCCTGCAGTCGTTGACATTAATACTCCAACTATGGTCTAAAAAAATGTAAGCAAGAAAGAAATAAATGAGAAATGTTCGCCTTTGTGTAAATGCGATTAGTGTAACAAGAATTTAAGTTTAGTGAACTAATCAAGAAGGGAATCACCATCATGGTTCAGTTAGATGGACTACAACTATTATAATTGTGTAATATTATGATACATTAAGATGATTTAATCTATGCTACTTCTTTTTGGATTTGGCAGACCCTTCAAATCCAGCTCTCTTCTTTTTAGCTCCTGCCTTATTCACTATACCAGAAAACTTCCTGAGTTTGACTTGCTTATTACTTTTTTTACCTTTATTCTCTCTTCTTGCTTTTAAGTTCTCATCTCTCCTCTTAACTTTAGCAGCTATGGTGTCTTTGACCACTTGTTTCCTTTCTTTCCATTCTATTTCACTCTTTAATTTACTCTTCTCTTTCCTTTTCAATGCTTTCTTCAAGAGTTTTTCATCATCTTTAACCTTGATTCCTTCAGCTTGATTCATGAGTCTTTGCCATTTCTCTTTATCTTTTTGTTTAACTTGTTCTTCTGGTGATAATTTACTGAATTTTTGATTCTTCTGTTCGAGTTTTGCTAAATGAGCTTTAATATCTTTGTTGGCTGGTCCTTTCATCTTTCTCTTATCAGCAGTTGAACGAAGCTTGGTGAGATCACTTGTGACTCTTGATCCATCATTAAATACAATGTTCCCGAAAAGTACTGCTTCTTTCTCTTGTTCATCTTCTGATTCGGATTCGGAATTTGATGAATCTTCTTCTTCAACTTCTTCGTGTTTCCTCTTGAGTTTCTCTTGCTTCTTCAATTCCTGTTTCCTCTTTCTCTCTTCAAGAATTTGTTCTCTGGATTTAGGAGCTCCATTCACTTTAGATCCTGGTGCCTTCCTCTTTTCACGAAGATTACTTATTTTGCTGGCAAGTTTTTCTCTTAAGAGACGGAGGTTTTCCTGCTTCTTCTTCAATTCTTCTTCACTTAACCCTTTCTTGTTGGCTTTCTTTTCTGCTTTTGGTTGAGTCTCTTCAACTTCATTACCTTCATCATCGAACTCAACTTGAATGCTGTCCTCGTTATTTATATCATCCTTTGATTCCTCACCGTCACTCACGTCCATGTCGGGTATCTCCACTTCTTCTTCCTCTTCTTCTTGTGATTGTGGTTCAGGTTGTGGGGGTAATTTTTTTGGTAAGGCTACTGGTTTGGCACTTTTGGCTTTATTGTCCATGAGTTCTTTAGCAGTTAAGTTGGCGTGTTGATTGGACTCAAAGTCTTTGGACTCAGGATCGAGCTTTCTTCTTTTGTTCTCTTTAAGCTCTTCCTTGGTTTGTTTCTTCTGTTGCCATTGCTCACTGGTAGCATCATCATAGTAATACTTTGCCGGTATTAAAGATAATAACCCATTGAAAGCGTTGGAGTGAGTCTTGAGACGTTCCTGCTGTTAGTCTGTGTTGCTTTGCTTAATTGACTGTAGAACGTACTTCTAGTGAGTTACTCATCTGATAAAGAGATAAAAGATCTGAAAAATTTAGTCGCATTGAGCGATGAGATGAGTTGACGTAATTATTTTGGTAAAGAGATCGATCTGAGAGTAGATAGAGGTGTGTAGTGTGATGATACAAGAGAGCCTAACAAATGCTGAAGAATTCTGACGGGTTTTTGGTGGTAAAATTTGATGTAGTGTGTGTCGGCGTACTTTTCATACCAGTCGGTAGTAGTCAGGACAATTTGTACGCCGCGATACTTGTATCCTTACCATGAGTTCTACTAAATATCTCATATTGTCATTGCCGCAATCTTCAGACTCTAGGGCTTGGTTAGAGCACTCATTGAACGGAGGTAAATGTCATTTAAGTGGATTCAAAATTCCAGATTTTCAAGTTGGTACTTTAGACTCTTTAGTGCAACAAAGTGACGAATTAGATAAATTAGATCATCAATTGGGATCAGCAACTGCAAAGGTTGTTGATATCTTGAACGGAGTAGTGGAAAACACGTCGGTTAGAACTGTCAACAATAAAAATGTCACAAATTACGTCGAGTCATTTCAATGGAATACGTCAAAGTATAGATTGGACAAATCAATTCAAGATTTATCACAATTGATTTCTTCTGAAGCTTTGACTTTGGATAATGATGTTAGAACTGCATATCAAGCTTATCAAACTGCTAAATCCAATTTCTTAGCGGCTGATAGAAAGAAAAACGGTGATTTATCGATTAAATCATTGCATGAAATTGTAAAGCCTGAAGATTTTGTGTTAAATTCTGAACATTTAGTGACTGTTTTGGTAGCAGTACCAAAGAATTTGGACAAAGATTTCAAGAGCTCTTATGAAACATTGACAGAATTTGTTATCCCAAGAAGTGCAAAACTTATTGCTCATGATCAAGAATTTCATTTGTATTCGGTGACATTATTTAAGAAGTACCAACAAGAGTTTACAAATAACTGCAGAGAGAAGAAATGGCAACCAAGGACTGATTTTACCTACGATGAAGAAACTTTAAATAACATGAGGAAAGAATTTGATTTGACAAAGGCAACAGAATCTAAATCTAAGAATGACTTGATCAGGTTAGCTAAAACTGCATACTCCGATATTTTCAGTTCATGGTTTCATATCAAAGCAATTAGAGTGTTTGTGGAATCAGTTTTAAGGTATGGTTTACCACCACAATTTGACTGTTCACTCATTAAATTTGGAGATTCATCAATTGATAAAGTAAAGAAAGAACTTATAGCAAAATTTGGTTACTTGGGTGGAGACGGGTTTTCAAACAAGAGTAACTTGCATGAGTATGCCTCTTTGGTTGATCCAGATTACGAACCTTTCGTTATCTACGAAGTTGAAATTGTTTAAGCAATATCATAGACTAATGCGATTGTAGTATGTTACATTGTTCCATTGCTTGTGTAGCTGGTTGTTGTACGGTGCTTGGAAGGTCAAAACAAAAAAAAGAGCTCGCACTCAGGATTGAACTAAGGACCAACAGATTTGCAATCTGCTGCGCTACCACTGCGCCATACGAGCTGCTTCTTTGGTGTTTTGTCCTTCTCAGAGACCATGACGCCTACGGTCGAGAGACGCTTTTGTATGTGATTCGCACCTACTAAATTATCCACTACTATGTCTTCTGACGATGACATGTACTCGTCAGAGGAGTCGTACGAGTTCGAGTTCGAAGATGAGGAGGAGATGAGCGTGAACGACGCCACTTCCCAGGTGAGTGAAACAGTCTCTGACAGTGCGCTGGTAGAGAATGCATACTACAACGCAAAGGCCCTCAAAGATGAAGACGATTTAATGGCCATTGACAGCTTTTGTAAGATCATGCTGCTTACCCCTGACGACACAAATGTTGAGTTTATTTTCAAAGCCACAAAACAGGCAGCTAAATTGCTGTTTTCACGTAAACAGTTGGATCGGTGTATCGAATACTTGAACACTTTGAGCAAAATTGTCACTTTAATCGACAACCAGGGCTATGTTGAAGACTCAATTGGACGTATGGTCTCTCACTATACCAACATCCATAACAATGACTTTGTGATCAGGGCTAATGATGTGTTAGAATCGCTTCTTATGCTTCTAAAGCCTACAACGGGAGTCGATAGAGTGTGGATCAAAATCAACTTGAACAGGTTCAACTTGGCGATGGCTGACAAGAAGCATCAACATGCTGAGGAGTTGATCACCCTCATCAACAACAAACTCGAAACTGCAAATGCTAACCTCGTTTACTCTTATCAATTGGAAGCAATCGCATGTGAGATCGAACTTCTTTCAGTGGCACCAAAATTGGACTTGAGACGTATGAACCAATTGTACAAGAAGAGTGAGCTGGTAAAGTCGCCGGTAACGCACCCAAAGATCATGGGGATCATAAAAGAATGTGGTGGTAAAATTGAATTTTACAAGCGCAACTTTGAGAAGGCCAGATGGAGCTTCTATGAGAGCTTCAAGTTCTTTGATGAAAGTGGCTCAAACTATAAGAAGCAAGCATTGAAATATTTGATTGTGTGTTCTTTGATAACGTCAAACGAATTCAATCCCTTTGAATCTCAAGAAACTCAGCATTATACTCGTTTGAAGGAGTTTGAAAAACTTATCTTGATCATTGAGTTTATCAATGAGCTTGATCTCGCGAGCTATAAGAATGTGATCAACATCATTAGTAACAACGCAGAGAAAGACCCTTTCTTCGATGAAGAGCTATTTCAGTTGGCTGCAGTGGAAATTGAACAGAACTTGTTGGCAAAAATAATACTAAACCTCTTCAAGTCCTACTCAGTTGTCAAGTTCAGTTACATCGAAGAACTACTTGGGCTAGATAGATCTCAATTACAATCTGTTCTTCTCAAGCTAGGTAACACTGGTCGTCTAAAGCATGTCAAGATCAATTTTGTTGATGAAAAAGTCACTATTGACCGTCAAGTTTCGCCAACTCTAAACTTACCGGTTAATCTAAGTTCAGAAACAGTGCTTGCCAACATTGATTGTATGGAAGCCTCACATTTATTTGCAGATATGAAGGCAGATTTCGAAGACGATCTGGTTATTGATCATGATAAACAGATTAGAGGTCGTCGTGGCCCTAGAGGTAACTCACTGCAAGGGGCATCTGGAATCATAGCCAACTTGTTGCCTGTTGCACACTCTTCGCTCAAGAAACCAGAGAAGCTTGGAGCCATTGAGACTTGGCTTACAATAATAAAATCATCATTCCCAGAAGAAGTGACAGACGAGATCAGTACGAAAGATCAAATATTTAACGAACAAAAAGCTGAGAGAAAAGGAAGCGAGAATCCTCAAATGATAATGGAAGACATGAACCAATTGGGAACCGACATTATAGACAGCAAAGAGAAGTTAAGAGTCATGCAATTATGGGTTTCTAAATTGGCTGGTGAAATAACTCGATGATTTTGTGTCACTGGCGCATGTATAAATTTAGTTGAGTTCAAATTTTTCATCTCATCTTGTTCTTAATGGTATGTGTTTATTTGGTATAAATGATTATACCATATGCGTTATCGTCATGATATACCCATTTACAATGTCTTCGGGTACAAAATGAAATCGACTAACACCTACATGATGTATCAAATTAATACTAACAAAGCAGCATTATCAAATATCATACTGAAATGAAAGTAGTGTGAAGTGATCAACTAATGGAGTTTGTGTTCATTATTGCAATTGCAAAAAACTTTTGTTGGTTCATTTGTGCACAATGATGAAACGAATTTCTCTGGCGATTTCGCTTCGTAGCAGATCATCAGGCGCTGTTTCTTCAACTCCTTCGTTAGAGGAGGTCTATAAGAACTCACAAATCATAAATGGTCTGGGACCATCAAGTCTTCGTAGACATTCGTTTGTAATTCCTGTGGATTCAAAATTAATTGACAACTCAATTATGGAGCCAGATGTAAGCATTGACCCCTTTGACTCAATCAACACTTTGAAGAGATCAAAGAGTTTACAGGTTTTGCTTCCAAAAAAACTAAGCTTGTCAAATCTTAGACGTAAAACACAAAAATCTGTACGTTTTGAAGAGTCACAATTGGCTCCAAACCCGAACTTGAAGGAGAATCAAGATCCACAAGCTGAATCGTGTCAACCAGTAAAGCCTGCATCGTTGCAACAACTCTTCAGTTACGAAGATGGCTGCGGAAATACAGATTCTGGTTCACCAGAAACAAACCACCTTCAAAATAACCAGCCTGTACCAAGACCATTGGAGCTTCCTGAGTTTCTCACTGATGAAGAACCAACCACAGAAGAATTGGAGGATCCTGTGGACCAAATTTATGAGAGTCAAAGTGACACCGAGAGCTCGGTGTCGTCCAGTTCTGTCAAGTCGTTCTTTAGGTTCGACTTTGCTCCGAGCGAAGAAGTCTTGATACTCCTTTCTCAGATCCAGAAAGAACTAGATCCCAACTCAGGTTCGGATATAGATGTGGATGAAAACATCGCAAACATCTTGAAAGGAGTTCTTGAATATTTATCAGACCAGAGAATCAAGCTCCATAAACTTCAGATTGAAAACTCTACCCTTACCAAGTCTCTTGAGGAATTGCAGAAAGTCGAGAATCAAAGAGATTATCTTGTTGATGAAAATGCCCAGTTTAAAGAGAAATTGGACTTCTATGCAAATAAAAATGATACTCTCCAGTATGACCTCGATGAAAAGTGTCAAGAGCTCGAGCTTTTGTCCACAGGAGCTGCGGTTTGGGAGAGAAAGAATGCTGACTTGCAGACCCAATTGACCAGAAATGAATTAGAGAGTCACGAATCTCTCAAAGTGTTGGATGCAATCAAGAGGCTCATTTATGAAAACGATGAGTTGTCTTCTGATGAGCCAAATGCTCTTGTGACTCGGATCAGCACGATGCTTGAACAGAAAAATGAACTTGAAGCAAAAGTTGTGGAGCTTGAAGCGCATTTGGACGCAACGTCTCAACGGGAGAAAGAAAAGGGTCAGACCATTGAAAATCTTGAACAGAACGTTAAGGAAGCAAGAAGGGTTATTTCCGTGGCCAGTTTCAACAACGAGCAAATATTAAGACAGGAGTTTGAAGCTGCAAAGGCACAACTAGCAACAAGAATTGAGGAAGTTGAAGCCAAGGCTGAGGAAGTTGGAAATGAACGAGATTCACTCCAACAGAGGGTGAATAAACTTGAAGATGAATTGAGGATGGCCAATTGTCACAAGAAGAGTTTGAAACAACAGGTTAACTTCTTCACCGAGGAGAACCTGAACTTGATGGAACAAAATGCTAAAGCGAAACAAGAGTTTGACGAGCTCGATCATGGAATCACCGATTTCTCGACTTCAATCAAGAAAGTAATATCATCCAAAGATAAAACTATCCGGCAGCTCACTGGGGAGTTAGAAAAATCCAAACAAGCAGTTCATGCCTTGCAAAAGTTGTACTCAGAAAGACAAAAGGAACAAGAACAGCAGGATAGCCGCTTTAGTATATTTAAACAGGAGCTTGAACTCATTAGAAAGGCTGTCAAAGGTTTGGACGCTGGTAACGAGCAACTTAAACTGTGCAATGAAAAGATATTGGATCAAAATCAAGATCTTAAACACGAAGTGAAACAAATCACAAAATACATGCTGGAGTACTGCGGTGCCACGGAGCATTTGGTGAGAGAGTTGGATACAACAGCAACCTCTAATCTGATGCTAGGGGAGTTTGTCAGAAAACTTGTGGAACAACTATCCATTGCACTCAATCCGCTTCTAGTAGAGGATTCAGTCCGATTCATCAACCAGAGGTATGCCATTATCAAAACATCAAGCATATTTGGAATGACACATGAAAGTACCCTCACGGAAACTGTTCAGTTCTTCAAGAAAACCATTACCACATTGATCGAGCAGTATCGACAAAATGAGGTAACTTTAGATAAGGAAATGAAAGCTCGGGCTAATGATCAAGCCAAGTTCATGGAAGTATACTGTCAAGGAATAGTCAATGGAGGCGGGACAGCTAGAAGTAAAAGTCACCGTGGAAAAGGTGCAAGCAAAGGTTAAAACAAAAAAATGAATGAATGCAGCTTTATTTCCTAGTGAAGCAAGTTTCAACGTAAGAGCCATCCGTCAAAAGACCAGACATAATTCCAGGAAGTACTTCAACTTGTAAAGGTTTGAAAGGAAAGTCTTCACCGTCTATGGAGATGTAATGTTTTGAGTTGCTTGGTAATCTAGGCACGAGACGATAAGCCTCGACTTTAGTATGAATAGTATTATCATTGTGCACATGAGCACCCTCGTCTATACTTAGCAAGGTTTTAACTGTCTGCAAAAGTGGGGTTTTAGTGGTGGTAAGAATCATATCCATGGACCCATCATTTGGAAGAGCAGCAGGAAAGAATTGTGTATCATTAGACACATAAGGCATATTACCCACATAGAAGATACTGATATTGTCGGTGATGGTAGAGTCAATTTTCTTCCAATCAGGAGGTAGGGAGTCTTTGATTTTTGGACCTTTAAGTGCAAGGTCTTCAGCGGTAACCTGTTTGAGTTTAGTGTCTTTGACATCAGCTTCACTGTATTTGTTGAAATGATCAGCTATTTCATCCTTTGTTCTTGTTAGGTATTTGACATACAAGTCACAAGGGTATCTTGCACCAGTGAACACCTTATGGGCCACACCAAGATCGAATCTGATGGGACCCATCCATCTTAAGTGGTCAGTACCAATATCAGCGTCAGCAATAGCTCCGTAACATTGTGATAAGAAAGACAAGCTGACTTTTTCATAACCTTCGTCGTCTTCTTGTTTGAGAGCCATTAAGTCAATTTTAGCTCTCTGTGCTTTCAACATTTTGAACGCTGCCAATTTGGCGTCGTTACTGCCGTGGGTACTCAATGTTAATGCGTTACCTGAACCACCAGGCAATTGAGTGACTGCCACTTTGTTGAAAATTTCAACACCTTTATCTTCTCTGGCATAGAACCCATTAACTACTTCATGAGGGATTCCATCACCTGAGCAGCATGCAATTATATCATACTCGTCTGGGTCAAGGCCCTGAGCGATTTCAGTAGCGTGTCCATGGTACTGAGTTTTCTTGAATGTCAATTTAACATTAGCAGCACTTAAAACGGGGAGAATATCCTTATCGAAGATTTCCTGGGCGTTTCCTTTACCACCATGTGGATTTATGAGCACAAGCACGGAAGGAGCGATTGTGCTCTTGGCGTAGGCCTTTTGAAGTATTGATTTGGACAAATCAGACACCGTCATATGAGTGTCAATCATTGGGTGATCCAAGTTAAGAGTTATCAGTTTGATCTTGATGCTGGAGTTATGTGGTGACGCGTAAGTTATCTCGTAGATGTCGTCTTCTATGTGACGACACCACAAGATATTCTTGTATGGAATATGATGGTCTGATCCTACGTCATGTGAAAAACAGTTGAACAAGGAGACATCATGAGTTTCAACTTGCGACTCAACAATGATGGCGTCGTCTTCAAGACGTGCTTGCATGGAGTTGGAAGCGATCAAGCGTTCATTTGAAGACTGTGAACACAACATAGCTGACTTTAGCACACAAAGGAATAATTCAGTGAGACAAAATCTTAAACAGTTGAAGTGGACCGCGTAGTGGGTTTACAGTTTTCAGGAAAAACCTTGAGACGGTGGATATCGGGCATGGAGTCTGTTAGCACTGATGTCGAATTGTTGTAGTTGTTGCGTAACAATTGGCTTTCCAGAGACTAATGGCTCGTTATCCTGGTAACCACCTCAGAACCACAGTCTTTTTAGTGGGCTACCATCCTCATGAGTCTGACGTGTGAATGTGCTGGTTGTCATTGTTTTTGCACCACTTGCAAGTACCACCGCTGTTTCACCACTTACTTCGAATTAAGCTACTCTTCACAAAATGTGCAACCATTTACCTCTTTTGATACAATCTATAAAAGAACCTCATGTTCTCCAACTTCATAGGGTACTCGATTTGCTTCTCGTTGATCCTGTACCAGCAACTATCACTCTGTGAGTGAAGTTCCCATGGTCCATCGCCCAGTCTTCCCAAAAGAATAGTGTCAATTAAGAACTGAACAGGGAACTTTTTACTTCCAATTGTGATATGAGAATAAGAGCCAGCACTCTCTGTGATAAGTAGCAACGAGCCAGATTTACACTCCTTATTGAGTTTTTGCAAGTAATGAACCGTCTGGGCTCTTTTTTCAGTGAATAATTCATTCGTGGTGAACATCAAAGTGATCAAATCTAACTTTGAGTGATCTATGGTGGATTCTGTGAGGATATCGGCATTATAAAAGTCAGCATTGAGCTTCTCCTGCTTGTACACCCAATTGTCTTTGATGTAATTAGTAATGTACTTCACTATAGTACTCCAGTCTGCTATATCCACAACTTGAAGATTTAGTGTTGAACTTGTGGAAGGACAGTATTCCTTGAGCCTGCAGAACACAGAAGCAAGTCCCACTATTTCAGAAGCAGCTCCTCCTCCCACACATAATACATTTTTGTCTCCTTCTGGGTTCTGTAAGAGCTCAGTTATAGGCTCTAATGAACTGAACAATGATGAGTATGCTAGCGCTCTTGCTGGTGTCCACCGTGAAGCATATGCAAACCTTTTGTCGTCGTTGTCGAATGCCGCCAAGTAGTCACGTTCATACAACTGGCCCTTAACTTCTTGAATAAAATGCTGAAGGTTTGGTGATTGAAGAATGTAGTGGAAAACCGTGGTGAAAAGATCAATTACTTTCGTCGGCCCAAGGGAGTTTTCTGTTTCAAACGGTATCGAGTCATTCTGGCCCTCTGGCTGGACTCTTGAAGCTGATCCCCGACTCATGCCTGTGACAGTAGTGATGATATGGAGGATGGACGTGCACAAACCGATGCCTTCACTATAAATTCACAGCCATCGCACTGAAAAAATTAATCCACTTGTGTTACGGTGAGACCTCAGTAAAGTTCAATTAAATCTTCGGATTATTGGATGGAGTTGTAGGAATCTCTGTAGCAGATCGGCGCTCGTGAAGCAAGTTCCATTCTCTACAGTTTGATACCTTTTTGCGTGTCTATGACAGCCATTTACATCATTCATGTTGTGGATTGTTGGTCCCCCTCGGGGTTGAGCGACAGTTCATAGCTAGGTGTGGGTGGTGCAAACTGGTCTCGACTGTAGTAATACTGGTCCCCAGTTTGGAACAGAGCAGCTCCGTCGACAAGTTGTAAATTAATCAAGTGATCTTGAGCTTTCTTCGGATGAGCTCGATCATTAGCTTGAGGCAACATATTCCTGGACTCTGCGCAGGCCATTGGCCAATAACGATTTGAGTAAAACCATGTTGCACACATCTGTAATCAATTGTAAGACTTTTGAGTAGTACCTCATTGACCATGATCTGAAGTCAGGATGACAACCAGTTTAACCTTTTGAGCCTTCACTCCCGCTCTGGTGATGAGGAAGCACTTTCATCCAAGTGTTGGTGTTCTGTTGCATTATGATTTTCCTGATCGCTTCTATTTTAGCGCTCAGTGCTGTTTTGATGCCAAACGCGCTATCGATGCAATCGAGTCCTCTGGCCACGCAAATGCCACGCGGAGCAGACGTGGCTCGGAAGCGTCCCATGTCGAGTATGACTCCCTTCGGCGACTCCCGATTAGTATGTGATCCCTGGATATCTTCTTGTACTAACCACAGAGTAACAATCTTGCAGACTACATGTCACAAAACATAGAAAAGAGGCGTCGAGTCGATGACGATGACTCGAGCCTGGAGGAACTGGAGCTGGAAACAGATGAAGATCCTGACACCACACCAGCAGAAGCAGGAGTCATCGAAAAGATCACCTTGAACAACTTCATGTGCCACGAGAAATTCGAACTTGATTTGGGCCCACAATTGAACTTTATTATTGGTCGGAATGGGTCTGGAAAAAGTGCTATTCTCACAGGGATTAGTGTGGGACTTGGGGCTAAAGCTGCTGATACAAATCGTGGAAGTTCAATCATTGATCTCATCCAAGATGGTAAATCAACCGCTAAAGTCACCATAGTAATGAAAAACGAAGGGCTTGATTCATACGAACCAGAAACTTACGGTAAGAAAATCATCATTGAGAGAACCCTCAAACGTCAAGGTACAAATTCTTATGCCATAAAAGGTGTTTCATCCAACACTGTTATCTCACGAAAGAAATCAACGGTTGATGAAATCTTGAAAAAGTTCAATATCACTGTTGACAACCCCTTGGCTTTCTTGTCCCAGGATAAAGCACGTGAATTCTTAACATCAGCTTCGGATCATGCTAAATACAATTTCTTCATGGAAGGGTCATTGATCTCTGACATTCTCAAGACCCTCCAAGAATCACTAGATAATATTAAGAATGTCAAAGAAAGATTACTGGTGGCTGAAGATGCTCGGAAAGTAGCTAAAGACAAGTATAATGAAGCGGTGAAAGTGTATGAAAGACATAAAAAGAGTGACAGTCTAAGAAAGCAATCAAAACTCATTCACGGTAAGATTCTATGGTACAATGTTACAAAGATTGAAGCCACTATAGCCAAGCATGAGAGAATTGTCACAGAGTGTAAAGCTTCTCTAGCTGCCCTGGAGCAATTAATCACTGAACAGGAATCACTTATCAAGTCTTATATTGCTCAAAAGAAGGAAGCCGAAGTGAAAGCCAAAGACTTGCGTACTGAATACAGGGGCCTTGTCGATTCCACTGAGGCTAAAAGAATGATAGCTGAGAAAATGGGAAAGGGCATTGAACAAAAGAAGAAAGCTATCGAAAACAGTGAAACAGAAGCCAAGGCTCATGAAGAGTCTCTTGCTGACTTGACAAAACAAGTCGAAGATGAGCAAAAGCGAATCGATGAACTCAAAGGTGGCTCGAAAGAAATCTTGTTAAAGAAGAAATCTGAATTACAAGAACTTCTAACCAACTTAAAAGAACAACGTCAGACTTGTCGAACCAAGATTGAAAGTTTCGAAAACAACAGTGAAGAATTGATGAGTGCTAATGAAACCTTGAGTGATATCGACCACAATTTAGCTGCTTTGAATGACAGAAAGTATACTTTGAGGCATTCCAAAGGAAACAAATATATTCCCTGGGGCCACAACATGCAGGCCATTATAGACGCCATCTCAAGAGAATCAAGATGGCACCAAAAGCCCATTGGACCACTTGGAACTTTAGTGCAAGTTAAAGAAGAGTACAAACAATGGAAGGATTTGATAAACGCTGTTTTGAATAGACTGCTTGACTCCTTCCTAGTTTGTGATGAGCATGATCGGAGATTTCTCCTTTCTATTTTGTCATCTCACAAGCAGAATAAGAATGTTATCACCAGAAAATTCGAGAGATTCAATTTCGAACAAGGAAAGGCTGCTCACACAACATTGTTGGATATGATTAATGTTGGAGATGAAAATGTGTTGTACACCTTGGTTGACATCAACAATATCGAAAAATGTGTCATAGCGAATGACCCCGCTACTGCTGGTCAATTAGTGGGTCAACGTAATGTCCTAAACGCTTACAACTTGTTCTCGAATACTTCAGGGCAAAGGTCAAGTGGTGACAATGGCTCTCTTCGAATTGATCCAGTTTACTACAACAAAAGTGTCCCACATAAGTTGTCTGTTGTGTCTGTGGATATTGAGAGGGATTTGAGTACATTAGACGAAGAGATCAGAGCAGAGAATGATAGAAAGGCAGAGGTTGCTAGACAAATACGAACCATAAAACTTGAAGTACAGCAAAGGAAACGAGATCTTGAGAAGCAGTTCAAGGTCCTTTCAAATAAAATCAAGGAAACCGACAAGCAGATCTATGAGATCGATAGCTCGTTAGACGACGAAGCTGGTCTTGACAAGATCAGAAATCTCGAAGTGCAAATCCAACAAGTGGTCAAGCAAAAGGAGGGATGTGAAAACATTATCAGCTCATTGCATGAAGATATCGCTGATGATGCAGATAAGTTCAAAATTAGCAGGGAAGAGCACAGAATGCTCAAAAACCAACAGAAGAAGGTGAAGCAATCTCTAGATCAGGTTGAGAGGGATATGATAGAATACAATGACAATCAAGAACTAGCAAAGTCAGAGATTGCCAAAGCTCAAGAATCTCAAGGGAAGAATACTGAAAAAATGAATGCTTCGGAGACAAAGATCTCTACATACAAGGAGCAGTGTATCTCCTTAAAAGAGGAAGCTCAAGGACTCTGTGCATTGGAGGAAGTGAGGCTCACAGAGAATGATACTTCCGAGTCCATCAAGAAAGAATTTGAGGATATCAATAATATAATCAAAGAAGCAGAGGCTGCCATTGGACAACCATTTGAGCAAGTTCAAAAGGAACTTTTGGCTACGAAACAGGTTCTCGAGAATACTGAAGATATTGTGCTGAATTTGTCGAAAACGTACGAAAGATTGACTGCTGATTTCAACAGTAGAACCTCTTACCTTACCACAACAATTGTTAAGAATTGTCAAGAAGCATCTGCTTCATTTGAAAGATCATTGGCTTATCGTGGGTTCAAAGGTGAGTTGGAAGTCCATTTCACCAACAAAACATTAAGAATGCTTGTTCAAACCAAGAACGATAAAGAGATGCGTACTGTTGATTCCTTATCAGGAGGTGAAAAGTCATTCACGCAAATCGCTTTGTTGGTAGCGATTTGGAAGTTGATGGACTCCAAAGTTAGGGGATTGGATGAGTTCGATGTCTTTATGGATTCAGTCAATCGAACTATGGGTATAAGACTTCTTCTCAAAGAGCTTAGAGCTTATCCCAAATCACAGTCTATCTTCATTACACCTCAAGATATCACTTTGATGGAAGATCTCAGTGGTGATGATGTTCAAATTCACAGAATGAGCAGTCCGAGAGATGATTAGTGTGTCGTTCATTCATGAAGATATTTACAAGTTAACGTGGTGCTCTAAGTGCAACCACACCTTTATACACAGATGGACTCAATGAGTCTGCCAAAGTTTGAAACGAATCTTCATCTAAAGTTATCTCGGCATTCAATACTCGTTTGTATCTTTCCAAATGTTCCAGCAACATGGCGGTTGATAGTCTGGGTGTGCTAAGAAGAGCACACATGAACTCCTCTATAAGGCGAGTGGAGTATTCGGGCTTTTTCATCTTGTCTTGAACTCTATAATAAAACTTCATGACACTGTGCATGAGTGCTGTGAGTTCATTGATTTGCTCATAATTAGTGATTTCATTCTCTAAGAGATGGGAGAGTTTGTTCCGGCAGTTCTTCATAACTATGATAAACATGTCATTCCTCAAGAATGTTGGTAAGAGTTTACCTTGGAATTTGTATGGTAGTTTCTTCATGACAATTAGAGCCTCGTGCAAGAATGAATTGACTGCGAGACTGTTGATGATGAATGAACTGAGCATGAAGTGGTTCAGCTCAATGACACGAATGAAGTCTCGTATTTTGGTATCATTTGATTTCTCCATATGTTTAGCGACATACTGGTTGAGCAAAGACGAAAAAACAGGTAAATCATTGAGTTGAATTGACCCATCAATTGTTGGAACTACTCTTGCACTATTATTGTGGGTGTTAATCGGATTGTAAAGTTCGCCGTCGATCTCTTCCATGAAGGTTTTTTGAAGAGTGTCGAGAGAAGTGGGCAGTCCATACTCAGGATATGTTACAGCATTTGTCTTGAGATTGTGTGTTCTCCAATCATATGAGCTTTTCTCGTAAGTATGAGCCACTTGGAGAAACTCTTTACGCTCATGATATATCTGGTGGCCCCTGAACAACATGCAAAGATATCTGAAGGCACTAAGAGCTTTGCTGAGTTCCTTTTTCACACTAAAAGCTTCCACCAAGCAGATGCTAATGGTCTTGTATGTTGTCCTGTGGCCATACACCGAAAAGAATCGACGGAAATAGTCTCTGATCCCAAGCACATAATCTGGTTCACCATGACGCTGAAATACAATCGATAAGCCTTCGAGCATGCTTGGAGTTAAGAGGATAGCAAAATTTGTTTGCAAGTCATCTGGAGAACTATCCTGGTACAACTTCCAGTTATCAATTACCTCGTGGAAAATCACTTGAGCACCTTTGAGATCACACCTTTCACATACTCTGGCAATGTACACCAGCCACAATTCTTTTGGTAGAGTTATATCACGAGCAGTCGCATGCTGTATCAACTGCGTAGCGTGGTCTAAGTCGTTGTAGATCCAGTGGTGTATGAGGCCCAAGAGCTCATGGCGTTTTGGACGCAGAAATGCTTCTTTTGGCAGCATCAGAAGACTCTCCCCGGCTTTCAGCCTCAATTTGACATTATCTGGGTGCGTGTGTTCGGTGAAGGGGCCAATTGAAGACTTTGAGGGTGTGCTGCTGTTGGTGTGAGTGGATTCATAATCAGACCATTTGTGTTGTGAGCATCTAGTGGTTGAACTGAGGAGTTTTGAGGAGCTTATCTCAACAGACCACCACTTCTTGGTCGAAGAAACTCTACTGCGAAGTCCAGAGACTGCGACTGTTGTCGCTCGTAGCAGCAGAATTGATATTGTTGTTGGTGTCATTCAGTGAGTCGCACTATCGAAAATTTTCACTTTTTGTATCTTTGACTTCAACTCACAACATGTTTAAACGTGCTGTTCTGGGTGTCAGAGTGGCTGGGGTTATGCCACGAACATCTTTAAGGGCCATGAAGCCTCAAAGTGCATTTTTCCCGGTGAATTTATCGGTAGTTTCACCACAGATGAGTCAAGTACGCTTCAAATCTGATAAAATAAGTGAAATCACCACTGAGTTAAGTCAGTTCACTGACGAATTACCTGTGACTAGTGATATGACATCTGATACGCTCGGTTACCTTGATTCTATTGGGATGGCCCAAGGTTTTGGACCAACTGCTCTCATAGAGAGACTCCTTGAATACACTCACGTTTACTCAGGATTACCATGGTGGGGATCGATCATCGCCGCCACTTTGGCTGTTAGAGTGTTGATGTTTCCACTCTACGTCAAGGCATCGGCTAACGCTGCCAAAATGACCAAGATCAAACCTGAGCTCGATGAATTGATGCAACAGATGAGGAATGCCGATTCACCACAAGAACAGGTTGAAGCCTCGTTCGAAAGAAAGAAGTTGTTGAAAGCACATGACGTTCATATGTCACACCAGTTCTTCCCTGTTTTACAATTACCAATTGCCTATGGTTTCTTTCAAGGTTTGAGAAAGATGGCTAACCATCCGGTAGAAGGATTCTCAACTCAAGGTTATGGATGGTTTCAAGATTTAACTCAAGTTGACCCATATTTGGGGCTTCAAGTTGTTTCTGCTGCTGTTGTTTTGGGAATGTTCAAGTTGGGTGGTGAAACTGGTACTTCACAAATGTCACCAGCGTTCAAGAACATCATGTACTTTCTACCAATTGTTTCCATTTTCGTTACAAAAGAGTTTTCTGCCGCTGTTGTGTTATACTTTGCTGTTAACTCGATCTTCTCGTTGTGTCAAACATTGATTTTGAGAAGCAGCTTCATACGTAAAATGTTAAAACTCCCAAAGATTGAAAAACCTGCAGTCACTGCCAAATCCCAACCACAAAATTTGAGTGAATGGTGGAAAGACTGGAACAAGCAAGCAAAGGAGCAAGCCAACAAGAAATTGCAAAAGACTAACACGAAATTGGGTAACATGGAGAGAAGAAGAAATGATGCAAATAAGAACTTCATTAAAAGACACTAACCTGTAAATATATAACATCTATTTGATTTAGGGTGTATGCATCTGCAGCGTACGTCTGCGTTGTGTGTGTAGGTGGTGAGCTTCAAGTAGTAGCTCTTGAAATGCTCTGTGGGTAACTTTGATTTTGTCAGTCTATGTTTTGACGTCTTGATCTTCATCTTCTTCCTTCAACTCTCTCATCGGCTCACTTATATTAATGGTTTCCTCGTCTCCTTCGAGCGGGTCTCCAAAAATAGCATCACTGTTGACTATCATTCTCTCAATTATCACATTCATGAATCCAAAGTTGTTGATAAGAATGTCCAAATTACTGGCTTCTGTAAGCGCAGGCCCAATAACAGTTGCTAAATTAGAGGCATTCATCTTGTTGTCGGCACTGTATCCACGAACCTTATTCAAATGGATCATCAAAGCTTTCAATGTTGCAAAACTCACAGTACTTAACAGCTTGAGGGCTTCTCTGAACTGGTCGACAAGCACTTGATGAGTTATCTTATCATCAACGATCTTCTGCCTCATCCTGAAGCATCCTTCTATCACCTTGTCTGGGAGAAGTGATTCCGGTAAGTCTCTGAAGTATGATTTAACGCATGATGTTAGTGCATGGGTATCATAGGATCTTTCTTTGAAATCAATAAACCCGATTCGGTCAATCATCAGTTTCAAGTTATTCAATTCAGTGATTGATGTACTGATACGATAGAGACCCACGGTCTTGATACCATCAGCTTCAATTTCTCGGAAGATATCAAGAAGAAACTTGGGAACAAGAGAATTGTCTCGTTCACAAACAACACTCAATGGTACTCCGAAGGTTGTATTCAACGTCATATACTTTGCGTTTAACAGGTGGGAAAAGAACCAGTGTCTGTTAGCATAATTGAGTTTCACAAGCCAGTCATTCATATCAACATCACTCAAGCACTGGATCAAGAAACTTTCTCCTGTTGCTTCGCTATCCACCTTGAAAGAATTGGGGAGTAAGTAAACTGGGAAGATCTTCTTGGATTTAAGTGCAATCACAACAAACGGTTTGGCCTTGGCATCAGCATGTAAATCAGGGTTTGGTAATTCTCTGGTGCTGGCAATGCGGTCAAACAGCTGCATGGATCCATTGTTCAAGGCTCTTGTTTTATTGAACAATCCTGATATCTTGAATCTTGATGATGAGTTGGTTTTGTATGTCAATGATTGTCTTCTCAATGTTGAGTTTGATGTCTTCTTGCTTAGTGTTTGATGAGATGTCGACAAGTTAAGGGTACTGGAGGAGTTCCAATCTTTCCCTTCCCTCAAAGCTTTCTTCCTATTGTCTGCAACTAAGATTCTATACTGTTCACGCAAGACTGACTTGAATAATTTCGATTTGTCCTTTTCGAGGAGTGTGAACTCCTTCAAGTTTTGATTGTTGACGAGGTTCTCGTCGAGTTTGAGAAGGAACTCAAACTCTCTCGTTTCATGGAAGAACTCTTCACTTGCATCCTCCACAGTGAGTTCTTTTATCACTTTGAAAGTTAGATAGCGCTTATTGAAGTTGATGAGGCTATCCTTGAAGTTTCCACATAAGTTTATATCCATGAGCATTTCAATAATCCAACCAAAACAAGGTAAGAGAGGTTCATGGTTGATGATGAGATCATCTGCAGTAACATCCACTGGCAACAACAGGGAAAGGTCATTAAAGAAAGTTGAGTCATTCTGATTCAATGTGTTACCAGCTTTAATCCATAAATTGGTGAACATTCTGCTCTCTGGAGAGTAGATTACATTGACAACAGCAGTTTCAATGCATGATGGAACTTCACCTCTACCTTCGAAAACGAACAGACTCTGTCCCATTTTCAACTGACAAATTTTGACCATTATCAAGAGGGTCTGCATTCTGTCTAAACGTTCATCCACTGTAATATTCAAATCAGTGAGCTGAATCAACAAGTATGTTTTGAACTTGGAGTACAACTCAAAGAGCTTGCGGAAAACCAATGGCAACTTCTGAATGACACGAGTCTTGTCGGAACTATCCGTCAATGAGTCAAAATAAGTAAAGACGTTGGATATCACAAGGCTCTCATCAGAAACATTGGGACGTTGAAGATTGAAATCAAATAATCCAGACTTCTCAAACTGGATCTCGAGAACTTTGTATGTCTTGAACCAATCCTCTGTGCTGATTCCTTTGTAAAACACAGCTAATAGTTTATTGAATTTGTGAAGGAATTTCTCTATTTTGTGAACGTTCTTGTGGCCTGGAAGGTTCCTATTCATTGGGACCTCATGCAATGAGTTGCTGAATTTGAACTCTGAAAGGAGGAACTCGTCGAATTTGGGAATCTCAACTGGACGATATGTCTTCTTTACGAAAAGTTTTTTGAGTTTCTTGTAGTAGTTAACCAAGTTTTCGAATGACTTTTCCAATTCAATATCAATTTTATTGCTGTTGTACCATTGAAGAATCTCGTTGCTGAACAATCTCAATAACTTGATTAAAATCTTCTTGTTGACCAAATCCATTGAGAAATTATGATAGAAGTTGTTAATAAGAACAACTAGAACTTTTAAGATGTTGATCTGTATCTTGAGGAGTATGGAGTAATCAACTTCGCCCAAATTGTTCAAATCCACCGTGGAGTCCAAATTCCAGTTTGGAAATTCCTGGTCGTAAGGTTTGTCATTTTTTGCACAGAACTGCTTCTTCATGATGGAAATTACGGCATTACCAGAGTTTATAAACCTGTGTGCCAATTTATCCAACAATTCTCTTGTGGTGATGAAAGAATTGTACGTCAACAAGAACACGAACCGATATTCAGTCAAATCAATCGCAATTGATTCATCCATAAACTTGGAATCAACAATAAGAAGATCAATCAACTTATCAATGGAAGCATACTTGGGTATGTACTTGTAAATTTGCAATTGAGTAGATTCCCCGGAAATGACATTAGAAAGTGGGACAGTTGTAGGCAGTGAAACACCAACTGAATTCGTGGGGGCTTGTTCTGAAGAAGAATGTGAGGCTGAATGTTTCAAAGTGAAATTGTGGAATTTATCGGAACTCAAGATGTCATCCACGTCAATGCCTAAACCAGGAACATCTTCATCGTCATCAACATTCCCGATATCATCAAGGGTATTAAGATTACCTTGTGGATCAAGATCATTAACAAAGTTGTCAATGCGAAACAGTAGTTCTTTATCAACTGTTACATTGTGCTTAAGCCCTTTCTCTGATGCACTTGCCAGGGGCGCTGCAGCTGTTTCGTCATATTTGGACAATGCTAACTTGAAATAGTTGTTGTTGAACAAAGGTATTTTTGAAGCGGGGCCCATATCTTGGGGACCTGAGACTTCGTTTGGACTGGACGAATTAGCAGATGCAACTGATTCGGATGAATTGAGTGATATGCTTGACTCATTTGTGAAATGCATGGTTGGAAAACCAGGTGTTAAATATGCTTCCGGTAGCTCAGGTTCAAAAGTAAGAGACAATACCATCAATTTCTCGAATGTTATTGATTCACAGTTCATATCAATTAATTTGAGAAGCTGATACTGCCAATCCTTGTTGACTTCAACCTTGGATACCTTGTCCAAATCAAAAGTTTGTGGAAGGGGCTTGGAATCATCAGGGTTGACTCCTAAGAAAAGGACTTGGTTCAAACTTTCATTGGAAAAGATGAAGTCCATGTTGTCGTAACGTCTCAAGACATCTTCATTATACTTGATAATATCAGGATAATTCGTTAAACCAGCGATGTATTCGTCCCAACGGTTGAAAGAGTACTCCACTTTCTTCCATATAGACTCTAAATCTGCTGCAGATTTGGATGCATTATTGTTGATGGTCAAATCACCAAAGAAGGCAATGACATTTTCCTTTGGATACACTTTACCCAAACCTCTTGGAGCCATTATGTGATAGGAATCCCTATCTTCTTCTGATTGCTTAGAGGATGGTGGTATAGTGGCTGAACCGTGTGTAAGGTAACGTCTATCTAACTCAAATAGAACAGGGCACCAGTCATTCTTTAATAACTTGAGATAATCAGGCGAAACAAAAGACCAAATTTTTGTTAAACGTAACACTGGTTGGGATAAAACAACCGATGCAATACCGAGCCATGATGACATGTTACCTGATTTGTCAAGCAAACACCCAAGGTCGATCCACTTTTCTAAAACTCTAGCTTTGAACTCAAGATTTGCAGTAGAAGCATTTGCTGTTGATTCAATGAACAAGTGATTAATCAAAAGTCTGGCCAAGTAATGGATATGAAAATCATTATTGAAGAAAAGGGGATTCTTTTTGTAGAAGAAATCACTTGAAGTGGCAATAGACGACCAAAGTAAAAGTGATTTATCAATATTTGAGTTCCAAGCTTTGAAAAACCTTCGATCAATGGAATTAATTGTTTCAGTAAATTGCACCAAGTTGACATGAGAGAAGAAGTACATTGCATTGAGATCTTTGAAGGGGTTTAAATCACTTGTAGCAGCATTAGTTTCATTATTTGACACCAAAGTAATGAGTGATTGTTGATTGGCCAACATTTGAGTTTTGAACAGCCCAATTTGAGGCCCAAGAGGTTCTAATGCCTCTAATAGCCGAAGAATATGTGGAGCCACATCCAGCTTGAGCAAAAATCCTTTGAAATGGGTGTTGACAGTTTGTAAAAGATTGAAGACCCTTTCAAGAGCAGATTTGGGGTCATATTGTTCATCTGTTTGCAATTGAGGCAACACATCAACGTATGAACAGAAAGTTTGCAAACATGAAGCGAAATCCATTCTTAATGGCATAGTTATTTGAAGTTGTGAAACTGCCAGCGGATGGTTTTTATCAAACAAAAAACCATGCACTAGTGCTTCAACTGGTCCATTGGCAACGTCAGACTCTATCTTGTATAGTGGATGTGGTGCAGATGATATGTGAGACAAGGAAGTAGTAGGAGCCGTGTTTGATGCAATAGAATTGGTGGGTACTGACACTAAAGTGGTGTCAGGTTCGGAGTCGATATTAAAGGACTTATAAAGGGAGGATTTGTACAAGAACAAATGGGAGCCTTTCAACTCAGCACGAGCCAATCTTAATGAAGACTCCGTTGTATCATTTGTTGAAGTATTAATGAAATTGACCCAAGAGTGTTTCGTTGAGGTGGAATCGTATGAGTTTCTAACGAGACTTCGATCGGGAGTTGACTCAAAAATCACTGGACTACTTGGATCCGATGAGTTATTGGGATAATTGACAAGACTCCTTCGTTTGTCCTTGGAGTTCCGGCTCCATATCTTTCTCATGTTAGACGAGGTGTTAAAAACGCGATTTGTTTTTACCAAGTTAGTGCGACTAGTCACTAATCTTGACCTATTTTTTCTTCCCTTTTCACCAAATTGGTGATAATCAAAAAAGCTTAACAGGACTTGAACGAATAGTGATACCATTTGTTGAGACGAGAATCACTTGATAACAAATATCGAATTCCATTCATTATATAAACATTGCAAATCGTATTATTTCTTGTACTTTACGAAAGGAATTTGACAGATCGCCTGAAACTAACATTCCCCAATTTTATCAACTTGTAATTTGATCATGCTGCATCTAAAAAGAACTATATCCAGCTATCCCCTTTTGTCACAAATCCCCAAGAAGAATTTGCTTAGGGTGGGGCAATTCGTGGACAAGTATCAACTCACTAACTTTAGATCGTTCCCTGATAGACATGCTCCCCAAGAATGTACAATTCAAGGAAGAGTAGAATCAGTAAGGAGAAGTGGGAAAGGTATGGTGTTCATAGACTTGACTCAAGATTTCCTGAAAGTTCAGGTAATGGCATCCAATAAATTCATGAACCTAGCACCAGAGGAGTTCTCAGAAATCCACTCCCAATTGAAGAAAGGAGATTTCATCTCCTGTATAGGGTTCCCGTCAGCAACAAAAGTAGGCGAACTCACTCTCAAACTCAATAGACCAGCATTACTTGCCTCTCCATGTTTGAACTCCACAGTTTTACCTGATGAGTTGGTACACCAAGGGAAAATCAATTCAAATAGGGTTTTGAATTACTTGACCAGTCAAGCAGCTATGCAGAAAGTCCTCGCCAAGAGTCTAATCACTCAGTCAATCAGGAATTATTTGTTGAGGAAGAACTTTACTGAATTTCAAACTCCTCTTGTTCATGGCGCATCCACTGGGGCTAATGCTGAACCTTTCGTAACCCAATCTAAAGCTATCGATGGCCAGTTACAATTAAGAGTTGCTCCTGAGCTTTGGTTGAAAAAACTAATCATAAGTGGTTTCGATAGAATTTTTGAAATTGGTTCAAACTTTAGGAATGAAGGTATTGACGCTACTCATAATCCTGAATTCACATCATGTGAGTTCTACCAGAGTTTTATTGGGCTTCCTGAACTCATGAAAATGACTGAAGAAATGTTCAGAGCAGTGCATCAGGATTTGTCCATGAGTGAGCTCCCATTATTGGAGAAAACTACACCTACACTCGCCAAATTGCGGGAACCATACAAGAAGTATGAGTTTGTTCCTACATTGGAGCAAGAAACCGGACTTCCATTACCCAAAGAACTCACATCTGAATCATTAATCAAGTACCATAATGACCTTGGTCTTGCGATCCCACATGTTGTTTCACCTGCTAGCCTTCTAGATAACTTAAGTGAACTGTATTTGGAACATCTCCACGGTGACGAGACACAACCGGTTTTCATCTATAATCAGCCAGCAGTGATGTCACCTTTGGCGAAATCAACACGTATTCAATATGGAGACAAAGAATATGAGATATCACTTCGATTTGAACTTTTCATCAATGGCAAAGAGTATGTGAATGCTTATGAAGAAGAGAACTCGCCGCAAGAGCAATTGCGCAAGTTCCAACTCCAGCAAGCTTCAAAAGATCAGTTCAATGATAAAGAGTCGCTTATACCGGATTGGAACTATATCAAGCAGATGGAATACGGATTGCCACCCACAGGAGGATGGGGCTGCGGTATAGACAGACTTGCTATGCTCTTCACCCAGAGTGACAGGATCGATGAAGTGCTTCCATTTGGCAGTATCAAAGATGTTCTCAAGAACTAGACCTGCCATCAAAACTACAACTTGTATATACTCTTGTAAATAGACATTAGAAGGAGTGAGCACTCGTGTTGGTGCGGTTGAACGAAAAGTGAGGTTCTTCCGCAGCCAGTTTTTGCAGGCCTGATCCACGTCAACGTCAAAGTCGCAAATTGTGCTTTTTGCAAAAACTTGATCCAAGTTTGATCACAATCTGGACACCAACTGCACCATGGACATGACGCCATTTGAGTCCCGCGAGGACGCCGACGGAGTGAGATCTTCGTGGAATGCTGTGCCACGATCCAAGCTCCAGTTTGAACGCAATGTTGTACCGTTAGCTACGATGTACACACCATTAAACCAGAAAAGTGAAGTTGCGGTGACGCAGGAGATCATCAACTGTCGTCAGTGCTCTGCGTTCATTCATCCCTACGTCGAGCGTAACCCTGAATACTGGGTTTGCAAGCATTGTGGGTTCTCAAACAGATTGGCTGGTGATCCAGTAGGCCTACAATACTCGACAGTGGAGTACAGAACTGGTAAGTTCAACAAGTTTCCACCGATCTTCATTTATGTCATTGACACCATCTGTGACGACTATGACGTTCTCAAAGAGCTGCTTGTAACGTCCTTGTCTTTACTACCTCCAGACTGTCTAGTAGGAGTTGTGTCGTACGGGAAGAACGTCATGCTCCACAGCTTCTCTCCTCACAACCAGAACCTCACCAGCCACGCATACAACGGAGCCAAAGAGTACAACTTAGAGGACTTCAGAAAGTCTTTAGGACTTCTCGATAGCTCTTTGAGAAGCAACGCTCAAGAACCATTTGGTGGCTTAGGTAAACATTTCCTCCAACCTGTTGAACTCATAGAATATTCCGTGGCTCTGTTATTCGAGAGCATGGCGTCCAATTCGTTTCCTCGTAAAGAGAATAAAGAAAGACCTTTACGTGCCACTGGTGCCGCTTTGAAAATTGCTTCTCTATTGTTAACCTCGTTACTTGGACCATACGGTACTAATGGTGGACAGATTCTCTGCTTCTCAGGCGGTGCATGTAATTATGGACCTGGTAAAATTGTTGGCAGCAAATTAGTAGAGCCTTTGAGGTCCCATCATGACATCCAACAAGCAAAACTATCCAACTTGAGTAACATCAAATTACAACATAATAACTATACAGTGGATATTTCACTTGTGACTAAAGCAAAAGAGTTTTACACTTCAGTCACCCAGCTGCTCGTTAAATTGGGTATTGCCTGTAACTATTTCATTGGTTCTTACGATCAAGTGGGGCTCTATGAAATGGACGAGGTTTGCAGAAAAACTGGAGGGTTGGTAATCATGAGTGATTCGTTTAATACTGCTATCTTCAAACAGAGTTTCATCAAGTTCTTCAACAAAGATGAAGACGAGTTTCTTCAATTTGGCATGAACGGTACTCTTGAAGTCAAAGTCGAGAAAGACCTTCAAGTCAAGGGACTCATCGGCAATGCTATTGGGCTCCCAGGCAAAGCTGGAACCAGTGCTGTATCACGCAAGCAGATCGGTGAGGCAAACACAAATTGTTGGAAGTTGTGCAATATAACTCCACAGTCAACCTATGCCATCTACTTTGACAAACTTGACAGTGCTGTCAATTCTACCCAGACAGTCATCCAGTTCATCACTCACTTCCAACACGCATCGGGTGAGTTTCGTTTGAGAGTTACCTCATACCCAATTCAAATCATCCAGGACGACGACTTCAGCACTCTTGAACAACAATTCGACCCTGAAGCGAGCGTTGTTACTATTGCAAGGGAAGTAGTCCACAAACTTGAAGGCGCTACTCCTCAAGCAGAAGTCATGAAAGAACTCGACAAGCTCACTATCAGTTTTTGCAAGAGGTTTGCTCAGTTCTACAAAGGAGATATCTTATCATTCAGACTTTCACAGAAATATGCATTTTTACCACAATTCGTTTACCATTTGAGACGGTCGCCATTTGTTAATGTGTTCAACAGTTCACCTGACGAGACAAGTTTCATAAGACACGTGCAGATGCACGAAGATACTAACAATTCCCTCATAATGATCCAACCCTCGTTGCTTTCATATGATATTGACACTTTTGGGGCAGTTGATGAGGCCACTGGAGAAACAATAACTGAACCTGAACCAGTTCTCCTTGATTCCGCATCACTCTCCAAGAACAAGATCCTCTTGTTAGACACATTTTTCCAGATTTTGATTTACCATGGAGAAACAGTTGCTGAATGGAGGAAAGCTGGCTACCATGAAATGGAAGGGTATGAGCATTTCCGAGAATTTCTTGAAGCACCTAAACGAGAAGCTATGGAGATCCTCGTTGATAGATTCCCGTTACCTAGATTTATTGATTGTGATGAAGGCGGGTCACAAGCTAGATTTTTGATGGCTAAATTGAATCCTAGTTCAAGTTATTCATCCAATGCTAATAATTTCTATGCAAATTCATCGGAGATTCTTACAGATGACGCTTCTTTGCAACTGTTTATGGAGCACATTCAACGAATTGTCACTGCGAAGTGAGATCAAGAGATTTTGATGCGAAAAATCATTTCACGAGACTTTAGGTGATGAAGCGGCCACGAAGTGAGTCGAAAGAAACAACATTAAATGATAAGAAGTCGACGAATCAACGTGAAAGAACCCTTGCTAATTATGATAATGCTAGAAAAGTGAAATTTTCCATTTTAAAGCTCATCAATAACATGATTTTTGATTATGATTTCATGATTGATGATACCATAGAACAACCAGTTAAATTATTAATATTCCTTGATGCTCATGGGAAATGTTTTGTTGATGACATTCATAGTCAACTAAACAAAATGGCAATACCAACAATTTTCGTCAGTAGTCGAGTTGATCACAAACATCTTGTAACCACAAATGATTCTGATTGTATAACTTTGTCCAAATACTTTGAAGTACTTGATCCTCTTGGTGGTGGTGTTTACCCGATCAATTGCATTATAATCATGATGGATAATCGAATTAGAGCACAGGTGCCTATACGAATGAAACACTGTCGTGGATACGAGAAGTTTGGTGTTAACTTGAATGATTTGGAAATGTTCGTTCAGGATGTGGTGGTGGAGTGTGGACTGGGGACTCAAGTATAGTGTATTCACGTCACTTTGGTCTCTAAATCACCCTCCCGTTTGGAAAATTATTGCAACAAGGCGATTTTCTCTTGCTCTAACTCGAGAAACCTGTTTCTCTGATTCTCGATCTCTTGCTTAACTTTTAGAATGCATACATCCAATCTGGCAAGCTCGTCTAATTCATCACTTCTACTGTACTCTCGATCTCTTTTGTCTTCATCGGAAATATTCTGAGGGAGAAGTGACGAAGGTTTTCTGGTCAAAATTTCGAATGTTCTGTCGGTGGGTTCATTAAACACCAACTCATCATACATAACGGAATTAACCGCTCCATCTTCTTTGACGGGGATCTTGGGGTTGAAAGGGTGAAGTTTGAGTCCATGGAAGATCTGGAAGTTCTTCTCGTTGATACCAAGTTCTGCTCCTGGATGGAAATGGATCTTGATAATGATCTCAAACTCTCCCCATCCCGTTTCTGTAACTTGGTATGGCGGATGCTCGATAGACCTCACAGGCGTGTCGTAAGTCTCATGAAGCTTGAATGTCACTCGTTTGATTAATGGCGTTAAATCAACATTGTCCAAAACAGGCTTGAGAAATACTGTCCACTCATGAGTGTGATCAGGAGGCGTGATGGCCGTACGCATCTCTGGTGTAAGCTTGACAGAATAGTTCCCGTACAAGATCGGAACTGATATCGATATGTTTTTCAATCGCCTGCTGTTGGAACTCATTGGTGATTAATTTTTAGTGCGAGTTGACTGTCAGTGGTGAACTATCGCGACTGCCTTCGCTTATCTCTTGCCAGTGTCAGGAGGAAGTGCCAACCAATCATCTTCTAAAGCACACACGTCTTTATAATTAGAACTCCTGATCATGTGCTGTAAGAGCTTGTACTGGAACGCAAAATTATCAGGGTACTTCTCTCTAAGAGCCCAACCTCTCATGGCTGAAAGGGCATTACGAGAGGCGTAGTGGCGTTTCTGCTTCTCGTGCACTGTCACTTGATCGAACGGACTTAAATGGTCAAGGGAGAGTTGGCCAACTTTCACTCGACATTCAACAACTGTAGGTTTCTTGGAGAAAACAGAATACGACGATTTTGTGATGCTTGTGCAGAACGGACACCCACATGAAGTATACTTTTCCTTGTACTTCTTACGGTAGAGGGCACTCACCCGTGAGTACTCGACAAATAGCCTGCTAGAGTCGATCAGATCGTAGTTTAGGAGCCGTCCTGCTTTGGCAAAACTGTCCTTGAAATATTGGGCCATGTTCAACCGTTTGGTTCTCCAAACCAAGTCAATGTCAATTGTGGGTATAAGAGGTGCACTGTTGTTGCCATGTAGTCGCATGAACTTATCGTATTTGGTCTCAGCTTGTCGAATAGTATACCATAGTTCAGGATGTCTAAGCAACTGGAAGCGATTTATGGCCAATATTGCCTCCAACAGCTGAAACATCATCGCCACAAAGTCCCGGTGGAAAGGTATGGCAAACGTCTGCGGGATAGTAACATGAATCAAGTTGAAAGTAGAATAATCTCTTACTATGAGCGCAGCATGCTTGGAAAGATTTGAAAAGATCCCAGAAACCGCCTGGTGCCCTGCTAGATCTTTGAAAGTGGACGACTCGGCATTCTTCCTGAGCTCTAAAAGGGTTTGTGTTGAAAGTCCATTGTCGTTATTGAAGTACAATTTTGTTAGACTAGAATTGTATGAGGCAATGTAATTGTCGTCCTGGGTCCCTGAACAGTCCTTGTACAATTGTCTGATTTGCAAGTTATTGTGTGTGACTCGATTTCCCAACCCACAGCCACAGCCCCTGGTGGTGCTGCTGAAGCGAGAATCAGCGAATCCAGTATTGTCCTTGTTAGTCAAGTCCACTGTGGTCAAAAGGTCGCCACACGATGGACAAAAGACAGGTACTTGTGGTGAGTTGTCTAAGAGCTTATAATCTATGGTAGCATTGACTTTGTAGTCCCTTATTCGCTTGGATACCATGGAGATGTATGGTTTCTTTTGGTCATTAGTTGGTTCATAGACGAAGGAGGTCTTGTTGATGCAGCTGACCACTCTGTCGAGTGGGAAGGGATAGTCAGCGAACGACTCAAACCCCCCAGCTCGCAATTCATGGAGGAATGCTCTAGGACGCTGAAGGAAAGAGTACCAGCAGAACAAGACGTCAATTGGGGGATACAACAGAGCCATGAGACTGTCTGCCTCCTTTGATACTTGCAACTCGAGATCAAGAGCACTAGCAAATATCACAAAGTTCCTGGCGGCAAGCGTGAGTCTCCATTGAATCTTTTTGTGTTTCTGTTTGTCGTTTTGCATGGTTTCTGAAGGGAAAAACGCCAGTGCCCAGTTCTTGACTTTAGAGATCCATTCTGGCTCGGGTTCAGGTACTTCTGCTGATGTAAAGTCGTCAATTTCAGCAAGACGAGTGGCGGGATCAACCTCTAACGACCTAATGAACGTAGCAATGAGGAACAAATGATTTAAAACATCTGATTTTTCTTCTGCCTGGGTGCCAACGATGTCGTCGTACGACGGTGGTACCAGCAGTGGGTCGTACTCGTCAAAGTAAGTGGTCTTCTCCGACATGACTGTGGCAAGAGGCAGAGAGTGCGACTGCCTAGAGGTAGAGCTTGGACCTAATTTACCGCGACTGGCGCCTGGCTACCACGGCACTTTCGCTATTTCTATAAATGTATGTAAAGGGCCTGTCAAAAAGCCAACAACACTGCCAACAGCTCATAAAGTCGCTTGAGTGTGTCCAGGGTCTTCAGCAAACTCAATGTGCTCGATCTCTTCTTGTGACGAGTAGTACTCGGAGTCGGAGTCGTCATCGTTCTTTGGCGGCTCGAGAGTGACATCCACGTAGCTATAAGGGTAATCTTCATGGGAATTGAGCATCCTCATGTACTGAAACTGGTGAATCGGAATATGTGTAGCATCCTGGAGCAAAGCGACCATAGTGTTGTAAGCCTTGCGGTCCTTAATCACTAGGTCGTAGATGTTGGGATGATCAATATTTACAGCCCCAGACAAAATACGGGGGCTGACTTTGGTAAACAAACTCTTTGAGCTCAGACTCTGTGTAGCTCCACGGCATATCCCACATTTGCACAAACAGTAAGGTTGACCGTAAGTGTCTTGGTATAGACTGCAAGTCAAATAGAATTGATGATAATGTTCCGTGAAATCTCGAAGTGCAAGATCACAAACTGGTATGCTAAAAGTGATACACATATCGAAGTAGCCTTTCATGTCTAGCAATAACGTTCTCCAGACCAACTGTACGTCGAACGTGGCCACAAGCTCGTCCTTGTACCGATGTCTTAGCTCACAAAGCCTCACAAACTTCAAGATTGCATGGCTTATTACTCGTAAGGTGTTCTCGCTGGTGTTTTTGCCTATTGCATCAGCAATCTGAGCGTTGAACAAAAATTGGCGTACCACAATATCCACAATATTGGATCTGAATGGTACAACTGGTCCTTGAACCGTAGTATGCACCAAAAATGTTGCACGATAAGCTTCTAAACTCTCAAACTCTCGAGCGAGTTCATCGAACTCATGCACTTTGATCTGTTCCAAATCAAGTTTTAGTTCCTCCATCTTCAGCAAAATCTTCTGCCGTTCGTTTGTACCTGCCTTTTGACGATACATGTTTGCCAATTCTCGTTCATAGCAGTCAATAAACCCGTCTTTGCTGGGCGTCTTCATATCAGATATGAATTGTCTGAGCACTAACTCTTTATGGTCAATAGGTCCTTTTCTTCCACAACCACATTTTTTAGGTTCTCTCTCAAAGTTAACATCAGCAAAGCCATCATTAGCCTGTGTATTCAATGGCACCATTTCCAAGAGCGAGTCACACCCAGGACAAAAGAGTGGAATTCTGATATCTTCTCTGATCGAGTTTTGGAAGAACTCAGAGACTGCTTCTTGCGGAATGCCATTTTGATACAAATAGCAACTGATTAGATCCGAGTAGCTCTTCTGCTGGAAGCATGAAGGTTCATAAGTCATGGTTTTCTCATCGATGCATTCGAGAACTTGATCGAATGGAAAAGGAAAATCTGTAAACTCGACAAATGAATTACCTTTGAACTCTCTCAAAAAACTCTTGGGCCGCTGTAAGAAAGCGTACCAACAGAACAATACATCAATTGGTGGTAAAAGACGTTCCATATCCTCTAGGAATCCTTCCAATCTTATACCATCATCATGTTTGTACTTGAATTTCAACGCACTCACAAAAGTCACAAACTTACGGGCAGCCATCATCACATTGCATCTGATCAAATTCCTACCGTCGGTCACATTACCTTCTGATTGTTCAGTAGATGATAACACCCAAGTATGAAACTGTAGTTTATCTTGGCTCGTTTCGTGAATGTTCAAACCCCTAAACTCATTTCTTAAATACTTTTGGAAGCACTTGATCAACTTCAAGTGCTCAGAAACACTCTCTTTAGTTATTAAAGAAACCATATCGGTGTTCAAAGTTATAAATGGTTGAGAATTTTGGCTCCTTTTGTCTTAGAAGTCAGCATATTTGTCGTGAAAGTCAGCATAAGAAATAGTTTACTATCGTGATATGTTTTGTCTTTCACACTCACTTTGGCACCAACGGCTTCCAATCAGACATTGCCTTATTCTCAACAGTGGCACGGGGTGGCGGTGGTGCTGGAGTAGATGACTGTGACGTTATTGGTGGTGTTTGTGGTTTTGTGGGTTCTGGTTCATGAACTTTGTGTGCTGCTAATGCGCTCGGTTTAGCTGGTACTAGAGGAGACTTCTTTGAAGGCTGACGCACCGCTGGCTGTATTGACGCCAGTGTATTACCGTTGACTGGTGAGGGAGACTTCGGTGTGACAGTGTTGGACCTCGAGGGCACTAATGGTGTAGACGAGAAACCGTAAGGAACACTAGCAGGTTTTCTGGGAAGCGGCGGTTGAGGAGCTGGCGATGTAGATTGAGGAAGAGGACTTGAGTTGCTTGATCTGATTTCTAAACCATCAAGTCTTGGTGGTAACTTTCTAGGTATGCTTAATGAGTTATTGTCCTTGTTGGTTTTATCGATTTCGCTTGCTTTTCTTGCAGCAGGTGGTGGTGGAACCCTTCTTGGAAGTGATGCAGCGGTCACTGGACGTCTTGGAGTAGGAGGTGGTGCATCAAATGAATCCATCAAATTGAGCTCAGATAAGGCTTCAGCCTGAAATGACCGTTTGGATGACACAGATGAAACGTCACTGATATCGAGAATAGACAGCTCATTAGAACCACCATGTTCACGCTTATATGACTCATACAAAGATTTGTACAACAGGGTCTTCTTTTCGTGGTCCACGAGTTTGACATTGGCCTTGAAGAACGAAAAAACAGGTTTATGGTCGGAAATCATAACCTCCATCAATGAGCCGTAGCTTAATTGGTTCAATCTAGGGCAGCCTTGAGAACTGTTGAACAAAATACGGTCTGTCCATGAGGGAACTCTCTGCTTCTCGGACGAGTCGTAGATGGAGGTACCTTTATCGAACTTGTAAGTGGGCATAAAGTTGATGGGACCTTCAAAAAAACTCGAGAAGGCACCTTTTCTGGTGTTCATTTCCTTCTTTAATTGGTCATACTCCAATAATTCATTGAACTGTTTTGCTTCAACTAAACTTCTGCATTGCTCATTTAACAAATTGATTCGGTAGTTCAAGTCACCAAACCAGATGATATGATCATGATCGTCAATGGTCATGTTCCTAACAAAAGTCAAACCAGACATGATGGTGGTATAGTCATTGTAACGTTCCACCAATGCAGACACTCCAGCAGCAAGATGTGAAGTGATGAGTGCAAATGAAGTCGAACCATAGTCGAATCTCACAGCGCATGCTCCTTTGTTGGCTGTCATACCTCCCAACCCGGTTTTTTTGGATGAACCTGCGACTTGGGTAACATGTGTCATTCTAGTCTTTTTGATGAACAAGAACAACGACATTGATGCGATTGACTCCGTTCTGAGGAGTACATACTGTTCTTTTTGGGTGTTCAATTGAGCCTCAATGAGCTGTGCCCACTTTGCTGGTCTTGAAGCATCAGCGTTCAATATGGAACCAGCATTCAACTCGATCAATTCCTGAAAACCAATTGCATAGATATCAGGTAGTGACGCAATTTGTGTTGGGAACAACCATGGAGTCAAGTCAGTTGTGTTCGATGGTAATGTGGCATTAACATTGAAAGTTCCAGTGAAGATCGTGATATCATCATAAGTTGTGAAAGTTCCTTCTTGGGACTTGAGCTTTTGCTGCACTGAATCATTGATAGGGTCGTAGATTTTGACAGCTTTCGAGTTCTTGGAGTCATATCCAAGTAAAAGGTCCATTGTAGATTGCTTCTTATTGTCAACAAAGGTGTTTTGATACATTCTAGAGACAGACTTTGTCACATCAGATAAAGCTCCCGCGAGGTTCATCTTACCTGATCTGGAGAATGACGACTTCAATGCATTAGTACCTGTGTAGATTTGAGATATTGCATCACCATTGTCCGCCCACAATGAGTTGTACTTGAAAACATCATCTTCGATTCTCATCCTTTCTCTGTAGTTATCAGCCAGGAAACTATTGTTGACAATATTGTCAAACACACTTTGACAAATCACTTGCTCGATCAAGTTTGTACGATCCAAACAATCTAAACAGTTGACTCTGAAAACACCATCTTGTCTGGTGATAATTTCACCCAGCTGACTGTCATAAGAGAACCACCCAAATTGCTCCAAAGAATTAAACAAAAGCGGCAAGATCTTTGTGGCACCAGAAAAGCCTCCGCTCTGTTTAGTTTCATGATGGAAATCGAATTCTGTGTAGACCAATTCTTCTTTGCTCGATGCTCTATTATACAATTGTTTATACCGGTTCAGTACGGCAACTTCCTGTGACTTGGTTTTGGAGAGCAAATTCACAATATGGCAGGGACCATATTTGGAGCATATAGAAGTGAAGTGGGCGTCAAACATTGGTTGTGTAGCCTCGGCAGATCTAGTGACAGTGATTTTTGGATTAATCAAGGTAGAATCTTGCTCCCAGAAAGCAGGCACTGATCCTCTTATTTGGGTGAAAGCAAAAATCGAGTTCTTAGACCCCTGGTCGTAAATGAATTCGGTTTCAACAAAGTTAGCCACGTTACCATCATCATCAATTCCTCTAGCATTGAATCTAGTACCAGCTCTTTTCCATGATTGTTTGGAGATAATGGTGATTTTGTCAGTCTTACTCAAAGGTACAGTCTTAGCAAATCCTCTAATGACAGTTGTAAGAAATCTATTGCTGTCCATTACTGCTTGAAGCTCAGGTTCAAAGTTAGAGTGAGCTTTAATGAGCTCTTTCATCATGAAAGTATTCCACATGAAATCCTCCGAGTAGTGGTCTAGATTGATCTTTGTGGTTCTCTCTCTCAGCAGGAGTTGCTGTTGGTTTACACCTCTGTTTTGTAGCAATGAAGTCAAGTCAAAATCATTTGAGTAATAAAAGGAACCATTCGACAATAACTTTCTGAGGTCCAAGCATGGGTGCATCTCAGCCACATATGATTCGTCGTTGTAGTTTTGTCCATTAGAAGTTTGAGGGACATTAGAGTCGAGGTTAGCAAAGTCCCAAGTGTCTTGGGTCAACGACAAGAACTCAACGGCAAAAATTCTATCAACAGACTCGTATCGTAGAGGTTGGGCAACCAGTACAACTGCGCCGGTGATGACAGCAAGGAAGACTTGGCCATCAACTTTAATTAGCCCTAAACACCCGAAGACGTCTTTCAAGAGTAGCGGTTTGAACCCATTAGGCTTGGAAACTTGGGAGTTTTCTGCCAACTCAATGGCCACTGCCGGCTTCTGTCCCGTTGTTTGTCGGAACAAGAGCGAATGAGTGTCTGATTGAAGTGCAAGTGTCCGGGGACTCTCTTTGTATAAGAGTCTCATGTTGAGAAATTGAGATCAAATGAAATTTGATACCAAGACAGCGAAACAACGAACCGAATTGAGCATTTAAATTGGTGACTCGGTGAGTTTATTGGGCTTGTCGTGGAAGCATGCGACAATGAGACATGTTTGAGCTGGCAACTCGGTGCTATGGGTCGCAGTGGTGGTGAATGTTGTGGAATGTAGTGGTGAGACTGTCACAAGACTGTAGTGAAAGGTCTCACGGGGACTTTTCTGGGTTTGATCGCATAAAACGGCTCCCTTGTGAAAATCAATATCGGCATTGATTGTAGGCATCGATTGTAAGCGTTGGTTGTTAGCGTTGATTGTTAGCGTTGATTGTTAGCGTTGGTTGTCGAGATTCTTCAGTAATCAAACTATCCTAGCTGCTCAGTGAGCAACCTGGACTTGGTGTTGAGTTTTATATCCAGCTCTTGTGTGTATATGCTTGATGTGATTACCTGCAGCGAGTTGCAAGGTCGTCTGACTCAGCGACACCTTTTAAGGACTGACAGGGCTGCTTCTGGACTGGTCGTGATGATGGAGACTCTGCTGTTTGACAAAGAGTCATGGCGGAGTACGTGTAGGTCCAGGTACTGTGCTACTACGATGCCTATGATGGCGTTGACAACGATGTTGACCGAAGTGTTGACAATGATCTTGACTGTGGTCACATCAAACACACACAACTTTCAAGACAACGTCAATTCTGCCATTACACTGGATGACCATTGGCCTGGCATCCCGCAGTTAACGCTGTGCTCCTCGCTGCCTCCGTCCAAGATAATGATGACCTCTTTTATTTGCAGCCATTAAGTGTATTCACCATTTTCAGAAACTACAAGTACCAACTCGCTAGATCAGTTTGTACACAATGTTTGTTTATTTAAGAAATATTGATTATTACGCCACCGAACAAGAACTCCAACAGTTTCTTGAACCTTACGATGTGTAAGTTACAGATTGTTGTAGTTGTACTAACTTTAGCCGCCATGTAATTATACCAAATTACACAATTCCACATCGAACCTTCAAGAGGAGACCACTAGGAATTGCATATGCCGAGTTTGACAGCGAAGAACAAGCTCAAAAAGTAGTCGATGAATTGAGAGGTAAGCTGTTTAAAGATCGTAAAATTCAGGTATCAATTCACCGGGCCTATGATCATCAGGCCAGAATTTTGGATTTACCCAAATCAGATCAGTTCTTGTGGCTCCCAAAAATCAGTAGAAACGTAGATGTACCCGGGGTTACTGAATTCTTCAAGGATTTGAAGGTAAGTGAAATTTACATTTACAATGAAGCTGCTTCAAGAGGTAGGCGTAGCTGGCTTTCTCCCAAACACAATAGTGCATTAGTGAAATTCGAGAGTGATAAGCCAATTGCAGAAGTGTTGGAACTCTACAATGGTAAGAAATTGGGGAATGATGTAGTTGAAGTCAAGCAACCAACACAAGCAAAAACCAAGGTCGTAATTGAAAAGGTTCAAGAAATGAAACTCAAAAATCAAAAGAAACAAGATCGTACAAAGAAAACAGCTGAGAAATCAACTACAAGTACAGAACCTCCTCAAGCCCCAATTAGTCCTGGAGCTATTGAACAGGTTACTTTAGAAGTTCAAATTCCCGAACCTCTAAGTAGTATTTCTGCCAAGGGATCACCTACCAAACCTGTTGTTACCCAAGCTTAGGTGTTTGCAATTGCTATATTCTTATTTGTGTTTATTAAACGTACCCTTAAACTATATTCATGATATTTTACAACTGAATTATGAAAATAATTAGTCTTGAGTCTTTTGGGAACCACGTAATAAACCGGTTCTTCTAGCAGCAATAAGACCAGCCTTTTGACCTGGAACAGCACCTCTAGAAATAGTAGAAGCTTTACCAATATGTTGATGGTTACCACCACCATGAGGGTGATCAACTGGGTTCATAGCCACACCTCTAGTCTTTGGCCAAGAGTTACGTTTAACTCTGTATTTGTGGAAAGCTCTACCAGCTTTCAATAATGGCTTATCAATTCTACCACCACCAGCAACAACACCAATAACACCTCTGGCATCGGAGCTGATAACTTTTTTAGCACCAGATGGTAACTTGACTCTGGTCTTACCTTCATCGTGGTTGTGTCCGATAATGATAACGTAGTTACCAGAAGTTCTACCTAAAGCACCTCTGTCACCAACTTTTTCTTCAACGTTAGAGACAATGGTACCTTCTGGCATAGAACCTAAAGGTAAAATGTTACCAACATTTAAAGAAGCTTTCTTACCAGCGTAGATGAATTGACCAGTGTAAACACCTTCATTAGCAATGAAAGTTTCTTCTCTTAATCTGTACTTGTATGGGTCTCTGAAAGCCACTTTAGCTAATGGAGCACCTCTACCTGGGTCGTGGATGATTTGCTTAACGATACCACGGACGTAACCATGACGTTCAGCGTAATCCAAGGTTCTTAACTTGGCAGCACCTTTTCTTCCCTTGGTGTGAGAAGTAAAGATAGAACCAGCACCCTTTCTTTGGTTACGAATTACTCTACCTAATTGTTAGTACTGAGATTCGAATTTTGCGTGAATTGTTGTTTGGAGTTGACTGAAGACGATAATAACTTTGGATCGCTTGTGCACAAGTTTGGGCTTTTGTGGTGACTCTGATAAATAGTGATGGATCTGGTAAAGGTGATAACTTGGCGAAAAATCATGGGAATTCTCTCGTTGCTTGACAAACACACTCTGCGTGGGCCCATTTACATTGTGGATAACCAAGTGCAACAGTTCAGTTCTGGTGGTACATACCCATTTCTAGTTGTTGGTATAATGTGAAAAAAATCCACTGAGTATGGAAAATTTTTTGAGGTTGCGTCGCACGACCGAGGCTGGATCACATGATGTGGGGCTGTAACCCTATGATGGTTGTGTAGTTGATACCAACTGCTGGACGCTGTCCTTCACTCTAGTACTTGCAGTATTCATTACACGTATACAAGTCAAGCTATGCATTAAGCAACAAAAGAACCGGGCATCACAAGATTTTCCCGAGATTCAACGAACGAGTACGACCTCGATGTAGACAACCCCGAGATCTCTTTGCCAGTGCCGTCGTAAGCAGTGCCCGTTTTGGCATCAAACAAGATCTTCTTGGTAGAGTCAGGCACCTCACTCGGGTGGGAGTTGATGTAGGCGAGTCTCTCTTCAGCGATCTCGTCTTTGAGGTGGTCTGGAGCACCAACAACTTCTACCAGAACTCCATTTGGCGAGGTTTTAGAAGCAGCTGCTCCAGCAGTGCCAACACCGAAAGTGCCTAGAATTCCCTCAATGATCCCAGCACCACCACCAGTTTTTTTCGTCTGGTGGTCCTCGTGTCCACGGACAAATCCAGCAGCTCTAGCAGCTCCAATGACTTGGGCAATCTCTGGTGAAATGTTATTGTGACCCTTGGACTCGCCAGGCTGAGAGACCACTGGAGCATCATTCCGTGTGGTTGGTGGACTCAATGGCTGCTCACCTAACCCTGAACTCCCACTTGTTCGGCCACCGTTCAACGCTGAAGAAGCTCCAGCTCCACCAACTAACCCTCCAGCAACTGGTGCGGTCTTTGGTCCGGCACCATGAACATTGGACTCTACAGGATTATTCAAACCCGGTCCATTGGGTCCTGATGGGACCTCCTTGCTGTGGTGGGTGACATTTGTATGCTTCTTGATGTATGGCAGCGTGTCAAACTGGTCGAGGACTTTACCATTCTCGTCTGTGATGACACCGCTCATGGCATCGATCTTGAGTTCCTGAACATGGCTGAACACTTCAGGTTTGCTCTTGAGTACTTTCACTGCTGCCTTAGCGAGATCACTGGCCTCTTTATCATCGGTAGTTCCCTGAACTGTAACAGTAATATCGGAGCTTGACTTCGACGCTCTGTGTGACTTGGCACTTGCGGCTGTTGTGGCGGCAGCAACTCCTGCAGCTCCCATACCAAGCTGCTTACCATGAGAGGATTTAGCGCCATTTGTCTCCGGAGGAGCAATTGGACCTTCGTACTCCTTGGTCTGTGGCTGCTTGGTACTCTCTACTCCAGTCGCAGACGGCTTGGAAGATGCAACTTTACTCCTGGTACCATGGTTAGGGGCATCTACTAATGAGTCAGCATCCTTGAGCTCCGGAGAGTAGTCACCATCAATCTTGTAGACTTCTTTGGTTTGGGCGTTGACCACTAGTTTTCCTGAGGTCAAATCCACACCTTGGGCTTGGAGTTCTTGAGATGCTTTCTTTGCAAATCTGGATGCAGCGTCCTTGTCTTCAACTCCGATCACTTCAACGACTAAAGCAGATTCATTTGAGGCCTTGGGATTTGGCTTCGACTTGTCGTGCTTCCCTTGATGGAAGCCAGCCTCGTACAAGTCACCCTTAACTTTTTTTTGGCTTTCATTGGCCCCAGCTTCGTAAGTGGCTTGCTTGTCACTAGAAGTGTGAGAAGGAATGCCTGCAGCAGCTGCTCCACCAACGGCAGCAGCTACACCAGAAGCAGTGCTTTTGTGAGGTGATGTCTTGCTAAGATCCTTGCTTCCTGCACCAGTGCTTGAAACAGCTTGAGCTGGGTGAGTAGTCGAGGTGTCACCAACTGGATCGTTTAAGCTACCTCTTTTCCCACCCGATCTGATGAACTCATTCTGTTTAAGAAACACGCTCTCTGGAACCTGCTGAACATCGTCTCCTTTCAGTTCTTCATCTTGACCTTCGTCTAAAGCACTTTTTCCAGACTTGTGAGCAGCAGCATTCTTGACCGACGGGTCACTAGCCTCCACTACTTCAACTAATGATCTGGGGTCACTGATGTTATGCTTCTTGTTGTGCTTAGTGGCTGCATCCTCTGCTTCTTTCTTCTTCAAAGCTGCAGCGTTGACAGCAGGATCGTCATCGTTCTCTTTAGCAGCTTTGCTCTCCAACGCTGGGTCACGTCTGGTATGGTGCTTAGGAGCACTACTGACATCTTCATAGCCGGCAACAGATTCAACTAGATTTCCAGTAGTCTTGTGGTAGTCGTCACTCGAAAGACTCTTGTTCTTTGAAGAACCACTATATCTGCTGGTTTGCTCAGAAGAACTAGCAATATCTCTCTTGGGTTCAGCGGTTTCTGAAGACTTGTGGCTTGTCTTGCTTTCATGCAGTTCGGTGCTTGGCTGATGGCCATCTTTGACAGGATCGTTCAAGGAGCCTTCCTTTCCACCAGTCTTGATGAATGTGTTCTGGTTCTGGTAAACTAATGGGGAAACCTTTTGAACATCGTCTCCCTTCTTCTCTCCCTCTTCCCCAGAGCCCTCAAGTACACCACCTTCCTTTCTGTGCTTTGGTGCTTCAGAGACATCGCCATATCCTGCAACAGCTTCGACCAAGTTGCCTCGAGCATCATGATACTCTTCCCTATCTCCTGACGAAGTATTCAGTTTGTTGTAGCCCAATGCACTCGAAGCAGCGCCTGCAGCAGCACCGACGGCAGCACCAACACCTGTCATGATACCAGCGTTAGAACCACTTTTCTTAGTAGAACTGGAAACGGTGGGGTCGTGGGCCTTAGTAGTGAGACGATGATCAGGTTCATCATCGGAACTTGATGCAACATTCACCAACTTTGGAGCAGCAAGGTCTTGTTGTTTCTTGGTAGTAGCCGAGCTGGTACTGGAAGTGGCTCCAGCAGCTCCAGAAGGTTTATTGGCGGTGGAAGAGCCAACAGCACCGCCTATAATATCACCAGTAGCAGCAGAAGACGACTTATGAGAAGACAGTTTGGACTTGTTGTCGGCATAAGCTTTCTGTTGGCCAGCGGCATAAACTTCCTTGAGAAGAGTATCATGGTGAGCATCACCAACAATATTGTGGCCCTCATGACGTTTGCTTGAGTCATGGGACTGGCCTAATACAGCACCTGACTGTTGGCTGGTGTTTTCCTTACCAGCCTTGTGAGAGCCAAGAGTTGACTTCTGATTTGATTTAAAGTGCTCTTGAGTAGCTTTGTTCTTACCGGCTTCGTAGGCATTGTTGATGATCAATTGCTCGTCAGGGTGCTTAGCACCGTCGTGAGAAGCACCCCAACCTAAGGCACCAGCAGCTGCTGCACCAACGGCAGTGATAACACCTGCTGCACCAACGGCAGTGATAACACCTGCTGCACCACCAAGTAATCCAGGATTATTTTCATCGTCATGGTGATTGGCTTTGGGATCTAAAGTCTTGCTTCCAGAGTCAGACTTACCAAAGTAATCAGGATTAGTTGAAGATTGCTGTTTGGTAGTACTATTTTCAGCACCAACAACATTGCCAGCTTCATAAGCACCAGTTTTGAGACCTTCATTGTAAACCTTGTCACTTAAACCAGGCGAAGCTTCAGTTCCAGGACTTTTGATTGCTTGCATTGAAGAATTGTCGTCGTGTTCGTTGAATTGAGTAATGGGAGTTTTCTTGTTATCATTGCCTTGGGCACCTTTAGAGTTTTTATCTTTAGTTTGAGCCACAGAACCTAGAGCGGCACCCCCGGCGGCTCCTGCACCCGAAGTAGCAAGCGCATCTTCGGTTGCTGCCTGGATTCCACCTCTGTTGAATACCGACTTGTTCTTCGTGTGTTCTTCAGATGGGTCAATTGATTGAGACTTTTTAGTGAAAGAGTCCTGATGCTCATTATCGTCATGGTTTTGCTTCCGCTCTTGCCTTTCAACCTCTTCAGCAGCTTCACGTTCTTTGCGTTCTTGCTCGGTCTTCTCTGAGTAAGCAGAAGGTTCAGTTTTCCGATAAGGTTTTCTTTCAACTTTTTGGCGAGTTGCATCATCTAAACGCTCACTACCTTTGCCGGCAGCAACACCACCCTGAGTATCCTTTGGCTGGTAGAAATGACCTAACCCATCGTCAATGTCAGCGTCATTTCCATAGAATGGATCATCATTGGGGTAGGGTTTCTTGTGGACAACGGAATCATCCATGATATCTTTCAGATTTGTAAAATCACCAGAAGGGTCCTTCTCTACAGGTTTCCGATGAACTTTTGGAGGAGTTGTAAGGACCCTGCCTGTAGAAGTATGTAATAATTCATGAGATTGATCTTGGGAAGGTGACTTTGGAATAAGGTTTGCATCATGATGATCAATTGCATGCTCAGCATGCTCATCATGCTCATCATGAGCTTTCCTTGAACCAAGCCTTTTCAATTTACCCAAAAAGTTATGTGATTCAGGTGACAGCATGGTTGCAATTTGATTGTTAAGGGGAACTGCAGTAGTTTAAATTAAGTTGATCAATTGCTAATTTCAGTATTGATTGCTGTTTCACCACCAAATCCACGTGAATGACAATCAGCAATCACATCACATTACTTCATTTTTAGATCGTGCATAACCCCATATTTCGGTCACATTGACAACTTATTTATACTCTGGTGGTCTATTTTGCTTGTTGTAAACTAATCTTGTTACAAGCCAGTCTAAACTTTCTTTGAGGCCCTGATTTTCTAGCACTGAAACTGGAAGAAGTTTGGAGTCAGTTGCTTCAAGTTCACTAACTAATGATATGAAAACTCCTGTCTTCAATGTAACAAGATCAACTGCCTGAGGTAAATCCTGTTTATTGGCAAGCATTAAAATTGGCACATTGACCATACTTTCGAAATTATTCGACTGCGAGGCCCATGTTGTGTCATGAGTCAATTCAAGTAATGTGTCATAACATTCATTGAACCTTTCAGTGTCAGTGGAGTCAATTATAAAAATGATTCCGTGGCACGAATTGAAGTACCTTGACCACATATTACGTAGAGATTTTTGGCCCCCTAAATCCCAGAATTTGAGATTGATGTGGTTCAAATTAACATGAGAGTCTTCCAGTGATTGGTACTTGATCGTTATGGTATTTTGCCCGACTGTAGGTAGAATTCTTTTCAGTTTTAAGATTTCTGTTGATGATTTATCGGTCGTTTTACCGTCCGGATTACCGTAGAGTAATTTTAGATGTTCTAGGAATGTTGTTTTACCAGCATTGTCTAATCCTAAGATAAGAACATTGTACTGTTCCCGTTTTGTGTACTGAGTATATAAAGAAGAAGCGAGATGGAACATTGAGAAATGATTTTTCATTTTTAACTAACAGTTATTCTGTTCACTCGGTGATGATTTCGATAGGGACAACTGATTCTATGAAGAGAAGTTTCGACTCGCTAGTATCTGAGAGTGACAAGGTTAACATCGAGTTTAGTGGCGTTTTTTCGCTTGTAGTTGGGGTTGGCGTCGTTGGCAATGGTGGACGTCGATGAGGTGTAAAAAATTTTCAGAGATTTTGTAGAGTGAAGTACACTTGCTGGTGTAGGAGGTGAGTGGTGTACCGCTGCTTCGGTTGTGTCCTACGACTATAGTGATGGAGGCTGTAACCAGCATTGGACTGGAAACAGGCTTTGAATTCATGAAAAACTGGTCAATTGACTGGATTTCGTGACATGGTAGCTGGCATGCACTACTGCTTTGTGTCTACAGAGATGTGTGTGTTGTTGGTGGTGATGGCTGCCAAATCAACTGTTTAACACGCCATCGTTTCAGCCATTTTCAGGTGATGAGATGCCCAAAACTGCCACCACCGTAACAGACCATCACCAAGGCATTGAACGGCGAAAATCGGCCAACGTGACATTCGCTACATCTACAGCCTGCAAGTGTGATCTCGGCTGATTTAGGGGTCACAGTACGGTGTTCTGGTGAACATGGCTGGGGCCAGCCTGACCAGCACACGAGTTTTTCGCTGGAGTCGCTGCAACACGGCGACCCAATTCGCGCTAGATTACTACCATACCCCCAGCCATGGCATTTAATTTCTTCAACCTCCAGTCAATCCAAGAGAAGCTTGCTGCAGTTGATATCAACGATATCACCAAATCGACCCAGAAAAACCTTCTGGAATTTACGAAATCTCTTCAGCCGTTGACTCACAAGACTCAAGAAATTGTTTCTGGCCAGCTCCAACAACTTCAAAACTTGACTAATCTTGATGCCGGAGTCGAAGTATCCGAGCTCCCAGCCGACTACTTGCAGCTTGAGAAGAATTGTGATTTGTTGCTCCACCTTTACACTGATTTGATCCAATTCACTAATGAAACTTATGGTAAAGTCGCATACGACTACCCTCCAGGGAACAATGCAATTAAGAAGTACAATTCTCTCTTGGGGGAGAAGTTTGCTCAACTCAAGTCTGTGTCGAATCCTGCGGAGCTTGAAGACGTTTTATTGGGAAAAGGTGGACAAGATGCTCATACACAAGTTATTGATGTTAACAATACCTTGTATGGACAATTGAGTCAAGTTTGCAACAAGCACCAAAAGGAGCTTGAAGCCAGCGGATCTCCATTGTCATTAGCACTTCTTCAAGTTTCTTCTGCCTATACAGAAATTGCTCTGGCCCGTTTAGACATGGACAAGAGAATCATGAACGAAGTCAATGGTGCACTTGTTACGATTTTGAACGATCAATTTATTCAAGTTAACGAATTAAGGAAGAAAGTCTACAGTATCAGAGCTGAGTTTGATCACCAAAGGTCGAAATTAGGCCCTGAAGAAGAAAGTGATGAGTTAATTGCTAAAGAAGACGAATTGGTTAGTGCAACTGAGGTTGCAGTTACTGAAATGTCAAAACTTATTCAACCAGCCAAACTGATCAATTTACTCAAGGTATTCGTGGAAGCACAGAAGGAATGGTTTGAACTCTCATACAAGAAGCTCAGTGCCGTTTTAGACCAGTTGAACCAAATCAAAACTGATGATGAATAGTCGAGTCGCGATGATTTGTTAGTCAACAACTGTTAAATAATGAGATCACTGTACAACGATAAGCGTGTTGTACCCAATAAACTGTACCTTATTGACACCATTGTAAGAAATCGAGTCAAGGATTCCATTTTTTATAAGCAGCATTTGTACTTGACCAACGAACTGACAATTCTACCAATTATAACGAAAAAAGTCGAATTTATTGGCGGCTTGGACTCGAACAATCGACCTCTGCCGTTCCTTTGCTGCTTAGTAAGGCTATTGGAAGTCAATCCTCCCATGTCAGTGGTTCAATTGTACATTGGCCAACAAGAATTTCCATACTTGATGGTGTTGGGTTTACTCTTTATTCGAATGACAATGTCCAGCGACCAGGTGTACCGGATTTTCGATGGTTTCATAACGAACTACACCAAACTCACCCGCTTGTTGAGCTCTCCCAAGTTCGACAACGGCGTGGCTGTCAATTACGAAGATATCTACGTCGATGAAGTGGTCGACCAGTTATTGGTGGATCAGAGGTTCGTGGACGTATTGCTTCCTCGAATAGAGGCCAGAGACGCTTTGGTCAAGAAGGGTCTTGTTGGAGCAAGGGTCTGGCTCGTGACTTCTCTAGAGCCTGAACCTGTGGATGATCAAGAGGACGAGTTTGTCAGTGACAGTGACTAGAGGTTGTCTCACGTGCGCCGTGACAAGGATCGATGTCAGGTCTCTAAAGATTGCTGCACTGATTACTGTGGTGGTTTTCTTACTGGTTGCTGCTGACTGCTTTGACTTGGCTCAAGACGCGTTGTCAGCGCTGGTGACTGTTGCTGATGACGAGAGCCACTTCACTACTGTTTATGATTATGACGTCATACCAAAGGGCTCAATCTCACGAGCTCTCGGGTCCACAGAGGACACCGGTGCCGTTACCACCACTAGAGTGTGTCGGTGTCTATGACACTCCCGATACTGCATCTGCAAAACCTGAAAGCTGTCGCCAAAACTTTGCACCCAGGTCGTGGAATTTGGCGTTTTGTTTTGAGATTTTTCTTTATCATGTCGGTAACAATCAGTGCCGAACAAACGCACAGCTCAAAGACAAAGGTCGCCGTGATAGCGGGGCTCTTTGTGTTCTCGCTATTGACGTTTGTCCTCCAAACGGAGTTCACGAGTCAAGCGTATTCCTTGGGTTTTAACGAGCCTATAGTGATGCTCTTGGTTACTCATGGACTTTGGTGGTGTTTATGGCCCATTCAAATGTTGGTTGTTGCTCTGTGGAAAGTGGTGGCTCGGAAGAGAAGAAAGGATTACCTTTTGTTGCAGGAAAATCCCAATATTCCGACCCCACCACTTCAAAAGATGTCAACCATGAACTATTTCAAACGTCTGATCATCAAACAGATCCACAACGTTTATCATACAAGTATCATAGTGTATGAGTGTTTCACCAGCGAGTCTGGCTACTTGGACTGCCCTGTGGATGCTGCTATTGGCAAACACCAAAGGATTTCATCAAGTTCTTTGGGTGAGTGTTTGCATACTTTTGTGCTGCTGGTTCCAGTACAACATATCACTGTTAAAGTGTTGTGGTTAACAATCCTATTGACTATTGCAGGGTTCACTTGGTATGGGGCTATGGCTATCACATATGCTTCTGATGTCACCGCTATCTACAATTGCTCAGCTTTCACGGCCTATGTGTTTGCTATACCCTTGCTCAACGAACACTTCTCGTGGCTCAAGGCTTCAAGCGTCATTATTGCCGTCACAGGTGTGTTTATCGTGGCATATTCGGGCTCTAGCGGTGATGAAGACGCACAGTACCCATACAGACTCTGGGGGAATTTGGCCATCTCTATTGGCGCAGTGATTTATGGGCTCTATGAAGTGTTTTACAAGAGATACTGCTGTATACCTGGTGAATTGGCCAAACTAATCACCCCAAGAAGACAATTGATATTTGCCAACTTCATCATGGCACTCTTGGGAATCTTCACCTCGGTATTTTTGATTGTGTCTATGGGTTTAGTACACATTGTGGGGATTCACAAGTTTAATTTCTTCAACTACGAGCACAACAAAATCATTTGGGCTTACATTGGTGGATGCATTGCATCTAATTTGACATTTAGTGTCCTGTTTTTGTCGCTTATTTCACTTACAAATCCTGTGCTTTCATCTGTGTCGTCATTGTTGACGATTTTCCTCATTGGAGTGGTGGAATGGGTGTTGTTTGACAACAAGCTCAGCACGCAACAACTTATTGGGGATTTCTTGGTGATAGTTGGATTTGTAATCTTGACCAAAGCATCATGGAACGAAATCAGCGAAGGTAACGACACTGATGACGTGGAAATCGTCTCTACTTACTCGTTCGCGGTGTCAACTAACGACGACTCGCGGTAAAATTTAAAAGTCTCACTAATTCTCGCACCATCATGACTGTAGACTCGTTCGAGGGCCACATGCGGTCATTGAATCTTGACGTCGAGCCCGTTGACGTGGCTTTCAATGAGTCACTGACATTCAGTGATCTCTCACGAGCCAAGACATCGCTTGAACGGCAACTTGAAGCGCTGTTTGATGCGCTAGCCCAGTTTCGTATGGACATGGACACACCGCTCGTGACAGCTGACGGGTTCCCACGTGCAGACATCGACGTCGTCAGCGTACGGCTACTTCGTGTACGTATTATCCGGCTCCGTAATGACCACACTCGCGTGTTGGAGCTCCTACAGCTGAAATTGGCAGACCAGTTCGCCACTGGAACGCCACCACCAGTGGAACCGCCAGTACAGAGCCGACAAATCCCATTTGCCATGGTCGACGAAGTGGCTACAGACTCGCCAGCGCACACAGCGGGGCTCCAGCGAGGCGATCAAATTGTCTTGTTCGATGATGTCCACGCAGGGAACCACCAGAGACTCAGAGCGCTCACCAGCCGAGTGGCAGAAAACCGGCCTGTCACCGTAGTGGTGAGGCGAGAGGTCGACGTGGAACTCGTATTGGTGCCCCAAAAATGGGACGGGAGAGGGCTACTTGGGTGTAAAATAGTACCGGTATAATAGTCATTGGGATTAACTAGATGTGTTCATAGTAATGTATACTGAGAGGAGTCGGGCCTGGCCCGATACTAACCCCCATGCAAGGTGCTGGTGAACGTGAAGACGTCTCCTGCTTCAACTTCATAGTCTTCACCTCCTTCGAGCTCCCAGTCGGTATCGTTGATAAGCACGAGGATTCCTGCTCTTACGGTGTCGTCTTCGATGAACACCGGGATGTCTTTAGGATCGGGGATGATGTCACGGCAGATCTGCTCGATGACGTCTTTCATCGTGGCGTCCTCCTTGTCTAGTATGAGCTTGTGCTCTCTGATATGCGAGCTGATGATATCGAGGCCACCGAGAAATTCCACTTTGACCTTCATGTGTTGAGTTGTTCAAGTGTCTGACTGTGAATGTCTCCAGTGAAAACGTCGCACCTCATCGGTGGTAGTCGTGAGGGTGAGAATCTGGGGTTAGTGTAGGAACCCTATCTTTCTAATGAGCTGTGTGACGTGTCCAGACTACAGTAATACTCCACCGGGAAGCAGACTGTAGCATTGAGTTGTGACTGTGTGTGGTGGTGGGCTTGGTGCAGGGATTGACGTAGAATGACAGCAAGACCGCCAGGATGGCGCTGCGCTACCTGCCAATGACACAATGACCGTGTCTCCGTGTGTGGATCGTGGCTAGTTGAGCCTCCGAATCGTCTATGGCGGACCTGTCAAAGTATATTAGGGTGTCCATCAAGGCTGAAGGGGGTAGCGTGTACGTAAGTCCACCGCTACAGAGAGTGCCAACTTGATTAGATGTCACCACTGCGATGGGTACAGAGAAGTGTGAGCCTCTCTGGTTCTGCTGTAATCTAAAATAGCCAAACTGAGAACACTAATCGAAGGATTTTTGGGACACCGCTACGTTCAAACTGCATCAAACTTCATCCAGATCCCCCTGTACATCAATTCTACTTTGTGGAATGGTTTGAGCTTGTTGGCATCAATCCACAAAGAGTAAGGCTCCAAAACCCAAAACTGAACTAGGCCACATTATATCAGCTATCGTCCACGGCCAGTGTCCAGGAACAAGGTAACGTCATATCAACATTCTGGAGTGCCCATCATTACAATTCAGGTCCAAAATAAGCCCAGAACACCAGACTGCCGTGATATTAACACACTTGTGGGCCGTCGCGAAAGTGAAAAAACCAACATGTTCTTCTCTTTGGTCACAATTGTCACACTTTTGTGGGCGGTGGTTTGTGCTGATAGGACACTCGTGGTGTACGATGCAGAAAATGTTTCTCTTGATGAAGCACCTGATTTTATCAAGGCGCTCAACAAGAGATTCAAAAACGATAATGATACTGTTTTGTTCAGAGGTTATCAGGATGATGATTTGTACACCATGATGCCAGGACAACAATTGTTCACCAACGTGGTGATTCTTCCAACCGTGCTGAAGAAAATCGTCAAGAAGGATCATTTCAACAAACACGGTCTTCTCAAGATGTTGGACGACAATGTCAATTTGATATTCGTGGGCAATTCTTCCACGAACTACCCAGATGATGTTCGTGAAGTGTTGGCTGAAGTTGGGATCTTCCCAAGTCCAAAGGGATACTCATTGGTGGATCATTTCCAAAGCAACGACTTGGTTAAATTGACCAACAAGAACATATTAGCACCTAGAATTATTTCTGAGGTTTCTGGGGACTACGAAGGTCAATCTGCCATTTTAAACAACAATGAGCTTCTTGTGCCTATTTTGAAGGCATCAAAGACTTCAGTGTCGACTAACAGTTTGGTTGACTCAGTGGATAATGAAAATTACTGGGGCATTGGTGAACAGAATTTTTTGGCAGCTGGACTCCAACTGTTACACGGTGGGAGACTTGCGTGGGTTGGTGACATTTCACTCTTGAATGATGAGATCTTGGACTGGGCTACCCAAAAGAAAGGAGTGTTAAAGCTTCAATTTGTTCAACACCACAAGGCCGACGAGCCTGAGAACCTCGATTCAACATTATACAGAATCAAAGACCAAGTGATTTACACTGCTGGATTGAGTGAACTCGTTGACGGAGAATGGAGACCATTTGTGGCTCAAGGCGATGAAGTACCTCAACTAGCATTCAAGATGTTAGACCCATACGTGCGTACTAACTTGAAACCATTGGGACCAAGCTCAAGTACTGAGAATGGGCCTGAAGACACTTATGTGTACCACGCTAACTTTACGATTCCAGATCAACACGGAATGTTCACATTTGAGTTGGACTATAAAAGACTGGGATTGAACTTCTTACAGGACAAGAGGGTTGTCGCAGTGAGACACTTGGCCAATGATGAGTACAAGAGATCATGGGAGATCACCAACTCTTGGTTTTATGTGGTGAGTGCCGTGTTGGTTGTGGCTGGATGGTTTTTGTTTGTGATGAACTTCCTTTACATCAGCAAAACCAACGTGGAAAAGAAAACACAATAATCAGAAAAACTCCTTGCACTTTAACTCAGCCTTGTCGCTTGTTATGAACATGTACTCCAAGGGATCACGAGGTGATAGCATTGAAATAGTTGATGTGAATTGATGCACTTTTTTGAGTTTCAGTTTGACCTTGTAGACAACTGTAGACACCACTGACTTGTCAATTGTGGGGCTCACAATGAAGAGCTGGCCTCTTGTTCCTTCGGGTACTTCAGCACTAGCGCTGTACAGTACTTCTTTACTGATGGATCCAGCACTTGCTAGAACAAGTTTCACACCGATCCCCATCGAAGCGCCAGCACCCAATTCTGCTTTATCGCTGATTCCAAGCACTGTAGAATGTGTGATGGATATGGATCCCGTCTGGCCGCCTGTAGTGTCCAAGCAGTGGGAGATTGGGACTGGAGTAAACTCGTGGTAGGTTTCTTGACTTACAACTGAGTTATGGGCCCAAAAGCTTGTTTTTCCACCGGTAAACGGCCAGGCAAAAGACTCTACAAGTTCTGCGTCTTCAAGAGACCCTTCACCAGAGGCTGGGTCCTGAATTTCGAGGGTGGTGTGTTTGCTGATGGTGCTTTTGTCAGGAAGCTGAAACACAGTGTTGTTTTGAGTGCTCTTCAACACGTAAGGGAACTTCAAGATGTCTTCTGGGGTGTCTATCTCTATGATCTGGAGCGGATCATGGTGTTTTTGGGCCGTTTCAGGCACGCTCAAGCTCGAGAGTGTGACGTTGGCTGGAGGCACAGGGGAACACAAAGCTGGATGCGAGAGGAGAACTGCAAAGCAGTAAAAACTGAACTTGGAAAACATTCACACAAGGATTAATTACAGGTTCTTACAGGGCCAAATCATGGCGTTTTATACAGGGGCAGTAGCATGACAGGAAAAAAGACCAACATAAAAAAAGCTGAAAACAATCGCGCATAGAGAGAATGAGTTCGGCTAACGTGACACCAGAAGACGAAGCTAAAGCGCAAAGACTTCAGGCTCAATACAACGAGTATCAGCAGACGTTGCTGGACTTGCAGACGCAAGTGCTGACGATAACGACTCAGTTGCAGGAGTATTTGGTGGTGGATAAAACGCTCACCAGCATTGAGCCCGACAAGAGAACAGGTCGTCGTTGTTTCAAGATGATCGGAGGCGTGCTAGTGGAGAAGAGCGTGGACGAGGTGATCAAGTTGTTGGACGCAGATATAAAAAGAATGGAGCAAGAGAAGAAGAAAGGAGAGCAGATGGCTAAAGAGACGAGGCAGAAACTCGAGAGCTGGATCAAGGGCAACAAAGTGAAGATCGTGTCACAGTAGACGAGACGAGGAAGACACTAAGTGATGTAAGCGGATCGAGCGATGCTTATCGATGACTAGCGCTGACTCAATCAGCTCAACCAGCTCAATGACGCTCTACTGAACAATAAATAACATATAATCGACATTAAACAGATATAGCACTAACATACTCTTCACGAGCCTCGGTTAATCTGCCTGTATCCCTGTTTATGGCTTCCCATTTTGGCTCGTCCTTGAACAATCTGATGGCAGTGACATTTCTCTTCGCTGACGTCAAGGTGAATCGGTGGTAGATCCCCGCAGGAAGAATCAACAAGTCGTTGCTGCTGATCTTACACCTGATCCACTTGTCTCCTTTGTCTCTTACGTCAAAGTACCCTTCACCGTCTTTAATGTACCTAATTTCCTCATCTTCATGGTAGTGCTCCTTGTAGAACTGGGCCATTTTGGCGTTGAAAGCGTCGATGTCACCCCCAAATGAGTCTAAATTGAGCACAACTTGGTCTCTATTCTTGTAGTTCCTTTTGGCAGCGATTTGATTGAGCTCCTGCTCGTCTTTTATTTTGAAGTAAAGCACTCCAATACTCTCCAAGTACTGTGGCGACACTTCCACGCCGGAGTTATGCTCGTCCGTGAAGTCGTTTGGAGTGTCGTTGTTGTCGTGGTAGAAAAAGGATGGCATGAATTATGGGAAGTATCACGTGGGCGAGACTTACTCACAGTTTTTTTCGCACGATGGGGCCGCGCTGCCACTAATGTACCACCGCCAGACTGACCAGGAAAGGATGTTGGCGTACCAGGCCAACATCGAACAGCAGCTAGCGTCGCAATCCAAAAAAGCGGCCCATAGGCGTATAGTGGATCACGGGAATAACATGGGGAGATGGCATTTACTCAGAAGTATAGGTCTAAGTGACCAAGGTTTGGGTGCAATTCGTCCTGAGTCACTGTACTTGATCGACTTGCTACCGCTGCCAGCATACGCAAAGATCAGTGCTACGCGCAACAAGAGTTACCTTGAGCAGTTGAGTGCTCAAACGAAATTTGTTCACTTGTCAAGTAACAAGGAAAGACACACAATCAACACCGTGAAATGGACTCCAGAAGGTAGAAGATTGTTGGTTGCCAGTCATTCAGGTGAATTCACTTTGTGGAACGGAATGACTTTTAATTTCGAGACCATTACCCAAGCTCACGACTCCCCAATTTTATCTTTGAAATACTCCCACAACGATGAATGGCTTCTCAGTGGTGACCAGGATGGTGTGATCAAGTACTGGCAAACAAACTTCAATAATGTCAATGTTTTGCTGGCGCATACTGATGGGGTCAGAGATATCTGTTTCTCTCCTAACGACTCCAAGTTTGTCAGTTGTTCTGACGATTCGTCTTTGAAAATTTGGTCATTCACGGGCCGTGAAGAAGTGGCATTAACAGGACATCATTGGGACGTTAAATCGTGTGACTGGCATCCAAGTCTTGGACTCGTGGTTTCAGGTTCAAAGGATAACTTATTGAAACTATGGGATCCACGTACTGGTGGCTGTGTTGCAAATATTCATGGTTTCAAACATACAGTGTCAAAGACAAGATTCCAGCCTAATGGTATGCAAAGAATGCTCGCATCAGTATCGAGAGACAGAAGTTGCAGAATTTTTGACTTGAGACAAATGAAGGACTTACACGTACTCCGTAATCATGAGAGTGATTTATCATGTGTTGAGTGGCATCCATTGCATCCATCAATGTTCACAGTTGGGGCTTATGATGGCTCCATTAATCATTACTTATTGGATGGGTACATTCCAAACGCTGAGACATCAATGAAACCATTAGAACCTATTCATACGATTCCATACGCACACGAGAAGGCGATTCACGCATTAGAGTACCATCCGTTAGGGCACTTGCTATGCAGTGCTGGAGCTGATCGTTCAGCAAGATTCTGGTCTAGGTCCAGGCCCAACGATCCAATGGCATATCAAGACGCTTTATACACTAACGACAAAGTCGGGGCATGGTATTATCAAGCCAATAATAACATCAATGCCGTGCTTCCACCGCCATCGAAGGAAATTAGGGAACAAGGTGCTACTAGTATTCCTGGTTTGAATATGTAGTTGCTGTAAAATAGTTAGATGCATTCATGATAGAGACTGTGTGTGTGTAGTGTGGTGTAGAGCGGGACTTGGGGTCAACTGTCACAACAATTATGTTTTTTGCAAATTATATAAACTGGTTTAAAGAAGTGATTGATGTGAGTTCGTTCAAGAGTCAAGATTCCGTCAAAGATCGATAAACTCTTGAGATAGGTCACTACCGAGAGCGTGAAGGCAGACAAACTCACCTACATTCAATATCTACATCTTCACCTTACAGTATCTATTCTAAACCATTCAACCATTATCATAACAAAATCATAAATCATCAATTTGAAGTCTGGAACTTACCACCCAAGCGATAGAACTCGTCGACTTTAGCCAAGTATTGGGGCGTGGACTCTCGACAATACTCCTTGAAAAAATGATCCATGAGCTCGAGCAAAGGGTCAGCACTGTTCAATTTAGAATAGTAGTTCTGTCCACCGTTGTTGATACAAAAGTACCCCGAGAGCTCATAGCTGTCGAGCTCCAGCAGCGTGATCTGCTCGTACGCTTTGTTGTAGTTGTGGAGTCTTAATTCGAAATCATGAACGGCTGAGTCGTAGTCTTTATTCTTGTAGTCTTCGTTGTTTGTCTTTGCGTGAATATTGTAGTTGATGAGCGCTGGCTGGTCACACCTGATGTCCAAGATGATCAAGTTGTCCACTTGGATCAGGCTGTGAACGATTTCTATCAATTTCTGGCGTCTTTCAACTGTGGTGTTGGTGGCATCGAGAATGCCCACATTGATCTTGTATTTTTCAAGCAGGCTTATCAACTCATTCAAGCTCTCAAGGGCAAACTGCTCTCGTTGCTTGAACGACAGCTCGTTGTTGGGGTCAAAGAACTCGAAATTATTGAACTGCTGAAGTTTTTCCCGTCTCATCTCTCCACAGTTGAAGATTTTGGTCTTGTAGTTGACCTTGTCGAGGAAGCTGGCAAGCTGCTTCGAGATGGTGGACTTGCCTGTGGCCGGTAACCCTGAAAGGAGGATCATCGACTTGGAGAAATTGATTTTAAAGTCAAGTTCGAGGTCGTAAGAATTCAGTGGAGTGACAGCAGTGGAAACGGTTCCATTTGTAGTTGTTCCGTCGAACAACGAATCCATGGAAGTTGTTGAGGTTTGTGTTTGTGGTATCATTGATTTCACTTTCCGGTGCACACTCGTGTTTGCACTCATGTTTGCACCCGTGGGCATTTTTGTGAGGTATGGTGATGTAATAAATTATCCGATATTTTCTTTTATGCTTACGAGTTTTTCCGTCGGAGCACACTCCGATTTATTTATGTACATGGTTCTTGTGTGCCGACTTGTTGCCCGAGAACTTCCTTTTAGCCTTGAATGGTTCTCGTTTGGACCTGGCGTACTCCAGCCGGGCTCGGGTGTATTCCACATTGGGTTTGGGCTTGAGGACGCTGCGCACTGCCAGCACTGTAGCTGATGGTGAACTGGCATCATCTTGGGGTTCATGGGCCTCAGAAGGTGCACTGGGCTCTCCTGGCGCTGGTGGCTGGGGTTCGGCGCTTTTCACCGCCCACGTAATCAACTTTCCAAGTAGTTTCACTTGCTTCGTGTACTCTTGCGTGTCGGATTCTTCTCTGGCAAGCCTGTACTCGAGCAACCACTTGCCTTTGGCTCTGGGCAATTCGTGCGACGTGAGCTTGTTGTCGTCTACCCAGTCTGCCGTCTCTACCGAGTACGTAAGCACTCCGCTTTGGTCAAGCAACTCTTGGTTGAGCTTGTCGAGGTCTGCTTGGTGCTGGTGGAGTCTGCGTGCTATCTCGGTGTCGCTCTCTGTGTCCAACAGGAGCTGGTCAGGGAACACTTGAAGCTTGTCGTAGCTTTCCTTGGTCATGGGGAGCACATGCACTTTAAGGGCATGGAATGGCACTCCTGGCTTTTTCTCAGACCGAAGAACAACTCTGAATGTGTCAAACGCGCCCTGGGCTTTGATGTCCTCGATTATCAAGTCGAGTAAGTCCCCCCATATTTTCAACGAGAACTTGAACTGGTTGTCAGCAATGTACGACGCAATTGGACTCTTGTTGAAATAAATCTTGTCGATATCCTCGAGAGTCAAGTACTCGAACCCAAGGAATGAGTTGATGTTGTGATATGCAATGAAGATCCCGTCCATTTGCCCAATCCGTGCCTGGAATCCGTACTTGAGCAACGCACCTGTTCGTATAAGATCGTCAAATTCTTGTCTGTAGAGAAACTTTCTGGTGTGATTCTTCTTGCTGATATCTGGGTCTCTCAAGTTGTACCTGACGGTGGCAGTGGCCCTGGATTTTAAATCAAAAGTCCCATTCCCAGGAAGCTTGTCACTGTAACAGTCCAATTGGGATCTCATTAGAAATGGCCCAAATCCAGCAACATTATAGACATTAGATGGGTTCGTGAAATTCATGTAGTTTTGGTATTCTTGTTCGTCTTTGAAGATGTGTGGGATGAGCAGTTCCGACCGAAGTTCAAGACTCAAGTCTTTTGCAAGATCGATATCTTGCGAGTCAATTTGCAGATGCTGTTGCTTGTAGAGCTGCACGTCCTCGTGTTCGTTGGTGAGAATGACTTCCAGCACATGGCCGAATTTGCTCAAGAAAGTCTCGATGTCCACAGACTTGTCGCTCTCTATAGAGTAAATTTCTGACTCTGTGGACTGCCGTTTGACGATGAAACTCGTGGGCATCGTGTCGTTGAGCTTTGTGAAGGAGAACTTGAATCTCTTGTCGACATCGGGGTCGTAGTTGTTCAAAAGACAGTAAAATTGTCTGAGGGTCGACGTCATGGACGACGTGGACGAATAGTACTTCTTCTTGTTCTTAAGCGAGAGCTCAAGAAGCGATTTGTCCTTGGACGGACTGACAAAATGGCCAAATCCTGTAAACTGCTCGAGTTGGTCGATTTTAGTTAGTGTTTCAACAAACTGGTAAGTATTTGTTGACATTTCGTAGAGAAATTGCACCCCTTTGGTGTCAAGAGCGGACTCCAAGTTATGAGCAAGCCGGGGGATGACGGAGGGGTCGGGTTTGACGATTTGTTGGAGCTCTTCGTTGTTGACCGTTCTCCTTGTGAATAGTTTGGCCCTGGGATCGTATTTTGAGCGGGATCTTTCGACAAAAGATTGGGCCGACGTTGGGAGCGTGCGGTCGAGGTCCTTGGTGTACTTGGAGGAGACGTTTTTCGGGACATTGAGATCTTCGTGATCCACATGCTTTAGCTCTGCTTCTCCAAGACGTATGCGGCCCCTTAAAGCTTCTGAAAGCTCGTCAGCAGTGACCTTGGACGCTTCCTTGCATATAGCTGACGCCTGGAAGGTTCGTATAGCTGCACGCCGCAAGACGTGGACTATCGCCAGAGATGCCATTTGTATTTTGGTGAGATGCGCAGCTACTGAAATACTCATTATGTAAACCTTCCGTCATGATTCATTCAATTATACAAGCGTCTATCGAGCTCCCGCAACACGTTGGCCACCGACTGCACCTCCACCTGCATTCCTCGCGTAGTAAGTTTCCCCACGAGGGTGCTGAAGTCCACTGAGTTGAATTTCTTGTGACGAGATAGCGTTTTGTAGGCGTCAGCGCACGGTATGAACATGCCATTGGCCGTGGGCGTGGGCACGGGCGTAGGCTCTGTCTTTGTTTCCTGTGGTGTTGAAGCGGCGCTCGAGGCAGCGCTGGAACTTGAGCTGGCAGAGCCTGTCTTTGCTCGACTGGCAACTGTAGTACAGAAAAGCGTCAGCATCGGGTCAGTTTGACACTGTTCACAGGTTCCAGGGTTGCCTGTACACCCAGCAGGTTTGGGCGACTCTTGTGTGTTCCTTGCAGTTGACGTTACCACCGTTGGTACCGCTCCAGGCGTTAAATTGGTGATATCTCGAATTTCCACTGATGGGCCCGGGTGCATTACGGGAAGTGACGTCTTGCGGAACGAGTTGTGATTGAGAATGGGTGGTAGGGTTTTGTCTTCGGCGGGCTCTTCCTGTTTGAGCGAGTCATTGAGTCTGGCAGCTTCTTTAGCAGCTTCTCTGCATACGCAAGGGGTGTCGTCTGAGCAGAACCCACAGTTATCAACGGGCGAGCTCTCGTCGAACGATTCCTTGACCTCGTGCTTCTTGAACTCCGGTAACGGTCTTTTGGAGAACTTGGCGGTGAAGTCGATCTCGATTTCCGACAGTTTACGCTTGAGCGAAACAGGAGCCATTGGCTTGAACAGCTGGAGAGTGTGCTCCAAGTCGTCCTTGAGCCCCACGTCCTCACACATGCAGCTGTCCTTGAGACACACGCCACAGTCGAACGCACGGCGTGGTGGTGAGTCAGCTGAAGGCGCTGGCAGAATTTGCTGGACTGAATAAGTGGACGAACTGGGCGAAACTGAGCTGACAGACGCAGAGCTCTTGCCTCGCAACATCGACACTTCGGCCTTGAGCTGATCCACCGTCTTGACGAGGAACGAGTTCTCGATTTTGAGTTTGTTGATGGTGTTTATAAGCCCCATCTCTTTGACTTCTTTCTCCTTTTCGACCTCCATGAGCTTCTGCTCGAGCTCTTGCACTCTGGTGGCTCTGCGCTCGCGGAAGGCCCGCTGGGCGGCTCTGTTCTGCGCCTTGCGCTTGCTGGCAGGGGTGTCCACTGACGGTTTCCGACCCGGCTTGGGCCTGGGCGGGAGCACCCACTCTTTTGAGGTTGAGATCAGAGTCATGAAATCTCTCACGCTCTCAGGCGACGACGCAGAAGGTGAGGGTGCAATGCTCAGCCTTGGTGCTATTTGTGGTTTAGACATGAGGAAAAATTTTCGATGGAAAAGATAAAGCACAGTTATCAATTTGATCAGTGCGGCCAATGAGCGTTTGTCAATCGGCAATTCGGGTTTGCATCACGTGACTCTTTCAAACTAGTGGTCTACACCATACATTGACTATATACAATTAACCAGATTTTTGTGCTCTCTCTGCTTGAATCTTGGCGATCTCTTCTGGCGATGGTGCTCCTTCAGTGATGAGCTTGTTGAGCGTGACTTTTCCAAATTCTTCCTTGAGTTTTTGCTCTTCCTCCATGAACTTATGGGCATTTTCCTGTAAGTACTTCTGGAAGTGTTGGTATTGCAATTGGCCGTGTTCTCTGATGATGTCAAGGGGCATCTTTGGCTCCTTGTTGACTTGTGAAGTTGGCAATCCAAGCAATTTGGCAATGAAAGTTCCAGCATTGGGTTTGTTGTAGTTCTCCAAGAGGTGTTTGTTGTCCTTTCTCCATTGTTCTCTGAGCTTGTCTTCTCTGGCCTTGAATTCATCGATGAGTTGGTACTTGTCGTTGAAAGAGTTCAACACTGGTCTCACATCTTTGATGTTCTGAGTTGCAAGAAACTCGAGGAATGGTATCAACTGAACGAGCTTGTCGTCTGGAGTGCCGTCCCACTTCTCCATGGGGATGGCATTATCGGGCTGAAGAGTCCATGATTCAGGATCAACGTCAATGAGAATTGTCTTGTTTAAGTCTCTGTTGAGCAACGACAAATCCTTGATTAATTTCCCATCTTTGTAGCGACATGCTTCTCTGAACAACGCATATGAAATGTAAGCATGAAGAGGGTCGAGTTTGGTCACCATCTTTTCTGAAAATATAGAACTTTGCGATCCAAACACAACAATTTCATAGTACTGTGACAAGTAACCAAGGAAATAATCAAGGCCTGGTCTCTTAGCAGTTCTCCACCCATTCTTAGTGTCCCATAACGATTTAATAAGGAAATCATCCAATGTAAGAACTAATGTTAATGGACGACGATATGGTTCTGGTGCTGGTGGAGGTAACAAATTCTCGAAAACTGGTTCACTGAAGAACGTGAATAATGAAGCAGTACGTTTACTTATACGTCCATAAATAGCTTCAAGAGTATAACCACCTGGGACATCAGTTGCTTCGAGTTTCTTTTGCTCTTCTTCGCTATCCCAGTCACGAGCAAAATATACAAGACCAGCGATGGACGATCCGGCAATTCCAAGAGTCACCCAATTGGCAGCACGTTCTCTACGCTTATCTTGAGTGGTTTGAGCTCTTCTTCTCTTACGTTCTTTCTTTTCACCTTCATCTATTCCGGCTCTGTCGAGCATATCATCATCTAGAATCTTCTTATTGGCCACAAACGCCGTGGCTCCAAATGTTCTCCGGGCAGCCATGCCACGAAGCCCACCAACGATCATGCTGGTGGGCTTTAAGTTAGAAAGAAACTTCATGGTTGATAAAAATTTTCAGTGCGCAATGTTTTCATGGTTGAAATGGGTGCAAAAAGTTGATTCAAACTTCAACAAATTGGGGGCAAGTGACCCGAGACTGAAGGTGAAGGTACTTTTGGACAGGATAAATGATAAACCAGAGTTGAAAAATGAGCTAGGCGTTTTTTTGCGCAGTTTAAACCGCTATGGAGTGTCGTACACCGGCGACAGACACAAATTCAAGTACTTGATGGGGATGTTTGAGTTGCAACAACGTCACGCTAACTTCTGGGACTTGTGTGCGTTGACAGACATCAGCCAGCACAAGCATAAATTGACTTTCGATGTGAATAACGTGGGATTACTCGACCCCAAGAACTTCGACGTGGACGACTACAAGAAACTAGTGGCGGTGGCAGATCCCACAGGGGCCGGTGAACAAGGGCAGTCGACCGAGCGCTGATTTAATGTATGCCACCAGCAGAAAGAGTTAGCAAGAATTACTAGCTCGTGATTCTGCTACTAGAGCCATGTACTCAGACCACATGGCCCAGCTACAATCCCTACGACACCAAGAAACGTGTGCATTATGCTGACTATGGTTTTGGAATATGCAAACTCTTACTGATTTCTCCACAGCCTTGGATGAGGAAGAGCAACGACACTTGGTGGAACTCAGCGAATGTATCCTCAAACAAGATTGACCCTGGCAAGTTGTCGTGGATCCAGTCTTTGTACACAAAGAATGCAAACATAACGACCCACACTAAATTAGTAGGAACAGGTAAACCTTCAAAGTAAGCAGACTTACCAGTTTCGTCCTTGGGAATATTGTCTGTGACATTGAACCTGGCCAATCTGGTCAAGCCACATAACACCCAGAAACTCAAAATGAGAACATCGACAGTAGATCTGAACCCAATAGCGAAAGCAATTGTTGCGGGAGAAACAGAAAATGACACTAAATCAGCTAAAGAATCAAGTTCCTGGCCCATAAGTGACGATTTGTTTCTCAATCTGGCGACTCTACCGTCGAAAAAGTCAAAAAAGAGCCCTAAACAGATGAAAAAGTGTGCTCTTTGCACATATTTTTTGTCGCCTGTCAAAGTGTACCTCAAACAGGAGACGATGGAGTAGAATCCGGAGAACCCGTTGAGCAACGTGATGAAATCGGCCATATGTAAGTTCCTGATCAAGGAGAAATGTCTCTTATCCTCAATAAAGGCAGTGTACTCTTGCTTTTGTGGACGTGGGAGTGGCTCTTGCGACGAGAGCGAGAAGAGTGACGACGATCTACGAATTGGCTTGGGGGCGATCTGAATGCCGTCAGACTCGGTGTCAGACACAGCGGACTCGTGACGATCGACCAGTGATGAGTAAGACATGGGTTTAGATGATGTGCGACAAATTGGGAAGTTTGCGGTGAAGTCGCGCCTGAATTGCTGCAACGTTGAAGCTGGAGCTGCGAATGTCGTGGCTCGCTACCAGTTTCCTGTAAGCATATAGTGTATATTGGCAGACCTACGTTGAGTCCTGTCTAGTGTCAATACTCTCCGAGTCTGTTTTGTCTTCCTCGTCGTTGATGTAGAATTTGGGAACCAAAAAGTCCTCGTTTTGCTGGAGGAAATTGTTGATGTGCAGCTGGTTCAACAGTTTCACCGACTCAAACGACTGGGAGTGAGCATCGCCTGGTCTTAATCCGCTACCATTGGTCGACTGAGGGCTGAGCTGGTTCAAGTTCATCTCGTTCTCCTGTAGTTTGGAGTTGAGAACTTCTTGCTGCTGCTTCAAATACTCCTGTTGAATCTTCAAATAGTTCTCATGCTGCTGTGAAACTTGCACCTGTGCAAGCATGGACGCAGTGGAGGGCGAGGTGGGATTAGACGTCTTGGGTGATATCGACAGGTTGGCCATGGAGTTCAAAAACGAATTATCAAATGGATTCTTGTCTGAGCCAGAAGACGACGGAGTCCTGACATTCGGGGTGAACATTCCTTGTAATGACGTGCCTGGTAATGGAATTGAGGAGCTGGAGTGGTTCAATGGTAAGGAAATCGTCGATGGTGGTGTAGCGGATCCAGAATTAGTCTGTCTTGTTTCTTTCAATTTGGCTCTGGCTTCCATCTTCTTCTCCACAAAGGCAAACCGCTCTAAATGGCGGGATTCAAACTTCAACAAGTCATCCAAATCATTGTACCAATTGTTGAAGTCTTGCTGGTTGTTGCACTTGAAACTCGTTTGTCTTCCTGAAGAGTTTTTAATGAGATTGAACTTGAAATTCTTGGGGTTCTTCACGATAATTCGGTAGTTGTTCAAGTTGTATGATTTGATAGGCACTTCATCGTGTCCTATAAACTCTCCAAGTTTATTCTTTGGGGGATGAACCTGAGCATTTTCTACTTTGAACTCGTGTAAGTAGTTGCAGGTCAAAAGGTAGTAGAACCTGTTGTAATTCTTCAAGAGTTTCAGCTTCTTGTAGATGATACCGAAACGAATACACTTGGTGTGAACGGAGTTGGCATATGGGAGAACAATATTCTTTACGTGTCTGACTTCCCTCTTTGGATTGACAGTGCTAGGAGTGTAGATATTGACAAAGTTGATATTGTTTGCAATGAAATTCTCCCACTCTGTGTTGGCATTGAGGTCGACGTCTTTCAAAGGAATTTGGTTCATTTTCTCGAGTCTATCGACGACAATGACCAATTCTTTCAAAATATATGCCAACAAATCCTTTGAAATGTTCTGCAAATTGATGAAAGCAGCAAAGTTATAGTTCTCCTTGATGAGCTGGTTTTTGAGCTGGTGGTTGACTTGCAACTTGAGTAAAAAAGGGTCGACAGGGACCACATTGCGGAGGGAAGGGTCCTGCTCGTCTTCGTCTTCATCATCATTGACGTTCCCCATCACAGGTTTGGAGTTATAGAACTCCACCGAGCTGACAAACGACTTCAAGATGCTTCCTGTCTTTGAGATTTCCTTGAGGATCGAGGTGTTGATGAAGGAATCATTCTTCAAACTTGAGCGGATTTCTTTGATCTTCACCGAGAGGTTTTTCATGCAATTTTCGAGTTTGGGAATAAGTTTGTTGATGAGATCCTTGTAGTGCTTGGTGTTGAGCTGGTGGAGTTGATAGTGGTGGTTTAAAATTTTGGAGTTGAAGCTATTTATAAGTGAGGAATCGTTAACCGGGATCTTGAGGAACGACTGGTTGGAGGATGATCTAGATTTGACTAAATTTGGCCTTTTTTCGACCGTAGCAGTTTGGTTGTATGAATTGATGAGCTGCAAGTGTAGGTTGGCTTCGAACTCCTTGACCAACGACGTTTCCTTCAAGTAATTGACTAGATTTCTGAGTAAATGCTTCCAGTTTTTGAAGTAAATGATGAGTTCATCAATGGGTCTCGCGTCATGGTTGGGTAGGTTCAAGTAGAAGGGGCTGGACGGGTTCAGCGGTGGTAAAATCAGTTCGGACATTGTTGAGCGCAATTTGGTTGCTTCCAGTTGGCAAAACAGTTTTAGATTTATGATTTGGTTTTGCGGGTCCACAAAAAAAATGTCTATCACTCCAATTTATGATTACTACCTGACAAAGGCCGATTTTGAGCTACCAGTTGATTGTGACTTTGACACTGAACTGTTGCAGTTTAGTGCCAGGATAATTGAGGTGAATTTAGAGCCAGTTAGACGTAGATTTTCGTTCCCTTCGCTCAAAGGCAAGACAAGACTGCAATCAGGAGACAAAAAATCGATTTTAAAGAGTAAGACCAACAGTAATTTCACGTCAGAGTATGCTAATTTGAACAAGAGTGATGAGGTTGCTATAGAAGACTTCTTGTCCCAAATGGATAACGAAGATACTAGACTACTGGAGCAACAACTATTGGAAATGAGACGTGCTCAGTTGTGTAATTACTATAATTAACCATGGCGGTAACAACGGCGATGTAGTGAGCAACTCTTGTCCACTGTCCCAATGATTATGAGCTCCACTATTATTATCTCTCAACTCTCGTCCGCCCAATAGTGGCGGAGTCATAAACTGGTCTTGGTATGTAGTGGTGTGGTGTCGTCTGCGCTGAGCTGCACCTCTCGAAAAGTTGACATGCACGGACTTCCGAATGTCGCTGTCAACACTTTTTGGTGCCACGACATGCTGTGAACAGTGTTGTCGAGTATTTCGATGTTTCTAAGCACACCACCAGAACTAGCTCATCCCACCGTGGCGATACCAATACCTTATCTTGCAGGTTGCTGACACCCAGTTTGAACTTTGAGTATCAGCCAGTCGAGTCTTCGAGATGACTCTAACCCTGGAACAGACACCTCCTAGTGCTCAGTGTCACCATTGACAGTATGCAACCGTAAGTGGCCAGTCAGAAACTCTGACAGCTCGTTTCTCAGAGCACTGACATCACCTTGTGCATTGACAGCCACGCTGTGCTACCACTAAAGTCCACCCACAAGCACACGTCGATCATCACATCCACAGGGCGCATGGCATGACAAGAAAAGTCCCGGAGGCTTTGAGCTGGGCCAGGTGGGCAAACGGGTCTCGGAGATCCAACATTTGTCCTAAAACAGAAATCCAATGCCGTGCAAAAGGCGTTTGGTTATGAATTGGGTGAAATTAACTTTATCAGGAATACTACAAACAATTGAGTATTATCAGATTAGTCACTGGCCAATTAAAACTGAAGAAAAGCCGCTGTCAACCAATGCACACTTGCTTTTTTTTCCCATTTTGACAAAATTCTTGACGTATTTTGTGCCCCAATGTGAAATCGACCATTCACAAGCCTGCTTTTACTCCAAAAACCGAATGAGCACATATTCCCGAGAAGAGTTCTTGGTGCCAAACAAATTTGTCATTACGATCGACGTTCAATTTGGAAAAAAAAACCATAAAAAAATAAGCCGTTTCGTATGCTGAACCAATTGAGTCCATGTTGCCTCCGATGTCGGTTGCATTTGACATTGTTTATTTAAGCAATTGGAATGCCGTTGTTCACTGAAAATGGCTGACGAAAAGATAAATCCGGTGGATGTTGAAAACAGTTTCGACTCGAAAAGCCCTGAAGAACAGTCAGATAACGTTTCTGTTGCTGGTTCTATTGAGCAAGAGATAGCAAAAGAACCAGAATATGAACAGTCACGAGGGGTTAGACGAATTGAAAATGTCAAATTGTTGATGTCAAATGCCAAAAATGGTAAAACTGTATCTTTAGTTTTCTTCGGGAGTCTTTTACTTATTGCATGGGTTGCGTCATTGGATGGCTCTACTACCAGTAACTATCAAGTGTATGCCACATCCAGTTTCAGTAGACACTCTATGATCTCAACCGTGGGGATTGCAACTTCCATTATTGGTTCAGTTATTCAACCATTTCAAGCTAAATTTTCAGATATCACTTCCAGGCCACTTTGCTTTGGACTTTCGTTGGCTTTCTACACTGTGGGTACCATCATTGCTGCAGCTTGTAAGAACATCAGTTCTTATGTGGTTGGTTCTGTGTTGACCACTGTTGGTTCGAACGGTATCAGTTTCTTGAGCAGTGTGGTGGTGGCTGACATCACTAGTTTACAATCCAGAGGTGTGGTGAATGGTATTATGAGTTCTCCTTATGTAATCACAGTTTGGTTTGCTGGCTTAATCGTTGAAGCCGTCGTTGGTCATAATTGGAGATGGGGTTATGGTATGTTTGCAATTATCATGCCCGTTACTGTGTTGCCACCTGTATTAATGATGTACTTCTACGAGCACAAAGCTGAAAAAATAGCTGCCAACAAACCTGTCAGAACAAAGACAGTATGGCAAATAATTTGGGACTCAGCACTCGAAATCGATGCTTTTGGGTTGATCCTTATGGGTTTTGGGTGGGCCTTGTTTTTGTTACCTTTCTCCTTGTACTCTAATGCTGAAGGTGGATGGTCAAATCCAAGTATCATCGCCATGTTGGTAGTTGGACCAGTATTTTTGATCTTGTATGCGTTGTATGAAATCTTCATTGCTCCATTCCCATCGATGCCTATAAGAATCTTGAGGAATAAGACATTCGTTGCTGCCGTCATCATGAACTCTCTATACATGATGGCAGATGGTATAAGATCACAATATCTTTCAACAATTGTTTGGATAGCCAAAGACTGGTCCGACAAGAACTGGACCTATTTCAACAATACTACCACTGTTTCATTGTGTTTCTTTGGAATCATTGCAGGAATTGTTTGCAGAGTCACTCATCGTTATAAAGTGTGGACGTCTGTTGGTATTATGCTCAGGCTTGTTGGGTACTGTCTTCCATTGAGAAAGCAAGGTGAGATTGCCAACACCGGATCCTACGTTATGTGTCAAGTGCTTATGGGCATTGGATCAGCCTTCTTCACTATTGGTACTCAAACATCATCACAAGCATCTGTGCCACATCAAGATCTTTCATTAGTTATGGCATTGTTGCTTCTTTGGTCAACGGTTTTCAGCGCTATTGGATATGCTATCTCTGCGCCAATATGGACTTCGAAATTGCCAGGTTACATGAGGCAGTTTCTCCCTGCTTCAGTCACAGACGAGGAATTGATGTCATACTTCTCTGACATGGCGTCTGTGAGAAACTTGCCGTTTGACAGCGAAATCAGACAAGGTACCGCCAAAGCGATTTCGTATGTTTCAGTGTTTCTTTTTGCACCACCAATTGCACTAGAATTCATCAACTTCTTGGTGAGTTTCACCCAGACCAATTACTACTTGGGAGAAACACACAATGCCATTGAGGGACACGAGGGTAAAGACGCTATTGACCCCAATAGCGAAACGAGAGCACCACCAAAAACCTGGAAAGAGAAAATCAACTACCTTTTGTCGTAATTACACAACAACCGTCACAGAGTTGATGTCAAAGTAGATTCTTCCTGCGAGGTTGGACACTTTCTGATTTGGGATTTGCTCCAAGACTTGAAATCCCGTTAAGCTTTGACACTGACAACAATAGAGTTTGTTAGTGAGAAGCCAATTGTCCCGATAGGGCAATAGTGAGAGCTGCAGTGAAGGTTTAAGGCGAGAGTTGTTTTTCCACAATAGTGACGATGCACAATTTTTGCAACTGATTGTCGGTTCCATAGAGTCAACTCATTATCATTGACTCCAATTGAGTGGAGCTGGCATTTAGCTGAACCTCTGTTAATGGGATATTACGGGGTGGGTTAATTAGATAGTTTGTAATCCTGGTGTCAGAGGTCAAAGCGCAAAATATGCGCTTGTAGATCACCAATGAGAGTAATACACGTGACTCAGACCGATGTATCACATTGTCACACGTGACTGGGGCAAATTACGATGTATCACCAAGCACCCCGTTGCACGTGACCCAATCTGGTATCAATCACCATTTTCCACGTGATCAAACAACATCAAATCAGTCTTGTTACAAATAAAAAATTAATGATAGAACTCAGTGACGACCACATTGATCATTTGAACAAACAACTTTCCAAATTAACCCCGGAAGAAATCATAAAGTGGAGCTATGTTACGTTTCCCAACTTATACCAAATTACTGCATTTGGACTAACTGGATTAGTAACCATCGATATCATCAGCAAACTAAACTTACCAGTTGAGTTGGTTTTCATAGACACGTTATTCCATTTCCCGCAAACGCTTGATCTTGTGTCAAAAGTTGAGCACAAATACAAAAATAAGGTCCACATATTCAAACCCAAAGGGTTTACAGACGAGAAACTGTTCACTGATAAGCATGGAAACTTGTGGGAGACTGACGATACGTTCTACGACTATCTTGTAAAAGTTGAGCCTTTGAACAGAGCGTACCAAGAGCTCAATATTGAGGTGGTGTTGACCGGTAGAAGAAACACACAAGGCGGTGACAGATCAAGCTTGAAATTCATAGAAATCGACCAGGAACTCGGGATAATAAAGATCAATCCGTTCTTGAACTGGAGCTTCCCGCAAGTCAAACAGTACATACAGGAGAACAGTGTGCCATACAACGAGCTCTTGGATTTGGGATACAAGTCGGTGGGAGACTGGCACTCAACGCAGCCAGTGGCAGAGCACGAAGACGAGAGAAGCGGTAGATGGAAAGGGAAGGCAAAGACGGAGTGCGGTATTCATGTCACGTCCAAGTACGCTCAGTACTTGAAGGCAAGTTCCAATGCTTAGTATTTATTCTCAGTACTTAGAGGCAAGTATAATGCTTAATATTTATTGATGATTGCAGTAGGCTGGCCATTGTAGGCAAGAAAAATGATGTGCAAGTGTTCAGGTGGAAGTTCAGGTGGAAGTTCAGGTGGAAGTTCAGGTGGAAGTTCGGTAAAAGTGCTCCACCTGTTCTGGAGGGTTCTAGTCACAGGACCAGGTGATATTATGGCCCTAGCTGCAGTACGAGTCGCGGTACCTCTCGCTCCACCAGTCGCACTATGATGGCTACGCCCAGCACTTGAGCAATGATCCCACCACACGCACCACTCGTACCCCAACCATAGTGGCACTCACGAGTCCACTTCCTGCATTCAGAACCCCCGAACTGTCGTCCTTTTCACCGCGGAAATGTCATGGTTCGAGGGCGGAATAGCACCTGCCCGATCCAGCAGGTCATCCACGGAATTTCCTCCAGTGGTATTTAAGGTATTCCAAATGCCTTTTCCATCATGTTGTCTGATCTCTTTTTGTCAGGGTACAATTACATTGAGTCCCACAGGGCCAGCTCGTTGGCCGTGGCCGCTGTGGCGATGTTTTTCTACTGGTTAGTGGTGTATCCATTGTGGGTGTCCCCACTAAGGAACATCCCAGGGCCCTACTACCTCAGGGTGTCTTCGATTGGAAGCTTGCACTACCAGCGTGTGGGCAAGTGGATCGGGTTGGTGCATGAGCTCCACCAAATTTACGGCGATGTTGTGGTTGTGGGGCCTCGTGAAGTGTCAGTCAATGGGGACCCAAAGTACTTGAACGACATCTACGTCAAGAATTTCCCCAAGACCGCCTTCTACGAGAACTTCACCAACCACGGCAACAGGGACAACATGTTTGCGTCGTTGTCCAACGAGAAACACTTGGGCTACAAGAAAAACATCTCCAACATTTACTCCAAGTCTGCAGTGTTCAACCCCAAGAACACCACCAGAAGCTTCATCACCAGCAAAGTGAAGGACTTGATCGAGGAAGTCAACGAGACCTCCGTTGAGGGTTTGAGGCCAGACTACATCAGCTCTGAGTCCAAGGCCAATATCCACGGTAAGGGACACCACGAACAGGATCCCAAATGGGCTTTCAAAGGCAAGTCTGGGAAGAACTTGGGTATCGATGTGTACTCGTTGTTCGGCTCGTTGGCCATTGACGTGGTGACTGCCTTCGAATTGGGTATTAACAACGCTACAAACTTCATGAAAGAACCAGAAAATAGATTCATCGTTGCTTACCACCGCTACATTGCATCCATGGGATTCTGGACCACGCTCATGCCCCGGTTCTGGGGTTTGGCTGCCACCAAATTGGTCCTCAAGTCGGTTGAGTTCTGTGAGGAATGGAGGTTGAAGCTCTATGCTCGTGCTGAAGCTAATGTGCCTGAGTTCAAGGAAGGAGAAAACTTGACTACTCTCGAGCTTCTCAAGAAGAATGGCATCAACGGCTTGAACGCATACTCTTTCTTAACTGACAATATCTTTGCTGGTCACGAAACGACCGCCATTCAACTCACGTACTTGACGTACGAGTTGTCACGACCAAACAACATGTACCTCCAGGACCTTTTGAGGGAAGAGCTCAACAATGCGTTTGGCAAGCCCAAGTCTGTGAGAGACCAAATCGAAGACTTTGAGACCCTCGATTCTCTTCCAGTGTTGAATGCCATTTTGCTCGAGAACTCCCGAGTCCACACCTCAATTCCCGGCGCTGAGCCTCGTGAAGTCGACAAAGAGTACTATGTCACTGTTGACAACAAGCAGGTCAAGCTCCCACTCAAAACCATCATCTCTTGTCAGCCATACTCCATGCACAGAGTAGACAAAGTGTTCCCCAAGCCAGACTACTTCATACCCGAGAGGTGGTTGAAATACGACAACGAATCGGAAAGCGATTTCAACAACAGGATAAAGTTGCAGAACAAGTACATGATGCCATTTGGCAAAGGAGTCAGGATGTGTTTGGGTATGAACATTGCTCAGATCGAGATGAAATGTGCAGTTGCCAACCTCTATTGGCACTTCAACTCCAAGATCTGCCAGAACTGGGCCGACGTGGTGCATTATCCTGCAGACGCCAAGTACCCTGAGCCCATCAAGATCGGAGATCACCTTGTGGGCCAGAACAAGACCGACGAAGAAAAGATGTTGATGTGCGACGCATACACCACCAGGCCATACAACGACGAGTGCTGGCTAGAGTGGTACCGCAACGACTGAGTGCATAGATAGTGAAATTATACCAAGGTAGAACATCGTAGTACCTGTCAACGCCAAATCACGGGCTTAGCAGCAAAACTGGTGACCGTCACGGTTGGCTGCAATTTCCTATTTGGGAAACTCACTATAAGTACCGGTGCGACCGCTGACACTTTATCCCACGACTCTTCTTGCACAATGCTCCCATTTGCCATCCCATACCCCGCTGAACAAAAGAACGGGTTCTGGGGACCAACCACTTCCACCATCGACTGGTGTGAGGAGAACTATGTGGTGTCCCACTACATTGCGGAGTACTTGAACACAATCACGAACTCCCTCTTTATATTGCTTGCAGGATTCGCCTCGTTCCACGCCATACGAAACCACCTTGAGCCCCGGTTTGTCTTTAGCAGCTTGGGGTTTATGCTTGTGGGGGTCGGTTCGTGGCTCTTTCACATGACTCTCAAATACCATTTCCAGCTTCTCGACGAATTGCCAATGATCTATGCTAGCTGCATTCCCTTTTGGTCAGTGTTCAGCGAGTTCAAATCCAAACAGAAGTCTCGTTGGATCGGTGTTGGGATCTTCTCTGCTGCTAATTTATTAACTGTCATTTACTTGTGGGTGAAAGACCCTACTTTGCACCAAGCCGCTTATGGCTTATTGAACTTCTTTATCATCTTGAAATCTTGGATGCTCACCAAGGACCATGTTTCGGACCCTGTGTCCAGAAAGAACCTCAACAGAACGATGTTGTGGGGTATTTTCCTCTTCTTGTTTGGTTACTTCTTGTGGAACCTAGACATCCATCTTTGTGAGTCTGTAAGATACATCAGGCGTCAATGGGGTATGCCATATGGCTTCATCCTTGAGGGTCACGGTTGGTGGCACATCTTCACTGGTTTGGGGGTATACTATTATTTGGTATACGAGGAATATTTAAGATGTTTCCTCACTCAAACTGACCGCTACTTTCAATTCAAGTGGATATTTGGGTTACCAGTAGTCGTCTGTATCGACGAGGAAGGTTTGTTGAAGTTCAGGCAATCTCAAAAACAAAAATCCGATTAGAGCAACGTTACAATCTCTTGAACAAATTTGTCCTTCTTGGCTTCTGACCCATCCATGAGTTGTTTGAGTTTCTCTACTGTTTCACTAGTGGAGAACCTCAATTTTTTCTCTGAAGAATCAAAACACTGCTCTTTCCACTGTTTCAAGATCAGGTTCAACTTTTCAATACCATTGTTTATCTCATCATCAGTGCACTTTGTTTTCTTGATTTGGATGTACTCGTCCCCAAGATCTTCTTGCAATTCACTTGCCTTTCTTTTGGCCATATTGATAATCTTCTCGGGGAATTTCACAAGCTCCGCAACATTGATACCAAATGATTTAGAAGAGACTCCTGGTTCAACTTTATAAATCAATGTCAAGTCGTCATTGTTTTCAATTAAGGCCTTGACCTGCAAGTTCTCAACCTGGTTGTATTTATCAGACAAATCAGTCAATTCGTGGAAGTGAGTAGCGAAAAGAGTGAAACAGCACTTCTCTTTGATCAAGTATTCCAGAATGGCATAGGCCAAACCAAACCCATCATAAGTAGAAGTACCTCTACCCAACTCATCGATGATAATCAACGAGTTGTGTGTGGCGTTAGATAGAATAGATGATGTCTCGAGCATTTCAATCATGAAAGTAGACAATCCTTTCAATTGAGAGTCTCCAGCACCAACCCTTGATAAGATCGAGTCAAATATTGGGAGTGTCGCAGGACTATCAGCAGGAATGAAGCATCCGATCTGGTTCATCAAAGCTATAACTCCAACTTGTCTGATGTAAGTGGATTTACCTCCCATATTAGGACCAGTTATGATTGCAAAGCTCTTGTCTTTGTTACTCAACTTGACATCGTTGGGAATGAAACTCAAGTCATCTTGTACCTCTAGAATTGGGTGTCTAGAGTTGGTTAAAAGAACCTGCCGTTGTTTGAAGACATCATCGTCCTTTTCGGGACTCAATGGAATCAATGTTGGTCTAACGAATTCAATTGGTGATAAGATAGATACGTTGGCAAATGCAGTAATGACATCCAAGTGAGACAAGGATAACGAGAGCTCAGTGAAAACAGAATCGTAAGTTAAACTGATAGTCAATATTTCCTTGATTAATTCTTTTTGTTTATCGTTGTACTCCTTTGAAACTTCCAGATACTTTTGTGATAACAGCTTCAAGTTCTTTGATGTGAAGAACACACCTGCTTTAACTGTTTGAAGTTCGATGTAATCTGTGTTTCTTAAAACAGTAGAGTCATTTCTTGTCACTCTGAAACACCAGCCGTGAATTTGGTGGTTTTCAAGCTTGAGTTTCTTGTCTAGCTCGATGTTCAAATCATCACCAGTTAGTTCGTGTTGCTGCTTAATTTTGGAGAGTGTCTCCTGTAAATTGTCATTAATCTCGATCAAAGACTCATCGAACTCAGGCTTGATGTTGAAATCGGTGTTGAAGAGCTCTGATGCTGATGATGACTCTAATGGTGATAAGTCAATAGTTGTTTCGACCAATTCTTGAAACTTCACGAGATTTTGATAGTTCTCAGCAACTGGTTTGTGCCAATAGCGATCGATAAGATCATCGTCACCTTCAATCACCGCTTTAAGTGTGTTGATAAAGTTCGGCAAAGCAATGACGAGTTGATAGAGTCTCACAACATCATCGAGCTTTTTGTTTTCATTACCACCAGATTTGTGAATACCAGAATGCAATTTTTTGAGAAGCCTCTTGATATCTGGCACTTGACTCAAGAGATCTTGTGAGATTGACACACGAAGAGTAGTATTATCGACCAACCTTTGAACAAGACTATGTCTATCTTGAATTTGGGTCAAATTGGTCAAAGGCTGCTTGAGCCATTGCGACAACAAGCGAGATCCTGAAGCGGTAGAACACTTGTTTAAAAGCTCATACATAGATGAGATAGTAGTAGAACGACCAGGAGCAGTTTTTGCAGGAAAGATATTGAGTGCACCCAAAGTAGAAGAATCTAATTTCATGTACTGGGAGAGATCGAATCTCTCGATGGTGTAGGTTTTGACATTTTCACCAAGAAGATCGAGATAAGCCACAAGAGCACCAAAGCAGGACAATGCCACAGAGAAGTCGCTGGAGTTTATAGTTTTGGCTGCTAAAATCATTTCAACGTTTTCGTCATCTTTGGCAACGAGTTTGGCCAAATCTCTCTCGAGATCACTGGTTGAGAATGCAGATGATTTGACTGTACTTACCACGACGTTCCCAAGTTTGTCGATGACACGAAAGAGTCTAGCAATATCTGGATCATTCTGAGGATCATAAGTCGATGGCATGACAATCTCCTTAACACCCAATTGGATCAATAGCGACTCAAAATTACCAAAAGTTTCGGAATCATCGACTTGACTGACGATAATGGCGCTTGATGATAAATCCACCACACAAATACCGACTTTACGGTTAGCACCGATTTTGATGGCACCCACTACCGGCATTGAACCATCATTGGCTTCAAGAGCAACACCATACTGGGCCCACACGCTCTCCAAGTTCCCAGGCGAAGCTGTGGCGATGATATCGAATTTCTTGGAGTAAATCTCCATTTTCATGGAGTTGTCGATGAGACAGAATTTGAGGAAATTGTTGAGGAAAACTGGCGGTGACATTGTCACGTAGCGAGTGCCTTTATTGTACTTGATGATCAGCTGAGTCTTGTATATGGCATCGGCTATGAGGTCTGCATCTTTATCGAAAACGGTGAAGTAATCCTTGTGATCAACCACACGAATGGTGTTGGGGTCCGCTGGGGCGAGCTGTGCGTACCGCGAGTAGAAGCTGCGCTCGTCGCTGGCGTCGGTGAACTTGAGATCAGGACGCGTGCTAGACATACAGAGGTACGCGCCTGCGACGCTTGATATAACATTGGTGAGTACACTAAATTGAAGCATGTTTCCTGGTTTGCGCACGCAACTGAGATAAGAGTCAGATGGTGAATTTGATGCGACTCCAGTATCCCAGTAATGGCAGCACTTCACACCACCAACCTTGACGGGTTATTACCGCTTTTATCCCGAGGAAAAGTCCGTGATATCTACGAGGTCGATCCAGAGACGCTTCTTTTTGTGGCTACTGACAGAATTTCCGCCTACGATGTGATAATGGGCAATGGAATCAGCGCAAAGGGTAAGATTTTGACCAAATTGAGTGAATTCTGGTTTGAGTTCTTGGCTGACTCGATTCCTAATCACTTGAAGTACACCGACAACTCGGACGAAGCGTTGTTTTCTCGTTTACCATCTCAATTATCCGAGCCAAAGTACAGAGACCAATTAGCAGGAAGGTCGCTCTTGGTCAAAAAGATGAAACTCATCCCTCTTGAAGTCATTGTCAGAGGATTTATTACTGGTTCTGCATGGAAAGAGTACAAAAAGAGTGGTACTGTCCATGGATTGAAAGTTCCAGAGCAATTGCAAGAGTCCCAAGAGTTCCCTCAACCAATTTTTACTCCATCAACTAAGGCAGACCAAGGTGAACACGACGAGAACATCTCACCAGAGAAGGCAGCAGAAATTGTTGGCAAAGATTTGTGTGATAAACTTGCATCTAAAGCCATTGAATTGTACTCTAAAGCCAAAGAGTACGCTAAAACTAGAGGCATTATTATTGCCGACACCAAATTCGAGTTTGGACTTGATGCTGACGACAACCTCGTGTTGGTCGATGAAGTTTTAACTCCAGATTCTTCGAGATTCTGGAACGCTGCCACTTTTGAATTAGGCAAATCTCAAGACTCTTATGATAAACAGTTCTTGAGAGATTGGTTGACCTCCACGGGTGTGGCATACAAAGAAGGTGTTTCTATGCCTCAAGATATCGTCGAAAACACTAAAGCCAAGTATGTGGAGGCATACGAGGCTCTCACTGGTAACAAATGGGTTGACTAGTTCATGTATTCTCCAATAAATGCTAAAATTGATGCTAATGACGGTAATTTTTCCAGTACAACTCCTCAAACTCAGGCAAATTTCTCTTATCGAGGTTTAAACGTTCGAGTTCGTCGGTGACTCGTTTACGGTAGTTATTTCCTTGGAAACGTGTCTGATTGTCTAAGTCGTTTCTGATTTTTAAGGGCGTTCTACGTCCTGATTCTTCCACATACTCTTTTGGCCCACGGGGCTTGGGTGTCTCATGTTGATACGTTTTGGTGGGATCTGATTTTTTTCGAGTCAAATCTCCTGCTTTAGGTCCGAGTATTTCCTTGAGCCTCTGTTGAACTTCTTGATCAACAACCAATCGAAACTCTCGTTGATAATTGAGTCTCATTTCTTCAGCCTCTTGATCCATAAGCTTTTTTCTTTGATCGAATTCTTCTATTAGCTCGTCTTCGAGTTGTTTCTTTTGCATGGAGTACTTTTTTTGCATGTTGTTGAACTCCTCTTGGAGTTTGTCTCTTTGAGACGACAACCTGGACTCTAGATTGAGTAATGATGCCTCGCGTTTTTTCAAGTCGTCACTTTTGCTGATCAACAGGTTCTGGTACTCATTGAGGCCAAAACTTATTTCTTTGAGTTCCATTTCTTTCCTTAGGAATCGAACAGGAAGCAACTGCAATAGATCAAAGCACGAAGGTCTCATTTCCGGATCAACAGTGATGCATTCCTTGATTATTGATGCTAATTGTGACGAATAAGTGTCTGGTAAATCGGGTATGATACCTTTTTTAATTTTTGCTTGCAATTGCAAATGAGTTTTCGCTTGAAATGGTGGCTGAAGGGTACATAATTCAAACAACACACATCCAAGCGACCAAATGTCGCATACAGGATCGTAAGGGTTATCCATTAACACCTCAGGTGACATATAGTATGGAGTTCCCACGTAGGTTTTGGCGAAGTCATTTTGTGATGTCAACATCTTTGCTAAACCGAAATCGCCAACTTTAATAGTCTTCCCAGCGTTCAACAAGAAGATATTGTCTGGTTTGATGTCTCTGTGGATAATGACTGTTTCTGAGTCGATGGAAGGCTCAATCTCATCGTCAGCATTACTAAACAAATTGACTTTTTTGGCCTCCATGCCGTAGTGACATTTGTGGAGAGCAAGAAGCGTTTGCACTAGAACCTGCCACACAAACTCTTCAGGAACGTTCTCCTTGTTCTTTTTGAAATTTAAGATCACTTGTCCGAGATCACCACCGTCACAGTACTCCATGTAGATATGAATAGACTTCTTGCTCATGACGTGGTCGTGCCGGTAGTACTTGACGATGTTGGGGTGGTTGAGTTCACGGAGGATTCGAAGTTCGGATATCAACTGGTTCCGTTCTTGAGTGTTCATCGAATGGTACTCAATTTCTTTACGAACGTAGATGGCGCCATCCGACTTCTGCCTGACCTTCCTGACTATTCCGAATGAGCCTTTGCCGATTACTTCTAGAGGTTCATACTCATCGGTGACACTAGACATTTGTTCTTATGGGCTCCATGTTTACATTTACCTAAACAGGATTAGAAATGATTGGTAAATACACGTTACTTGGACTGGAAAAATTGGTGTGGGAACGTAACAAGATTGACTAGTGGCTTGTAATAGCCCAAGGAAAAGCCCAGCTGTAATATTTGAAGGAGCCTGTATATACTGGTGTTGTAGTAATTTTTGAGGGTTGAAAATATGTAACTTTGTGACTCTGGAACACAACTCTTGTCTCGTTACTGTTTGGTTGGACCAAGCAAGACGAAAGATGTGAAGGGCGTTGGTTTACTGAAACCTGTGGGAAACTGATGAATTTATAGATTGTTTGCAACGGCCCGCCGATCTCGAACAACTTGTGATGTATCATTTGCAACCATTACTACGTTGGGTAAGAAGACTGATGCTTGCATAAGCAATCGACTTTGTTTCGACCGGAATTAAAAAATTTCACAACCGGTTGTGATTACACCACAGTTTTGGTGGTAATTCTGAGGTAATTTTTGGATAAGACACGTGAATTTACACTGAATAACTAACCTCTATCTATATCGATTTTGACTCTATAGTTTGCTCCACCGAGAGTGTTCCCAAATCCTTCTCCTCTCTCTTCTCATCCCTTCTCGTAAACAACCAAGCAAGTAGCGTCATGGTGAGTCCAAAGGCTGATAAACATGCTGTGTAGGTGAAACCAAGGAAATACTCCGGACCATCTCCGGTATTCCAGGTGAAAATTGGCACCCATGCTCCCGTTATATAGGCAGCAGTGTTGGTAACAACCACCACGAAGTTTCTCTTCATGTCGTCCGCGTACAATAATCTGTTAATCCAACTGAAAATGAACGGTTGGCCCCAAGATGTTGGTACACCGATGATGAAGTAACTGGCCCAATGAAGTCCTCTAGGAATGTTCCAGGCACTCAATGCAGCACATCCAAAGATCGTCATGGCAAAAAATGCTAGGACAAACCAATGGTTAGCTCTACCTCCGATAAAATTGTGACCATAAGCAATTGTCACAGTCACAGCGATACCCACACCACTGACGATGGATGGGTAGGTATTGAATTTCTCGGGTCCAAGTTTAAGGGTCTCTTTCAACCATCTTTGGAATGTTGGCTGACTTGTAGCAGTACAGGCGTTATTGTATGCCAAAAACAATAAAGGAAACACATACAAGTGCCAAGTGTTGAAGAAAGACTTGATCTTAGGCCAAGTGTATCTTTCTCTAGTATTGAGTTGAGCTCCAATTCTCCTTCTTCTTTCAAGTCCAACTAGCTTGTCTTCTTCAGTAAAGTACCACACATCAGTAGTTGATGGAGTGTTAGGGTCGACAAACATGGTGTAAATAGCAATAGGGAAAGAAATAATAGCATCAACAATAAATAACCATTGGAAAGGCTGGAATCTATGATTAGGGAATCCTCTGATAACACCCAATTGCAAGGGACCACTGATCAAACCAGCAGCGTTACCAGCCACAGCGAAAAAAGCTGACCTCATAGTGATCTCTGAGGCCGAGTAGTTGGATCCCATCAAATACTCCAAACCAGGAAAGTAACCCGATTCTAACAAACCCAAGAAGAATCTTATGGCGTACATACTTTCGATTTTTTTGGCCGTCACCATAAGAATAGTCAACACAGCCCAAGAAAGCTCCATGAAACCCAAGTAGTATCTAGCAGAAATTCTGTGAAGAATCAAGTTGGATGGAATTTGTCCAATAATGTAACCCACAGTCCATAAAGTAATCATGTAGTTATATTGGTTACGGTTCATATTGTAGTATTCATCCATACCATTCACATAAGCAGTCGTCACGTTGTTTTGGTTGAGGTTCTTGATAAAGTATCCCAACATGGAAGAACTCAACAAGAAGAAGTCAAGTTTGATCAAGTATTTTTGCTCCTTTGGATGTCTTCCTGTACCATCCCAGAGGAATCTTCTGAGTTTGAATAACTTGGAGCTCTCTCTTCTGGCAAGTTCTTCTTCCAGCAAGTTGAGGGACAAATCTATGAAAGGAGTGTCTTGCAATTCTTTCAGAATTTCCACGACTTCACCATTTTTGTTGATTGAATTGCCATCAGAATCACTTGAATTAACTTTGTACTCACCAGGATGTCTGATAGCTTCAGGACCAACCAACTGGTCTCTTACTTTTCCCCAAAAACCCATGAAAACTAATTGAGCGGTGCACCATTTTATATATTTTATAGTGTGGATACTGTGGAAATGTGGCTGCAAAAAAAAATCAACTAATCCATGCAAATGATGATATTCCGTAATTAGCGTAATTCTATGATTATTATTGGTTGCAGTCCCTTCCACATTACTAATCTACGTGGTGAAGCCACTGTAGTGAAGCCACTGCTAAAATTAGTTGCATGCTATAGATTCATTGCATTGTTAATAGACTAAACATCGTGATCGTCAGACAATCCGAATTAAAGTTCCGTCTCGCATGAGTTGCCTCGCCGTTGTGGTCTTGGTTGACGGATTTGTCTCATGCAATACAAACCCGCGATTTGGTGTGGTTGATTGTGTCATGGCCATTTCGTTTTTTGCCAAGTTGACGCTTACAGATATCCGCCCTGACACCTTATGTAATCTATGACTGACGTCTATGACTTTATCGTTGTTGGTTGCGGTGTGTTCGGGTTATCCACGATCCTCGAACTCACCAAACTGGGCTATAGCGTGTTGGGAGTTGACGTGGCGCCCATTCCTTCCAGCCTCTCAGCTGCCCACGACTATAACAAAATCATAAGAGTTGAGTACGCCGACCTTGCCACCGCAAGACTCGCAGCGGAGGCGTTGCAAATGTGGGAACACGATCCCGTTTACTGTGGAAACTACTTACGAACTGGGAGAGTCACTTTGAGTCCCAGTGACGCCGCCTCTGCCAGAAGTCAGTACGAAAACGCCAGTTGGGACAATTTGAAGACTCTTGGTATTCACCAAGATATCACTCGATTGCACACACCAGACGAATTGGCGTCCTTGGTACCTGAATTTGGGAAAAATACCCTTCCTCTGCTGTTTAACGGAGTGTACAACAAAGACTGTGGAATGGGGCTCGCATCTGCAGCCTTACAGTCTGTGTACCAAGAAGCGTTGTCTTTGGGGGCCAAGTTTTTGCTTGGCTCACACGCAAGAGTCACTTCAGTAGAATCTGGAAAGATTTTTACTGAATCAGGTGGAATATACTATGGCTGCAAAATTCTTGTGGCTGCAGGCGCTTCCACTGGTTTGCTAGTGCCTCTTGACCAACAAACTCGGGCAATGGGGGTCTTTGTGACTCATATCGTGCTTGATAGAGAAGAATTTGAAAAGTATAGCTCTATCCCAATTTTTTTTAGTGCTGAACACGGCTATTTCTTTCCTCCAGACCCCACCACAAGGAAGCTCAAGCTTTGTCTAACCACCTTTGACGCCTATGCGGAAACTAATGATCCTTTTGAGCCCCTGTCTACTTTGAGAGTCCCTATTTTTTCTGACTCTCCGTTCAGCTTGCCTGAGTTATGTCAACAAGACACTCGTAAGCTCATGAACTTGATCTTGCCAGAATTAGCAAACCATGAACTTGTTGACTCGAAAGTTTGCTGGATATCTGATTCTAGTAACTCCAACTTTTTGATTGACGAGTGTCCGTATCACAAGGATGTCTTTGTGGCTACGGGAGATTCGGGACATGGATCCAAGTTTCTTCCAAATATAGGAAAGTACATTGTGCAGATGATGGAACTGTCTTTGAGCTCAGAACTAGCTGATAAATGGAAATGGAAACTGAAACCTTCATTCAACAGGGAGGCATCAAGCAGACTCCCTCGTGTGCATTTAGACCTAGGAAGACACCAATAATAATCGAGCGATGGCTAACATTGATTTTGCTACCAATACTGGTTCAAAGATGTTTTATTGGTACGTAATCAATACTTAAAATTCGTCATGGAGTTTAACGTTAGCCTCGGTGTCTGGGAAAGTGTTATCTCCTTTGTTGGTGTTGAGGATAACTCTTCTGTATGTGGACAATCTTGGAGTGGTCTTGGAAATGACTTCCAAGATGATGTGATAAGCTTTACCCTTATCCAAAGGATTTTTGAAAATATCAAAGAACGCCGTCTCAAAAGATGGTACTTGGAATTTTACAATGGAACCCTCATCGTTGAGTTTGGTGATTTCAATTTCTTGAACTTCGATCACATTGGACTGGGTTAAACTGATTTCTCTGTAGTGGTACCACTTGAACTCCACATCTGCACCGTTAACATCATATGACTTAGAAGCGTCTAAAGTTATTTCTTTGCCGACAACAGCATCTATTTCCATTGGCTTGTAGCTGGTGGTGTCATTAAGAACGACAATGGGCTGGTGGGGTGTTTCTTCGAACGATTTAACGGTCCATTGCATTCTGGCAGCAAAGTCGTTTTGGAAAGCTTCTCTCCATCTCCAGATAGTTGCATGGTTACTGATGAAAGTCTCGCCATTCTTTCCCACAACGTTATCCACAGCATCGGCATAGTGTTTGGAGTTGGCTGACAAGTCCACCAAGAGATATCTTCCACCCCAGCCACCGAACTCGGGGTGTTCTGGAGAGTTCAAACCATTAGGAACAACGTATAAGGTGGAAGGAGTGTCACCTTCCATGATGAAAGCGAACTTGGGGTAAGCAGATCCCAATGGTCCTACAGACATGATATTCTTTTCTGCCCATTCGTGGGAAACTAAATCAGTGTCTGGGCCACCCTTGTCGAATTTGTAGTAACTTTCACCAGAGAAACCAACCCAAGCAGCCATGTTGTATTGAGTAAAGCCGTGTTGGGATGAAATGTAGCGAAGCTGAGGAAAATTGGTACGAATCCAGTAGCCAGCATCATCCTGATCTGAAATGGAGTACACTAAGACTTTGTTCACGAAAGAGTCAACATCGTAGTCTTTTCTTTGCTTAACTTCATTGAAAGCTTCAGCTAAAACACCAGCCCCACCCCAGATCAAAACGAAGATATTTTCACCTTCTGGAGTTGATTCAACGGCCTGGATGATATTTTTGGCACCTTGACTGAGTTTTTCTTGCTTCAAAGCTTGCAAGCCGTAAACCGGATGAGCCTCAGCAATGATGCTGCGAATGTACTCTGCAGTTGGGTAGTTAGGATCATGCTTCAACAAATTGTCACGAACTTCAGCGTACTTATCAACGATTGAGCGAAGATCTTCGGGATATACCTTAGTCCTCAACCAATAGGAGGTGGTGGCAACAACACCCTTGATGTTGAGTTCATTGGAGTACAACAAGAGACGAACAAACGATTCAGCATCATCGGGTTCGTTGCTAATATCGGTCAAAACAAAAACATTAGGACGAACGTCCTTTGGTTGCAAGAATCCCATTGCAAATACAACCAAATGCAGAAGAAGCACAAGTTTAAGAAGCATTCTGGAGCGGTTGGATCGGTGAACAATACAATGCCTAACTTTTGAGTGACTGTGTGTAGCCGCTTTTTGCGAGCGGGTAATGCGAGCCGCTCTCCATCATTTGTAGGAGACGCCAGCGGCTCTTTGCTTCCGCTCATTCTATCACTTATGTAAGCAACCTTCAGGCAAGCCGAAGTCCAACAGCGTCCTCGTTGGTCCGCCGGCACCAGCGACTGCCTAAGGTAACCTATTGGACACTCGTATTATGATCCATCCTGCCAGACACGCTGCTGAGTTTTTCCCCAGCCTTTTAGGTCCAGTCCGCACGGCATCACGTCAACAGCTGATGTTTGTTAGCCGCAATAGACGCACCCCAGATTAGTAACCGGCCCCCAGAATTAACGAAGTCTGGGGCAGGGTGCGCTTATTACTGTCCTTAATGGAACCAGGTAGCATCTGTAGGACTGTGGATCTGAAACCAACACATGGCTATCACATAATACGGCAGGCCTTCAAAACCTACAATGATGTTCAGGGACTTGTGACACTGAGAATGGCTCTCTGATGGTCCACATTTCCATGGGTCGTTCCATAACCAAGAGAAGACCTCCGCATCGCGCACCATCGATTCTAGCCGCAATATTTTCTGTCAGTTCACTGCACCTGGCACCATAAAAGAATGGATTGTCCCGAACTTTAATTGCAATGAATACTAAGGAAACAGTTTTTCAGGATGAGCCCAATAGAGAAGCTCTTCAAGAGACCGCTCAATACAATGAATATCTAGAGTCACAACAAGGCAAGTGGGAAACCATGAAGAAGTGTCCTTATGCGTGCTTCTGTATCTTTGGTATGATTTTCATTTTGATTTTGACGGCTTTCGAGAATCAAGCTGGTGGAATCGTCATCTCCATTCCTCAGTTCAGAAAGGATTTTGGACACGTGCTTCCTGATGGCAGTTATGTCATTGAAACCAAATGGCAGTCATCTATTTCTGGTGTCCCATTAGCCACACTTATTGTTGGACAATGGGTGGGTTCGTATTTAGCCGATAGGTTTGGAAAGAAATGGGTTTTGTTCATCACCATTGTTGTTTCATGTGGTTTTATCGGTATAGAGGTGGCTGCAACTAACATCAGAATTTTCTTGTTGGGAAAGACTTTGAATGCTTTCAACTTGGGTATTATTCAAGCTTCTTCTGTTTCATATGTTGCTGATATCAGTCCTTTACCAATCCGTGGTATTGCAACTACTTTGTGTAACGTTTCCTTCTCGATTGGTCCATTGGTGTGTTTTATCATCAATTTCTCTGAAGCTGGTAAAACTGATCGTTGGGCCTATAGATCTATTCTTGCTGCTCAGTGGGGATTTGCGGCTATTGGTTTGGTTGTTTTACTCTTTGTCCCTGAATCTCCTGTTTACAGTGTGATGAAAGGTGATTTGATAAAAGCAGAGAAATCCTACTCTAAGCTTATGAAAGACCCACAACAAGTGGTCAGTCAAATTGCTATCATCACCAATACCATTGAAGAAGCAAAAGAAATCACGAAAGGTTACACTTACCTCGATTGTTTCAGAGGAAGAAACTTGGCTAGAACTTTCATTTCTTCCATACCATTTTTCTTCTGTGCTTTCTCTGGTGTGGCCTTCACTGCTAGTTACACCACTTATTACTTCCAACTAGCTGGTTTTGATGCAAGGAAATCCTTCTTATATACTATTGGTGCTCAAGTTATGTCAATTGGTGGTTGTGTTGCTTCATTGTTTGTTGTTGACAGATTTGGAAGAAGAACAACTCTCTTGTGGGGAACTGGTACTCTTTGTGCTATTGACTTTATAATAGGTGGTACTGGTACCATCACAACTCCAGGTCCAGTCTTAAACACAACCATTGCTTTCATGATGATGTTTGGTTTCTGGTACAACTTGGGTGTGGGATGTGTTTGTTACCCAATCTCTGCTGAGAATGCTACTGCTGGTTTAAGAACAAAGACCATCGGTATTGCTCTTTCATTCAACAATTGCTCTAATATGCTTTGGTCTTTTGTTATCCCATACATTTTCAACCCAGATAGAGCAAATTTGGGAGCAAAGACTATGTTCATCTACGCTGGTTCTTGTGTTTTGTTCTTTGTTTACTTTTTCTTCTTTGTTCCAGAGACTGCTCATAGGTCCAATGATGAGATTGATGAATTATACATGTCAGGAATCCCATTCAGAAAATTCCACAAGACCTCAACTCAAATTCAAATCAATAACGAGAAGACTTTCCTCAAAGCTGTTGAAGCTAAGGGCGAACAAGAACATGTAGAAAATGCTTCAGACAAGATCTCTGTTTAGAGAAATAGAATTAATGTACACTTTAGATACGTGATGGCGAGCTACAGTATGCACCCTCTTCAGAGACGATACTTTGACAAGAAAGTCAACTGCTTCTAATTTCCAAATCACCTTGTGTTTTTTGCAAATTCTATTTGTTAGAGTAATTCACATGCAATCTCAGCTACTTACCCTGAGTTTCTCATGAGAGGACAATTTGCAAGCAATGCTGTTCGTGAAGGGTTGCAGTTGACAAGCTTTGACATCGTGTTGTGACACTTCAAGGTTGACGTGGCGTGTCGAAGAAGTTGCTGATGGCCGTTTGAGCTACTACTGTTGAGAGCTGACTCAAGTAATCGTGCCTTACCAAGAACACGGTGTAAAGACACGACTAGTTGCTGGTGAGATAAATCATTATCGTGAGATTCTTGGGTTTTTGATAACAGTTCAATCGCACCCGTGGAACCAGCGGAAATTCCGCTGATCGAAAGATAACAATGATAAGAAGGATCTAATGATAAATACACACCAAAGTCACTTGTGGAAGCAAATGGACTCGCTTAAGAAATTTGATAGACTTGTTTCTGTGCAAGATGACTCAGAACAGGATCCGCTTTTGTTGAGATCAAACCATGATTTGAAACCTACCCCACCAGAAGATAGAACATGGAAGAGGTACAACTATATATTGATCTGGTTCCAGAGTAGTATGAATGTCAATGAGTGGAATGCTGGTGCTTCGCTCATTAAAACCACCGGTTTACCACATCAACAAGTTATTGGTGCTGCCATTGTTGGGATTTTTGCTTCCTGTTTTTTCACTGTTGTTAACGCAAGAGCTGGCTCTTCTTACCATATCGGATATCCTGCTCTTGCAAGATCAGTATTTGGAGTTCACTTGGGTAAATTTTTCGTGTTTGTCAGGTTATTTGTGGCTGTTATTTGGTTTGGAGTTCAGACTTACTATGGGGCCCGTTGTTTTGATGTTGCAATGTTGTGTATGTTTGGCTACAAATGGAGAGACCTCCCTAACCACCTTCCTGAGAGTGCCAAAATTTCAACCAGATTACTTGTGGCTTTCTTCCTTTATTGGTTGCTTCAAATGCCTCTTATGTGGTTGCACCCAAAACACATCAGAAATTTTTTCACCGTCAAAGCTGTTATCTTACCTTTTGCAACCTTGGGTCTCTTCATTTTTTGTTACGTCAGAGGTGACGGCCCTGGTTCTTGGGACATTGGTGAAGCTGAAGAAAGGACAACTTCAGTAGGTATCGCTTGGATGAGCGTTATCAATACCGTTTTTGGTACCTTGTCACCTATGATTATCAACCAACCAGATGTTTCCCGTTATGCTAAGCGTAAACAAGATACCGTGATTCCTCAAGCTATTGGTTTTATCCCGCCAAAAATTGCAATTTTGCTTTTCGGTATGGCAGCCGCTTGCTCTATAAAAAGGGCCTATGGGGTTGTTTACTGGAACATGTGGGATTTGTTAGAAGCTATTGTGGAACACGAATGGAGTGCTGGCGCCAGAACTGGTATCTGGTTTGTTGCAGTTTCATACGCAATTGGTACAGCTGGTACTAATATTTTTGCCAATTCGCTTCCATTTGCTGCTGATTTGGCTGGTTTGATTCCAAAGTACTTCACAATCGTTAGAGCTCAGATTTTGGCTGGACTTTTATGCTGGGCCATTGTCCCATGGAGATTCTTAGCTGATGCTCAACAATTCATCACATTTTTGGGCTCTTACTCTATTTTCGTCGGGCCCCTTCTTGGGTGTCTCTTGTCTGATTACTACGTGTTGAGAAGAGGTAATTTGCATATTCCTTCTTTATACACCAGATCAGACAAAGGTACTTATCACTTTTACAAAGGGTTCAACCTTTGGGGTCTTGCCGCTTGGTGTTTGTCACCAGTTTTAGCTATTCCAGGGTTGTATCGAGCATATCATCCTGATTCACTTTCTGCTACTGCCACCAACATCTACAGTTGTGGTTGGCTCTACACATTCATTTGTGGCTTCGTGCTTCACACAGTTTTTGGCTTGATCTTCAAGTACAAAATGTACCCTGATCAACACTCAGAAACTCCAAAGACTTGGGAGTTCATGACCAATACTGACGGGTTCTTTGAAGATGATGCTCCAATAAATGGTGTAGGCTACCCTGGAACTGTTGAAATCATTGCTGAAAACGAAAAAGATAGTGATGTTGACGAGAAGTTGAAGGTGTTGACCAGTATCAAATCCACTGGTGGCCTCCATATGTGATTTTGTGTATTGATTTGTTTTGTCGTTTAATTGATTTGCTAGAGTGTTTGTTGTAGTGTTGACTTTGTGGTAGGATACGGCTAGCTTCTATTGCTTTTGCGTGTATCATCGCTTGCATCTGTCTACAGAATATGCTGAGCACATTTATTATGGTTTTATAGAGTTTAATTCTTTTGTGACAACCACTGACAGTTCAGTAGACTCTTCAGAAACAACTTCAACTGTTTCTGGTTCCAATGGGTCTCTTGCTATGAACGAGATAACAAACATAAACCCAGATATTGCAGTAAGAAATATCATTATGCTTCTAAATGCCGCAAGATATGCCTTCAGAACAGCAAGATCCTTGTTCGTAGCCCCAGGGTTTTGAAGAATATGATCTAATTCGTTGTGGGGAACAACCTCTTTCAACTTGGTTTTCAAAACACTCTGGTAGAGTAAACTTGCAGCAACAATACCAACAGCCCCCCCAAAACACCTGAAGAAATTACGTAGACCAGTAACAACAGCTCTTTCTTGCTTCTCTGAATGTGCCAAAAGCCCTAGAAGTGTGGGTTGAAATGTGAACCCTATACCTAAACCCTGTACCAAATTGGACCCTACAAGAAGTCCAACACTCGAGTCAAGATCAAACATGATCTTGAGTCCTACCCCAAGAGTCCATATACCCCCGCCTATCCACATGCATTTGGAATAGAGACCGTATTTTGAGTTAATAAAGCCAACTCCAACACCGAAAATACTACTGCTGCAAGTTGCAGGTAATTGTAGAACTCCAGACATTGTGGGAGACCAACCTCGAATATCTTGAAGATATAAAGGGTAGTAGAACATATCAACAAAATACGCCAAACCCATTAGGAAGCACATCAAGAAAAGTATAGACCTTTGCAGGAATCCAAATAGCGATAACGGGATCATTGGGATCTTAGCGAAGAGCTTTTCGTTGAGTATAAACACAACAAATGCAATGCAACTTATGATGATCAAGGTGATGAATATAGCTGATTTCCATGGCCAACTTGTTCCACCTCCAGAAACTGCTACCAAGAACAAAACTGTGGAGACCATCGACATGAAAAATCCCATCCAATCAATAAGCTTGAGTTTTTGGCCAAGTGAGCCAGTGACAGGTTTGAGTGGAACGAAGAAGATCATGAGACTACTCACCACCACAATTGGACAACTTATCCAGAAAGACCACCTCCAACTTGCCTTTTGAGAGAGCACACCACCTATTAAAGGCCCCAAACCATTCCCCAAAGCAGTCGTAGCAGCCACAAACCCAAAGTACTTACCTCTCTCTCTAGTGGTAAGCAAATCAGAAAACGTTATCATTACCAAGCAATTAATTCCACCACCTCCCAAACCACTGATTCCTCTGAACACAAACAACATACTTGGAGTGGTAGAGAACCCACTCACCAAGTTCCCCAACAACAAGCATCCTAAAGAGAACAAGAAAACTTGCTTCCTGCCAAAGATATCGGAAAATCTGCCATACAAAAGCTGAAAATTAGTGTTTGCAATCAAGTAGGACGTCCCAACCCACGCAGTTATGAGGTTGGCTTGACCCAAATCGTCAGATATCGATGGAATCGCTGTGGTGACCGAAGTTTGATCGAAGAACGACACGAACAACGAAGCTGTCAAACAAGTTAAAGTGATGTAAAGAAGTTTCTTCGGTAGTCTTTGAGATTGGTCTTGTAAATCATCACTCATATTTGATAACAATCAAGATAACAGCGGTTTAAAAGGTCAATAAGGTCATGGTTTAGGTAATGGTTTTGGAAGAGGGTAGTAAAAAAATGGCGGGAATTCCGCCAAAAATTTGTTCCGCCAAGCCATGATTCCGTCAAAAGTTCTTATCGGATTTTTGGTTTATATGAAGGCCAGTCGCTGTCTGTACCAGACGGAAATCGAAGTTTCCAAGATAAGGAGTCAAACGCTGGTCCTTAATATGCAGTAACAGTTTATTTGTAACCCGGAACAATCGGTCACAATCACATTCAGTTACGGGGACATTTCTTTATTTGACAGTTGCTCATGGATAAAAACCTTCCAATTTAGGAAATGAGCGGTCCAGTGACTTCAGTTCAGGATTTCGGAAAATGACAATTTTAGTACTCAACGCGAGCTTTTCCGCAACAGGCAACACTTACGATAGCCACCTTACAATGACCAATAACTATAAAAGGTGAAGGAACCGCACACTCAAATCAATTCAAATGTCTCCAACAGTTTTAGTTACCGGTTGCTCAGGTTTTATCGCTCAACATATCGTCAAGTACGCTTTGAAGAAGGGCTACAGTGTCATTGGAACTGGTAGATCAGCTTCCAAAGGTGCTGAGCTTGCCAAACTTTTCAACGACGACAAGTTTTCCTTCGAAGTGGTTGGTGATATTGCGGCAGAAGGTGCGTTTGACGACCTCTTCCAAAAACATTCCGAAATAAAGTACGTGGTGCACGCTGCGTCGCCAGTTGTGTTTGATCCTAAAGACCCTGAAAACGATATCTTGAGGCCAGCAGTCGAGGGAACAAAGCAGATTTTATCCTCTATCCTCAAGTATGGAACCAACGTTGAGAAAGTCATTCTTACTTCATCTAATGCCGCTTGCAATGCTCCATATGACCATTATGGAAAGAAGGGTAATGTTGTGTCCGAGAAGAGCTGGAGTAGGATTACTAGAGAGCAGGCTCTTGAACAGCCTGCTTGGGCTTACTGGGCATCCAAGAAATTCGCTGAACAAGCAGCTTGGGAATTCATGGAAATCAATAAACCAAAATTCACTTTGACAGTTATTTTGCCAACATGGTGCTTTGGTCCACAGGCTTTCCAAGAATCCGTATCTGACCATTTGACATCCACTGCTGCCATTTTAAGTGCTGTTATGAACATGAAACCAGACGATGAAGTTGTAGCTAGTCCTGCTATGGCTGTGGATGTGAGAGATGTTGCTGAGGCTCATATCGATGCTATTGAGATCCCAGAAGCTGTCGGGGCAAGATTGTACATGTTTGAGAAGAAAACTGACGAACAGTACTTCTTGAATATTATCAACGAGAGATTTCCCCAATTAAGAGGTAAACTTCCCAACCCTCCTAAGATCGACCCCAAGGACATCGACTGTCCTGATGTTGATACCACCAACACATTGGCTATTCTCAAGAAGAATCTCAGACCAATTGAAGACTCCATTACCGAAGCCGTTGAACAAATCTTGGAGTACAGAGCCACAAAAGCTTAACTAAACATTAAGACAACATGGCAGCATTGACATGGGTCTTCTGGATGTATTTAGGTTAATTCAATGATTCGAGACTAGAGATATCGTGCCAAGAAGTAGCGCCTGTGATCAATTTGGATCACCCACTTCCTAAAGAAGGTTTCTTCTTCGAGTTCACGAGGCTACATAACTAGGGCCCGCTCGTTGAGGTTCCGCCAATCAAGTTTTTCGTGGCTTGATTTGACTCGGGCAACATCCAGCCTGATTGGTTTACATTGAATACTCGTAAATTGTACTGCGTTGTACCTCGTAGGTTTTTGAGCCGCTCACCATGTGGTTTTGGTACTGAAGACGTTGCTACAGTAAGTGGGTTGTGGCTCAAGTGGGGCGAGAAAGAACGAGTGTAAAGTTTTATGCTGGTGAGTCACTTCAGCTGCTGTTGCTTGAGCTGAATGTCGAGCGCTCCCACTGCTGTGTGTTTGAGCTACTTGCTGGCGATGGTCCATATGCGATAAACTCGTTCTCCATAAACGATCTCCATCAAACGTTATTACGAAATGGGCACGCTAAATTTACAGTTGGCCATTTCGAATTTGAAGTAAATCCGGTCTCATGGTAACTCATGGTAATCAAGGTGCAATGCAGCCCCGGAAAGGTACCAGATGGAGTGATCGACGCGAAACGCTAACTCGATTACTCGAAGATATCGGTTTTTACGATTCCGAGCTCAACAATGGACGATAATTTTTAGCAGTGGTTATCAGAAATTTGACACTAGGCGACTACTGGCAACAGTATGGGCCACCACCAGGCGATAGAAACGTTTGGTTTGGTCGGCGTGGAAATAAAGTAGGATAGTCCGAGAACCGGATTGGCAAAAAGGAGTTAGCGCAAGCCGTTTTTGGGCGCATCGAGTCGATGAATCAACGTTGAACAACCCCGGAAATATCGGTGGTTTTTTTTGCACCAATAACCGTTTGTTGCGAAAAGTTTTTCGTCCGGCATGGACCTAGCTCGGTATGGCTGTCACCTTGACGCTGACCATGGGGTAGTATATGCCCGGTAAATTGTGTGGCCGTCCCACGCTTCAGCGCTCGGCAAAAGGCCCCGTTATCGCCTAACAAACGTTAAACGGTCATGGCAGCAGTGGTTGAAACGCGTTTGTTTTAACGAGGTTTGAACAGGTGAAAATTTTTAAAAAATAATAGCGGAACTTGCATTTTATCTAATCGATCTGTTAGATCTTAGCCAGTGTTTTCAAGACTTTGACACTGATGTAGTCACCAAACACTGTAGTTAAGTCGTTCCTCGTTATCTCGAGTGGAAACCGATAATTTGGGCCCCAGTCAACACCATAGATTGATCAGATAACGAAACTTTTTTTCTTGGAGATTTTTTACGAGCAGGTGGGACGTTGAAATTACCTAAATTGGGTTTTTAATGCACCTAAAACGACGGTTTGTTTGTTAAAAACTCTGAAAAAACGCCATAGTGGACCGAAAAAAGCGAAAATTCTTCAGGCAACAATTGATTCTGCCAAAAACCAATCAACGACTGCATTAAAATTTCCTTCGGACTCATGGTTGGGAATATATATCCAGGCGTTTCCTGAATTTGTCAATTACTTTAGCTAACCCTCCACACTCGTTTGAACAATGAGGTTACTTTCTTTGATTGGAACCTTCCTCACGGTCGCTTCAACCATCAATGGTGCCGCTATCAAAGCTGAAGCTGATGTAGTTGCTCTTGATACCAGGGAAACTCCAACTGACAGCTTGGAACTCCCAACTGTTGCTGCTTTCAAAAATGATTTCGTGCCAACTGGTGACCTTGATATCATCAAGGACATCAAAATTACCAGACTCTCTGACGATTCTAATGTCGCCTACAAGGATGACCTCTTGTCTGTTGCTATCACAGTCGACGTCAATGAATTCATTACTGGTGGTAAGTCCGTCCAATTCACTATGCCTGAAGTGCTTTTCGAAGATGCCTTGTCTGACTACTCAAATATTATCATGACTATCAGTGGTCAGGAAGTTTTTAACTTGATGAAAGTCGAGGGTGAAACTAACGTTTTCTCCCTCCAGTTTGACTCATACTATGCTTCTCTTTACAACAAGTATGCTGCTACTTTCACTCTTAACGCTAGATTGAAATACACTGATGATGAAGGTGACAAAACCAAGAGAGCTGATGAGGTCGCTGACATTTCTAAACCAGTTGTGATTCCTTTCACTTTCGTGACTCCATTCAGGGAGTTCACCTCTGAACTCAGATACGAGCCACGTAAACTTACTGCTCCTTACAAAGTTACTAAACTTGGTCTTGGCTATCCACGTTTCGATGTTTACGTTCCAGGTGCCCTTGGTCCTTGGGAAAGCGTTGAGATCCAAACCGTTGATGATTACCAATACGGTTTCACGTGTGACAGAGACACCGCTGTTGTAACCTCCAACTTGAATGCTTTTAACCAACCAGTTGAAGGTCCAGCTCCAGAAGATTTGACTATCGAATGTTCTGTCTCCGATTTCAAAGCCGTCTTGTCTGCCCCAATTGAAGCAAATGAAGTCTACCGCCTCAGCATCTTTGGTGAAAACAAATCCAAAGTTGTTTACACCTATGCCAACAACATGAATCTTATCATCACTTTCCCTGATGGAACCCAAAAAGGTTGGGCGTTAGACGAAGAACTCAACATCGGATCTGTTGGTCGTGGTGAAAACATGGTCTTCCCAGATAATCCACCACTTGCTCCTACTGAATCTGAATCTGCTTCAGAATCTGTCTCTGAGTCTGCTTCCGAATCATCATCAGAAGCTGCCTCTGAAACTGTTGCCGAATCATCATCTGAGTCATCATCTGAATCTGTTGCTACTTCCGAATCTTCATCCGAGTCTGTTGCTACTTCCGAATCTTCATCCGAGTCTGTTGCTACCTCCGAATCTTCATCAGAAGCTGTTTCTGAGTCTGCTGCCGAATCTTCATCTGAGTCTACCTCTGAATCTACTTCAGTTTCTGAAATCGTTTCTGAATCTGCTTCAGTATCCGAGCCAGCTTCCGAGTCAGTTTCCGAATCCATTTCTGCTTCTGCTTCTGCTTCCGCTTCTGTCGCTCCTTCAGCCTCTGAATCTGCTTCTGTCTCCGTGTCTGAATCTGCTTCAGTCTCAGCTTCTGGATCTGCTTCTGCTTCAGTCTCAGCTTCTGGATCTGCTTCTGCTTCAGTCTCGGCTTCTGGATCTGCTTCTGTCTCTGCTTCCCCAAGTGTTTCAGAATCCACTTTTGTTAATGATGCTGTCCCAACTGGTGCTGACGTCATTGGTAACATTACTATCTTTGACAGTGAGACTCGTTCCACTGAGATTAACAAGGACCACTTGTTAACCATTGCTGTCACTTTGAGCAGCGAAGAACCAATCACCAAGGGAACTACCACCCAATTCACCATTCCAGGTATCTTCTACGATTTCTTAACTGCCTTCGATGTTCAAACCACTGATGGTGTTACCGTTGGATCTGTTGTTGGTGATGCTGCTACTAACGTTTTCACTGTCACTTTCAACTCTGACTGGGCTGAAACTCACAGAGACATCACTGGTACATTCACTTTCAACGTTAGATTGAGTTACACTGTTGAAGGATTGACCAAGCGTGCTTTAGACACTATTGTTATCTCTGGTACTACTGTCGTTCCAGTCACTTTTGTAACCCCAGCAAGAAGATTCACCACTGTGATCACTATTCTTGATGAATCTGCTACCCCAGCTCCAGTTGTGACTCCAGGTCAAACTGCGGTTATCTCTGGTGTTCCAGTTGATGCCAGCTCTGTTTCTGTCAGCACCAAGACTAGCACTGCTACCAACACTGTTACTTCTTGTTCTAACGGCTCTTGTTCAGTTGTTCCAACTTCTGACGGACAAGTTACTAGCACCAAGCAACAAACCACTGTTGTTACCGTTACTTCTTGTCACGACAACAAGTGTACTGCTAAGGAATCCACTGCTTTAGTCTCCACCGCTACCACTACTGTTAACGGTAAGGAAACTGTTTACACTACTTACTGTCCTCTTACCACTGAAGTGACTCCAAAGCAAACTATTGTTGTTACTATCACTTCTTGTCACGACAACGGATGTGTCACCACCAAGTCTCCAGCTATTGTGTCAACTGCTACCACCACCATCAAGGGTAAGGAAACCGTTTACACCACATACTGTGAAATCACCGAGACCGAAGGTAAGCATGATGCTCCAAAGACTGCTGCTCCAGGTGGCGACAAGCCAAAGACTGCTGCTCCAGGTGGTGACAAGCCAAAGACTGTTGCTCCAGGTGGTGATGTTCCAAAGACTGTTGTGCCAGGCGACAAACCACACACCGCTGCTCCACAAGGATCCAACCCAGTTCCAACTAGTTCCGGATCTCCAGCTGCTCCAAGTGTTTCCACTATCACTCCAGGAAGTGGTGCTTCATCTGTCTCGATGAGCCTCTTCTACATTTTAGCTCCATTGTTAGCTGTTCTCTATTAGATTATGATTTCATAGTTTCGTACATAATCAACAATCCTGCGTGATAAAACCCGACACTGTGACGTAATCTAAAGTAGACGCCATAGAATCGTTGACTTGCTCCAGCGTCTGACAATGATGGTGTCTGGGTGTTGACTGAAAAGAGAAATTTCCATCAATCCACCATGGACAGTGTTCTGCTTTTGGTTCAAGATGGCTCAAAATGCTGTGTTCCTGGCTCAAGATGAGTCACAAAGGTTAAATGCAAGTGTTCGAAGTACGAGGCGCTCAATGAGTGCTCTCTGGAAGTTTTGTGTGTTCCAGAAATGAATTCGTGCAACATTTGATCAGAAAATTCAGGTGGTTTCTCCCAATTACTCTGATTCGTAGCATTGGGACTCACTTCAATGTCAAGTGTTACGCCACATTAAAATGGCACCAATAATTCTATTGCCAAAAAATTGCGCAAGCCCGGAATCGAACCGGGGGCCCAACGATGGCAACGTTGGATTTTACCACTAAACCACTTGCGCTTTTCTGGAAGTCTGTTTCCTGTGGTTTATCGAGTACTCGTGGTGAAAGTCTCCCCTGACACAGTGCTACTGATGGTCTCTCAGCTGTTCACCTCATTTAGGAGTTCCCTTGTACCTGCTTATGTCGGAACCACTTGCAAGGCCGTCCTGCTGCATGTATGACGTGATCATGGAAGTTGTACCAGTTTGCGATTGCATGGGGCTAAACAAAAACACTACACTGAGGACCGCAAAATGCCTAATGGGGTAACAATGTCGTATGTTATAATTATTTGGTTCACGTATTACTAATATCCCGCATTTTGTGTCACGGATTTGAATTTTGTTTGACATATGTTACCCAATTGGTGCGCTACACTTCCGTATTGGCAAAGGTGAGATAAAGATGGTGAAAATTGGCGAAGCACCGAAATCTTCATTCTTCACCTGTTTCCAAATGGGTCTAAGAAGTTGTCAGTTTTCCTTATGGGGATTCAGCCGATGGATGAGTATCACTAATTACATCGATACGCTTATAACTTAAATACGTCACAAAAAGCGTTTTGGGTCTTCACTGTGATGGTGTCCCTTTTCGAAACAATCCGATTTTTCACCAAAAATAGTTACTTTGGAGAGTCGTTGGCTCGATTTACTGGCAGCGATACAAACATCACACCTGAGTTTTACACAGAGTTCCTTGAAAGTCACCCAGAAGCTCTCAGTAAACAAGAGAGAGAAGATGACAAAGAAGATTTCGAAAATACTGAAGTTTCGTATCTTATCGTTGACTGGGACGGACCAAACGATCCAGAGAACCCTCAAAACTGGCCCTTTCTATGGAAAGTTATCTTTGCAAGTGAAATATCATACATGACTATGGTAGTTTACATAGCGGGACCCATTTGCACACCTATCATTCCTGATTTGATGAAAGAGTTCAACATCGGATATGCTCTTGCATCTTTTCCTCTTGCATTCTACATATTCGGCTATGGTATTGGACCCATGTTGGTCTCACCCATGTCAGAGAGTCCATTCATTGGGAGATCTGCACCTTACTTCTATAATATCCTGATCTTCACGATCTTGCAAGTTCCAACAGCATTGTCTCACAACATAGGAGCCATGACAGTTTTGCGATTCCTCGCTGGCATCTTCTGCAGTCCTCCATTGGCAACGGGTGCTGCTTCATACTCAGACATCACTCCACCTCAATACATACCAGCTATATTAGTTGTTTGGGCATTAGCTTGTTTCATGGGTCCCGCCATAGCACCATTATTAGGAACTGCGATGAGAATTACCCCCATTGGTTGGAGAATGGTATACTGGTTGGTCTTAATCATGAGTGGTGTGTGTACACTCATGAATCTATTCTTTTTGCCTGAGAGCTCACCTCAAGCCATTCTTCACAAGAGGGCTAAAGTTCTCAGACAATTGACAGGCAATGACAGAATCGTTACTCAGGCAGAATTGGACGATATGAAAATGACAAAGAAACAAATAGCGGTGGACATTTTCTGGAGACCTTTCGAAGTCATCTTGAAGGAACCAATGGTATTGTTGATGGACATTTATCAAGGGCTAGCCTATGGACTCATCTACATTTGGTTCGAAGCATTTCCAATAGTATTTCAACAAGTGTACCACTTCTCACAGATCGCTGAAGGTGTGGCTTTCTGCCTGATCATTGTTGGTACAATCTTTGGGGGTGGTCTTTTCTTGGGAATTCTTCAGAAAACCTATACCTCTAAAGTTGCTCGAGGTGAGGCAGTGAAACCTGAAGTTTTCCTTACAACCAGCTTGATAGGAACACTTCTTATTGCGAGTGGAACATTGATTTTCGGGTGGACATCAACTGTTTCTGTGCATTGGATTGTGCCTTTAATTGGAGCGCTGATTTTTGGCATGGGGTCTATTTCGACTCTTCAAAGTAATGTCAACTACCTAGTGCGTGCTTACCCCAGATATGTGCCTTCAGTGTTGGCGGGTAATCTGTTGGCAAGATCAGCATTTGGAGGGGCTTTTCCCATCTTTTCGAGGAATTTATTCACCAATTTGGCCATAAATAAGTATCCCGTGGGTTGGGGATGTACATTATTGGCATTCATAACATATGCTATGGCAGCCATCCCAATTATGTACAAGATATTTGGCCCCAAGCTTCGAAACAAGTCGAAATACTCAGGTGACATCTCTGAGTGATTGAAAACTGAGGTAGAAGATTGAGGCGTTAGCTCCAAGATACACTATCCTTGAAATACTCTTTTCAAGTTCAATAACACAACAGTAATGGTATTAAGATCTCCATTTGGTTATCGCATGTGAATCCAATGATCAAATCACTCAAAGTATTCCTTTGATGTGTCATTTCCCCATTTGATCTTTAGTGATATGTTGACAGTAAATTAAGAACCAACCTCATGCAAGTAGCTTTCAAATGCACTTCATCAGCCTGTACTGCGCTCTGTATCTAGGGGTAAGAATCACCAAAGAAATCATTTCTTTGCGGTTTTCTTATTCGAATCGAAAGCTCAGCTTTATCACACAATCCAGAAAGTCAACTATATATGATAGTGGGTATCACTGAACAGCATGTGAATTGCTTTGAGGAGGTGTGAAACCACTTTATTTGATCACCATCGTGAATATTACAGTTGCTTCCTTCTGGCGGCTTCACAGTGTACACTATGTAGCAGTTTGATTGAGCGAAGTACAGCATACCACTCAGAAAAACTTCGTCTTGGGGGGTGATTTTACTTGGTTTGACATGTTGAAAACAAGTGCCAAGCAGATCACTGGATTAAGGATAAACAACATATTAGTCTTGCAGTGGTGACACGTCCGCTAGAATTTACCACCTCAGTCTTATGCCAACTCTATGAGCAGTTGAACCTCAAGCTACATGAACTGGAAGCTAGCAGAAAAAAGGCACAAGAAAAAAAAAAAGATAATTGTGTCAAATTTGATGCAATTGATAACACCGGTGATCAAGCTGTTATTAGACATAAAGTGTCAAATGAGACAATTGGCAGAACCTCTTTCAGAAACATCAATTGCAACGTGATATCTTGCAGCCAGTCTGCATTTTGGCCTCACATTGGATTAGCTACAGTCAGCATCAAGGATGACTGGGTTCTATTTCTCAACTATCATCGATATTGCCGCTCAACCAGGAATCTGGTGATCTTAGGAATCGTTCACTCGCTGCAATACTGAGTTTACCTTATTCTGTTAACAAAACAATTGTATCTTGATTTACCCTCAACCTGTAGAAATTATTAGTTGAGACACCAACTATTATCAGAGATAAAGATAGTAAACAGGGGCAGATGTCTAAGAATCACTTCAGGGTAGTTTCAGATTCCTGGAAACAGACGAGAGAGAGAGATGTGTAAATAAAGCAACTCCAGTTGAGCAGAAAGAGTGACTCAAAGTGACCGAGCAATACGCCTCACAGAGGATTTAGAAATTTACAAAAACACAGTCAGTTCACTTATTGATTCAAACACCCTAGATCAAAGCAAACAATACTACTAGTCAATAATCTTCACGTTTGTGGATTTTCGTCAATAGATCCATGTTCATATCAAATTGTTGATATTCATTCGTGCTATAAACTTTTCAATTTCAGGGACATATGGCAATTTTTATTCAAATGGTTTGCTTTTGCTGAATATATGTTACCTCTAAGACAAGGATCCACTTAGAGTGAAGAGTATTTGGATGTGGCTCTCAACTCTGTGCCATTGATGTAGAACAAGATGGGTACAGCTATCATACCAGTACTAATCAAACCCAATATAGTACTTCCCCACCCCACTCTATTGGTTTCAGACCCTGTATTATTATAAAATGCATGAGCAAACAAAGGAAAACTCCCAGCTGTGAGGCACCTGAATAGCTGACTTCCAGCAAAAGCTGAGGCAATAAAGTTGTGAAAACTGCTGGCAAGGTAATTGAATCCAGTTTGGAAAATCAAAAAGGCACCAATACCGAATAGAAAATTCCCTACCATGGGACCCATCCAGTGTAAGTCTGCTCGCGCTGTCCAACCAAACACAAACATTCCACAAGGAATAAAAAAACTGCCAAAGATCATTGGAGGTATATAAACTTCTGGCGCTACCGATTTTTTTGCAAGTAAAGGTTTGGTGATATACCTGTAAACATAAAACAAATACCCTAATGCACCAAAAAATATACCCAAAACATAGCTCACGTAGGAAACACCTACCATGATTGTACTAAAGCCGAAAACTTCACCAAAAACAATCGGATAAGCCTCAAACAGAATGTAGATAATAGCATAAACCAATGCAACAAATGAGTCAACTAAAAGAACAACAGGCTCCTTGATTATCATCTCCAATGGTCTGTATAATGTCGTTATTGCTAAATCTTTGAGACTGAGACCTTGATTATCTACCTCTGCTTGGCTCATAATATTTTTATTGTTTGTGATCTTCCTCAAGCGTTCTGCCTTTCTTAGAAGCAATGTTCTGCTGCTAGTTTCAGGAAGAAACACAAGGAGAATAACAAATAATATCCCACTAGCTATAGCTAAGAAATAGAAATCCCAGGAAATATCACCAGTAGCTCTCACCAAGAGTGCACCAAAAAGTGGGCCAAATGATGGTCCACATACAGCAGCAATACTCCAAATACCTATTGCAATAGCTAGATGTGACATATCATAGATATCTCCGAGAGTTGCACCACCCGTTGATAAGCACGGACTCGACGCGAGCCCACAAATAAATCGGAGGATGGTAATGCTTGTAATGTCTTTGACGATTGCTGTGGGTATCTGCAAAATGAAGAAAATAGCTAACGTAATGATGTAGATAGATGTTCTTCCTAAAGATGCATGTTCAGACAATGGTGAAAGAATCATGGGGCCCATACCATATCCGAAAGCGTAAAAGGCCAAAGGAAACAAGGCAAGAGTGGATGAAACGTCGTATCTCTCTCGAACTTCTGGAATGCTTAGAGTGTAAATAGATGACGCCATGTAGACACAAGTTGTTAGAATGCATATTTCAAAAGTTATAATTGTTTTGACAAGTATAGACCAATTATAAGGGTTGTCTAGATCGTCCTCTCCATCCCAAGTCACAATGATTTTAGTATCGGTTTCTTTGTTGGCTGTTTTGCAGCAAGCTTCTTTGTCATCACTCAGTTGTTCTGAGGATAGATGGGGGATTCCGTCACTCAAAACGAGATATTCGTCTCCGATAACAAAATCTGGTAATTCTTCTTTATGACGAAAAAGGTGCCCTCCACTCAAGAGGTACAACGTTCTTCCAAAGAAGGATTCTCTTATTAGAATAAGCATATGAATATGATAGTAAATGATAGGAATAGAGCAGTATTTATATGGTGTTCCTCATTTGTCATCAGATGTCGGGACAGCTCGATACTAATACTGGTCAAAGTGTGCTCACCTGGCCTTTTTCTCCGCAATAAGAAGACTCATGATCTCTCCCATTCTTCACATCAACGTGAAATCATTAGTTGCAGGCTAGCCCTACTTTTGTTTCCAAATATCCTTGCTACCTCAGCAATTGACATGTTTCGCAGCCATTTACTTCCTGATTTGACTCTTACCACATTAGTAAAACTTTTCGCAAAGATCGCCGATAAGACCGACAACCTTTACTAATGTCCCAATCGGTATATGGATCCGAACTCCTTCCAACTTTAATGAGTAATAGAGATACTGAGTTGGTAGGTGATTAAAGTGTGCCCATTGTCAAATGCAAATGATGGCTTTCAATTACTAGTTACACTTACTTTTCTCTCTTGAGGGGACCACTAAGGAAGCCCATTCACATGATGATGATTAGTCGGTGAAAGGCAAAAGTGAAACTCTTCAGTAACTGAAGATTCTCCAATTTAGCCCCAATCCACCTTGCGTGTTTTAGACAAAGTTCAGCATGTGGCACACTACTGTTCTTGTCGTGTAGGTTACCGACGTTTGGGATGTGAGGTTAATTATGTAATAAGTAGTAAACTCTGGAAAGGTAGGATACGCAGCAGTGATCTTGCCAAGTGAAGGCTGTATTAATTGCCGGTGTAAGTGACAATTTGTGGGTGTTGATAATTGACTGTGTTCCATTCTCCGTGTTACGGTTAGCCTCTAATAAATAATACACAGTTAGTCAACAGTTTATAAACTAAATAAGATGAAAGCATGTATTGAATTATTTTCACACAAGTGGGAAATGGCGACTTTACAGACTTTCTGGAATCTGCCAATCCCAGGCATATAGTGATCTCTCTTTTGCAACCATTCCTGCAATGAGAATTATAGCAAAAGATGCCATAAGCAACCGATATAATCGGGATAGGAAATAGCGAATACAAGAATCGGTTGTGTGCTACACCACAAAGACTTGTACTGAATAAAGAAGTATCGAAAAGATGTTTGTTTCAAATGAACTCAAGAGGTAGGTTACACTTGTGTGACCCTCCCCATGTAACACGTCGAGAAGCTCGCCAGTATCACTAAGAATGTTAATGCAATCAAGCCTTCTAGTTTCTCAATAAAGGTCATGATATGTCTCCTGTTATGGAGGACGCACATTGCTCTTCTTCGAACCCAACGCTTTCCTAGATGCTCTTATTTAGCATAAAAAATAGGTATTCAATGAACAGAAATCAGAAATTTAGAAGTCGAGAAACAGTTACTGATGTCGTCGCTATTTCGACAAGGTTAGATTGAATAACAGAAAGTTTACCCGAGTAGTTCCAGTCTCGACAGGAATTCCCTCACTGATCAATCAGCTTTGGAAAGTAAATCTACAGCTTGAACGAATTAATTTCTCCAAAAGGAAAAGTCAGTGACTATGCAGAAAAACTCAGCAGGCAAAAACTAACTCAAGTGCCAATACACGTGTATAGCCCTGAATTTGTTATAATACTTGCCGTTCTTCAATTCTTTTTGATAGAGATATACTATTCATTAGCTTCCTAAAGGTTGCTGGAAAGTTTTTTTCATGCAAATAAATGCACCCTTTTTATATTGGTCTATCGTTTGGTCCCCCATGGTGTATTTCCAAAATCAGTGGAGCATTTGAAGTCAATTTGTAATTTCACCGGCAAAAATTACCCTCCTTCCTTGATTGCATGCTGCACCAGCCTCGAAAAGCATCCAAGAATTTTTATAGTCACATCTATCAGAATACAATTTGGCCATCGTCTAATGTTGTAATGCATTGGATGGCGCTTCAAAACTTATCAGAATTGGAAGATTCAAAGAGCTCCGTGATTGTTCTTGTCGGTTTGAGATAAACAGAGTAACTTACACATCCCACTGACAGGGAGTTAAGCTGATTACACAAGGATATATGATCTTTGAGTGGTACTATGTGGGGAGTCTCAGAGTAATGTCCATAATACTGATGAGTACAATTTCAGACCCAAAACTCTTCTAAAACCAACAGAGGCCTCTTCCACTTGGGTTGCCTGGTTGCAATAATCCCTTGAACGAGTAAGTTTCGAACACCATAGAATTTAATGAGTAAAATTCTTTCAACAGCTCTTTCAAGCTGTTTGTAGTCCTCTGGTAACATGGAGCGCTTGAGAGAGAAGTGGTGTTAATGAATCATTGAAGTGACTGAAGCTCTCGGATTTGAGTTTTGGATACCCATTAAGGGAACAAGAAACAACACATAAAAAGGAGAAAGCGATTTGCCTTCATGGGATACCTGTCAAGTTTCAAACACTTTTCAAACACTCATATGAGTGACTAGTATTTTTAGGCCTCATACTAAGATTTGACAATAATCCGAGATAGCCCCGATTGTATTAGAAGAATGAGAAAAAGCCTTCGTAATACCTGAGTATCATTGGTAGAAAGAAAAATATGCAGTAAATCCCCAATCCAGTTAGTAGTGAGAAGACGTAGTTGAACTGCCAGTAAGGTTTGTGTCTCTCAAAAAGATATCAGGAGCTCACATCCATTATTGGTTTACCCAAATGTTCCCCGAAATAAGAACGTCAAGTTTCACATATGCAAAAACCTTGGTAAATAGTTCTCAGTACTTAGTTGAGGAAGCCTCCGATTGTTTAACTGCCAAATTCGGCAGAGAACATAATGGGAGTAGGTAAATTAGGACACCATGTGGAATGTACAACTAGAATTCACATCTTAATCTCGAAAAGCTCAAAAGATGTAGTCACCAACAAGTTGTCTCGTGGAGCCACGAAATCACTTCTACTCAAGAACATCAATTGCACGAAACGAATATATTTCCATCTCTGGTTCCTCTAGAAGATTGTACTAGTCGAGGAGTCCAACGATGTTCGAATTTTTGCACATCAACAATGTAATGCAACTCAAGGATTTTCAATTGAGTTAGTATGAAGGAAGGTAGCATACATCAATAGAGACCAGCTTGAGTAAATTTGGGAATTCCATGAAGTAAAACGTCATCCGATTCAAATTATGATATACGTTGGCCCAGACTTGCCTTAATCTTCTTCTTCTTCTTCCAGATTCAAGTGGAATGCTTAATGTTATGAAATTAGCAGAGACTCAAAAAACAAAGATATTGTTGATGTTCACAGCCAACAAAGAAGCCCACATTCCATACTTTGTATCGTAAACGAGGCCAATCGACTTATTACGTTTTTGAACTTTTCGCCGTTAAGACGATTCATGAGATGTAATAAGGATGTCAGTATACAACAATCAATTGACTCGCTATTGTTAGTGTTTATTGAAAAGGTTTTCTCGAATATTGTTTTGCAACTGCAATAAGTTTCGAAAGGAAGCTTATGAGAACGAGTCATTGTTGTTTGATTAATTATTTCGGAGACGGAAGAAAGTCATAGCTGCTGCAATCTAACGACAGATCACTGGATCTAATTTAATGATTTTCATAATGGTGTAGAAATATTCGTGATGTGCGAAGAACTGCCACCTATGAAAATGTCTTTAGTTGTTTCTATTGTGTCAACTTAAGGTTGTTTGTAATCCATTCTTTCCTGGGCATACACTGGAGTCAAAAGGGGGGTTGCTTGCCATTGCTCGAACAGCTGCAACTGTGAGAAAACAATGTGCCATTGCCTCTTAGGGAAGTCGACAAAGAACCATAGTCTATCCCAAGTCCATAGTGGTCCGATGAGATATTCCACTCTTTACATGGAAACGTTATGGTAGAGATTACCCATTGTTAGAATTGTGCAAACACGATCGAAGCATTAAATTTCATCCAAGTCACAACAAAGTGCACCCCATAACAGAGGGGACATAAATTCCATTGTCTTATGGCAAATACATTCCCAATTGCTGCACTTATGATAATGCAAAGTTTCCAACCAAATATAAATGTTGTATACAGTCATTAATTCAGACACGACACAGAAACAATAGATTTAGTTTCCCTAATGTATCCAGCGACTCGTAGGATTATGCTCCATCGACCTCTCACTCTGTTCACCCATCTTGAAATTCGTTTGACTCAGCGAAAACCTATATTCCTTGATCATGAACAGATTTTTCCTGGTCTTATCTGTCGCTAATACTTCCATTCGAAAGAATTTTCTAACTGACAATACAGAACCACGAAGAGTAACAGTAGTCTGGTGTGGTTCGTAAAATTATCAAGTCATTTGATTTATTTGAGCACCAAACTTCATTCCCGTTATGCGATTGTCCTGTTAAGTTTCATTCCATCTATCAAAATCGTCGTATTGTGGAATTTCCCAACAACATGCCATGGAAGGCAGCCCGAGAAGCTTTTTAGTGAATACCTAAAGTAATCCCAAAATCACTCTTGAATGCAAATGACAAAATGCAATTGTTGAAGGCTCAACAGTTATTGGATAATACAAGACTGGACATTGTCAAATTATAATTCCAGGAAATCGCGAGATGAAATTTTTCCCAACTCGCATTTTATTTGAAAGAAACAGGACAATGCTAAGCATTCCGGAGTGGACGATGTAACATGTGTAATCTCGAAGATGAATTCCGAATTTTATCTCAAGCACACTAGGCATTAACCCAAAAATAAAGCCTCTCTCCTCCCCAGCATCTCAGAATTAAAAGATCTACTCATGGCGGAGGATACGGGTGCAACGCCTCAATCTATTGTGTTTGAAGTAGTGGAGAATTCAACTAATTCTACTGTTTTGCATATGTTCCCTTAGTTCTTGTTAGTCAAGAAATTCAGCTTCCGGACTACTTGTACTATCTTGGTTTAACAGGTTACCTCATGAATAACAATGGCAAATCTTACTGCAACGAAAGCTAAATTTCAAATATCTCAATCAATGTGTTTGTTTTAGTCCAATTTCCAATGATAGAGGCATTAAGAAGAGCAGGGTTTGCAAAGGTGATACGTGTTGAAGTTACAGAAGTGTATCAAACTAAATAACAAATGAAATTTTTTGGGAGTCATTCTCGATCAGTGATTGCACATTTTCAATTGAACAATACCCTCCATTTAAGATCCCAAATTCTCCAAAAATAGTTATGAATCATTTCGGTTTCTCGTAACACGAGATAAGAGATACAGAAAGGAATGATTTTTCATACTTGTGAACATACTCGAACAACTGTCCTCAAGAGCCTTTTGTTAGAATCTGACTTTGCAATTACTGGCCCTTTCCAGGTCTCATACATAAGAGCGAGAAAACCCTCTTCGACAACAGCATCATGATTTCAAAAGCTTTTGTCTCTCTCCTTGCTTTTATTGGAGTATCTCTTGCTGCAGGATGTGATCTAATCACCAATCCTGTCCCAGGATGTGATATCGTCTTTTATACAGCAGAATTCTCGCCACCTGATTTCGTGGACTACGCAAGAAAAATAGAGACACTTCCAGTAGATCACATCATAAATGGCTATACAGGGGATCTTAATGTTCCAAGATTCAGTACGCCCATCTATGGATATGCTCCGCCAGACTACGGACACTTCGGTGTGAGAATCACGGGGTACTTTTTTGCACCAACTTCAGGAGTGTATACTTTTAACCTTGACTGGGCTGAGGACGCTGTCGTCGTTCAGTTTGATAACCCTTTTGATTGTTGCACGGGCCAAATGAACACAACACTGGAAGGTGATGATTTGCTTGTTGCACATTGGGAAGGCACTCCGCAGATAGTCTCAACCACAAAAGATTCAAAGGCAGTCAAATTAGAGGGAGGTAAATATTACCCAGTAAAAATTCTATTCTACAATGCCGGAGGAGAGTATGGAATTTTGCTAAACTACATACCACCAGGAGGAACTGTCAAGTCCTCTATTAACCTTTACAAGGCCAATCGCCAACAAAATGAATACCTTTGTCCTCCACCAACTACCGTGACTACGTCAACCACTGACACTACCATTAGTGTTCCATTCACTGAGACCTCAACTGGTAGTAACTCTGACCCGATTGAGATCATTCACACTCCACCACCAAAGACCATCACTAAGATCACTACTGACACTACTATCAGTGTTCCATTCACTGAGACCTCAACTGGTAGTAACTCTGACCCGATTGAGATCATTCACACTCCACCACCACTGACCATCACTAAGATCACTACCGACACCACCATCAGTGTTCCATTCACTGAGACCTCAACTGGCAGTAACTCTGACCCAGTTGAGATCATTCACACTCCACCACCACTGACCATCACTAAGATCACTACCGACACCACCATCAGTGTTCCATTCACTGAGACCTCAACTGGCAGTAACTCTGACCCAGTTGAGATCATTCACACTCCACCACCTAGTACCATCACTAAGATCACTACCGACACTACTATCAGCGTTCCATTCACTGAAACCTCAACTGATAGTAGCTCGATCCCAGTTGAGATCATTCACACTCCACCACCAAAGACCATCACTAAGATCACTACTGACACTACTATCAGTGTTCCATTCACTGAGACCTCAACTGGTAGTAACTCTGACCCGATTGAGATCATTCACACTCCACCACCACTGACCATCACTAAGATCACTACCGACACCACCATTAGTGTTCCATTCCCTGAGACCTCAACTGGCAGTAACTCTGACCCAGTTGAGATCATTCACACTCCACCACCAAAGACCATCACTAAGATCACTACTGACACTACTATCAGCGTTCCATTCACTGAAACCACAACTGGTAGTAACTCTGTCCCAGTTGAGATCATTCACACTCCACCACCAAAGACCTTCACTAAAATCACTACTGACACTACTATCAGCGTTCCATTCACTGAAACCACAACTGGTAGTAACTCTGTCCCAGTTGAGATCATTCACACTCCACCACCTAGTACCATCACCAAGATCACTACCGACACTACTATCAGTGTTCCGTTCACTGAAACCTCAACTGGTAGTAACTCTGACCCGATTGAGATCATTCACACTCCACCACCAAAGACCATCACTAAGATCACTACCGACACCACCATCAGTGTGCCATTCACTGAAACCATCACACCATCGGGCTCTGTATCTGGTACTGAGATTGTGCATCTTCCTCCACCAACCGCTGTGACTACCACCAAAACGGACTCCACCATCAGTGTGCCATTCACTGAAACTATCACTCCGTCAGGTTCTGTGTCAGGCACTCAGATTGTTCATGTTCCCGCATACACCAAAGTCACGGTTACCGATTCTACTGCCACTGAGCCATTCACCGAGATTGTTCCATCATCTGGTACTGTTCCTGGTACCGAAGTAGTTCATGTTCCCGCATACACCAAAGTCACGGTTACCGATTCTACTGCCACTGAGCCATTCACCGAGATTGTTCCATCATCTGGTAATGTTCCTGGTACTGAGATCATTCATGTTCCGCCATACACCAGATTGACCACTACTGGCCATGTCGCTTTTATCACTACTACCACATTTGAACCATCCGGTACAAACGCAGGATCTATCGTGGTAATAGTTCCTTCACAAACGGCTTGTCATGTCTGTACCAAATATTCATCTCATTTATTGAGTGTGGAAGGTACAACTACCGTGACTGTGCCTTGTGAGGTTGAAGTGACTCAATCAAACGATGCTGTGATCACCATCACCAAGACAGCCCCATGTCTGGTTTACAAGAAGTACTCATCCTCCATCACTGAAGTCAATAAATCAGGTGAGACGAGATTGATTCCTTGTGACATTTTTGTTACTACAGACAGAGAGAACAATATTGTCACCAGTACTTTGACTAACGACAATATCGACGAAAGTGTTAAAGCCAGCTCCACTGGCAATACTTCAAACTCGACTTTTGGGGTTGCGTCTGAGGGTGCTGCTTCGTTTGTCAATGTCGGCTTAGGTCTCTTTTTCGCTCTAATTCTTGCTTTCGTTTAGAGTTTCAAATATCTTTTCACTGTTGTTATTATTTTTGTTTCGCCTTGGTTCTGTAACTGAGTTCAATGCATGTTTTAGTTACTAATCATCACAAGATTTTTACAGAATTGTGACTAAGAAGAATATTTAAATAGATGTTTTTGTAAATCACTGTACAACAACTTCAGTTCTACTGACAAATTCGAACTCATTATAAAATTTTGTCCACGAAGGTGCCGGAATTTCCCCACAGCTCAAGCCTATTGTTTCATTCAAAAGTTTCACGCTTTTCAAGTGTCTACTTTTCATGAGTAGGTAAATACGCCTGCTACCTACTGATCATCATGTTTTATCTCTGCCTTACCCTGAGAATACAGCGTGCACCGTCCCAGCATCTTAGGCTACTTGATGGATGGTTTCATTGATGGAAGTCTTGACTCCCAATGATCAGACTTGCCTAAGTGATATTTTCTATACGGTTGACTCGAATGTACATTTTAGAAGTAACTAGGAAACGCATCAGGTTGGAAGGAACCAATTGCAAATGCATCAATAGATTGCAATTAACGCTTGCATTCCTAGTACTTCCACTTTCTTTGGACCCATCAACCAAAATAGACTCATTCGAGTTCAAAGAGCGTGTCTCATTTACTTTTTCTCTATACTTCAATCTCTGCCGGTATTGATCAGACGAAGGCTTCTCAGAGACTTGAATGACGTCCTTTGGGCGTGAAACAATACATCGGCTGCACAATTCGGTACTGGTGCAAATCCTAAGTGGCATTCTCATTTTGCTACGTTCGTGTTGAACTGCAATGCTTTCCTGGATACATACTGCAACTTAAGCCAACAGCGTGGTCTTTGAGCGTCGCTAGGTGAGCACGAGCTGTTGTCAGTATCATCAGCTGTTTTCCTGGTAGCTCACTCCTTTCTAATAGCATCGTATACTGAGATTCAGGGTTATGAATGCACACGTTTGGGAGGCTTTTTTTAGGTATAGGCAAAATCAGCGAGATCAAGGAATCAACCGAGTGACGTTTGTCTCTCTCCTCGCAGCTGCCCTGGTTAGTCTTTCCTTCTTGTATAGTAGGTAGAATAGGCCGTAATAGTTGAGAATATCTTTGTGGAGTTGAATATGACTAACAAAAAGTTCTAAATGTTGAATATCAGGGGCAGTATCGGGGCATAATGGGTATGGCATAGTATCAGCATCACTTCGTAAAGAAATTAATTAACGTACTCGACGTTATTTGAGAAAAGTATCAGGAGGTGCATTCTCACCTAAAGTAAGTGCTATAAATGAAGTGGATGATATACTTTGTCAGCACATCCATTGACACATACAGCCACTAAAGCAACTTCAGACAATGCAGGATATTGTGATCGTGCAACATTACCTCACAAAGTATAGATGCCACATTATTCATGTGGTGTCTACCACTGGTTAATAACTCGTGGGACTGGTCATTGTACTCAGACGACTGCTTTATTACTCACAAACAGCTTTTAAACCGACTGCTGGTTGACTGCAGAGGAGAAAGTTGGTATGAGTCCACTTACCTTGACGTTGATTTTGACTATTGACCAACAGCAGATCTTGTCTTGACGTCGATGTCTGGACCCAAAACAGCTGATTGACTACTCATAGTGGGTTTTCCTGTTTGTAACTCGCGTGATGAGCTCTTCAAAAGTAGCACTAAGGAATAAGAACCTGAATTGGAGTGGCTCGACTGAAGCGTCTTGGGCATTTTTGGTAATAAACTCCCTGTATGACTTCTTTAACATTGAACATGAAACTATAGCGATTTTTTGGGGGTTTCCAGTCTTGAAACAGTTGTCAACAGTGACCTCACTGAGCTCTTTAAGCCAATCCCAACGATCTTCATCAGTTCTGAACCGACGGTGGCCCGATGGGGAGGGACATCTTCGTTGAAGCCAGACTACCTTGACACTCATTTCGATCATTTTCACCGACAGCACATATCATCATCCCAGATCGTTCGGTCTCAAATCGACTGCTTGGGTACTCACAGACCCTTTCTCTATTGACTGGTGTGTAGCTGGAAGACAGCAGCGTCCGTCCGAACCAACTGTAGTTATCGTTGGTTGGGGAGATTTTGACCGACAGCAAATTTCGTCTTACGCTTAACGCACTGTCTCAAATCAATTGGATTGGTACTTAGAAACACTTTTTGCATTGACTGGTATTCAGCTGGGTAAATCCACAGTTTGTTTGAAATGACTCAACTCAACGGTGGTCTCTGAAATTTTGACCAACACCAGATATTACCATCGCACTAACGTACCGTCTCAAAACAAGTGGATTAGTGCTACGGAACACGTTTTTGATCGACTGATGTGTAGCTGGAGAAGAGCATCGTTCATTTGAACCAAGTTGACTCGACATTGTTTCTTCCATTTTTCATACCTTCACCACAGACCTCAATTGTGGAGTGTTGCCTTGCATCTAGTTTGCAATTTGTTCTCCAGTGTGCGTTGTATCTACCGTGATCTGCGTGAGTCGTGAATGTGTCTCTGTCACCAACTGTCGTCGTTGTTGTTGCTCACTTCAGATCTTGAGTTTTTCAAACCCGTCGAATTGCTCCACAACATCGTCCACCGTCTTCTGGCACTTGTATCACCTTATCCTGTTAACCAAATCTCTGTATCGTCAATCCTGGCCAAGTTGTAGAGTTGCCATTCGTGTTATGAATGTGAAAATTAATTTTCGTCGACGCGATTTATCTTATCAATCTCATTTCTTGACGCGTGATAACAACAGCTTCAGGACCAACAGGCCACCATGATCTCCTTGTATTGCCTGAACGACGTTCGTGAAGCTTAACTTGAGCCCCATGACTTATCACGAAACTTGAATAGCCAACGCTTTGTCACATCCCTCGACAGTAATGCTTCCACTATCCCTTCGTGAACACCTCTTATCTATGACCATCTCAACTGTCTCATTCTCTGCTACTCACACTGCCCCAATCGCTACTAGTTCATGCTCCACTAATCCAACTTCCGAAAGTCTCGCTTGTTCGTCTATTTTTACGCGTCTTTATCATGTCCACTCTCGTTGCCGAATATGGCGCCCACATGGCTGTTCATCGTCTAGGACCGTATCTAATGGTACTACACAGACTGAAGAGCAAATCCTACGACCCATTCGCTCGCTCGTTCAGAAAGAACATCGTGGGTCCACTCTTCAAGGAGAAAACTTCCCAGATTATGGACTCCATCTTGTCCCACTTTACTGAAGACGAAACCAGAGAACATTTCGAGGGTGGAGCATTTGCAATTGACCACGTTGAAATCCCAGATGCCACAATTGTTGACTTGTTCGTATGCACCTTGTGCAACTACGCGTCCTCCGACAAGAAGACCTTCAAGAATCACCGCTCAGCTTGTCAGACAAAGTCCACACTGTTTCAATTGGAGACCAGAGGGTATACATGTTTTGTTTCCAACCACAAGAAAGCATTCTTCTACTTTAAAGAAATTTCTGAAGAACCTGTTCCCCGTCTAAAGTTGTTCAGGACAACTGAAAATACAAACTACGACCAGTTCCTTGTCGACTTTGGTTTGGTCAACTTTGTGGACGACAAGACTCATTTCATACCCGAAGAAAACGACCCTGAATACAAACTGTTTCGCTTCCTTTGTGCACAGTTTTTTGTGACAGAAAGACTCCACGTCCGACCAGACCACAAAATCGGATGTCTTCTCGAGGTGGAAGAGCTGGGCCGTTTTAGAGTCACTCCCAAGACCAAGGGCCATTACGGCAAGTTTGCTTCTCGCTTCATCTACACTTTGGCTCGTGTCAATTTTCCTGGCACCGAACTCAACACCATTGAACAGCTCCAAGCCTTCGCCATCCAAGTCATGGAAAAATACTTTGCCACCAAGGATGCAGAGCAGGCTCCGTTCCTCCACTGTCTCTTTGTGAGCTTTCTCAAGGACAACGACAGCTTTGCTCTGTCGCAATACCGGTTCACCCTGTTTGCTGCCATCCGTTTCTTCTTGGACATTGCAACTGCCGACTACTTGCTCGACCGTGCTGACTACAAAGCCAAGTTTGCTCTTCTCCAAGAAAACACCAGGGTTATTGGAAAGCTCCAGCAGAAACATGCCCGCTACAACGAGTCAATGCCGTCGTTCCAATTGTCTGAAACCAGCGATGGCCGCATCACCTTTGACGGTGTCGCCTACTTTCTGGTAGAGATGTTTGCTCTTTTGGTCGTCAGGACCTTGGCAGACTACAGGAACGCTGTCAAAGAGTACACCCCGTGACTGTGGAGGACGCTTACAAGTTTTTCGTTGCCAACTGTAAGGAAGCACCGTATGAGTCCACCCACTCCTTTTGTATCTTTGATTCTAGTAAGGAACTCGACATGTTTGCACGGACAGAGATCACCCGTTTCAAGAAAACACACCCATTCGAAAAGGCCCAAGATATGCACCAGGTCATGCGGAGCACCATGCTTCTATCGAGGCTCTTGTTTCTTTGTATCCAGCTCACAGTGGGTGCTCCGTACCGTGTCTCGGAGCTTCTCACGTTGACATATGCCAACACCACCGTCGGAAGGGGCCTTCTCTGGGACTCAGACAAAAAGACCTTTCGACTTCGTATCTTGCACAACAAGATCAACGCCAAAAACCACAAGTACAACACCCACATCAAGGTCTTGCCTGTGGATGTGTCCATGCACCTTGCACACTACCTCTTGGTAGTCCGGCTGATCGAGTTGGCACTCTTTCGGATCCACCAGATGCCTCAGCAGATCAATCACACGTTTGATGTGGTTGCTGAAGACGATGACGACAACTTTGGGCCTCACGAGGAGTATGGCGACATGGACGATGGCGTTGTGTTTGACCACCATTACGCGTTGTCGGCGTTGGTGTTTGTGGGGCCTCGTGGAGGACTTCAGCCAGTCCACATTCTCCGTACTCTTCGAACACAGTGCAAACGGCACTTGATCTACCACTACAACAACCGGTTGGTTCGACAAGCACTCGTGCACTTTACTCAGGACCTCCGCGTCAACTACATAAACAAGCGGCAGAATCTTACGGGAATCAATGCTGCTGCTGGCCATTCAGACGCCATGGCGTTTGGCCATTACGCATTGGACTCTTCCTTCAACGCGCCGTCGTGTTTGGTGACGCTTGACTTGGACATTTCCTACGAGTGGCACCGCCGTTTGCGCTTGGACGCTCCTCTGTACGCTGCTGCACCCAAGGATGTTGTTCCACGAGACTTGCTTCAAGAGACTGTCAGAGCACAGGAGTTTGTGTGCGACGACACGTGGATGGGCATTGGCCGTGAGGTGTATGGAGCAGGCTACAAGCCTTTGAGCACGCAACAGCACTCGGGAATCTGCCAGGCCATCAACTCGTACAAAAGCATGGTGTATGTCAGTCCCACAGGCTCAGGCAAGACCGACACGTTCAAGATTCCCGCCATGACAGAGAAACTCTTGGGGTTGCCGTATGTGACCGTGGTCATTGTGCCGTTTGTGGCGTTGCTCCAAGACCTTGTGCTGAAATTCCTGCTGTACAACACCCTCTCCGTGGTCAAGCTTGCCCCAGGAAACTTGTTGCCCTGTGCTACAGCAGACATCATCTTTATCCAGGTGGAGCATGCAAACGCCATTGTGCGACTCCGTGAGTATTTGTGGAGCTGCAAGCGGTTCATCCGACGCATTGTCATTGACGAGGCACACACCTTAATCACACATCTGGATTTCCGCAACCTGGTCAAGTCGTTGGCCGATAAGGTAGAGACCCACCTGCCGTTGTTGTTGTTGTCGGCGACGTTGAACAACCACATGATTGGCCAGTTGCAGCTGCAGATGCCCCAGCTACTGCATGCGATAGTGCTTCGAGGTTCCACCCTCAGAAAGAATATCCGCTTCACTCTAGACATCAAAAAGACCCACGAGGCGTGTGATGAGTTCATCACCACCTTGGCGTCTAAAGTATCCACCAAGATCGTGGTGTTTGTGGCATCCATCGCCCTCGTCGACGAACTTCTGCACAAGTACAAATGCCTTGGTTTTCACGGCAAGCTTCTGCCGCAAGACAAAACCATCAACTACAATGCATTCTCTGGAAAGTTGCCGCTACCCGACTACAACAACCAGATGATTGTGTGTACGTCTGCGTTCTCGCATGGTGTGGACATCCCCCAGATTGGTCATGTGGTGTGCTACGATGTGGTTGAATCAGCCACTGACTTCCAACAGGTTGTCGGTCGCATGTGGCGAGGAGAGCCGGACCGTGTGGGCGAGTGCTATCTCTTGGGAGGTATCAAAGACCCCAACTACAGAGGGTGTGTGACACGCATGCTCTCGTTCATCTTTGACGACGACGACAGCAACTTGTCGTGTGCACTGTTGGGGACGCCGTCTTGCTCCCTGTGTACGTCGCCAATACCGATTCCCCAGTCGTATGTGCATCGTGCAGCTGCTACTCCAAGACCTCCCGCTCCAGCACAGTCGCTCTACACCACCAACTTTGACGACTTCAAGAGACTCACTAGTATGTGTACCAAGTTTGCCGCCGTGGTGAAGCACTTGCGTCCGCTCGACTACGCATCGTACCCTGGAATAAGCTCGTGCCCTGCGTGTGGGCTTCCTGTGGAGCTTGCAGAGAAGCTCGACGCTCTGCACACCAGGCTGCATGATCGGTTTTGCTCGTTGCGTTACTTTGTGGCCGTGCAGTTTATAGTGGCCGAGTCGGAGCGGAAGTTGAATGACCTCACGGAGATCTTGAACACGGGATACAGCGAAGAGCTAGCGCAGTCGTACATGGAACTTCATGCACGCACCATGGACTACATCAAGGGCGGGGGACTCTCACAGGTGGCAGAGTTCTCGGGGAACCTCTCTTTCGGATGCAGAGAACTAAACTCGGGCGCCTACCATCGAGCTTTGTACAAAGCCTTTACCCAGCAGTTTACTGAAAACCACAGCTCCCACCTTTCGGACATCACCAACCGTATCTCGCAAACTCGAAGTACGCCGGACGATATTGTTCACATGTTCCTTCGTCTACTTCGAAGCCAAGTTTCACAGGCCCAATGGATGTGGCGAGTGTTTCAAATGT